>OX457033.1:26357536-27006034 GCA_949752745.1 Protula sp. h YS-2021 | reverse complement strand
AGGGGGGGGGGGGGAGCTGTCATGTCATACCGAGTAAGTCGTTATTACGCCACGCCAGCTGTGTGTTATCAAGCCGCGTCAAGTAAGTCTTTATCACGCCGCTCCAGATAAGTCGTTATCACGCCGCGCCGGAAGTCGGTATCACCGCGCGTCAGGTAAGCCGTTATCACGCCACACCATGGAAACATACGCCATTTTGAGGAGTTTCCAATCATATTTCTTTGATTGTGTTTTGTGTTCATAGATGCCTCGGCCCCGCGAGAAACAACAACCAGCACCTCCAACCAGCCAGCCGGCGCTAACCCGTCAACCACCAACCCGTTTGCGGCGCTGTTCAGTGGCAACACACACACACCATTACCAACTGGCGGTCAGGTGGCCGCGAACGCGAGCAATTTCATGCAACAGTTGAACTCCGTGCTTGCACAGGTAAAGTCTTTTTTTTTTACAACACTTGAGTTCCGTGCTTGCACAGGTAAAGTCTTTTTTACAACACTTGAGTTCCGTGCTTGTACAGGTAAAGTCTTTTTTTTTTACAACACTTGAGTTCCGTGCTTGCACAGGTAAAGTCTTTTTTTACAACACTTGAGTTCCGTGCTTGCACAGGTAAAGTCTTTTTCAATAAGGGGAAAGATATGGGTATATATAAATAATATATCTGTGTATATGTATAAAGTTTTTCATTTATAGATGTAGGTTGCATTCCCAGAACGGTTGTACCTCAGCTGTTAAATTAAATGGTCTATAAGGTTTACTGAATTTTTTCCTTTCAGTCACCGGGGCAGCCAGTAACAAGCACCGCCCCCACCGCTAGCGGTAGCCAATCAGCAGCGCCTGGCAGGGGTCAATCACCTGATTCATCTGGCCCACTTATGGCCGAGTGAGTTACGAACAAATACAAGACAAATACAAGACCTTTATACAAGAGTTACGAACAAATACAAGACCTTTATTTGAAAACTTTGGGAATTTAAATGAATTTAATCCGGCCAGCGGACTAAAAATTTGTCACTGGGTTTCAGCCATGAGTGAAACTGTTTACTTCGCGTTGTTGTAATTGGGACAGTTCAGCGTGTTCATCGGCCTATGAGGAGGAGGGGGGGGGGGGGGGGGGTTGCGTCAGTTCCAACTATTTATTACATAAATTATTGCTCAGTGCTAATAGGGAGGGGAGGGGAGGGGGGTTTAAATGAATTTAATCCGGCCAGCGGACTAAAAATTTGTCACTGGGTTTCAGCCATGAGTGAAACTGTTTACTTCGCGGTGTTGTAATTGGGACAGTTCAGCGTGTTCATCGGCCTATGAGGAGGGGGGGGGGGGGGTTGCGTCAGTTCCAACTATTTATTACATAAATTATTGCTCAGTGCTAATAGGGAGGGGAGGGGAGGGGGTTAGCTCCAGCTGTTTATTGTATATATTATTACGCGTTGCTGTGATTTGGTCAGTTCTATTTGGCCTGTTTGTGGCACAGATTAATGCGCGGTGTTGTCAGCGGTGTGATGCAGGCCTCAGCGACGGGTCAGAACCAAGGCACGATAGCCGACTTCTTGCAGCAGCTCGGCGAGCAGTACAACGTCACGGACTCTAACGAAGGTACTTTACCAGAACCGCCCGCCTCAAACCCCCCCCCCCCCCAAATATTGCCCTGCTGACGTCACGGACTCTAACGAAGGTACTTGACAGGAACCGCCCCCCCCCCCCCCAACGTCACGGAATCTAACGAAGATACTTTACGGGAAGCGCCCCCCCCCCCCACCAACCTCTTCCCCCGTCCAACGTCTAGCCCTCCTAACATCACGGACTCTAACGACGGTACTTTAGCAGAATCGACCCCCCCAGCCCCCCCAGCCCCCCCCCCCCCCCGTTTAGCCCCTAAATCACTGAATTCAGTACTAACGCAGAACCTCCTCCCCTTCTTCTACCCCTTCTACTGCCGCAGCGCCAGTGCCAAGATAGAATCCCCTCCCCTTTCCCCACCCGCGGGCCGGAGCCCCATCCAAGCCAACAATACGGAACTCAAGCAAAACCCTGCCCCACACAGCGCATCCTTTTCCAGCCTGCACCCCAATCCAGCACCACCGAATCTTATCTGGTTACCAAAGCAGAACCCGTCAACCCACGGCCCACCTGCGACCCAAACCTCAACTCCCCCGACCCCGCGGCGGCTCGTACCCCAGCACATATGTGTCCCAAAATACACAAAATATTTCACTGCGCACGCCGGAAATTGAGAACTCAACATTCTGTAGGAGGCAGAAAATGGTCACAAGATAGAAATCTTCTCATACCTATTTGAAGGGCGGGCGCAGGATTGTAAACGGTCTCGTACAACTACTTAACGTAACGCGACGGCTGCGTAGCTTCCTGTCTCTGAGTTATGACATTATGTCGTGCTGAAATTTTTGAGACAGGACTGTAAAGTAGGACGGGGTTGAATAATTCACTGCGTCACATCGTGTACATGACGTCACATCGTATACATTACGTCACATCGTATACATGACGTCACATATACAGTACAAGGCGACACATCGTATTCATTACGTCACATCACATGCATTGCGTGACATCATATAAATTGCGTGACATATACATTACGTCACATCATATACATTACGTCACATATGCATTGCGTCACATCATATGCATTACGTCACATCATGTACTGTTCAGTTTCCGTGCAAACTTCAATCAAATGTAATAAACGGCAAATAAATAATAAATAAATAACAAATAAATAACAAATAAGTAACACGTGTTTCATTTCAGGCTTTTTAAATGGTGTGTTCCACTGCATGTCACAGAATATGGGTTTCGCTGATTTGATGCAAATATTCTTTGGCAATCCACAACCTTTAGAGGCAAGAGTTCATCTTCACAATCTTTGTATACTTCGCTTTCTTCTTCCTATTGTTCTTCTTCGCATTCTCCACATTCTTCGCGTTCTTCCCATTATTAGTATTAATATTGTTATTGCTATTTTATTGTTATCGTTATTATTACTGTTATTATTATTGTTATTATTATTATTGTTATTATTATTATTATTATTATTATTATTATATTTCTACTACTACTACAGTGTATATGGAAACTAATAACGTAGTAGTAACAATTAAATTTAATTGTATTTTGTGATATTTGGCAGTTTAATTTCATAAGCAAAAAGAACCTTCGCTTTCACCCCGATGATTTGAATCACCTGCACTTTTGTATTTCAGAATGTTCGCGCACCGCTGCAGGAATTTCTACGGGAACGGGTTTTATCCGGGGAAAGTGCTACAGTTGAAAACTTGGAGCGCGGCGTCAGTCGAGTTGTCACGGACCTCTCCGATCAATTTGAAAACGCAACGGTAATGACCCTCACCCTGCCTCGTTTTTGAAGTTGAGGTTGGTTTAACGTGCAGTGTACTCTCCCATTCTGGGCGTAAAGAACACGTGACAAGCAGGTCCTTGATACACCTCGTGACGAGTCAGAAACGAACTTTTCCTTCAATCATGGGGAGAATGTTTATGATTTCGTTAGCGCTCCCATTGCCCTCTTTCAACCTGCCGGTGCTGTTGTGTTGTAGAACGGCCTGCAGACTCTCGATGACGTGGATTTCGAGTCGACATTGAGCACGTTTTTTGAGCACAACCTGACGTCATTGGTGACCTTCGTCATGAACAGCAACGGTGAGGGGAGCATGTCTTATTTCAGTACTTATCCCTTAAGTCACGATGTGGAGAGCATGTCTTATCTCAGTTCTGAACATTAGAAGTGAAGGGAGCATTGTTTATCTCATTACTTAGCCCGTAAAGTAACGGCAAAGTTATCTGATCTTCTCCGAGCTTTCCATTTTACTGAACCGCTCCCTTGTTTTTTCGAAGGGCCAGTGATCTCGAACCTTGTTTCAAATCCCCATTATTTGGTCTTATGCGAGTGCCATCAAGTTTTATCCCCGCGTATCTATGAACCGGAAGTAAAACAGCTGAGGCTCCAGTGACATCGACAAGCCCAGGAGGGGGGGGGGGGATGGGCGTTTAATGATTGTAACTTGGAGAAGGAGCGATCGCTTGTAAAATATTTCGCACGCCTCTAAACCCTTTGAATCAGTGATCGATGTATTTTGGCTGTTAATGTCTCGTTATTGAACGCCATCTCGTAGTGTCCCCTCATTAGTGAATGCCATCCTGTAGTGTCCTCCCATTAGTGAACGGTACATTGTGTTGCCCCTTATTAATGAACGTCATGGCCTAATAACTCGTATGATGGAGATTTGTGGCACAGCGCCCCCGCCCCCCCCCCCCCCCCAGTAACCGAAACGTGCCCTAACCCCTCGTTAGTGAACGCCTCATTGTAGTAACCTCCTGTCCGTGAACACCTCGTTGTCAGAACCTTGTGGTCGGTCGCTCGCGCGTGGCGCGGATTGAGTGGGTAGGCGTGGATTATGTGGGCGCTTTGTTTTTTTTCCTGAATACAGAGACGGCGGGTACATTCGGCGCGGATCTGTACGGGCGCGTAAGGCGCGCCATTCACGAATTCATTGTGCTCGGCGACCACTGTCTCGGCCCCGAAGCCTTCAACCAGTTCCTGGAAGCACGCATTGTAAGTGGGACACCCCCAGCCCCGCCACCTTCCTCGCCCCTCCCCCCCCCCCTAGTGTGAATGTTATCCCACCTCCCTACCGCCTTCCCCCAATATGAATTTTATTATTAGCTCAAAATCCAAACTCGACCACCGGGATCAAGGTATCATGCCGCATACAAAGTTTTCAGAACATAAATTAATTTTGCATAATTTGAGTGTGCACTGGCCGCTCTAGTTTGAGACTTGATGTTGGGTCTGTTGTCAGCTCCTTGCTTTGTGTCTTACCGCCAAGGTAAAGGCTAGACGTTAATTTTAACAAATGTAAACTTGAATGCTTAGACGATGTGCTAAAGATCATCTAAAAAACACAATACAGGCTTGTGACGTCAGCCATGTAGCGCAAGACTCCCCGACCGTACCCCACCACCTTGTGTAGACAGTTGATGAATGACGCAAATGAAACGGTCTGTTACAGAATGACTTCATGGGGGACATCAATCCAGGCATTCTAGCAAGCATGCGCAGTATGACCATGGCGCAGCTGCAGGACGTGCGCCGCAACGTCACGCTGTCGCACAGTGACGTGGCGCAGTACGTCATCAAGAAAAGTACGCACAAAATGGACACGTCATCGCAGAAATCTCACTCGTCCGAGAACGATGAACCGTTCATGTCTGCTGATGAAGGTACAGAACACGGCAGGGTTGAGGGGGGAGGGGGGGTGGGGAGGTCGTGGGGGGGGGGGGGGGCGGCGGTCTCGGACGTGGGTGATAGGGTAGAGATACTGTATGCTGGTAATCGTAAAGTTAGAAAAGATTATTCTCACTTACAGTACATCAACACTTCGCCGCGCGCTGTATGCGGTGTACTGTATGCTGTGTACTATGGTGCACAACCAGCAGTAAGGTGCTAGTTCTATTTCATAAAACACAGGCTTTAAGTCGTAACTTTTGTTTGCCATAGGCGATGCCCCGCCCCCTAGAAACAAAGCACGGGACGTGACGTCATGCCCGGGCAGCGGTCAGGCCACTGAGCCGTCGTCTAGTCCTACAGCAGCGTGCGGGCCGGACGACATAGCGCAATCTCCCGGCAGTAGGGGAGTGCCCTTCCCTCTCCAGACAGAGGTCAGTGGCGACATCATTGCCCCCCCCCTCACCCCACCGTCCGCCCTATCACTGTGTTATAGTCCCCCCCCCCCCTCAACCTATCTTTGTTCCCCTTGTCACTGTGTCATTGATCCCCGTATAATTTCAGCTCTTGATTGACTATTGATGGCCGTGTTTAACTGATAGGGGGCCTGTGGGGAATATGTGGGCTGTGCACACTTCTCTAGTTTGCGCATTGTCCTGCAGTGGCCACGTGTGGTCAGCGTTATTTACGCCGTTGTCGGCCTGCTTGTCATTATCCCCGTGTCGTCTGCTTGTCGTTATCTCCGTGTCGTCTGCTTGTCATTTCTCCGTGTCATCTGCTTGTCATTTCTCCGTGTCGTCTGCTTGTCATTTCTCCGTGTCGTCTGCTTGTCATTATCCCCGTGTCGTCTGCTTG
Source organism: Protula sp. h YS-2021 (assembly GCA_949752745.1). Classification (NCBI taxonomy): domain Eukaryota; kingdom Metazoa; phylum Annelida; class Polychaeta; order Sabellida; family Serpulidae; genus Protula; species Protula sp. h YS-2021. The sequence goes on along the minus strand of OX457033.1, from coordinate 26,999,919 downwards.
TCATTGTCTCCGTGTCGTCTGCTTGTCGTTATCTCCGTGTCGTCTGCTTGTCGTTATCTCCGTGTCGTCTGCTTGTCGTTATCTCCGTGTCGTCTGCTTGTCGTTATCTCCGTGTCGTCTGCTTGTCGTTATCTCCGTGTCGTCTGCTTGTCGTTATCTCCGTGTCGTCTGCTTGTCATTATCTCCGTGTCGTCTGCTTGTCGTCATCCCCGTGTCGTCTGCTTGTCATTTCTCCGTGTCGTCTGCTTGTCGTTATCCCCGTGTCGTCTGCTTGTCATTATCTCCGTGTCGTCTGCTTGTCGTTATCCCCGTGTCGTCTGCTTGTCGTTATCTCCGTGTCGTCTGCTTGTCGTTATCTCCGTGTCGTCTACTTGTCGTTATCTCCGTGTCGTCTACTTGTCGTTATCTCCGTGTTGTCTACTTGTCGTTATCTCCGTGTCGTCTGCTTGTCATTATCTCCGTGTCGTCTGCTTGTCATTATCTCCGTGTCGTCTACTTGTCATTATCTCCGTGTCGTCTACTTGTCGTTATCTCCGTGTCGTCTACTTGTCGTTATCTCCGTGTCGTCTGCTTGTCGTTATCTCCATGTCGTCTGCTTGTCGTTATCTCCGTGTCGTCTGCTTGTCGTTATCTCCGTGTCGTCTGCTTGTCATTATCTCCGTGTCGTCTGCCTGTCGTTATCTCCGTGTCGTCTACTTGTCATTATCTCCGTGTCGTCTACTTGTCGTTATCTCCGTGTCGTCTGCTTGTCGTTATCCCCGTGTCGTCTGCTTGTCGTTATCTCCGTGTCGTCTGCTTGTCGTTATCTCCGTGTCGTCTGCTTGTCGTTATCTCCGTGTCGTCTGCTTGTCATTATCTCCGTGTCGTCTGCTTGTCATTTCTCCGTGTCGTCTGCTTGTCGTTATCCCCGTGTCGTCTGCTTGTCATTGTCTCCGTTTCGTCTGCTTGTCATTATCCCCGTGTCGTCTGCTTGTCATTATCTCCGTGTCGTCTGCTTGTCATTATCCCCGTGTCGTCTGCTTGTCATTATCTCCGTGTCGTCTGCTTGTCGTTATCTCCGTGTCGTCTGCTTGTCATTTCTCCGTGTCGTCTGCTTGTCATTATCCCCGTGTCGTCTGCTTGTCATTATCTCCGTGTCGTCTGCTTGTCATTATCTCCGTGTCGTCTGCTTGTCGTTATCCCCGTGTCGTCTGCTTGTCGTTATCCCCGTGTCGTCTACTTGTCATTATCTCCCTGTCGTCTGCTTGTCATTATCTCCCTTTCGTCTGCTTGTCGTTATCCCCGTGTCGTCTGCTTGTCATTATCCCCGTGTCGTCTGCTTGTCATTATCCCCGTGTCGTCTGCTTGTCGTTATCCCCGTGTCGTCTGCTTGTCGTTATCCCCGTGTCGTCTACTTGTCATTATCTCCCTGTCGTCTGCTTGTCATTATCTCCCTTTCGTCTGCTTGTCGTTATCCCCGTGTCGTCTGCTTGTCATTATCCCCGTGTCGTCTGCTTGTCATTATCTCCGTGTCGTCTGCTTGTCATTATCTCCGTGTCGTCTGCTTGTCGTTATCCCCGTGTCGTCTGCTTGTCATTATCTCCGTGTCGTCTGCTTGTCATTATCTCCGTGTCGTCTGCTTGTCGTTATCCCCGTGTCGTCTGCTTGTCGTTATCCCCGTGTCGTCTGCTTGTCATTATCTCCCTGTCGTCTGCTTGTCATTATCCCCGTGTCGTCTGCTTGTCATTATCTCCGTGTCGTCTGCTTGTCATTATCTCCGTGTCGTCTGCTTGTCGTTATGCCCGTGTCGTCTGCTTGTCATTATCTCCGTGTCGTCTGCTTGTCATTATCCCCGTGTCGTCTGCTTGTCATTATCTCCGTGTCGTCTGCTTGTCATTATCTCCGTGTCGTCTGCTTGTCGTTATCCCCGTGTCGTCTGCTTGTCGTTATCCCCGTGTCGTCTGCTTGTCATTATCTCCGTGTTGTCTGCTTGTCATTATCTCCGTGTCGTCTGCTTGTCGTTATCCCCGTGTCGTCTGCTTGTCGTTATCCCCGTGTCGTCTGCTTGTCATTATCTCCCTGTCGTCTGCTTGTCATTATCTCCGTGTCGTCTGCTTGTCATTATCTCCGTGTCGTCTGCTTGTCATTATCTCCGTGTCGTCTGCTTGTCGTTATCCCCGTGTCGTCTGCTTGTCGTTATCCCCGTGTCGTCTGCTTGTCATTATCTCCGTGACGTCTGCTTGTCATTATCTCCGTGTCGTCTGCTTGTCGTTATCCCCGTGTCGTCTGCTTGTCATTATCTCCGTGTCGTCTGCTTGTCATTATCTCCGTGTCGTCTGCTTGTCGTTACCTCCGTGTCGTCTGCTTGTCATTATCTCCGTGTCGTCTGCTTGTCATTATCTCCGTGTTGTCTGCTTGTCATTATCCCCGTGTCGTCTGCTTGTCGTTATCTCCGTGTCGTCTGCTTGTCGTTATCTCCCTTTCGTCTGCTTGTCGTTATCCCCGTGTCGTCTGCTTGTCATTATCTCCGTGTCGTCTGCTTGTCGTTATCCCCGTGTCGTCTGCTTGTCATTATCTCCCTTTCGTCTGCTTGTCGTTATCCCCGTGTCGTCTGCTTGTCATTATCCCCGTGTCGCCTGCTTGTCATTATCTCCGTGTCGTCTGCTTGTCGTTATCCCCGTGTCGTCTGCTTGTCATTATCTCCGTGTCGTCTGCTTGTCATTATCTCCGTGTCGTCTGCTTGTCGTTATCCCCGTGTCGTCTGCTTGTCGTTATCTCCGTGTCGTCTGCTTGTCGTTATCTCCGTGTCGTCTGCTTGTCATTATCCCCGTGTCGTCTGCTTGTCGTTATCTCCGTGTCGTCTGCTTGTCATTATCTCCGTGTCGTCTGCTTGTCGTTATCCCCGTGTCGTCTGCTTGTCATTATCTCCGTGTCGTCTGCTTGTCATTATCTCCGTGTCGTCTGCTTGTCGTTATCCCCGTGTCGTCTGCTTGTCGTTATCTCCGTGTCGTCTGCTTGTCGTTATCTCCGTGTCGTCTGCTTGTCGTTATCTCCGTGTCGTCTGCTTGTCATTATCCCCGTGTCGTCTGCTTGTCATTATCTCCGTGTCGTCTGCTTGTCGTTATCCCCGTGTCGTCTGCTTGTCATTATCTCCGTGTCGTCTGCTTGTCATTATCTCCGTGTCGTCTGCTTGTCGTTATCCCCGTGTCGTCTGCTTGTCGTTATCCCCGTGTCGTCTGCTTGTCGTTATCTCCGTGTCGTCTGCTTGTCATTATCTCCCTGTCGTCTGCTTGTCATTATCTCCGTGTCGTCTGCTTGTCGTTATCCCCGTGTCGTCTGCTTGTCGTTAATCCGTGTCGTCTGCTTGTCGTTATCCCCGTGTCGTCTACTTGTCATTATCCCCGTGTCGTCTGCTTGTCGTTATCTCCGTGTCGTCTGCTTGTCATTATCTCCGTGTCGTCTGCTTGTCGTTATCCCCGTGTCGTCTGCTTGTCGTTATCTCCGTGTCGTCTGCTTGTCATTATCTCCGTGTCGTCTGCTTGTCGTTATCCCCGTGTCGTCTGCTTGTCGTTATCTCCGTGTCGTCTGCTTGTCATTATCTCCCTGTCGTCTGCTTGTCGTTACCTCCGTGTCGTCTGCTTGTCATTATCTCCGTGTCGTCTGCTTGTCATTATCTCCCTTTCGTCTGCTTGTCGTTATCCCCGTGTCGTCTGCTTGTCGTTACCTCCGTGTCGTCTGCTTGTCATTATCTCCGTGTCGTCTGCTTGTCATTATCTCCCTTTCGTCTGCTTGTCGTTATCCCCGTGTCGTCTGCTTGTCGTTATCTCCGTGTCGTCTGCTTGTCGTTACCTCCGTGTCGTCTGCTTGTCGTTATCTCCGTGTCGTCTGCTTGTCATTATCTCCGTGTCGTCTGCTTGTCGTTATCTCCGTGTCGTCTGCTTGTCGTTATCCCCGTGTCGTCTGCTTGTCGTTATCTCCGTGTCGTCTGCTTGTCATTATCTCCGTGTCGTCTGCTTGTCGTTATCCCCGTGTCGTCTGCTTGTCGTTATCTCCGTGTCGTCTGCTTGTCATTATCTCTCTGTCGTCTGCTTGTCGTTACCTCCGTGTCGTCTGCTTGTCATTATCTCCGTGTCGTCTGCTTGTCATTATCTCCCTTTCGTCTGCTTGTCGTTATCCCCGTGTCGTCTGCTTGTCGTTATCTCCGTGTCGTCTGCTTGTCGTTATCCCCGTGTCGTCTGCTTGTCGTTATCTCCGTGTCGTCTGCTTGTCATTATCTCCGTGTCGTCTGCTTGTCATTATCTCCCTTTCGTCTGCTTGTCGTTATCCCCGTGTCGTCTGCTTGTCGTTATCTCCGTGTCGTCTGCTTGTCGTTATCCCCGTGTCGTCTGCTTGTCGTTATCTCCGTGTCGTCTGCTTGTCGTTATCCCCGTGTCGTCAGCTTGTCGTTATCTCCCTGTCGTCTGCTTGTCGTTATCTCCGTTTCGTCTGCTTGTCGTTATCCCCGTGTCGTCTGCTTGTCATTATCTCCGTGTTGTCTGCACAGAACGGCTGTTGGCACGACTGTGGCGACGAGTACAGCGCCACCCGCCACGCGCCTCCCGCCACAGAGATGGCGCTGCACACCAGCAGGTGCGCCCGGGCGCCAGCCAATGAGAAGCCGCCGCCAGAGGTCACTGTGGGCTCAGAACCGTGGCATGGAGTGGTGCCCAGGGTGAGTTAGTTTCTCCCACCTCTACAGACAGACCACGTCAAATAAATTGTGTAATTGAGACCGTCAACAATAGTGGAAATTAATTTCAACAAGAATTTTGATAATTGTATTTCTTTTCCCCATAGTCACTCATGTTCTTGAAAACTATTAGGCAGAAAGCTCTGAACTATTATGCGATGAAAATATACGTGCCTTGATGTGTAACGTATTATTTTTGTGTACTTTATCCTGTAAAATGAGACTGCAGTAATAAAATCTCCCAGCGAGTATTAGGGATCTGTAAGAAGGATTTTTTTTACATCCTTGCGATCAATATCTGTTTATACTAAAATAAATCAAAGGAGACTATAATGAATTGTCAAAAATGAAGTGAGATTTATACCAGTGTGCACGTTTTGTTTTTCTGCTGAAATATTGATACAAACTGGGAGAATGATTGCTACGAAATGATCCAATCGTGCACTTTTTCTATCGAAACAGGAGTGGGTGCCGGTGATCAGTCGTGATATCGAAACGCAACAACAGCAACAGAGCAGGCCTCTGAGTGACGCATATATTAGCGGCATGCCTTGTAAACGGCGAAAAGTAAGTGGTGCCTCTATCAGTGGTGAGTGACAGAATATAAAAAAAAAATGTTGAAAAAATATCCTTCTGGCCCGTTGATGAATTTGTCAGCATAATGTGCTGAAACTGACGCTCCGTTGATGAGCTGGTTGCGAATTTATAAACTTAAAAAAAAAAAAGAAGCTTTTTAACCATAAGAAGCTCTAGTTTTAAACTGATAAATTGTTCAGAATTGCGTATAAATTAATCAGGATGGCAGTTTATTCACAACAAATACACACGTACAGTGATGTGGTTTGTACTGTTGGGCAGGTGATCCATGAAAATCGACCAGATAGCTCAGCGTTTGCACACCCAGAAAATTCACTGCCGGAAGCTATGACGCAAACGGCGGCTGCCATGGGCATTCAGCCAATCACGTCGCCGGAGCAGCTGTCACGTGACCTGAGAGCAGACGAGAGCCTTCATGCAGCCTTCCATAGTCGCGTGCGGGACGATGTACGCAATAGGTGCAAGGACGAGAAAGACTTAGTGCCTAGAAAATACCAAAATACTGAGAAATACTTCGGTAATAAAAAGTAGTATTTTAGGATAAAATTAAGTAAATATTGTTCGTGTGGCATTCTTTATTGCAAGGAAGATTAAGAAGTAATACATTTTTTCTTGTGTTTTTCTCTGGTGAGATTTGTATATTGTAGCCGGAGAGGGTAGCGGTCATGTTAAGGTACTGGCGGTACTCGTGTACTGGTGGTATTTGTGTACTGGCGATACTTGTTTACTGACAGAACTGTGAGTGATTCAAAGCGCCATCTGAGTTCTAGTAAGGCGTGAAGGGATTGAGAGTGGGGCGGAGGGTTGGTTGAAGTGATGGTTGGGGAGACGGAAGGCAGGATGAACTTATGGTTGGTCAGGATGTGTCTTCGTGGGCTCGGAACACTAGGGAGGAGGGGGTGGGGGGGTGGGGGGTGGGGGGGGAGGTAGGCTACAAGCGATTTCTTCAGAGGACAATGGATGTGTTCGTGGGCTCGGGACACTATTTTTAAATTACAATAAATGGTGAATTTATTGCCCCGTTCTTCACTGTATCAAATGTGCTGCTGTGTAGGTTAATGTGTACTCAGTTGCATTAAGTACCGCGAAAGTACCGCGAGAGGAAGCCTCAGCTTATGTGATGAGCTGATTTGAGGAGGAGGGTTGGAGGAGGTTGAAGTCCCGGGGCATAAAGAACTTTGTTGTGACGAAGTACTGCTCCGTCACGTCACAGTACGTCTGCCAGTGTGTGCATGCGCATTTTTTTTTTTTTTTTTTTTTTTTTTGCTAAAAGTTTTGCTAAATTAAATGTTCATTTATCTGAACTGTTTCTACAAAACAGAACCACCATACTGAGTGTATTGTTTCTTTTGTACGGCATTTCTGTCAGGGTGCACATGTACTCTTAGTACTGTCACGTGTGTACGGCGTTTCTGTCAGGGTGCACATGTACTCTTGGTACTGTCTCGTTTGTACGGCGTTTCTGTCAGGGTGCACATGTACTCTTGGTACTGTCTCGTTTGTACGGCATTTCTGTCAGGGTGCACATGTACTCTTGGTACTGTCTCGTTTGTACGGCGTTTCTGTCAGGGTGCACATGTACTCTTAGTACTGTCACGTGTGTACGGCGTTTCTGTGAGGGTGCACATGTACTCTTGGTACTGTCTCGTTTGTACAGCATTTCTGTCAAGGTGCAGACGTACTCTTGATACTGTCTCGTTTGTACGGCGTTTCTGTCAGGGTGCACATGTACTTTTAGTACGCTTGGCGTTGTATATGTCATCCTGTTTGCGCTTGTACTACACGTGTACTATGGTTGGCTTGTAGAACCGCTTGTGTTGGAATCGCCTTTATTTAAACAGTGTGTGCCCATGTTGTTTCTTTAGCTGACCTGGAATTTTGTACAAAAAAAGAGGTGGGCCTTTGCATGTGCAAGTCACGTGTCTGTCTGCGATCTTGATTGGATATTTTAAAGTTTAAAGCCGTGGAAGATGAAGGGGATTTTAACTTTTTTTTTTTTAGTTTTTGAGAAGGGTTTTATTTCAAACAGAGAGAGAGAGAGAGAGAGAGAGAGAGAGAGAGAGAGAGAGAGAGAGAGAGAGAGAGAGAGAGAGAAATGATTTGTTATTTTCTGTTGTCTTTCAGTGAGAGAAAATTAATGAGCCTAAGGCTTGACCCTACCCGGACACGTGCCGACATGTCATGGCCTGTCTGGGTGGCCGTCGGCGTGGGTTGTCGCCTGTCTGTCTGTCGCCTGTCTGTCATGCTGTCTGTCGTGCTGTCTGTCTGTCATGCTGTCTGTCTGTCATGCTGTCTGTCTGTCATGCTGTCTGTTCACCACAGAAACCCTAAACCATTAAAATCTCACGTTAAAGCTTTTAACTTGGAATTGAAATCAAACATAGAAACATTTTATTATTATTTTTCTTTTTATTGCATTTAGCTACGCTAATTTTGGCAAGAATCATGTATGGAATTTCAAAAAATTCTGTCGAGCACTTGCTTAAGGTATCGGGAACAATCTGAGTCACGTGACTGGCAATTAACTGCATTGTCTTCTCCTCTCCTTGTGTGCACATATGCGAGAAAGCATTTGTAGCACGTGTGCTCATGGGCAAGAATATCTGTAGCACGTGTATTCATGTCCAAGAAAGCATTGATAGCACATGTGTTCATGCAAGAAAACACTGGGAGCACATGTGCTTGTAGACTCATATGCTTGTAATCAAGAAAACGTTTCTAAGCACATGTGCTGACAGGCAATAATATATGTGGAAGATACGTGTTGACATGTGGGGGGCAGGTATTAACGCGCGGGGACACGTGCTACGTGTGAAGGACACGTGTTATCGTGTTGGAGATACGTGTTAATGTGTGGGGGATATGTGTTGTCGTGTTGGAGATACGTGTTAACTGGGGGATACGTGTTGTCGTGTTGAAGACACATGTTAACGTATGGAGGACACGTGTTATCGTGTTGGAGATACGTGTGGGGGATACGTGTTGACGTGTGGGGGGCACGTGTTCGCAGGTGGATAAAGATAGGAAGAGAATAACAAGGTATTTTTGTAGGAAAAAGAATGTTTCACAATTTGTTGAATGAATTGTTAGACCTATTGTATAGAAATCTCTCTCTCTCCCCTCTCTCTCTCTCTCTCTCTGTCTCTCTCTCTCTCTCTCTGTCTCTCTCTGTATTTTTTTCTCTCCTATATTCAACCCTACTTGATATTCTTGTGTGTTTTTTTAGGGATAAGGTTATCTTATTAAAAGCAAAGAAATTATGCATTTGAGACTTCGTTATATGGAACAGTAAACTGACAAAGAGAAAGCTGCAGGGGCCGTATTCGCAAAGCACCCCTGGCTAGGTGGTGAGGGTAGTGACATTGGTGTCGTGGCTAGGTGGTGAGAGCAGTACCATTGGTGTCGTAAAGCACTCCTGGCTGGGTGGTGAGAGTAGTACCATTGGTGGTGTATTACGTAATAATATTACTGGCGCTAGTAGTGTTTTATGAATGCGGGCCCGGATAGTCTTTTATTTTTATCGATAAAAATAAAATGTTCATAAAAGCACGAATTTAGCCTTTTGTATTTTTATGCTCACCTGGAATGCAGAAGAAAGCACTAACATCGATTTTTCAGAGGTTTTACGCTCGCGGTTCTTATTTTTTTCCGAGTCACAAATAACAGCGAAGACTCGGCCCGCCGAGTTTTTTTTTTTTTTTTTTTTTTGCTAAATTGACCAACAATTGTTGAACTGTTGCGTTGTTAGGAAACAATGGTTCATCATACATGGTTGACTCTTGTATATACAGGAAAACGTGTTAACGACATGTGGTTATGACATAGTCCCCATATACGTGTATCATATAATCAACGCATAAAGACAAACTGTAATCTTTGATCGACATATAGTTGAAAATTTTATCATGCCAGTCTTCCATTGAGCAAGTCTAGCATTAAGAAAGAGGAGTACCTTTTCCTCGTTGTATGTCTGTGTGTGTGTGTGTGTCTGTGTGTGTGTGTGTGTGTATTTACGGGAGATGTGAGCACCCCCAATCTCCTCCCCTCAAATTCTCAGTCAGTAAGTCCAAGCAGATTAAGTGAAGCGTGGCCTGGACGCGTCACTAATCGTCTTGCCTGGACGCGTCACTAATCGTCTGGCCTGGACGCGTCACTAATCGTGAGGCCTGGACACGTCACTAATCGTGAGGCCTGGACGCGTCACTAATCGTCTGGCCTGGACACGTCACTAATCCTGAGGCCCGGACGCGTCACTAATCGTCTGAACTGGACGCGTCACTAATCGTCTGGCCTGGACGCGTCACTGATCGTCTGGCCTGGACGCGTCACTGATCGTCTGGCCAGGACACGTCACTAATCGTGAGGCCTGGACACGTCACTAATCGTGAGGCCCGAACGCGTCACTAATCGTCTTGCCTGGACACGTCACTAATCGTCTGGCCTGGACACGTGACTAATCGAGAGGCCTGGACACGTCACTAATCGTCTGGCCTGGACACGTCACTATTCGTGAGGCCTGGACACGTCACTAATCGTCTTGCCTGGACACGTCACTAATCGTCTTGCCTGGACGCGTCACTAATCGTGAGGCCTGGACACGTCACTAATGGTGAGGCTTGGACACGTCACTAATCGTCTGGCCTGGACACGTCACTAATCGTCTTGCCTGGACGCGTCACTAATCGTCTGGCCTTGACACGTCACTAATCGTGAGGCCCGAACGCGTCACTAATCGTCTGGCCTGGACACGTCACTAATCGTCTTGCCTGGACGCGTCACTAATCGTGAGGCCTAGACGCGTCACTAATCCTTTAGCTTTGTCGGAGCGGCATACATCATCGCAGGGCTCATGGGTCATCATCGGGGGTTCATGCATCATCGTAGGGGTCATGCGTCATCATCGGAGGGTTCATGCATCATCGTAGGGGTCATGCATCATCGGAAGGGTCTTCTAGCATCGGAGGGGTCAAACTTCATCATCGGAGGGTTCGTGGGTCATCGAAGGGGTCATGCATCATAATCGGAGGGTTCATGCATCATCGTAGGGGTCATCCGTCATCATCGGAGGGGTCATGCGTCATCGTAGGGGTCATCCGTCATCATCGGAGGGGTCATGCATCATCGTAGGGGTCATCCGTCATCATCGGAGGGGTCATGCATCATCGTAGGGGTCATGCGTCATCGGAAGGGTCTTCTAGCATCGGAGGGGTAAAACTTCATCATCGGAGGGTTCATGGGTCATCGGAGGGGTCATGCGTCATCGGAAGGGGTCATGCGTCATCATCGGAGGGGTCATGCGTCATCATCGGAGGGGTCATGCATCATCGTAGGGGTCATCCGTCTTCATCGGAGAGGTCATCCGTCATCATCGGAGGGGTCATGCATCATCGGAAGGGTCTTCTAGCATCGGAGGGGTCAAACTTCATCATCAGAGGATTCGTGGGTCATCGGACCGGTCATGCGTCATTTGGGAAGCTCATGTATCATCATTAGAGGGGTCATACGTCATCACTTTTCTGCTCACAACGGGAAGAATATATGTCGTACGGTTTGGATAAAGAAAGGGTTGTTGCTAGAAGAAGAAAAAAAACCCCAGGAGGCATATTTTTCTTGTTTTTTTTTTTCCTTTTTGGGGGTGGGAGGGGGCGGGATAAGTTAAAATGTAACGTTTTCACAGATTTTTTTTTACAAACCGCTGAAGCGATGTCAGTCAACTTGCCCGCATAAAGCGTCATTTTCCACCAATAAAAATCAATGAAAAACGAAACAGAAACATCACTGTAGAATATCCAGACAGGTAATCCGTGATTTTTTTTAAAAATTCGATGAGAATTCTGAAAAGGTGTCTAAAAAACATCGAAATAACTTTTCACAAATAGATTTTGCCCCCGGGGGCAACTTAGTATTATATATCCCAAGCGTACAAAAAATGATGCGAAGAAATTTTGAGGTGCGCCAAAAAGAAAGATTTTTTTTTAAAAAAGAAAACATCACACGAAGAGCAATTTTCTAAAATTTCGAATATATATAATCATACTGCAGTAGACGACGCAGTTTGGAAAACAAAAATGTTAAAAATGCCACCAATTGGTCAATTTTTTGGAGAATCACCATTTGGACAATTTTTGGCGGGTCGCCAAAAAACTAATTTTTCAAAAGAAACCTACCCAGCAGAAATTCATGCAAAATTGAAATGGAATCTGATCAATATTGTGGGAGAAGAAGCATTTTTCAACATTGGCTGCCAAATTTAAAAAAAATGGCAACCAAAAAATAAAATATGCCCCTCATTTGGCCAATTTTTTGCGGATCGCCAAAAAAAATAATTTTTCAAGAGAGAACCACCTAGCAGATATTCGTGTAAAACTAAAAAGGAACCCGATCAACATTGTGGGAGAAGAAGCGTTTTGAAAACCAAACAATGGTTAATGCCACTGATTTGGTGAATATGAGTGAAGTAATTTGTTGAACAGAGGACCACCTAGCAAACACTCGTAATAAATTTGAAAGGAATCTGATCAAAACTGTGTGAGTAGAAGCAGTTTAAGTAAAAAGTTTGGGTACGTACATAAGTACATACATACGTACATACATACGACGGATGCCCCCCCCCCCCCCCCCCCCAACGATGTGATTAGACCAGCCCGACGAAATCGGCTGGTACAGAGAGGGGGTATTTTCAAATTTAGCGCTCTACGTTTAGGGGTCTTTTTGAAAAGTCATGAAAACACATGCTACCTTCCCCATCCACACACACACACACACACACACACACCCCAACACACCCACCTCGCCGGCCTCCGGGATTTTGCCTTTTTGGTCATTGTTATAAAACAGATGACCTCTGAGGGATCTATCTGTTATGTTTAAACACAGTGCGGATGGATATTTTAAGAAGTAGTTTCCTAGTTTATAAGTACTATTTTCACGCACTCCCAGAGTCAAAAGGTGTTATACACAACAGACAGAACTGATGTAGAGGTTAGCTGTTGGACAACAACGCGGAGAGGAAAGGTAGCGCTTTTGATTGTGTCTTATGACTGTCAATCATGCGCTCGTATTTGTGTACTTTTTTGCCATGAATATGTAATATCTATGCTATTATATGTTACTTAAGTACTTCCGCACTTTAACGTATTACCTTGTTCACTAATGTGCCTTATACAGGGAAGTGTTTCGGCATTTTTTTTAAATTTCTACGTGATGGATACGCGTTCTATACCGTGCAGTATAGTTTATAGTCTCTATTTATTTAATTGAACATAAACAAAATGTACGTGCTGTATCGACTGCGGATCGTAGCAACATTGTTTTAAAATTTCAGTATGTACCCGCATATTTAAAAACAAGAACATCAAGTTTTAAAAATGACGGACAACCTTGGAAGTAATCAGAGTAACGAGTTGTGTTCACCCGCTTCGGGAGATTCACCCCCTCCGTACACAGACGAACCGGCTCTGAGTGGGGAATTCCCGACGCCTACCCACCGGAATTCTGTAGACTTCCCACCCACTTACCGACAGGCGACATCTGGTGACATTACATCCCGCTATGGTGATGAATCCAGGCAGCCTCTTCTGTCCCATCCGGATCAATTACCTGGATATTTATATCACGAGACCATAGTGACACAACCACGGCCAAGCCGTGACGTAGATGTCGTGGACCAAAGCCTGGAAAGAGTTAAAACCCGCACATACGTATTATCCTGCCTGGTCCTCTTTCTCTGCTGCTGGGTTTTTGGCCTTGTGGCTTTCATAATCGCAGGTGAGTTTCAAGAGAAATAGTTTAAAATAAGACCAGGAAAACACATTTTTGTTTCTCGTCCCAATTCTTTAAAACGTTGAACCGGCTGGCCAGCGATCTTTCTTTTTTCTCGAAAAAATTAGACCTGACTGGCGCCAATTTTTTTTTTCATTTTTGAAAATTTCAATGATCAGGCATTTGGCCAAATTCTTATCGCAAACTATTGTTTTATGATATAATACTTATATTATCAATTTTAGTGGTTTCTAAGGCGTTCGAAGTATTACCTTGATTAAAATGTGAGCTCCGAAGGCGCGAGCTCAAATTTTAAGAAAAATTCGCTTTTGCAAGGTCATATCCAGACCCTTCCGGGTGACTGTTTTTCTTTAACTTTTTTACACCCGACCGGCCATTCGCTTTTTTATTGAAATTTTTTAGACACGGTCGGGTGACGTCTTGTTTGTTTATTTGTTTGTTTTTTTTTTAGTCGAAAAATTGTTAGACCCTGTCGGGTGACTTCATGGTCATTTTAGAGGTCTGGCCGAGAGATGAGAGACAAGGTTATTTTTTACTCGCCTTCATTCATAGCTCAAATATGTGTTTGTTGGCGGATATATTGGCCAAAAATCGATTTTCTTTAAAACGTATCTCCTCCTAGGATTTTATTGGAAAGTGGGTACATCCGTATTTACCTGGCTGTTACGTTTTTTTTTGGCAGAAAAATGGCAGAAATATTGGCGGAATTTTTTTTTGTAAAATTTTAACTGATGCCAGAGAAATAGTCTCATTGTCTTGAAATTTTTAACACAGACAGCAGGCATTACAACCTATCTGGCTATTACTTATTGCCACCCCCCCCCCCCCCTCCCCACAAAAAAAGGAATTGTCGGTAACGTCTTAACTGATGCTAGAAAAGGGCCTTTCTGTCTTAGTTTAGTTAAAAATAACGGTCGTTATCACTTACCTGGCGTTTACTGTTTTTCGAAATTCGAAAAAAAAATTAGAGCAAATAATGGTAAAAATCCAATGTCTTACCAAACCCTTAACTGGCGCCATGAATATAATCTTACAGTCTTACAATTTTGAATGAATCAATCGGACATTATTTCATTATTTGGGTATTATTTTTGTAATTCGCCAGAAATTAGGGGAAAATATGGTCGAAAATCCTATTTCTCATTGAAAACTCAACTGACCCCAGATTTATGACATTATTGTCTCCAAATTTTGGTGAAAGGTAGCGGCCTTCTGTACCTGCCTGGCTATTACTTTTGTCATGATTTGCCAAAAATTAGCGGAAATATTGGCCAAAAAAACACACCCTCCTTTAAATTGTATCCTAGGATTTTATTGGCAATTATTATTATTAATTAATTAATTAATTAATGGAAATTTTGCGACATGGAAAAACATCTTATTATTATCATACGTAAAGCCAGAGATATGGTCTTGCTGTCTTCACATTTTCGCTAAAGGTAGCAGGCAGTAGTATCCACCAGGCTATAACTTGATTTTTTTTTCTAAAGCTCCTCCCAGGATCTTAGTCGAAATTACTTTTTGGCGATTCTCGCAGAAACACCGGTCACAAACCACTTTTGTATTAAAATCTTGACTTACGACAGGGATATAACCTTGCTGTCTTGAAATTGTGGTTAACGGTCAGCATTATATATCAGACATTTTGACGAGCTGGGGCATTATCCATGGACATTCTTATTATGGACATTTAAAAATGCTTCTGCTAGTTTTTTCCACAGGATTTTTTTCAAATTTGGTGTGAATGTATTACGTTTTTTGGAACCATTTTTAAAGTGCTCTACTCTACTGACAACTACGAACGGTTTACTTTCTTAATTTAAAGATCCTTGGATGGAACTCCTCGAAAAATCTTATTAAAACTGACTAAATGCCAGCATTCACATTTTAGGAGCCACTTTTAATGCGCCTTTCCCTAGTTTTGATCTAATTTTGCTGAAATGTTTTTCACATAGTTCTGTCTTGAAAAAATAGCCAAATTTTGTCATATTAAACTTTCTCCCACCTGTTTGCTCCGATGGCTTTAAAATTTATACTCCTTTTCTCATTCACTTTTATCGGATTGGTTTCAAATTTTCGCAATATACACTTAGGGGTCCAAAACTACTGTCCCGAATCTTAAAACTATCATTCCTCATGGAACTTCGTCAAAACAAAAAAAAAAAAACAAAACCAAAAAAAAAAAAAAAAAAAAAAAAAAAAAAAAAGAAAAATTTCTGGATGACCTTGAAGCAAAGCAGAATATATATAATAATAATATAATAATAATAAAGGTTTATTTACTGCAAAAAAAAAAAAAAAAAAAAAAAAAAAAAACAATTTCACGATGCTAATTGCATGAAAACTTCAAATCAATACCTTGATTGTTCTCAGGCATAATTTCAAGTGATATCTTACAAAATTTCTGGATGAACTTGAAGCAAAGCAGAATATATATAAAAATAATATAATAATAATAATAATAATAAAGGTTTTTTTACTGCAACTTAGTCATAGCTAGTACAACAAGTTGGATAGTACAAATACTAAAACATGCATACATTTGCAACAAAATAAAATAGATTATGTAAAAAGGTGGCGCAAACTTGTACAATAATACTGTTAATGAGACTGGGAATTACAATACCACCTGGTATTTACTGGAAGTAACTTAAACAGTATGGCATGAAGCTATTTTTATACCTTTTGGTCTTACATTTAGGTGATGGATATTTTGAATGATTGCGGAGATTGTAGTTGATATTTTTTGGTTTGGGTAGGATGCGGCGCAGCTGATGTTCTGGACTTCGCACTTTATCAAAGAAATTTTTTGTTATGACAGTTCGTCTGACTTCCAGAGCAGGGAGTTCCGATTTAGCTAGGACAGAGCGGTATGATAGATTTGGAAAGACAATGCGTAACACTCTTTTTTGTATATTTTCAAGTTCTTTGGTTAAATTTTTAGTAAGGCCAGGGTGCCATACAGGTGCTGCATATTCCAGAATTGGACGAATGGTAGATATGTATATTTGTAAAAGATCAGCAGGGCTAACACCTGCTCTTTTTAACGAGTACATTTGATATGTTCGAGAGCCTGCTTTCCTGCAGATTAAGTCCACGTATTCGTTCCAACTTAGATCGTGTGAAATTATAAGTCCTAGGAGTTTAGTGGATAGGACGCACTCAATAGGGTCACCGTTGATAACAATTGGGTCAAGACAGGGTTTTTTTTGTTTTGAAACACACAACCGTCTCTTTTGTTTTACTTCTATTAATTTTCATTTCATTTTTGATAGACCATTGTTCAAGGGAATAGCTGCACTCTGAAGACTATCAGTTTGACTCTTACAAATGTCGAAAATGGTAGTATCGTCCACAAACTTGTATGCAGGTAATTTGAGCCGAAGGTCATTTATCATAATTAAAAACGAACTCCAAGTAGAGTACCTTGGGAAACGTTTCCCCAGATATATGGTGAAAAAAAAACAATTGCCAAAATTATTTAATATCAAACGGCCCACCACCTTTTCCCCACCAAGGGAATCATATTTCCAAAAATATCATTGCGATTCTATGCAGAATGAAGGAAAATATATACCTAAGTAAAGTTTACGCAGCTTACGTACGGACCGACAGACGGTCGACAGACCCCATACCATAGAGAATAGAGAAAGTAGATTACATGGGCTAAAACCTAATGGAATGTGTGGCAAAGCAACTAACTTAATTTTAAATCATATTGATTTGGACTTAATTTTGATTATATTACGAATTGTTCTATGAATATAAGTGTACTTGTGTTGGTTTAGCGCTAAAGAGGCACTTTGTGCTGCCATGTGCTGCTCGGTGTAGGGTCATCTTAGAGAGGGCGGGTATGTTTAAAAATTTTATCTTTATCCCTCATGGTTATTCTTCAAAGCCTTCGGTACACAGTTGACTGACATTCTGCATTAAAACCTCCCAGAAATACAAAAACTGAAAAATGACGTCTTGGCGTCACAGGCCAAAATATAGGTCGCCATGATGTGTCTTGCAAAAATGCAGTCTCACTACATATTTTGCTTCAAACATGTAAATGTAACGGTTTGTGAGATATTTAGCTTAGAAATATTCATTCTAACAGACGGATGATAACGTCTTAGGATAGACCATTTTTCCTGAGAATCAAGATTTGTTGGTCAACCTTAACTGTGCCCAGTTTTATTCTCCCAGCCCTAGCTATTTTGGAGCACCTGTGCGGGAACCGCGCGAAAAAAACTAGGCCGTTTTCGCTACCGAGTAGCGAAAATTACACTGTGGGGTCATAGCAAATACGATTCTGAACTCTTAACCTCTTGCATATCGTCTTTAGGGCCCAAGGGGTCGAAAATAAGCTCAAAATCTCTAACCGCTCTCCAGATAATGGCCCACTTCAAGGTCAAGGTACCTCTTACATATGGTCTTTTTAGCCCAAAGAGTCGAAAATAAGCTCAGAATCGCTCTATCTCTAACCGTTTTCGAAATAATGGTCAACTTCTAGTTTTTAGCTTTGACGATAGCCCAGGAGACCAAGGTCACCCGGGTACCTCTTACATATCGTCTTGTAGGCCCAAAGGCTCGGAAAAAGCTCAAAATCGCTCTATCTCTAATCGTTGTCGAGATAATGGCCCTCTAACAGTGAGCCAAATTTCATCACTTTGTAGCAATTGGAAAAAAACCCAAACGCTACAGCCAACTTAAACTTGCATACGCATGCTGTGATGGCTCTCACTGTAGATAGCTGGGTGATCAATACACATAGGCTGATATCATGCCAGTTTAAATCAACGCGTTTGCTTGCTTATAATGAGCGTAAGTGGCAACATTTCAATGTCCATTTTTACATATTAAATGTTAATTAACTTCTAAAAATGAGCTGGACCAACTACACATCCTACATTATGTTTCTGCCAAACATGGTCGTCCTAGCCCTAGCAGTCTCAGAGGTGTTCGCGTGACAAGGTTTTCAAATTTTAAATTTCAATGTTCATTTTTGCATATAAAATATTAATGAATTTCTTAAACAATTGAGCTGGACCATCTAGACGTGCTATACTATGTCTCTGCCAAATTTGGTCGTCCTAGCCCTAGCCATCTCAGAGGACTTCGCGTGCAAGGAAACATACGGAAAAACTTCCGAATCGTACCAAAGTAAAACTAGAGGATTAAAATTCCTAACTGTGAGAAATAACAGACAAGCATAAACAAGTTGGATAAAGGGGGTGATGGTTAGCTCAGTCGGTAGAGCGTTGGTCCTGTAATCCCATGGTCCCTGGTTCGAATCTGGCCAGGGGTGGAAAAGGGGGATTGACTTTCGCTCAAATTGCCTCAGCTGAGCGACTGCACAGGATTATTCACCACCACGGAATTCAAAATTAACATAAATGGGTCTTCCAGCTATCCTTTTTAAAAAAGGAGTTAGATAAACAGAAACTTGAAGAATTCTCTGTAAAGCAATGACTGCTTAGGACTGAAGTCCCAAGTGAAAAATAGGTAGTAATAGCGTATGCCGTTAACAAATAATCATTTCCAAGGCTCTTACAACCGGGTGTACAATGAATTGCATGGGTTAAAAGCCTGGGGACTTTTGCCGTGTGTTTTTATGATTCACTAAAACTGCTGAACCCTCTATATTTTGACAAAGATGAACACCAGCCAGGTCATTACATTTGTGGCTAAAAAAATTCAACAACTTATGAGCGAAACAAAAACAACTCAACCAGACCACCGGATATATAAATTATTTAACAGAAAAGATTTGCTGCAAATGCAGAAAAATACTGGAAATTTATCCACAAAACGTGCGCTCATACCTTCGGCACTGTAATTTTCATAAGAGAAACACTTTAAAAATTCATACGACGTGATTTTTAGATATAAATAACGTAGATAAATGATAAGATAGTCTTTTACCATTTTGACGTTTTATACGGAACATTAAACCACGTTTCGCGGAAAAAGAATTTTGGCCAATGCCATATCGCCGAAATTTTAAAAACAAAATGCAAAATAATTTTTCTTCCTGGTCTTAGTCACAGGTCACCGCATTATCGTCCACAGTTCCTACTAGATTTTTAAGTAGCAGAGTCTAGGTTGGTTGTAAAGGTCTTGGACCTTTTCATTGTCATGTTATACTTGTTAGGCTTGTTTTGTTTAACATTCCTGACAATTTGCAAACTGTATGCATGTCGCGGTGCTTCTAGTATCGCATGATGTTGCTATTTTTTTTTTAATCGTTTTAATCGTTTTGCTCAAAAAGGACGGAAACCACTCAACACACATTTGGTAGGTCGGATGCGCCATCATACCTATATCGCTTGCTCTGATTTTTTTCTTTCTGTCATAAAATAGCATCAAAATAGCATTGCGGACCGCAAAAAATTTCAAAAATTTTCACGTAGCAAGCATTTTAAAAATCGGGTTAAAAGTGACGCCAGAACAATGTCATTACATCACCAAAGATGTACAACACCATTACAACACCAAAGCGTTACAAAAACGACCTAAAAGTAACATTGTTTGGGGGTAAAAACAACTAAAAATGCCTTGCGATGTTGCTAAAGATGTTGTTAAATAACGTATTAAAGGAATGCAGTTGTGGCTCGGGCAAGCTTTTTCTGCTGTCGTTAGTTTCGATGTTTCACAAAAATGCAATATCAGAACGTTTGGACAGTTAGAAATAGGTACGGCAAATTCAACCTTAAGGCGACCGCAATACAACGATACCTGAAGTTTTTAAAAATCAACTTCGGCACAGGGTTTTTCTACGTTGTTATCTTAAATTGCCTTGATGCTATTTGAAGGTCGCAGACGATCCATTTTTATCAGATTTTATGCCAGTTTAAATCAACGCGTTTGCTTGCTTATAATGAGCGTAAGTGGCAACATTTCAATGTCCATTTTTACATATTAAATGTTAATTAACTTCTAAAAATGAGCTGGACCAACTACACATCCTACATTATGTTTCTGCCAAACATGGTCGTCCTAGCCCTAGCCATCTCAGAGGACTTTGCGTGCAAGGAAACATACGGAAACACTTCCGAATCGTACCAAAGTAAAACTAGAGGATTAAAATTCCTAACTGTGAGAAATAACAGACAAGCATAAACAAGTTGGATAAAGGGGGTGATGGTTAGCTCAGTCGGTAGAGCGTTGGTCCTGTAATCCCATGGTCCCTGGTTCGAATCTGGCCAGGGGTGGAAAGGGGGGATTGACTTTCGCTCAAATTGCCTCAGCTGAGCGACTGCACAGGATTATTCACCACCACGGAATTCAAAATTAGCACAAATGGGTCTTCCAGCCATCCTTTTTAAAAAAGGAGTTAGATAAACAGAAACTTGAAGAATTTTCTGTAAAGCAATGACTGCTTAGGACTGAAGTCCCAAGTGAAAAATAGATAGTAATAGCGTATGCCGTTAACAAATAATCATTTCCAAGGCTCTTACAACCGGGTGTACAATGAACTGCATGGGTTAAAAGCCTGGGGACTTTTGCCGTGTGTTTTTATGATTCACTAAAACTGCTGAACCTTCTATATTTTGACAAAAATGAACACCAGCCAGGTCATTACATTTGTAGCTAAAAAAATTCAACAACTTATGAGCGAAACAAAAACAACTCAACCAGACCACCGGATATATAAATTATTTAACAGAAAAGATTTGCTGCAAATGCAGAAAAATACTGGAAATTTATCCACAAAACGTGCGCTCATACCTTCGGCACTGTAATTTTCATAAGAGAAACACTTTAAAAATTCATACGACGTGATTTTTAGATATAAATAACGTAGATAAATGATAAGATAGTCTTTTACCATTTTACGTCTTATACGGAACATTAAACCACGTTTCGCGGAAAAAGAATTTTGGCCAATGCCATATCGCCGAAATTTTAAAAACAAAATGCAAAATAATTTTTCTTCCTGGTCTTAGTCACAGGTCACCGCATTATCGTCCACAGTTCCTACTAGATTTTTAAGTAGCAGAGTCTAGGTTGGTTGTAAAGGTCTTGGACCTTTTCATTGTCATGTTATACTTGTTAGGCTTGTTTTGTTTAACATTCCTGACAATTTGCAAACTGTATGCATGTCGCGGTGCTTCTGGTATCGCATGATGTTGCTATTTTTTTTAATCGTTTTAATCGTTTTGCTCAAAAAGGACGGAAACCACTCAACACACATTTGGTAGGTCGGGTGCGCCATCATACCTATATCGCTTGCTCTGATTTTTTCTTTCTGTCATAAAATAGCATCAAAATAGCATTGCGGAGCGCAAAAAATTTCAAAAATTTTCACGTAGCAAGCATTTTAAAAATCGGGTTAAAAGTGACGCCAGAACAATGTCATTACATCACCAAAGATGTACAACACCATTACAACACCAAAGCGTTACAAAAACGACCTAAAAGTAACATTGTTTGGGGTAAAAACAACTAAAAATGCCTTGCGATGTTGCTAAAGATGTTGTTAAATAACGTATTAAAGCAATGCAGTTTTGGCTCGGGCAAGCTTTTTCTGCTGTCGTTAGTTTCGATGTTTCACAAAAATGCAATATCAGAACGTTTGGACAGTTAGAAATAGGTACGGCAAATTCAACCTTAAGGCGACCGCAATACAACGATACCTGAAGTTTTTAAAAATCAACTTCGGCACAGGGTTTTTCTACGTTGTTATCTTAAATTGCCTTGATGCTATTTGAAGGTCGCAGACGATCCATTTTTATCAGATTTTATGCCAGTTTAAATCAACGCGTTTGCTTGCTTATAATGAGCGTAAGTGGCAACATTTCAATGTCCATTTTTACATATTAATTATAAATATTAATTAACTTCTAAAAATGAGCTGGACCAACTACACATCCTACATTATGTTTCTGCCAAACATGATCGTCCTAGCCCTAGCAGTCTCAGAGGTGTTCGCGTGACAAGGTTTTCAAATTTTAAATTTCAATGTTCATTTTTGCATATAAAATATTAATGAATTTCTTAAACAATTGAGCTGGACCATCTAGACGTGCTATACTATGTCTCTGCCAAATTTGGTCGTCCTAGCCCTAGCCATCTCAGAGGACTTTGCGTGCAAGGAAACATACGGAAACACTTCCGAATCGTACCAAAGTAAAACTAGAGGATTAAAATTCCTAACTGTGAGAAATAACAGACAAGCATAAACAAGTTGGATAAAGGGGGTGATGGTTAGCTCAGTCGGTAGAGCGTTGGTCCTGTAATCCCATGGTCCCTGGTTCGAATCTGGCCAGGGGTGGAAAGGGGGGATTGACTTTCGCTCAAATTGCCTCAGCTGAGCGACTGCACAGGATTATTCACCACCACGGAATTCAAAATTAGCACAAATGGGTCTTCCAGCCATCCTTTTTAAAAAAGGAGTTAGATAAACAGAAACTTGAAGAATTTTCTGTAAAGCAATGACTGCTTAGGACTGAAGTCCCAAGTGAAAAATAGATAGTAATAGCGTATGCCGTTAACAAATAATCATTTCCAAGGCTCTTACAACCGGGTGTACAATGAACTGCATGGGTTAAAAGCCTGGGGACTTTTGCCGTGTGTTTTTATGATTCACTAAAACTGCTGAACCTTCTATATTTTGACAAAAATGAACACCAGCCAGGTCATTACATTTGTAGCTAAAAAAATTCAACAACTTATGAGCGAAACAAAAACAACTCAACCAGACCACCGGATATATAAATTATTTAACAGAAAAGATTTGCTGCAAATGCAGAAAAATACTGGAAATTTATCCACAAAACGTGCGCTCATACCTTCGGCACTGTAATTTTCATAAGAGAAACACTTTAAAAATTCATACGACGTGATTTTTAGATATAAATAACGTAGATAAATGATAAGATAGTCTTTTACCATTTTGACGTTTTATACGGAACATTAAACCACGTTTCGCGGAAAAAGAATTTTGGCCAATGCCATATCGCCGAAATTTTAAAAACAAAATGCAAAATAATTTTTCTTCCTGGTCTTAGTCACAGGTCACCGCATTATCGTCCACAGTTCCTACTAGATTTTTAAGTAGCAGAGTCTAGGTTGGTTGTAAAGGTCTTGGACCTTTTCATTGTCATGTTATACTTGTTAGGCTTGTTTTGTTTAACATTCCTGACAATTTGCAAACTGTATGCATGTCGCGGTGCTTCTGGTATCGCATGATGTTGCTATTTTTTTTAATCGTTTTAATCGTTTTGCTCAAAAAGGACGGAAACCACTCAACACACATTTGGTAGGTCGGATGCGCCATCATACCTATATCGCTTGCTCTGATTTTTTCTTTCTGTCATAAAATAGCATCAAAATAGCATTGCGGACCGCAAAAAATTTCAAAAATTTTCACGTAGCAAGCATTTTAAAAATCGGGTTAAAAGTGACGCCAGAACAATGTCATTACATCACCAAAGATGTACAACACCATTACAACACCAAAGCGTTACAAAAACGACCTAAAAGTAACATTGTTTGGGGTAAAAACAACTAAAAATGCCTTGCGATGTTGCTAAAGATGTTGTTAAATAACGTATTAAAGCAATGCAGTTTTGGCTCGGGCAAGCTTTTTCTGCTGTCGTTAGTTTCGATGTTTTACAAAAATGCAATATCAGAACGTTTGGACAGTTAGAAATAGGTACGGCAAATTCAACCTTAAGGCGACCGCAATACAACGATACCTGAAGTTTTTAAAAATCAACTTCGGCACAGGGTTTTTCTACGTTGTTATCTTAAATTGCCTTGATGCTATTTGGAGGTCGCAAACGATCCATTTTTATCAGATTTTGGAAATGGAAGTCTTCATTTTGAAAAGTTTGGGGAAATTCGTAAATTCTAATATGACAGCCATATATATAATGCTGGGTGTCTGGTTCTCAGTATAGACCACACTTCACATGTGGTACTCTCTTTTGTTCTTTGACACAACGTTTCACTGTTAATAATTAACTAAGTATTAATAGTTCCTTTTTTGAAATACTAATACGTCATTTGATGTTATTCAAACAACTAATATTACCGTGGACTTTTAACAGAAACGACCTGAAAATGACCACTTTCCAACCTTCGGGACTAGCTAATCTACGTCGCATCAGTGTATCATAAGTGCTAAAAATATTGCTCATCAGCACATTATCCTGCTACAATTTGTCTGTGACATAATATTCTGGCAATTGTAGAGCACCCAAAACCTGTTTCTGCTCTAAATTAACTTTCCTGTTGATGTTTGCATAATTCTTAAATATATAATTAATTATTATTATTGCGTTTTCTGTTCACGCAGTGAGAGCCAAGGGGACCCCCGTGCAGATCCGCGAGAAATTACGCTTGTCCAATCGAATTAGCATTGCAGGTGCTATTTTTGGACTGGTGCTATATGAAGTTTTGGGAATAATATTTTACGCATCATAAAGACTGATATTGCAACGCAAGAAATTTTTGAGGATTGTGATGAGGTACTAGATTTAGCTTTATATTTTTAAAAATTTTTTTTACAGCTTTACGGATCGAAACATTTTTGTCTAACCTCTGAAATTTTAGCATTACAATGCAAATTAGTGTATAGCATGGACACTAAGATATTGAATGCCATACTTTTACCTTTGTGTCAGACCTGTCTAATAGCAGAACGTAATGACTGTTCAATACTACCAGATAGCGCATTTATTGTGAATGCAGCTTCCGTAATTGCAACGTTACAGATTTTGAATGGACTACTTTTGAGTTTCGAGTTCGCGATGAACCTCGAGATTTTAATTGTGTTCCGACTGTGCATTAACACTAAAAATTTAATAGTGGGTTCCAAGGGAGCTTTCGTACTACACTTATTAAAACCTTAATGTCACTTAAAGTTAGCAACTGATTATATTGAAACTGAATATTTAATTCTTGAACATACACAATGTTAAAATATTATAAATGTAAGTGTTTTCATCGTAAGTGCCTTGGAGATACTTGTTACAGCAGTACGGGTTTGGATACCTCTTGTCCGGTAACATCTTGCCAAATTAAGAACTGCTCTTGCAGATTTCTATTATTGATGTATATCAATAAACGTCTTCGGTAACGTTTAGATAATTAGTTATGCGTACATAGCCTATAGCTGTAAGTTATTTAACAATATATATATAAATAAAACATGTGTTTGTTTCTATACCAAAATGCCAATTCGAATTGTTAAATAATTTTCAAATCTAAAATAGTTAATCATTCTTGTGCCATTTCGTAAGGCCAATTTATGTTGCTACTGATACTCCAAATACAACTATCTCTTCTACCACTACTGCTTCAGCATATGCCTTATCTGTTATTTCAAAATTCACCTACAACCGAGTCTGTAAGTGCAATATACGATATTTCAGGGCTTCTTGCTTTCTGCTGAATCAGGCTGTTCTGAAAGGCATTCAGACTTCAGCAAAATTCGAAGCATATTTACAAAAGTCAATAAACACAAGCAAATAAAATAAATGAAAACAAGCTATGATGCAATATGGACGGAAAATTTACCCCACCAACGGTTCTAACAAAGGACGTTTCGATTCTCCAACAACACATACTCAGTCAAATATAATGTCTGACTGAACTAAACCAACAGCAGTGACGTATTATCTGAAAACATAGACGATATATTTGTCAAGACAAAGAAAAGTTAACGGTCGCCATTGAAAACGAAACTGGCCCTCAAAAGAAAAGTTTGTTACAAGGAATTACAACCATACTCTACCCTAAGTTGGTTCAATAATGAGACAATAAAAATAATATGGTGATAATTACGAAAGTTAAACAAGTAACTGAGGGAGTTGTGTTGAGTGAAATTGAAAAAAAAAACACTGCCCACTTCCAATCCTGTTTCATGGAATCCTTGTATGACAGGAATCGGCTTGAGTGCTGACCACTGTACAAAAACTTTAGAATACTGGGCATCCCTAAACCGCGGGATGAGACTCGCTGATCTCCTCTACCAAAAAGGTCGTCAATAAAGGAGATGTTAAATTCGAAAACAAAAACATAAATGCAATCACTAAGTTCAAAGACGCCAGAATTTTCTGGTAGAGTTCAGTTCAGTCGACTTGCGCGAATCATCACTTAATGAATTATCAACAATCGAACGATCTCTACAAAATTCTGGGCTGGAAGAGATTTCATTGGAGGATCTAGTCTTTCCAAGCAGAATCATAGGTCTGACTGAGGGGATGACTGCAGTTTGAGCTATCAAATTTGCATCAGTGATTATTTTTGACTAACTATCTATCAAAAGGATGTCGTAAGATTTAACAGTATGGATTCTAATGTAGCAGATGGGCTTGATGTTGTTTTGCTGTATTGTTAAATATGCAAAGAATCTATTAGACAGGGAGCAAACTGCTGTTAATAATAATTCTGGAGGAAAAATGTTGAGCTTGTGTAAAACTGTTAACCTTTTAATTGGTAATGATAGACCATAAAAGATAACCATGCAACAGATGGAAGGCTGTACATTGCAATTCCAATATAACTTGAAATTTACGATCAACTTTCCACTGTTTGGTGAGCATCATAATGAAACTAACGTTTGCTCACCACAGAGCAAGATAAATCTTGCAAGACGAGAGAATGACGAGGCCTGGGAGTAAATCGAAGGTAGCAGGTAGCAATTGGGGAATGCATTTCTAAATTCCGACGTTGCAGAACTTTACATGTTTGTTTATTCATTATGCACTAGCACTTCTAGGTATAAGTTTCAAGATAAAATGTAAGAATTACACGAAAGCTGTCACATGTTCAAATGTTCTATTAACGGTATCGGTCCCAATAATGTTTAAAGGAACAATGGTATAATTATAAGTGTAAAATTACTAGCAAGAGTTTTGGATAGGCAAATCAAGATAATAATATCAGCCCGACGTCCACCTGAGGAGCTAATTGTAAGAAGTTCTGAGCACTTATTCGCCGCTGTCACAAATCGATGGGACTGAGACATTAATTGATTCCGAATGTCTTTTAAAATCTCTTTAAAAGTTAGATTTTTCAGAAAGAAGAAGTTCCATAAACTACCTCTAATAACTTCGAGGAGTATTGAAGGAATTCGACATTAAAAAAGCAATAAACTTAAGGTAATAATTGATGACCTCGTAGAACACTTTAAGGCCCTAAATATAAAGCATAGCGATGCTTATATAAATTTGAAAGATGACATACATACTTACGAATTTTAAAACACAAAACACATATAAATTCTTATGTTTAAAGAAGTATTCAGTATCACTCAATTTCATGTATACAAAATTTTACACAATCGGAGATTTTCACTACAAATACGCAAACATTCAGTCCAATACAACCTTTACACAGATATAATTAAACAACATTCTGAAGCGTTGTATCTTAGATAAATGCACTGACGGTGCATGGCATCGCCATAGTGAGTTGATTTATCATCAATTTCGGGATAATGTGTCATTGTCGCAATCAATACGTGCGGCGTCAGCTAACCGTGGCGTCATTTCGAAACAACATGAATCACGACTCGTCGCTAAACGCCATGAAGCTAATTAGGATCGATTTCCCAATTGGTTGGTCACTCAGTCTCGTCGTCTTAGTTAACACCGCTCCAAAGTAGGCTCACAAGGGCGTTATTCCACGCTCCCGCAGCTGGTATGACAGCATTTGTCTATATGCCAAATCACATCTTGGCTGCTTCGAATAAAATACCCAAGAATTTTGAATTTCGACCGGGTAAAAAATGACAAAAATGATAAAAATATAGAAACTTGAAAAGCTTTCTTGAAAAACTTGAAAAGCTTTCTTAAAACCTTTAATACATTTCTAAAATAGCATACGGGTTGTTAAAAACCCGATTGCTTTTTGGTACAAGAGAAATTTGACATTTAAGCGAAATTTCTCTACCATTTCTTTCAGTTTTACTTGGTTATTTTTATTCGAAACGCAACAGTTTCTGTGCATTTTTAATGGGAACGCCCAAAATAGGATTTGGCTTATTGACACATATATTACGTCTGCCAGGTGTCACTGACGCCGATCTCACTGGATCCTTCGAAGAGCTCGAACTTATTTCTGCGCTATTATCCTTGATGGGGCCGGTCATGGACGCCGTATCCTAGTTACGCCGCTGTATTACCCAGATGTAATATGGTTATAGAAATATTCGTCAAATTTACTTGTAAGCGTGTTATACTAAATTTTTAAATACAGTGCTGAGCAGCTAAAGTTTTCATGTACAGTGGGCTATGGGCTAATTATACCCATCAACAAGTATAAAAATGACATAACTAATCCAAACAACTGCTAGTAGGTCAACCTGGTCTTATCTGTATGTAAGCTGTTTATTTAAAAAAAATAACAGAGTGGAGCTATTCTATAGCATGAATGAATTGTAAAAACCTAACCAAGTAGGCTCGGAAAGAAGTATTTAAAAACTGATAAGTTTCGTTCTATAAGATCTTAGTGAGCTTTTCTGCCTTAGAACAAAATTATTGATATCTTGAGTAGATTATGCAACAGTTTTCGATTTCATATGACACAATGAACTGCAGAATCGATTTAGTTAAAATTGTAAGAATAATAACTAATATAACAAATCTGTACCAAAGCAAAAAGCACAAAGATATTCAGCAATTGGGACCTGTCTAAAACATTTGTCAGCTTTGCCAAGAAGAGAACGTCACTCCCCAGTCATTTAACTTTATATAAATGATCTGAAACACATTTCCCAGCAAATAATTTAAGAAGAAGAACAATATCCCAAATAGAAAATTTATAAGTACCTTAATTGTTTGTGATATTGTATACAAACGACACTGTCATTATTTCTGACTGACCAAAAATTTCACAGTATGGATAAATAGACTTAAAGAAATAGTCAAGCAGATTAATTTCACAGCTCAAATGTCTATTTAAGTTCTGAGGTTTGTCCATTTGGGATTTTAAATTCTGGGAATTATACATAAATTCAATTTACACTTTCTGGAAATAATATTGAAACTAAAGAAGACTACACCAGTGCTATGATGTAATTAATTGATTGATTAATCAATTAAGTAATTAACAGCAGAATGTATTATTGTTTTAAATTGGATAACCCATTGTATCCAAATCTAGCTAAACTTGGTTCTCGAACCAACAATTAGTATGCATTCTAAAAATCACAATATGGCGCAATGGTCGGACATTATTTTTTCTATTTTTTTGATGAACTTAACAAAACGACACATTTGTTTAAAAGTGTTCAATGCCAGAATAGAATAGTCAGCACTGCTTATAAATACTTCCTGCTAAACAGTTTTCTCTTTCATCGGAATGAGCAACTTAACGTGTGTAAATGTGATATTTACACTCAATTTAAAATTCATTTTAAATTAGAAAATACATATAAATGTTAAATCCACCAACCTGGCCTCTATTTTGTGTCCATATGGGACATCTAATTATAACATAGAAGTGGAAAAACTCAGATACGAAAGTCTGTTTGTTCTTCGTAAAACAAATCTGTAATGGAATGCACACATAACTACTGTGTCCAAAATTTCATGAACTACTCCAGAAGAATATTTCAAAATAACTGTAAATCATTTCTGTTATGATAGTTTTCACTTTATCAAGAAATAGTTAACTCAAGTGCTTTCGCGAATTTTTAAAGTTTTCGTTAACCGTCCGTATACCTGAAGCTTGTCTTTTCTCTCAACTTAGATTGGCAAACGTCGCTTTAAACTACTTTACTCAAAAGTGGCTTTAGGGTTCCAGTTTACCACGCAGGCCAATATTTAGGGGTAGTTTGTTTTGTGTAATCACATCCAGTGTTAAGCAATCAGATTTGGACAAATTTTGTCCCGTGCATTCGGACTGGACAATGCTTGATGCCTTCTGGATGAACATAAACGGCCATGTACTCCCTTTACCTACTGTAAATCATACCATATATATATATATATATATATATATATATATATATATATATATATATATATATATATATATATATATATATATATATATATATATATATATATATATATATATATATATATATATATATATATATGACTTAGTTTCGTACCATCAGGTCAAGCTAAGCCACCATATCATGGCAATATGTCGTTCATCGCGTGTAACTAAGCCTTTGTTAAGATAATTAGGCAAAGTGTTGTAATGAAGGAGGAAAGGACTGAATGTACTATATGCCGCTTTATATGCGCTTTAGATGAATATATAGACTGGTAATATGAAAGTATATAACAATGGTATGCTGCTTCTTCATATACTTGAACACTTCCTTTATCCAATTGTAAAAGTTCATAGTATCTACATAAGTTATTATAGAATTTTCGTTATTAGTTGCATTGATGTTCGTATGATCATGTTTATTTAATTTAGAACTAAATAAAATTCGGAATCTCGTCACAGTTATAGTCATTCAATTTTATAAATCCGTTATCTACTCAAAGAAAGCTGTTGTGATTGAAACAATATAAAATGTCATTGGAAAAGGCAGAAGTTTGTAATCGAATAGACGGCAAGCGCCAGGGTCCAATTTAGCAATCAAATTGTTCCGAATAAAATGCAGCAACACGTCTGTTTTTGTTCAACATCCAACCTCTTCGAGAGTTCGGTCAGAGGTCAGCTGTTTCACAACAACGTCACGATGGCATGCTCTGATGTTGACAAAATTATCAGCGAATACAAATCTTTAACATTAAATAGCGAATCTAACAAGGTTGAGTACTAGTCGTATCAATCCAATTAATATACTCTTTCTTAAAACAAGTGTTACTTTTTATCTTTCATACTACGAGTATTTATGTGAGCGATAAATGGGTTGCGAGAGCTCGATGTCTCCATTTCTGCGCAGATGTTTTAAGCAAACGACCTGACACATATACCATAATGAGCCAATTCGCACTTTCGGTTCTTTCAGATGGAGGTGTCGTTTGGACTGAAATTTTTTGTGAGATAAATTACATAGAAACGTTAAGGGGAAACTTAAAAATTCTAATTTTCTTTCAACATACACACTTTCGAATTAAAAAAAAGAAATCATGTAATCTGTTAAAATTATTTTATATGTTACTAAGCCCCTTTAATTAGCAACATTTAAATATATTTCTGGCAAAAAAAGGGAATTTGTTGATTTCTGTCAGTTTTTTTCTTAACATTTCTTCATATTCTTGTCCCAACTGGATTTTCCTGAAAGGGAATGGAATTGTAAGGAAACTGCGCAGGAAAATTCTCAAAACACAAATTTGTGATTGACAGATTTTTAGGCCCCAACCCTTCGGATTCAGGTGGGATAAGGATACAATGAAATAATAGGGGAAAAAACGGCAAAAGTCAACAAAATTCCATTTTGCCAGAAATATACCAGTAACCTAGGACAGTTCGCCACTTTTCAATGGTTTTTGCGCAATAACTCTCATGTTTTAGACGCGATCCGGACATGCTCTTGTATGTAGCAGATACAGAATTTTACACAAGTTTTGTGTTATGTGCGAAGTAAAATGTCATGATTTACGAAAATGCCAGGCCGATGTATTTTTTTCGGGCAGGATTTTCCAGTTGTAACTCGCCACTTTCTTCTATCATCCCGAAATATAAATTTTTAGTGCACACTGTAAGACTATGAACTCGCTTTTCAAAATGACTGCTACGAGCTATAATGATTATACACGAACACAAACCTGATTTCTTATGTATCATACTGACGGTTTACTTATAGCAGCTCAGTAATTTGCATTCGAGAACCAGTGGCAGTTGCCGGGAAGTTCGGCAAAAAATATCATTTCCGGGATAATTGTTGTTTTCGGGAGGTGGCGACGGTACAGGTACATGGCGATTTGACCTAGGTTACTGGTATTCACATGTTGGTTATTAAAGGGACTTAATAATATGTGAAATAGTTTTTAAAAGATCACATGATGGCTTTATAAATTTGAAAGTGTGCATGTTGAAAGAAAATTAGAATTTCGATGTTTTTCCCTTATCATTCATTTATAATTCATCCCCCAACATTTTCAGTCGAACCAACACCTCCACCGGAAAAAATCCCAAAGTGCGCATGGGCTTTTAGGTTTGAGGTGTCCGTCCGTCTGTCCGTCATCGCTATATACCCCTATGAATGTGGGGGGCGGTTGGGGCGTGCTTGTGTTTCACAAATACTTACTTGTTTAATTTGAGTATGAGGGAAACAATAAATCGAATAGCACGTTCCGAAATAATGCACAAAAATTCTGTGTTTTGCTATGAAATATTTCGCCTTGAGTCAGATTTCTTTGAACCAGGCAGCTGTTGTATTTTGATCAACCAGCATGCTATGTTAAAATCTCTTCAATAATTTAAGTTGCAGTTGAGTACGACGGAGAAGAGATAAAACTGGTCAAAGTAGATCATAATTTTTGACAAGAAAATATTACATTACGTCTGCAATGATACCGCAGACGCAGATTTAGCAATCCTTTCAGCCTAAATATTTTCAATTTTGCAATACTTCACAAATGATAGTTGTTTTCAGCCAAAGAAAATGTTTTTAATTTCATGAACTTGGGTCTAAGGTAACAGTTTGTTTTCGTCCTGTGGGTGTGAGCTATATTTGCGAGATTTCTTCTGCCATTTCTCTCATTGTTACTCGACTCGCCTGCAGCCGAAATGCAAAATTCTCACGCATTTTATGTTTATATACATAGGTTTATTGTTTATTCTTACACCTTTGTACTAGTACCATATCACCTGATCATATTTGAATGATGCGAGGAGTTTTGAATAAAGTCATCAAACGAATAAGAAGTCTCTCTCTCTCTGTTTTCACGAAGACATAACATTTTATTAAGAACATCCAAAGTGTGATTAGACGCAATTCGCTATTTTTGTCTCCTGGCTTGACGAAAAATGACAAGACTCCAGTTTTTAGGGATACAAAAGTGGGGAAGTTAAAGGAGAAAAGTTTCAAAATGACTTTAAAATAGATATAGAGATCTGTCTTGATTGAAGCAATATTAATAACCTGAATACAATTTCCTACATCTTGAGAAAGGTTTTTTGAGAAAATGTATAATCTCTGCGGGAGTTCTGTTACCTGTGATGTCTGGTCTTTATACCTTTGATGTCTGGTCTTGGCACCTTTGATGTCTGGTCTTTATACCTTTGATGTCTGGTCTTGGCACCTTTGATGTCTGGTCTTTATACCTTTGGTGTCTGGTCTTGGCACCTATGATGTCTGGTCTTTATACCTTTGATGTCTGGTCTTGGCACCTTTGATGTCTGGTCTTTATACCTTTGGTGTCTGGTCTTGGAACCTTTGATGTCTGGTCTTTATACCTTTGGTGTCTGGTCTTGGAACCTTTGATGTCTGGTCTAGCCTGTGATCCGCATATATGGTCAGTACAGCAGGCACTAAAAAAATGGTAAGTTAAAAAATTCTTAGGCTTCTCTTCCAAGAATACTAAAATTCTCAGTCTTGATTTTGTGCAAATTTCGTACTTAAACCTATTTAATCTCTGAAGTGCTGTGGGCTAGGTCCGGTCTTATCACCTGTGCAATGGAAGCCTTGTCAACGTTGAGGGGCGGTTTTTCACCTGTGAAGTTTAGTCTTACTTTGTATGGTATTGTCACCTTTGAGATCTTGTTTTGTTACTTATGAGGAATGGTCTTGTCACCTTCCAGGAAAACTGAAACTTGACCGGGAATTTCAGGCTGAGTGGCTTTGTTTAGTTATGTTAAGATCCAAAATAACATGGACTAAGCCTTGACTTGACGAAGCCTGTGATAAAGTATTTGCCGGGATTTTCAAATCTTGAGGGTGCCTTGCGTTTAATATCGATATGCCATAAAAATCGACAGCTTTTAATGAGAAAAATGTCGAGAACATTATATGGCGCCCAGTATTACCGTTTAGATAGGAGCTGAGAATGTTTTGTAACGACGTTTTCCAATCACAGTGCAATGCTCAGTGGTTAGCTTTGTGGTTGTGTGTCTGAATTCCCGTAGTGGTTTTGTTGACAGGTGAAATGCTCGTACACGGGACACGAGATGCCATGCAGGGCAGACGCCATCCTGTCTTATGTGAATGGCAAAAAGTACAAGAAAGCCCAAGACATGAACTGCTGCTTACTGCTGGAAAAATACAAAGAACACCTGGAACCAAGTGTTAAGAAAAACAGAAGGTTTGTTTTTCATTGTTTATTTTATTTTGGGGGGTTTGATGGATCTGCTAAATTTGCCCAAAGAATGATGTTGTTAAGGCCACAACTGAGCGAAAATGTTTTGCGCTATACTCTTAAATCTTGTTTAAATGTTTACATAAAAAAATAATTGTGATATAATTGGCAGCGTAACCTTGCTATCGGTGTAACAACCACAGTGGTTTGGCACTTATTGATTTTTTTATTTATAATCTTATTTGCTTCGCCAAAGTTTAACGTAGGCGTGTTTATTGATGCAAAATTTGTTTATATCTAGTTGTAGCAGAACTGCAAAACTTGTTTGATGTCGTCTTTCAAATCATCCGCAAAGACTGAACAATTTCGTTTCAGAAATCAGCTGTTTTGTAAGATCACCTGGCGGCACTTGAACAATGACCCGGGGCATATCGAGAAACACGTGAATGGCAAAAGATTCCAGAGAGCGCTCAAGCATTGTAAGCAGCGCTTTTTCTTTAGCTGTTCCTCACACAGTTACCAATAAATGCAGAATCGATAAAGCTCAAGTGTTGGGCGAAACATGTCAAGGTTTACTGGTCCAAAGTAGAGTACGGGAGCAAGTTGACCAAAATGGGCCGAGTTGGTGGGGAGGGGGGGGGGGGGGAGTGGGGGCGAGTTGACCAAGCCCCGTTAGTGAGACTGGGAACTTCTTGCCATTGCTGGAACCTGTAGATCTTCTCTACCTCTGAACCAGCTTGTGTGCATGTGTGATTGATTTCAGTTGAAAAGTGCAAAGAGACAGGGACGCCATTTAAGCCCCTGAGCGGGCTGTACGGCGTGAAGCGACAGAAGGACGACAGTGACGCCGAGAAGAAGTACAGCCTGAATCCGGACGATTCCGGAAGTGACCGAGAGACTGACGCACCAAGCGATGACATGCAGGATTTGTATCCAGGTAATCTTTTGCATCTGGCCTGCGTCAGCGCCAACGGGATGATTAGTGCCATAATTTTTTTTTTTTCGACGGTGCGGGAGGGCAGGGGATTTGGGTGTGTGTGTGTGTGTAGCGATTTATGTATTTGCGTGTATAAACAACTAAGGCTACTTCTGACCGAGTTCGAAACTACTGGTTTGACGGTTGTTTCTTGAGTCTTTAAGGGAAATACAGCTGTACCTGACGAACGCATAAAAACGTGCTTCTTCATATAAAAGAAAAAAGAAAAGGAGCTCCGTGTTTGTAAGCATCCCGTTATTGTCTCAGTACATGACCTTAAATGCAACCCCTGGGTCATTCCGCGATTTTTGCTGTGTTTGAATTGCACATGCGTTATTGTGTGTAGGGTGGGAAGAGGGTGGGGGGGGGGAGAGGTGGCAGTTTATTGCGTTATCGAGGTGTGCCCGCTTTTTCCGCTGTTCCTTCACTACATACTTTTTTTCTAGATGCCGACATGTCATCTGATGATGGAACAGACACAGGCGATTCAGACTTCGAATTTGAGAACCTAGAGGAGGTTGCTGGGCAACAAGAGCCACAAGATGGCGCACCGGCTGAAAGTGGGTCACGGTCTGGTGGCGGCGTGACGTCAGCAGCGGAAGGGAAAAGCGGCAAGAGAGCACAGGTAACTCCCCCCCCCACTCCCCATGTCAGCTTACATTTTTGGCGTAGTTCAGGGTGTGCGTGATCTTAATCAGCTGGTTCGTGATTCAGTTCTTTTCAGACCAGTTTGAAGACACGTTGAGTGTAGCAGAGTGTGATTTTTTAATACTTCCAATGCTTACCGACAATGTTGTTTATGTGGTCGAATTTAAGGGATCACCGTTTCCCTTGTTAATTATTCTTTTCTCTAAACTTGATCCGAACCATTTCAAATCCATAAACTAAAGAGAATAAAAGCGGAAGCGTTTGATCTTTGTGTATTTCTCATATTTACGTCTTTTACCTAGTAAACCCATAGTCGGATTTCGCAGTAGATAATATAATAAAATATGGTCAAGTTTTGATTGGGGGTTTTTATTTTATACCAGCGACGTCAGAAAGGACCACCGCAGAAGCAACAGAAAGTTGAGCAGTCTCGGGCTAAAAGTGTGACGTCAGCCAAGCCCGCCAAATCGTCGCTGTCAAAGGGAAAGAAATTAAAGCAGACGCGAAAACGCTAACAGCGCTGTGGTTGTGGCGGGGACACGGTAGTGACGCCATGTGTGTGACGGGGACACACTTAGTGACGCCATGCTTGTGGCGGGAACATGTTAGTGACGCCATGCTTGTGGCGGGGACATGTTAATGACACCATACTTGTGGCGGGGACATGTTAGTGACGCCATGCTTGTGGCGGGGACATGTTCATGACGCCATGCTTGTGGCGGGGACATGTTAATGACACCATACTTGTGGCGGGGACATGTTAGTGACGCCATGCTTGTGGCGGGGACTTGTTAATGACACCATACTTGTGGCGGGGACATGTTAGTGACGCCATGCTTGTGGCGGGGATATGTTAGTGACACCATACTTGTGGCGGGGACAGTTTAGTGACGCCATGCTTGTGACGGGCACACGGTAGTGACGTTATGTCTGTGATGAGGACATGTTAGTGACACCATGCTTGGGGCGGGGACACATAAGTGACGCCATATTGGTGGTGGTCACACATAAGTGACGCCATGCTTGTGGCGGGGACATGTTAGTGACACCATGCTTGTGGGGGGACATGTTAATGACATCGTATTTGGCGGGGATACGTTAGTGACGCCATGCGTGTGACGGGGACGTGTTAGTGACACCTTGTTTGAGGCGGGGAGTGTTTAGTGACGCCATGTGTGTGCTGGGGACACGTTAGTGACGCCATGCTTGTGACAGGACACACGTTAGCAACCGATGCTTGTGACGGGCACACAGTAGTAACGTTATGTCTGTGATGAGGACACATGAGGACATGTTAGTGACACCATGCTTGTGGCGGAGACACATAAGTGACGCCATATTTGTGGTGGTCACACATAAGTGACGCCATGCTTGTGGCGGGGACATGTTAATGACGCCATGCTTGTGGTGGGGACGTGTTAATGACGCCATACTTGTGGTGGGGACACGGTAGTGACGCCATATTTGTGGTAATGACACATTAGTGACGCCATGCTTGTGGCGGGAACACGTTAGCGATATCATGCCTGTAGCGGCCTTTTTTGTGAAGGAAACGGTATGGAAGGACAACCACAGTGTATGGTTTTGTAATAAATTCAGATTCATCGATACAGACCACTTTTTCTGAGATGTGTTCCGTGGTGGAACAGGTCTGTTCAGATACTCTCGTGATTACACGCTCATGAGTCAAGGTCGATAAAAGTTTAAGTGTTGGATAAAATTGTGTGGTGAAGGTTTAGTGGAATGTTTTGTATACATTTTTAGACTAGCCAGAATTGTTATTTAAGAATTTGCCAAAATAAAAACGTTCTTTTTTAGCTTTTGTTTTGTCTAATTTTCATTTAATTGCTTGTCCAATGATTTTTTTTTTTCGTTGCACCTACAAAGTTTCACATTAGACCAGGGGTGAAACTTAGGATTTTTTTGCCGTGGCCCGCCGGGCCACGAGCCAAAAAAACTTGGTGGCCCGAGCCAAAATCTGGTGGCCCGGATTATTTTTGCAAATAAAACGATAAAACAAAATAAAATAGAATAAAAACCCTCAAAATACATTTCTGACATTAATATTCACACATGTGACAATCTTAAATTTTTCATTCAATGTTTTCCGCCAATCCAAGCCAAAAAAACTTGGTGGCCCGAGCCAAAATCTGGTGGCCCGGATTATTTTTGCAAATAAAACGATAAAACAAAATAAAATAGAATAAAAACCCTCAAAATACATTTCTGACATTAATATTCACACATGTGACAATCTTAAATTTTTCATTCAATGTTTTCCGCCAATCCAAGCGTAAGCCATGCTGCCTTCTCTTCACATTCGGTGGATTCTGTGTCAACCGTTTTCGTGATTTCAAAGTCTCGAGCGCATAATGATTAAAAAATTATTTTAAAAAAATGATCCCTCTTTCAAATGTTTCGTGGTCCGCCGGGCCACGAGCCCCCAAATTCTGGTGGCCCGAGTCAAAATCTGGTGGCCACGGGCCACCGTAATTTTCAACCCTGTTAGACATTTTCAAAATAGTATTAAAGTTATAAATAAAATAGCCAGCAAATATCTGAAAGTTATATTTATGTGCTTCGACTCCCCTACCCCGCTTTTTTGAAGTGGTGTTTACGAGATTCATTGTAAAGCATTACTTGCAGTTTTTCTCATATATTATTTGTAAATTATTCCAAAGAAATGAATTGTAAAAAAGAGTGATATAAAAAAAAATAAATAAAATCAGAAAAAGAAAAGAGAAATTTATTAAAAATCATATTTATAATGTCGCTTTTCTCGACAAATAAGAGGTGATTAAGGCCACTTTATAAATAACTGATTAATTTCGCTTCAGCAGCACAGGTTCCGAGTGGTGACAATTGTCAGTTTTCAAGTTCGATAATACCAGGAATAAGATAAAACCGTTCTGTGGAAGAGAGAGAGGCAGAGAGAGGAAGAAAGAATTTGCGCGGCAACATATTCTGGAACATGCCTCCCCCCCCCCCCCCCGGCCAATAATTTTTACACTCAAATTATGACCCGCTAGATCAAATAGTGACCTCCCTCCTCTCGGTACTGTTACAACTTTCAGTCGTGTTTTTTTTTCAATTAGCTGTCCGGGTAATTGGAATGAAATTGATTTAAATGAACCAAACGCTAAAAACACAAATTAATCCAAAGAACTTTTACCTCTTTCGAATCCAAGCAGAAAAAAGTAGATTACGGTAGCAGTACATCGGATCCATGTCAAATTTACAATGGTCCCGAATGGATAAGGTTCTCGTCAAATCTCATCAAACACAAATATGGAGACGTTTGACCCAAATCTTTAGGAGAAGAAGGAAAGAAATATATATGCGTGCGTGCAAACGGACGACAGGCAGCAACCCATTGCACCATCCAACATTGACCGGGTGGGCAAAAAAGCGCAAAAAGATATAAGTTGACTGTTAGTATAATTCATGAAAACTAACGAGATTTTATATATTTCATATATTTATTTATTGAATATGCCACATGAGTTTGATCTCTGACTTATCATTCTGACATCATGTAGTAGGTAAGACAAAATCAAATAAAGCACTTTGTCAAATTTTAAGGTATTCGACATGCTGTGGCGGCACTGATACAGGCGTGCACCGATATTCTAGTTTCCTTGACCAAATTACAATACTCACAGATTTTGAAGTTTGTTGGTGGCCATAAGAAGCAAAAATTTTATTTAATGTGAAAAAAAACACACTTTCTTTTTTCTCATTTCTTTTTTATTTATTTATTTTTGTAGCGGTTTGGCTTTAAGGCCGGAACACAAACAAGGCCTTTAGAAAACAACATAAACATCTTAAGCTGCCAGCTTTACATTGTATTACATGGATACAACGAAGAAAATTCAGGCTTTGCATTTCCTATATTTTGATATGTTGGTGGCAGCTTTTATCGTTCATATTGACAAAGTTTACACATTAATAAGTTACTCAACGAAAACGGTGTTTCTGTCAAGGCAGCCACCCCTTAACCCCCATCTCCCCGCACCCTCCTTCCCACCGAGGGCGTTGGGGGAGGGGGGGGGGTCTCTGATTTTTTTTTTTTTTGTTAATATCGCAAACTACAATATGAAAACAATTTTAATATCCTTCATTTGAAAATGTTATACTCTTGTAGTCACTGTACTTTTTCTTCAACAGATCCACTGTGATAGAGTGATCCGCACGCCCGTAACCCTGCAACCAAGCCCGTGGACAGTATTCTCCACTTTTAAATTTTTTTTTTACTCAGCAACCGACCTGGAACGTCTAAGAAATCTGCATTAGCACACATTACATCGCCACAAATACAAGTTACAGAATTTTCACAATAAACATTCAGATTCAGCTCCAGATAGTACACAGACAGTCCACATTTTTTTATTTCCTAGAGTTTATCAAATTTAGATAATTTTACACTCATTTTAACTATCTGGATATCACGTGATGACGATTGAAGTCCATGATCGCGTAGTGCGTGAGGTTTTACACACACAAAGAGCAGGAAGAAATGCTTATGCCTTCTCATTCCTCGTAAACGCCTCCGACAAAAAAAAAATACATGATCTTTTTTCGCTTCCAGCCATGAAGAAGGATGACGAAACTCACCTGAGAATAGCCGTACACTTTGATTGTTTTCTTGGCGGGATCGTGTTCTATTCTCCCTCCGCCAACACATTCAGTTTCAAAGCCGAGGGCAGATACCCGTTCGTAAGTCGATTCATAAACATCAGCTATGTTTACAACATAAACACATCAGCGTAGCATCGGCATATATGTACTCATTATACTTATAACTGGCTTCTACTTAGGCGGCGTTGCTGCATGAGGAACTACGACAAAAGCAATCACACTCAAGTGTTTTTTCCCAGGGGGGATTTCTCCCCCTCTCTCACCATTTTAGCCCCCTTTTTGGAACACGAGGGGGGTTCTACCGAGGGGGGTTTTTGTTCGATGGTCGGATGAACATTGCAATTTAATTAGTGAACACTGGTCGTTTTACACACCACAATTGCGTTGAATCTTTCATGTTTACGAGAACAATCCCTAAAATCTTCCTTTCTGCTGAAAACAAAATCGCTACGGTTTATAATAGATTAATTGAACATTAGTACTTTTTTATCTTGTGTAGGATTCCTAAGAAATCCCCTACCTTGGGAAAAAAGCCCCTATCTTTTTTTACAGAGGGGGATATTAAGCCCCCTGTCCTTCCATCCTGGGCAAAACACTGCACACTTCAGTTTCAACCAACTTCCTCCGTTATATCTGCACAATATTCGATATTCTAATCTCTACTATATTTTGAGAAAGAATTTTCTTTCTTTCTTTTTTTCTTAAATAAATGAAGTTAAATGCAACAGTCAAAAATGCAACACTCAATTGTCTCTTTTTAGGCCGCTCAAAGCCATCGATACGTCGCCAACACACATTTCAAAGAAATAAGATTGATAATTTACTCCCCAAACTGAAAAATAACTTCAACCGAAACGCGAATATTCTGACAGCTATCTGGAGATAATGGGATTCGCACCTTCGGAGCACATTTAAAACTTTGTATGCACCGACTAAATTAAATATTTGAGCAGAATATTTCACAGACGCTCTCTTACCGTGATACTCTGCCTCCACGTTGCCTCTGGTTATGTACTTGAACTCCTCTTCAGTACCGCTATATACTTTGATAAGTACATACTTGAAGCGTCCGCTTGGGTCTATGTCAACATCAGGTATGGCATTGAACTTATCCTGGACAGACATTTCCTAGAGTGCAGTCTAAAGCAAAATACATAGCTACAAACACTTTATTCAGTACTCCGCGTTTCCAACAATAAGGGGGGTTATTTCGGAATGACGCTCCGTGTCTGTTCAAAAAGGGGGGTATTATTTCAAAGTTATCAATCCACATTTAAGGGTCATTTTAAAAAGTAATAGACATGTGTTGACACCAGTTGGTACGTGAACGCTCCTGCTCCACTCCCACCCCCAAGTCAGCGAACACGTGTTGGTATCTGTTAAATCCCGTCCCCTGCGAATGGCATATTTCAGCTCGTGCGTCGTGTACACGGTGCTGCTAACATTGGTGGTCCGGCTTCATGCAAAAACTATTGCCGAACAGTTTTTGGCGTTTCCACCGTATTGGGTGGAATGTGAATGAACAATTGTGTAAAAACTGAGGGCGAACCGATGTGACATTGAGACGCTTTTTTAAACATTCACTTTGCGCGTGAAACTTCTTTCATCAAAGTCAAAACTTTTATAATACACCTTAATGGACAAGTATTATGTGACCAAAGTCAAGTGACCATAAAATTTAAATGAAGGGATAATAGATTACCTCCAAAAAATATTCTCAAATCATTGATATATCCAGAATTGGACATAAATTCTGCACATGCACAATATCTAACTTATAATTTTTATATGCTTGTTGAAATATCAGTTCAAAAGATGGTGGCCTATAATTACAAAATTTATGCTCACTTTTTCATATAATAAACTATCTTCCCTGTGAGTAAATAAATGTCAATTATTGGGGGCGATCTGTGGATATTTCAACATTTTTTTAAAGAATTTGCAACACTTAAGTAGTACATCAATGCCGTAGTACTTTCAAGGTCTTTAGCAAAACTAACAAAGACGTTTAACTTTGAACAAAACTAGATGCTGTCAGAGAGCAGCAGGATCCCCCGTGAAACTAATTGTCACCATAAATTAATAATTATGAAAGAATAATACCGGTAGCTCCAACATGATTCCCTAATACAGAAGTACCCTAGGAAGCGTCAATTTATGAATTTTCAGAGGTCTGTAATTTTGACAATTTTTGATCCATCAAACTGAAACCTTGACGTTGCACACCTACATTCGTTATTAGCTATATGAATGATAAAAAGCTCTGACCTCTTTAGTTAATACAGAAGTGGATCCACAAGGTACTTACCATCAAGTGGGACAGACGGCTCGACGGAAAGACAGACGGACAAGCTCAAACTTATATCCCTCCGTTTCAAGGGGGATATAAAACAAAAGTTAACTTTCGCAAGCAGGGTTCCATTTAGTTTACTATTTTTTTTTTTGTGTTGCTTTTGTTTTCATGACCACTGACGCCACGTTGTCTTTTGTAATTTATTTCTATGATTCTAGGAGGTTTTAAATACCGATGTTTTAACATGCTTAACTTGGATTTTCACGAAAGTCTGAGCCAATAAAGGCACAAAATGCATATAACAGCAGATTAAACCATATCACGTGACACAAAAGGAAAAATTCTCGTTTTTTTTTTTTTTTGCAAATTACCGAGCACACCAGTATCTTACAAGATCGCATCAAGTCGTTTAGAACAATTATTTAAAGTAAAAAGCCATGTTTCAAATTTATCTGTGAAATTATCCTCTGGGAATTCACTTTAAAGAAAAGACTGTAAACTTGAAGATGAAAAATTTGGTTGAGTTGAAAATATTAAATACTTTTTTACTTCAAAATAAATTGTCCATTGAATTGTAACTAAAAATTGCAATTAATTAACTGTAGCCACAGACAAAAATTCTCTCAAACAACATGTGTACAGTTGCACAATGATTAGTGATATAGACGACAGTTTGCAACCAGTAAAAATCAAGCATTTACTTTGTACAGCGAGCCAACGAAAAAGCTGCAAAATTTCTTTCGATAACTACAGTAGAAACGGA
This sequence comes from Protula sp. h YS-2021, assembly GCA_949752745.1. NCBI lineage: Eukaryota > Metazoa > Annelida > Polychaeta > Sabellida > Serpulidae > Protula > Protula sp. h YS-2021. Next base: position 26,956,365 of record OX457033.1, on the reverse strand, counting down.
AATAAGGGGATGTGTATGCATGACACATCAAGCTGAATGGGACATGCCATGCAGTAAAATTCTAAAAGTGAGCGGGCCACACCTTGTCGACGCATATCCTGGACTGTCAAATAAACCATGCGCTGCGAACTATTTGAGCGGTGATCATTGAGCTCTATGCGGGGTGCACAGTCTGTGAATTCCCGCGTAGGAATAGCAGAATAACTGGAAAGTCCACTCCGTTTGCATATATGTCGATTTATGACGATTTTTAAAAGCCTGTCATTTTGTCAATTTTGCTTCGATCAAACTGAAACCTTGACGTTGCACATCTTTATACCCTATATGTTGCCTATATGAAATATGAAAGCTGAATTATGCTTCGTTGATATAGAAGTGGTGTCCACAAAGTCCTATACATGTGCACATATGTCTATTTTCGACGATTTTCAAAAGCCTGTCAATTTGTCAATTTTGCTTCGATCAAACTGAAACCTTAACGTTGCACATCTTTATACCCTATATTTTGCCTATATGAAATATGAAAGCTGAATTATGCTTCGTTGATATAGAAGTGGTGTCCACAAAGTCCTATACATGTGCACATATGTCTATTTTCGACGATTTTCAAAAGCCTGTCAATTTGTCAATTTTGCTTCGATCAAACTGAAACCTTGACGTTGCACATCTTTATACCCTATATTTTGCCTGTATGAAATATGAAAGCTGAATTATGCTTCGTTGATATAGAAGTGGTGTCCACAAAGTCCTATACATGTGCACATATGTCTATTTTCGACGATTTTCAAAAGCCTGTCAATTTGTCAATTTTGCTTCGATCAAACTGAAACCTTGACGTTGCACATCTTTATACCCTATATTTTGCCTGTATGAAATATGTAAGCTGAATTATGCTTCGTTGATATAGAAGTGGTGTCCACAAAGTCCTTAGCTTGAAGACGGGACGGACGGACGGACGGACAGACGGACGGGCCAACGAGAGGTATCTTATGTGGTGGCTGCATTATGTGGTAGCATTTGATATGCCTGAAATGCATTTAAGTGGTAGGTCACGGACAAGATTATTTGAGAATAAAAAATACTTATGTGGTGGTTTATATTGGCCCGTGCCCTTGTGTGGTTCCCAGCAGGCGTCATGTCAATGTCAATAATGTTTATGCTTCGATGTGTTTGTCATTTGTAAATAAACGGAATTATATATGTAGCACTTTACTGTATAAAGATACTTTACAACTTATCTTTCACAACTGCGCATATTTATTTAACTTGCGTTGATGCGTGGTGCTTATTTTAGACCAGTGCGCATGTTTATTTAACTTGCGTTAATGCATGATGCTTATTTTAGACCAGTGCGCATGTTTATTTAACTTGCGTTAATGCGTGGTTCGCCTTTGGAAAAACTGCGCATATTTTTTTAACTTGCGTTGATGCGCGGTTCACATTTCGGATCACGGCGCATGTTAACTTAACTTGCGTCGATGTGCGGTTCACATTTCGGACCAGCGCGCATGTTTGGTTAACGTGCACTGATGCGCGGTTTGTATTTCGGACCACTGCGCATATCTATTTAAACTGCGTCAAAGCGTGGTTCGCATTTCGAACCAGTGCGCATGTTCATTTAACTTGCGTCGATGCCCGGTTCGCATTTCGGACAATTGAGCATGTTTATGCCACTTACGTTGATGCGCGGTTCACAATTCGGACCAGTGCGCATGATTACATAACTTGCGTCGATGCGTGGTTTTTTTCCCACCAGTGCATACATTTAACGTGCGTTAATGAGTGGTGCTTATTTCGGAAACTGCGCATTTCTATTCAACTTGCGTCGATGCATGGTTCTTTTGTCGGACCAGTGCGCATGTTTATTTATCTGGCGTCGATGCGCGGTTCGCATTTCGGACTAGTGCGCAGGTTTGTTTAGCTTGCGTTGACGCGAGATTCACATTTTGGACCAGTGCGCATGTTTCTTTTATTTGCGTTGATGCACGGTTCTTATTTTAGACAAATGCGCATGTTAATTTAACTTGCGTTGATGCGCGGTTCACATTTCGGACCAGTGCACATGTTTCTTTTATTTGCGTTGAAGCACGATTCTTGTTTTAGACAAATGCGCATGTTTATTTAACTCGCATCGATGCGCGGTTCACATTTTGAACTACAGCGCATGTTTGGTTAATGTGCACTGATGCGCTGTTCAAATTTCGGACCAGTGCGCATATTTATTAAACTTGCCTCGATGCGCGGTTCGCATTTCGAAGCAGTGCGCATATTTATTGAACTTGCGTCCATGCCCGGTTCACATTTCTGACTAGTGCGCATGTTCATTTCGCTTGCGTTGGTGCGTAATTCACATTTCGGACAACTGCGCATGTTTATTTCACTTGCGTTAATGCGCGGTCCGCATTTGGAACCAGTGTTCATGTTTGTTTATCTTGCGTTGATGCGCGGTTCACATTTCGGACCAGTGCGCATGATTACTTAACTTGCATCGATGCGTGGTTCGTTGTTCGGACCAGTGCACATATTTATTTAACTTGCGTCGATGTGCGGTTCGCATTTGGAACCAGTGCGCATGTTTGTTTAACTTGCGTTGATGCCCGGTTCGCATCTGGAACCAGTGCGCATGTTTGTTTAACTTGCGTTGATGCGCGGTTCACATTTCGGACCAGTGCGCATGTTCATTTCGCTTGCGTTGGTGCGTAATTCACATTTCGTACAACTGCGCATGTTTATTTCACTTGCGTTAATGCGCGGTCCGCATTTGGAACCAGTGCGCATGTTTGTTTAACTTGCGTTGATGCGCGGTTCACATTTCGGACCAGTGCGCATGATTACTTAACTTGCATCGATGCGTGGTTCGTTGTTCGGACCAGTGCACATATTTATTTAACTTGCGTCGATGTGCGGTTCGCATTTCGAACCAGTGCGCATTTTTTATTTATCTTGCGTCCATGTCCGGTTGCGCATTTCGAACCAGTGCGCATGTTTATTCAACCTCCGTTGATGAGCGGTTCGCATTTCGGACTAGTGCGCATGTTCATTTAGCTTGCGTTGATGCGCGTTTCTTATTTTAGACCAGTGCACATGTTTATTTAACTTGCGTTGATGCCCGGTTCGCATTTCGGAACAGTGCGCATGTTTATTTCACTTGCGTTAGTGCGCGGTTCGCATTTTGAACCAGTGCGCATGTTTGTTTAACTTGCGTTGATGCGCGGTTCACATTTCGGACCAGTGCGCATGATTACTTAACTTGCATCGATGCGTGGTTCGTTGTTCGGACCAGTGCACATATTTATTTAACTTGCGTCGATGTGCGGTTCGCATTTCGAACCAGTGCGCATTTTTTATTTATCTTGCGTCCATGTCCGGTTGCGCATTTCGAACCAGTGCGCATGTTTATTCAACCTCCGTTGATGAGCGGTTCGCATTTCAGACTAGTGCGCATGTTCATTTAGCTTGCGTTGATGCGCGTTTCTTATTTTAGACCAGTGCACATGTTTATTTAACTTGCGTTGATGCCCGGTTCGCATTTCGGAACAGTGCGCATGTTTATTTCACTTGCGTTAGTGCGCGGTTCGCATTTTGAACCAGTGCGCATGTTTGTTTAACTTGCGTTGATGCGCGGTTCACATTTCGGACCAGTGCGCATGATTACTTAACTTGCATCGATGCGTGGTTCTTTGTTCGGACCAGTGCACATATTTATTTAACTTGCGTCGATGCGCGGTTCGCATTTCGAACCAGTGCGCATGTTTATTTATCTTGCGTCCATGTCCGGTTGCGCATTTCGAACCAGTGCGCATGTTTATTCAACTTCCGTTGATGAGCGGTTCGCATTTCGGACTAGTGCGCATGTTCATTTAGCTTGCGTTGATGCGCGTTTCTTATTTTAGACCAGTGCACATGTTTATTTAACTTGCGTTGATGCCCGGTTCGCATTTGGAACCAGTGCGCATGTTTATTTCACTTGCGTTAATGCGCGTTTCGCATTTGGAACCAGTGCGCATGTTTGTTTAACTTGCGTTGATGCGCGGTGCACATTTCGGACCAGTGCGCATGATTACTTAACTTGCATCGATGCGTGGTTCTTTGTTCGGACCAGTGCACATATTTATTTAACTTGCGTCGATGCGCGGTTCGCATTTCGAACCAGTGCGCATGTTTATTTGTCTTGCGTCCATGTCCGGTTGCGCATTTCGAACCAGTGCGCATGTCTATTCAACTTCCGTTGGTGCGTGGTTCACATTTCGGACAACTGCGCATGTTTATTTAACTTGCGTTGATGCCCGGTTCGCATTTCGGACAACTGCGCATGTTTATTTCAGTTGCGTTAATGCGCGGTTCGCATTTGGAACCAGTGCGCATGTTTGTTTAACTTGCGCTGATGCGCGGTTCACATTTCGGATCACGGCGCATGTTAACTTAAATTACGTCGATGCGCGGTTCATATTTCGGACCAGTGTGCATGTTTAAATAATAACCACACATTAACACAAGTTAAATAAACGGATAAAACTGTAGGATAAGATTCATTTTGAGGTATTTTCTTCAAAAATTTCCCCTAAAATCAAAATTCAAGATCGAGTCAAAAAGCACAAGCCGTATGCCCGACCCATCTAGGTCTGCCTCATACTAGATACCAAAAATAAATGAAATCGGATAAAAACTGTAGGAGGAAACGCACTTTGAAGTTTATTCTTCAAAAAATCCCCAAAAATACAAACATTGTCCGCAGTGGGTGTATTCTTAAGATTCTCCCCACCCACAGCGGGATTTAAACAAATGCTGCTCTCCTTATTTGCTTTAGAAATTAGCTTTATAGTTGCATTATTTACCAACAGATGGTGTTACAGGACAGTTGATCTACGGACTTTGACGGACTCCCTTATGTGGTATGTTTTGTGCTCAATGGGTGCTTATGTGGCTACCTCATAAGAACCACCACATAAGGAGCAAAAACCACATAAGTGACGGATGTACCGAAAATCCACCACATAACATAATCATTGTGGGCACGGACGGACGGACGGACGGACGGACAGACGGACAATCTCAAACCTATATCCCTCCGTTTCACGGGGGATAATCACCACAGAGGTGCCTCAAAGCGAGCGCACTTGACTTGTATAAGCTTTGTGTAGTGAGGAACTGAAGCGGTAAGCCGATACCTCAGTAGCGAGCCGCTTCTGACCTTGGACCACAATTAAATACGCAAGGAATAAAACAAGAAAGCAGTGCCCTGGTAAATTTATTATTATTTAACACATATATATATAGCCAATAAATAAATGTTACTGTTGTAAAATAATCACATTAGGTTGGATTGTTCTACAAAAACAAATTGCTGCGAAATATTTGTTGGTTTATCCATAACGAATTTTAAAAATGAGCAAAATTTTTCAAAATGAGCAAAATTCAATCGGCTAAAATTGGGGAATCCCGTGGTTGCTATTTTCCAATCAGCATAGCAAAAAATCCAACAGAAAGACTCCCATTTTTTATAGTTCTTTCTGTTCAGTGCATTTCACTTCGTGGTTGTTTTAGATCGTGCAATGCTGTGCAGAGTGCTAGATTTCAAAATGTTACACCAAAAGTCTACAGCCAATGGTTACAGTAGATCCAAAATAATGAAATTGAAAGGAACACTTTCCGTGGCTGAAAACAATTTTTATTTATCAAGTATCGCAAAATAAGGAATCTTTGAGTCGAAAGAGATCGCAAATATACGTCTAGCTTATTAAGTGTAGTCAGAATCGAAGATTTTGTCAACAATTACGATTTACTCTAACGAATTAATTCTATCTCCTCTCGCGTATGTACACTACACTGTTGTCTATAAAGTCTAAATAAACTTTGGGTGTTTCGAATAAAATGCGCAAGAATTTTGAATTTCGAATGCAAGGAACCAGGTACAAAAACTAAAGAGGTAATAGAAGAAATAGAGCAAAAACAGCTCATACTTGGAATTAAACAGAAACTGAAACTTAAAACTATTTATTTGTGCTTTTAATAATTACAGGCCTTCCAGCGCTCCTTAGGAAAAAATAGGTTATTTTAATAGGACCTTAGTTAAAAAATAGGTTACAAAATAAAAAAACAAGTATTCAGTGAACACTAACAGGCCCCAACGCCCCCAAAATTGTAAGGGGTCGTCTATGGTTTTGAACCTGTTGGCCAGTTTAGGCCAAGAAAAATAAATGTCCTACTTCTGCTCAAAACTTTGAAAAACAATGATACTGGCTGGCGGAAAATCTTTTTTTACCCCCAAAATTTAGCAGATCACGTGACCGAATTTGACCAAAATGGCCCAAAGGCACATCTACAAGTCGAGACTTTTCAATTGAACCCAACATCAAGTCTCTAGGCCTCTGCGTTCTCGAGATATCGCCTGTACAAACACAAGTCGATTTTTGCGTTTTTTGGCCAATTTGGCCAAGATCACGTGACCGAATTCGGCCAAAATGTCTTTCAAATGAGCCAAACATCAAGTCTCTAGGCCTCTGCGTTCTCGAGATATCGCCTGTACAAACACAAGTCGATTTTTGCATTTTTGGCCAATTAGGCCAAGAGCACGTGATCGAATTTGGTCAAAATGGCTAAAAGGCACATCTACAAGTCGAGACCTTTCAAGTGAGCCCAACATCAAGTCTCTACGCCTCTCCGTTCCCGAGATAAACGCCTATACAAACACAAGTGGATTTTTGGCCAATTTGGCCACGATCACGTGATCGAAATTGGCCAAAATGGCCAAAAGGCACATCTACAAGTCGAGATCTTTCAAATGAGCCTAACATTAAGTCTCTAGGCCTTTGCGTTTACGAGATATCGTCTGTACAAACACAAGTTGATTTTTTGTCTTTTTGGCCAGTTTGGCCAAGATCACGTGATCGAATTTGGCCAAAATGGCCAAAAGGCACATTTATAAGTCGAGACCTTTCAAATGAGCCCAACATCAAGTCTCTAGGCCTCTGCGTTCTCGAGATATCGTCTGTAAAAACACAAGTCGATTTTTTGCGTTTTTGGCCAATTTGGCCAACATCACGTGATCGAATTTGGCCAAAATGGCCAAAAGGCACATCTACAAGTCGAGACCTTTCAAATGAGCCTAATATCAAGTCTCTAGGCCTCTGCGTTTACGAGATATCGTCTGTACAAACACAAGTCGATTTTTTGCGTTTTTGGCCAATTTCGCCAAGATCACGTGATCGAATTTGGCCAAAATGGCCAAAAGGCACATTTACAAGTCGAGACCTTTCAAATGAGCCCAACATCAAGTCTCTAGGCCTCTGCGTTTACGAGATATCGCCTGTACAAACACAAGTCGATTTTTTGCGTTTTTGGCCAATTTGGCCAAGATCACGTGATCGAATTCGGCCAAAATGGCCTAAAGGCACATTAACAAGTCGAGACCTTTCAAATGAGCCCAACATCAAGTCTCTAGGCCTCTGCGTTCTCGAGATATCGCCTGTACAAACTCAAGTCGATTTTTGCGTTTTTTGGCCCATTTGGCCAAGATCACGTGATCAAATTCGGCCAAAATGGCCAAAAGGCACATCTACAACACGAGATCTTTCAAATGAGCCTAACATCAAGTCTCTAGGCCTCTGCGTTCTCGAGATATCGCCTGTACAAACACAAGTCGATTTTTTTACGTTTTTGGCCAATTTGGCCAAGATCAGGTGATCGAATTTGGCCAATTTGGCCAAAAGGCACATCTACAAGTCGAGACCTTTCAAATGAGCCCAACATCAAGTCTCTAGGCCTCTGCGTTTACGAGATATCGCCTGTACAAACACAAGTCGATTTTTTGCGTTTTTGGCCAATTTGGCCAAGATCACGTGATCGAATTTGGCCAAAATGGCCAAAAGGCACATCTACAAGTCGAGACCTTTCAAATGAGCCCAACATCAAGTCTCTAGGCCTCTGCGTTCTCGAGATATCGTTTGTACAAAAAAGCGATGACGGACAGACGGACGGACAGACACCCCAAGTCTATAGGCCCCCAACCCTGTAGGGTTGGGGCCTAACTAGGTTTTTATAGGTTTTTGGTGTCCAAAAAATAGGCTTTAATTGGTTGTTGGGGCGTCCAAAAAGTAACTTTTCATAAGGTTTGACGTTCTAAAATAATATTTTTAATAGGTTTAAGGGTTTTAAAACACATCTTAATAAGTTTTTCGATTTTGACAGTTATAATTTACATACAATAAATATATTAATTTAAACCATACAGAGATTCTGCGAAAGTAATCTAAAAATGTGAGTTTATTTGGTAAAATTTTGTGCAAGAAATGGATAATATTAAGAAAAATAAATAATAAATAACAATAAATAGATAAAAATGATAATAATAATTAGCAGGGAAAATGAGGCTTTAACAGGTCATTTTCGCTAAAAAAAATTGGTCCATTTTAAAAAAAAGGTTTAACACGTTTTAACAGGTTTAATAGGTTCCGCTGGAAGGCCTGTTATTTTAAAAAATGCATACGGGTTGTTACGATTGCTCTTTGGCGCAATCTTCAATCAGTACTCCGAATAAGCTGAAAAGCCGTCTTGGACGTGCAGAGATATTCGACCTTTAATCTTTGTCATTTCTTTAATGTTTTAGTTTGTATTCAAAACGCAGAATCTTTGCGCATTTTATTCGGAACACCCAAAGTGTGGTTTGGCTGATGGCCTTCTGTGAGCTGGAATTGGCTCGTTTAACCCGAGATGATTTCTAAGAACCCATATAATAAGCCAATTCGCACTTTTGACTTTTGCCGAAAAGTTTTCGCGTTTCGGCTGAATTCAGGTGGGATAAGGATATAAAGAAATGATAGAAAAAAAAGGCAAAAATCAACAAAATTCCATTTTGCCAGAAACATATTCACATGTTGGTTATTAAAGGGACTGAATAATATGTAAAATAGTTTTTAAAAGATCATATGATGGCTTTATGAATTTGAAAGTGTGTATGTTGAAAGAAAATTAGAATTTTGATGTTTTTCCCTTATCATTTCTTTGTAATTTATCCCCCAACATTTTCAGTCGAAACAACACCTCCACCGGAAAAATCCGAAAGTGCGAATTGACTTATGCTTTAATACATTTTGAGGCGAATATACGCAGTTCTTTACACTTTAACCCAACGAACTTGCAACCGACACATAGCCCTTCCCCCATGGAAATTCCTAAAAGTTGAAACTCTTGTGTGAATGCGAATACATATTATCGCCCATATTTATCGGAAAACTCATTGACATAGCAATGTATTTCTCAACAAAACCTGTTTCGCTTTTCGCTTATACAGAAAACAAACAGACTGTTCCTTAGTAGCAACTCTATGATGTTTCTTTATTTAACAGAGTACTGCTATTTTATAATTTAGAAATCGAAAAAGTACCGTTGTTGGACAACGCCGACATCTGCGCCGGTATGGTCTTTTGTGATGACATCTTTTTGCTCCCTGGACCCATTGGGAATTCCGTAAAAATAGAAAATTTTGTGAGGCTCCGTAGTAAAATTAGGATTTAACTAGAGCGGCCAGTGCACACAAAACATAGAGTGCAGGCTAATATTATACACTTTCAACCGATACCTACTTTTTTTCTTGTTTTTGTAAACAAAAACAAATGTCTCCCCGACTAAACCCATGACCCCCCCCCAAAAAAAATCCTTTTTTTTTAATTACTGAAATAAAATATTCATTTCTGCAAATATGACCTTAATTAATTGTAAAAAACTCAAAATAAACCAAACAGATGGTGGTCACTAAAACATATATAAATAGACGTCTTTTTCCATCCGAGTCTGGAATGTGGTCGCTAAAGCGGGTTTTACTGTGGACCCTTCTTATCCAGATCTGACGTTTGTCACTGCAGTAGTTTAACTGTAAGCTACATTTTTATCCGGGTCTGGAAGTTGGTCAAGACAGGCAGATTTTACCGTACGTCTTTTTACCCGAATCTGGAAGGGGTCACGACAAAAGGGTTTTACTTTACATCTTTTTATCCAGGTCTTAAGTCTTGGAGTTGGTCGGGATTTTTTTTTTTTTGTTAATCATCACCCTCCACACGCCCCCAGCTATTTAATGTAGGTCCGACTATAAACACAGCTTAACCCTTTTACCCAAGTCAACGTTAACGGTCTGTACCCTAAGTGTAGTTATAGCCATGATAGACTACCTTGTTTTGGCACATTCCCATCGGCCAAACAGCACTGGAAAGGCGTTCTTCATAACTGCGCATCAGATGAAGCACCTCGATGGGAGAAGGGGGAGGCATTTTGGTGCTAAAATGGTGACACAAGATACAGGATGGCCAAATTTAATAGCGAAAAAATACTTCTGCAAGCAATGCCAATCGAAACAAAATAGCACCTATATATAGAACACCTAAGTTTGCAGTGAGAAAATAATCAATAGCTACAACTGCTTAGATATAAATACGACAATAGCATTCCTTGACCTCGTAGATAACGACTCCATCAGGCACCACAACTGACACTGACCCCTGACTGAGTGCCATGTTACGTAACAGCCGTAGATGAGAACCGCACAAAAAGCTTAATTTCAGGCACTAACAAATAGTAATGGACCGACAGTAATGCTGTTACTCTTTTGAGGCTTTCTAAAGAATGCAAGTACACTCGGGAATCTTCTGCAAAACGCTGAAATCCCCAGCGTAGTTAACACCTGTGCTTAGATAACACAAGAGCCAAAAAATGGAGAGGCGGGGGGGGGGGGGGTTGACGTTATGCACCTTTCTTGATTTTCTACTTTTTCGACTTTCCGTTATCGAGATATTATGCATACAAGATCTGATTCAAAATATACACATATTTTACGCGATGAGATCATACACCGCATTTGTTCGTTATACTTGCGAAAAAATTCTATAGTCTTTCGGACCTACCAAGCACCAATCCCACCATGTTCAAAATTTCTCCGATGTTAAGCAGCTGAGAAATTTCGCACATACGATTTTTACGTGATGACGTCATACACCTGCCCTAATCATGTCACATGTGTGAAAAGTTCATAGAACCGTTCGACTGACCCAAGGAATATCCATATAAAATTTGAAGTCGATAGGACTTTCCGTTATTGAGATATTTTGCACACAAGACCTTTGTTAAAATATATATACTTATTTTTTCGTGATGACGTCATACGCCGCAGTCGTTCGTTCTACTCGCCAAAAAATCTATAGTCTTTCGGACCAACCAAGGAACAATTCTACTAAGTTTCAACTTTCTTCGATGTTCAGCGGCTGAGAAATTTCGCACAGAAGATTTTTACGTAATGACGTCATACTCCTGCACTAATCACGTGACATGCGTCAAAAGTTGATAAAACCGTCCGACCTAACCAAGAAATAAATAGATGAAGTTTGAACTCGATCCGACGTTTCATTCTCGAGATATCTTGCACACAACACTTTGTTCACAACAGACTGACACGCACACACACACACACAGACACACGTACACACATACACACACACAGAACGTACAAACACTATATGTCTCCCCTTGGTCCGGGAGACATAATAAGGAAACCAAGCAGATTTAATAACTGCATTCTCCGGGTGCTCGTCTAGTTTCCAGCCTCATTTTTAAGCCACTTCCCCTTCCGGAAAGGCTTTTGAATAAGACGCAGACGTTAATTTAACGACAATGTTCTTTATTCGCTCGATATCCTCACACTTTCGAATTCCGTAACTATCCAGAGTTAAAAAAACGATCTTCGTAACTGTCCATGTATCCAAAATAAATCGAGTCTCTATGCGTACTACTCGTTCTGCGTACGCATTTCACGCATGCGGCGGCTTCAGTTCCTCCTGTACGATCGTCCACGGTAACTGAACTCACCACGACCTCTGTAACTATTGCTCCCTCGGCTGTATTGGTATTGCGACCTGAAACAACCGTAAATAGTGTTCTAGACCTTTCCTTTCCCTACCATTTTTTAAATAATACTTCTAAGTATCGGTTACGCCAACTACTCGATTCCAGTACTCGGCATCCCAAAATTGGGTGTGTGTGATGGGATCGTTATTAAATCTACTTGTTTTCCTTATAAAATAATAATTTTAATACGGCGCCTTCAGCGCCTCACAAAATTTTATATTTTATTACGGAAACCAGCGTAGATTCAATAACTGCATGTTCAAAGCCCCCCCCCCATACGCCTAATTCAAAACCATTTTCATGAATTTCTGCCCATCCATAGATTTCTCTACCGGTTTGTTGTAAAACTTCTTGAAAGTGCCGACTCTTTCCCAACTTGCCGTTTTCAGTGTAACTCACAGAGTCACCCCCATGCTCCCCGCTTTCGAGGTATATGCTCCTCTCATAGAATAAGCGGACGATATTGCCGTGCCAATTCCCGCTTTACCCAGAATGTTTTTTATCCAACCCGCTATCGTGCACGATTTAACCGGTTTGTATGGGACCACTGACGCCAAAAATAATCAATAACCCGGTCGTGGTCGCAATTTTGGAGTTCTGTGCAAATATTCGTTCAAACATGTCAGTGGATCTTATAAATCTTCTTCCAAACCATATAATTCAATTTTCGGAGGTGCCTGCCCCGGTTTTCCTATCTTCTCCGGTTCCCCAAAAAAGAATACCATTTTGTTCCCCTGGTCCGCCATGTATGAAGTGCCTAATAACCCAAGACGGCTAACTTCATGCCCAAATCCTTCAGTAACAAGCTGAAATTTTCCCCTTTTGACCGGATATAAACTAACACCCCTTCTACATCCCAGAAGCTGGAATATTTCGGTGTAGGGGGTTTCGATTGAAAATGCCCGTCATTATTGCCTTAACGGCAGGATGTTCCCCCACCGGACACTTTTCTATATGGGAATGTATAGCCGAAATGGCTGATCTCTAGCCATTGACCATGTTATAAGCCTTCCCTTCTCTAAACATTGAAAATTTTCTATCTGTGCTACATTCGCGTGAAAAGGATCAATCGATCTCCCACGAGCCCAGCTGCTCCATTTTCGCCAGGCGGACTGGTAAGAGCCTTTTGCACCCTCTCGACACCTGTCCATGAGTAGAGCTGTTGCGTCTTCAGAAAAACCTTCTTTCTGCACTCGTCTCCGGATACTTTCCTGGCCGCTAAGCTCATCGACCCTTGTTCCCCTCGCACCTCGTAGCAACAAAACTGGGCACTCCACAATCATCTGTAAAACTGTCGAATACCACGGTTGCGCTGGCCACACCGGTGTTATAAGGACAATTGTTGCTTTGTCTACCCATATCTTCTGTAACAATCGACCTCCCAGACAAAATAGTGGGAATGCATATCCTTTTACTTTCGTCCAACACATTTGTTAGATGTCCATTGCCATTGCCTCTGGATCCGCTTTCCAGCTCACAAATTTGCCCAACTGTGTATTGGTCCTGCTGGCAAACAAATCAACTTCTAGACTGCCTAAAACTTCGATTAGATCCCGAAACACAGCTTCATCCAGTTTCCAGTCGCTTCCGTCGGTCCATGCCCTGGACAACTCGTCCGCCGTCTGGTTCATTCGTCTAGGCAAATATATTGCCGTGACTTCGTTGTCCTTGGCAATGTAGAATTCACATAGTTCCGTTGTCAGCTTCAACAATAGACTCAATGTCGGGCTCGATTTTTTTGTTGATTTGCGCCACGCTCGTCATGTTGTCCATATTTATTGAAATATGAGTGTTCGTTTTGTTTCTCGTGAACGCCTTTATTGCCATGAGACCCGCTTTGAGTTCCTTTCTGCTCCTGTTCTGTCCATACTCCCCCAATGCTTTGTCCATCCGTCCAGCCCCCCCCCCAAACCATTGTTCTATACATCCGTAGTTATTTGTATTTCGTGTTTTTTTCTCAACAAAGACCTCTCGTTTGTTGTTTTCAAGGAGCTTATCCACCATTCTACCTCCTCCCTGCTCTTTACGTTCAGACGCACAATATTCTCGTAATTCTGACCAACAAGCCGTCCATTGGCACTTTGCATTTGTAGGTGCCTGTAATGAAGATAGGCCGGAACTACATCCAACATGCAAGCGGCAAGTTTGCCGATCAAACTCGCCAATTCCCTCACTACCACTGTTTTTTTTTCTGTAAGATATTTTGACAATGGGCTAGATTTTTCTCCATTTTTTCTGTGGGGAGAGATATAATCATTTTTATGGTGTCCATCAGGAACCCCAGACACTCCATCACATTTGTGGGACACAATACTGATTTCTCCCAATTTATGAGGAAACCCAGACCCTCCAACACAAAAACCACTGTTGTCAAGTCCTTGAGCAACTCGTTCGTTACCTGAATTAACAGAATCAGATCGTCCAGGAAGATCATGAGTCTCGTTTTTAATCTGCGACAAAAACTTATCACTATCTTCATGATCTTTGTGAAACTTTTTGGCTTGGGCCCAGGCCGAAATCCATTGCTAGGAATTGATACAATTACCCCTTTCATTTGAAGCAAAGGTACTTTTGATGTTCCTTCGCTATTGGAACTGAAAAGTATGCAGTTTCACCATGAAGTCCCCGGGCCTTATCATGTTCACTAATTCTCCCATCGTCTCTATTTTTAAATGTTGATATTGGATAAACTGGTTTAACGGTTTGAGGTTGAATACCGGTCTGAATCCCCCGCTTTTTCCTCCCTTGGAAAGAGGTGACCCAAAAACTGATCTAGGAGAGGTGACGTCTGTTGTATCACCCCCTTGACTACCTTTTTTCGAGCTCTTTTTGGATGTTTACCCTTTCTCAAACCTTAAAATGTGGTGTGTGTGGGTCTCTTATTTGATATGGTTTAGCAACGAACTCCAATTTTACTCCTGAAACGTAGGACAAGATTATTGGGTCTCTTGTAAATTTTTCCCAATTCCTTTGGAACAGTTTTTACCTTCCCCCTGGCTTTTGAGCCTCGAGCATTGACGTTTGGATGCCCAAACCCATGTTTCTGACTTGATCCCTTATATGGATATTTTCCAGTTCGTGACCCTTGGGGTTTACTAGAGGTGGTGACGCTGTCCTTTGGACAACTAAATTTGAGTTTGTAAGATTTTTGTAACCCCCCATAATTTTGTGGGTGTTTGTGGATTTAGTCTTAAGGATTTGTATGCAACCTTGGATTGGGTGAACTGCTTGACTTCTGTCTCCTTGACTACTTTGTTGAGAGGCCTGAGAGTGGGCTGCGGTATTCATTGTGGCCCCCAACTCTGCACTCGTCGAGGGCCTGGCCAGAAAGGGCTTCTTCTCCGCAAACAGCGACTTTTTGAGTTTCTTCGCCTCTCTCCTGTTTTTGAGGGATTTTTTCACTATTCTTTGGAACTTGGTACCAGGGAGTTTCTTCCTACGCAGTTTCGTTGAATTCTTCTTAATTAAGGATTGTACTTTCTTCGGATTGCCCATTAATTTGGTCACTATAGGTAAAATACGATAATAAGTGATATAAACGTTGGTCTGCCCAATGCAGTTGATGGCTTTTTTGAGGAGCTTCAGCATAACCCTAAGATCCACTTTACCGGCTTCTTTTTTCTTCATGAAGCTATCCAGAGTCATCCAGATCTTCAAGATCAGATAGGCCCCATCGAAGAGAGGAGAGTGTTTTGAATGTTTTCCATTGCTCGATCTTGAACCATGAGGGTCTTGGTGGCTTTATCATCCCCAGAGCTTCCTTCCAATCGTCCTCCAGCTTGGGAATGGCAAAAGCTTTAGAGTATCTTAAGGCACAGTCCTCTTTGACCGTCTTCATATGTTCTGGTTTTAGGTATCCCGTACAAAATACTTTTTAACGGCAGCATCAAGATTGGCAGGGAGTTTGTTTTCCTCCTGCTCGTCAATAGGGTCGAAATGCCCATAGCCTTTTTTCCACTGTCGGAGTCCAACTCGCAGTCGCTGTCACTGGAATCCGCTGAACTGTCGCTAGAAGACGAATCTTCGCTACCAGAACTTTCACTTGAACTAAATTTCCTTCTTTTCTTTTCAGACTTTTTGCTGCCAGACCCCTTTCTTTTAATGTACCTTTATGGGCAATCCGGGTTTCTACTACGAGGGAAGACACGTCTGGAGGAGGAACCTCACTTCCCGGGTCATTACTATTCCTCCCCTGTTTGGGGGGCGGGGGCGGGGGGGGGGGCTGAGACCCTATATCATCCGTACCACTCACCTCTGCTTTATCCTCCATAATCTCGTGTAAGTTTATGTTGTTTAACGATGTATCCGTCCGATAATATGTGATTTAAAATCTGATGAAATTTTCCGAGACGTTCAAGACAAAAGCCTTTCCGGAAGAGGAAGTGGCTTAAAACGTTGCTGGAAACCAGACGGGCACCCGGAGAATGCAGTTATAAAATCTACACTGGTTTCGTAATAAAACAGCACTCTTAAAGTTAGGGACTACTTTTTGAGAGATTCATCCACTCCATGTTTATACATGACATATAGATCTCGCAGAGGTCATTTGTTTCATAGCATCGAAAGTGTACTGTTTGCACGGGGAATTCGATCGAACAGGCAACCTTTAGGGATTAACCGAGATATTCTAGCATTCTGGACAAATTGTAAACATTTTTTTAAATGTAAGTTTAATGTTCTAAAAATCTGAAAGTATTTTAGTAGTTTCATATGATTTTTACAGAACGACCCAATATTATCGTTGTCTTTTAATAAAAGATATTGTTTCGAATAAAATGTTATGAAGTTGATATTTTATTTGTTTATGTTACCATATTATTGCGTTACTGAAGGCTAAAACTCTAGAAAAAGTCTAAAATGCAGTATCACAAAAATCTTGAAAAAGTATAAAATGCATCATCACAAAATAATTACTTTTGCGAAATAACTCTTAATGCTTTGCTTATACGGACATAAATATTCAAGGTGTAATTTTATCGTTCTCCCATTTTTATGTTTTTATACAATTTTCCAAGTTTGATTACATTAACAAAACAAAAAATGTAAAAAGTGATAACTTATTGCAATATTTGGTAGTTATCCACTACGCTAACTAGTAAAATGTTTTTAGCATTTAATGAATATGAAATTTCTTACTTTGTATATACACGTTTCCTTACTTTATTGCAAAAGTACTTATTCTTCAATGTTCTAACTGCCTTCAAATACAGTATGAAATATAAAAGCTGAAAAAACGCGGTGTTTTGAAAAAAATTTGTTCAACAGTTGGTTGTTGGAACACCCAAGCCCATTTCATATATAAATTAAACAACCATACAAGAATGCAAGCTTTATTGTGGACGAACAAGTGCTTACTCTGTTATTTGCCAGAATATGTCAAATATCCGCAAGTACCAAAAAAATGTTTGTGTAGTAAAATCCTTTACTTGAAAAGAGAATATAATGGTGAAATAAGCATTGTCATATGCAATTTTTAAGTAACAGGCATTTCAACCACAAAATGTGTGATAATTCGCAATTAATAAGGACATATAAATACAAGTTGTATTTGTCCGCAAATTTTAAAATAAAAATCTAGAGATATTTGCAGAATTTTTGATAATATTCCACTTAACTGATCAAAACGTATAATACGCCAAAACTAAGAGTGTGATCGAATGTGTGTGATCGAATTATCTTAGAATCTTACACAATTTAAATTTCTGTTTATAAAACGTAATGTAAAATTTAATAGATGCATATTAAACAACTGCATTAATCATTAATTGAATTGAATGTATTAGTTTACAGAGATCTGTCTGATCATGTTTTGCATACTAGTTAATTAGCTACTGCATTGATTTTCGATTTTCCAAAATCTTTTTTGTTGTTGTAATTTTAGCTTTTCATTATTTCATTTGTGTCATTTTTATGAATGTTTTATCATTACTGTTGTGTGTCTTGATTAAATGAAACACGTCTTTATTATAGCTATTCTATTCTGGACCTGCAGGGTAGTGAAATACGAGGTCATCTAGATAAGAGAGTGGCTGGGCCACAGAGTACATAACACATTTCCCCTGGCTTTAATTCAGTGCTTAACTATAAATAAAACCTTACCGTTTTTAATGATTAACAGTAGATTTAGTAGTTTAATTTCATCGTCATTTTTTTTATCTTTATATAAAACATGAACTAAGCTAGTCTGGGTTAACATTTATGCCTGGTGTAATGCAATGTGAACTTAGCTCGATTGCAGTGAGATCATAAAAAGCTTGGGTCGCAAACACATTGTAAAATTTCACAAAACGGAAAGTTAGCTTTTTTAATACAATTTTACAGTGGAAGATTAGAGTAGAGGTGGGGGAATGGGGAGTTTGCGTTGCAACTGATTTCAAGAATATGCATTATCTACAGCTACTCTCCCCTTTTTTTACTATGGATCGAGTGATACAATCAAACTTTAAGAGCGTCGATCTTAACTACAGTAACAACTTTATTTTATGCGTCCGAGTGATACAATCAAACTTTCAGAGCGTCGGTCTTAGCTACAGTAACAGCTTTATTTTATGCGTCCCATGGTAAAGCTTCTATTTTTGGTGCTCGTCAATGTCTTGCAGATCTTATAATAACTGGTTTTTCTGGTACTGTAGCGGACTAGGTATTCTGTCGCGCTTGCTCTTTGGGTTCGCTTGGTACTTCCCATTGTGGTAACATTTCTATTAGAGGTAGGGATTTGGTCGGCGTATATTCTCCATATAGCACCGTCTGAAGTTTCCACGTGATACGACAGAGGTCCAGCCCTTTTGATGGTTTTTGCTGATTGCCATGGAGCATTGTTGTTGATTCTATAATCTTTAACAAGTACTGGATGTCTTTCTTCGAAGCTTCGGACTTTTCTGCTGATTTTATCCGACTTGACCTGACTCATTTGTATTTTCTCACTCAGCGATGGTTTGATCAAGTAAAGTCTAGTTCCTATTGCTCTGTTCATAGCCAGCATGCTCTGTGTTTCCGCAGTCGTTGAGTGGGGGTGGGGGTGTGTGCCGATATTTGAAGAAGAGCTTGTCGATTTTCTGACGTAGCGATTTTGACGGCGGTATGCTTTTCATTGAACATTTTCAGCTGCCTCTAAAACTGGTGAAAGATTTGTACGGACTTCCGCTGACGTGTTTTACGACAGATTACAAAAACCACTCGAATACCAATGACGTAAAGTATTTAGCATTGTCACTTACAATAATGGCACGCTTCCTAAGCATTGTTTGCAGTTTTTCGATAATCCCCTCAGAAGCTGTGGAGTGAATAATTTCAATTTCGGGCCACTTGCCGTACGCATCAATGGCGAATAGGAACATTTTGTTTTCAAATGGTCCTGCGAGTCGATATGTACTCTTTCAAGGGGTAGCTTGGGCATCTCTATTTGGTGGCGATTTGTATTTTTGTGGAGAAACTGACCACAAGATTTTTTTATTATTTCTATTTCCCTATCCACGTTGGGAAACCAGAAATAACAACGTGCTATGGCTTTCATGCGAATGACTCCTGGGTGACTATCGTGTCTCTTCCAATCAGCGGGTTTGCACCGTTTGACATTACTTGCGCTGTTAACCTATTTTTCTGACCTTTGTATTTGCCGTACACGTTTATTTTTCCAACAGGTTTAATGAGTTGACCAGTATATGTTTTTCATTTTGACCTCACTTAGCACTGAGTTATAAACAGAGAGAGTAGATCCGGTGTCGACCTCGAAATCCACTGGTTTGAAATTCAGTTTAAATGTCACAGTTATTTTTCTGTCCCCATTCGCTCTCCCGTTCATTGTATGCACTGTGAGGTTGAATGCATCACAGGAGTCACTCGAATTCTTGTATTTGATTAACCGACCTTGGTTTTCGATGCGTCTTCTTTTCAGTGCTTTTCTTTGGTCCATCCCTTCGATATTTATGAGCGTCGGTGTTCTGTTTACTACGTACTCCGCTTCCTCAGGATCGGTCTTTCGATACATTTATTGAAATCGTAATCGTCTTTTGAGGTTAGTCTTTCTTGAATTTTTCTGTTTTTGCGTCCAACTATAAGTCTGCCCCTTAAGTTTGCATTCAGGGTGGCAGCGTCATACCCGTAATTAATACTTTATTGCTTGAGCGCCGCGACAAAATCAGTAATTGACTAGTTTACGTGCTGAAAACGCCTATAAACTCTATTTGGATACGCCGTTCTTCTTGTACCAGCTCTTCGTAACATTCTTGGATAAGCTGATGAGAAGCGACTAGGTTTTTGAGTAATTTGTAAGGCTTCGCACCGATGACGAATAATAGAGCTGCAACCGGTTTTTCTTGTAGCATTTCATTAATATTTAAAAAGTTAGCGACTCTTTTGGAGTAATTGTCCCATGACTCCGTGTCTGGATCAAAAGTGTAAATTTTACCAATTTGTAACAAGTACTTTATGTTTTCTGCCATTTTGTTTTACTCTCTTTTTTACTGCACCTGTCAGAAATGAGTCCCAGTAGTCGTACCACTTTATCCATATTTTGTTTACTAACACAACACAATAAAATCCTTTTAAAACATTTCCACAAATTTTCTATAAATTTTGAACAAAAATAATCGTCACCAATATGTTATGTATTTTGGTTAAATTAAACACGTCTTCATTTTAGCTAATCTATTCTGGAACTGAATGATAGTGAAATAGGTGATCCAGATAAGGAAGTGGCCGGGTAGCCGAGTACATTGCAAATACCAAAATATAAAAGCTAAAGCTTAAACAATCTCTGTTTTCCAAAGACAAATGATGAAGAAAATCAATATTTCTTCAGTCACTCAACAAAATGCCTAAATATTACTGAATTAATGTTCAAGTTGATGCCAAAGTAAAGAAAATGACTCGATTGAACTTGTTTGAACATTTAGAGACTAATTTTGTTACATTTCGAACAAAAATGGGAGGATATGTAAACCCAAATTACTGTTTAAAATACAGGATCAATAAGCAGGTAAATTGAAAACGAGCATTTTAACAGTAAGAGAAACACAGCACCGATAGATCAAAATCATTTTTAATACTATTTTGTGAACCAAAAAAACCAATGCATTCACCTGCTAGGGTCGACTCATACTACATGAAAGAAGCTTTCATTGTACTTTCTATCATCACTAAATGACTTCTGTGCCAATCAGTCACCAATTCTCTGTTGGTATAGCTAGTATGGTAGTTAAGATGAATGACAAAGTGAGACACAGTGGCCGAGTTACCTATTATTGTATCAAGCATCGCATGATCCCACCATATCTCGAACAAGCACCGGCGGAACAATAGACGTCATTTATGGTGTTTCTAAAGGCAAATTCTAAACGCTGAAGCAAGTTGAAAGGGAAGTCATTTTTCTGCTGCAACATAATGTTACGCATGAAAATGAAATCAAAGAACTCCTTCCATTGAATATCAGTTGAGATTTTTGCCACCAGAATGAATAATAAGATTACGTTATTTAAAGGTACCACGGTACTTCCAAGGTCACAGAAAATGTAATCAATGTGGCTCATAAATACAGTCAGAAAAATTACAAACAATTCTCCTCAAAATTCAAACATGATTTATTTTCACACAATGACTCCAAAATAATGACACCAAAATAAAAGAAAATTAAGGAATCGTCAACCAATTTGATATGATTCGAAGAAACGATAATGTTATAGGTTAGCAGCAGATTAGGAAGGCGTAGCTCGTAATCCAAAATTTGCAAAAAAATAATGAAATGAAAATGCACACAGCTGCGTCACAGTATAAGCGTTGCCACTTATTAAAATTTGCAAAGGTGAATTTCGATTTTCACTATTTTAACTACATCTCTATTCGGCATATCGGGCATCACCAGCCACGAACATAAGATAAATTAATAACAATGACAATTAGGCACAATCTTATTCTTGTTTGAAGGACGTAGTAAGTGTAATGCTTGGCAGAAATGTCATTTTTTGATTGATCAATACATAATCATTTGGGAAATTTTATTCAGATCTCCACTCAGGTTGCAATTATTTACACACAGAGATCACAGAGAGTTCTTCTATTTAAGACATTTTACAGGAAAATACCTGATGAACAATGATATCAAACTGATGAACGGTATATAAATCTGCCAGTACGAAACGTTCGCACCATAAGTGGATGTGGTTCAGTCTGACTACTGGCGAAGTACCGACGCTGATTGTTCGGTTGGTTAGCAGCACATTTTAACCAGAACAAGGGTTGAAAGCCGCTCAACAGTTGTATTTGAGATATTGTGCTGCCACATTTGTTAATTTAGATAACCAATGGTAACACGTTAGAAAAAACCTATAGTGATGGCTTCTAGGTCTACAAGAGATTTTATTCATAAATGAGTATTAAGAAAATAAATACTTCAGATTAGATCTCATTTGCTTGTGTACATTGGACAATCGTACACGAAAGTTATATGTAAAGTAAGTATACAGTGGCCTATTCCATACTTTTGTTTAGTATTGCTCTCTAAGAAACAAGAACCTATTTTCTTCTGTATGGTTTGTTTGTGTTCTTAATGGTTATCATATACTTAGACTAGCATTGGAAGCAAACTTAAACGTATGAAAGTATATAACTGTAAAACAGTAAGCATTTCATGTGCTCTTCGATGATTTTCATGTGAACCGCTTATTTATAATTATATACAGACATCTCTCTTAAAATCGCTCGCTTGCTGAACATTTGATGCATCTGTCCCCTATGCCGCAGCAAAAATGCTTCCTGATTCATACAATGTTGTAGCTTTTCACTTGATCTCACAACGGCAAGTTAACAGCTTCTAAAGTTTAAAATTTTCCTTAAGAGACCCGAGTTTTTTTATTCCTTTTGCCATGGTAATCACAGACTTATATTTGGTTCAGTGCAAACAAAATAACACAAATTCATTCAAAAGTACAAGTTCGTACAAAGCAAATAAAAGTATGTTTCGAGAGGGCCACATCAACCATTCGTATCGCATGATATTTATTATGCTTTATTTGCTTTTGTACGAATGTCTATGGTTATTCCATGATATTCAAACTAATAGCGAACTAAGCATTCTTTCTTTAAACGACGCCGATGTTCTATCATAAATTATAAAATTATTGAGGTGATGCTATTCTGTAAATTCATATGTAATGTTTAAATTGCCGTTTCGTTAAAATTATTACAGTTCAGCTCTATGAAGATCTTTATATTCATTGTCATTTGGTTACAGGTCTTGGACGCCAAAAACTGGACTGAAATATGAATAGCTCAAGGATATGGCTCGAAATATTTGCATATGAGAGAAGTTTTGCATGTTGTAAAATTTGCGTGAGAGTCATTTATACACCGTTACAGTTTGCATTATTTGTATGCACTGTTACAGATTATTTATATAATGTTACAGCTTACTGTTTCATTTTTTGCACTATTACAGGTTATTTATATACCACTACAGGTTAGTTATATGTCAGGTTGGCTTTTTTATAGTACTAAGATGGTTTGAGATTAATTTAAACTAGTTCTTTTGGTGCTGTTTTCTTTGAATCATCCCTTGCAGTGGTATATTTTGGGGCCCCAATAGCACAAACCTAACGACCCTTGATGGTGCTTTGAAACAACAACCAGCTGAGAATGGGAGACTTTTCCTTTCTTGATTCTAAATTCATGCATCAGTCATGGATTTGTGAGTAATTTCTAGACAAGTTTGATGCGAATAATTTGCTGTCTAGTCTTTTTATATCTACTATAACGGTTGTTCGATGCTATCAAAAAACCAGATTTAGCCTAATACAGCAAAGCACATATCATTAACATGTGAAATCTCCAACAATAGCACAACAACCTTTTGACATTTAGAATTCAGTCAAATTTGATTTCTTTATATGTTATTTAAAATAACATAATTTTAAAGAAATTAATGAATGACTCAAGGACAATTATATCTAATGACATTAATTCTAAATCTAATGACATGTCTTTTTTGTAACAGATGGGCATCATACAACCGGACTACTTTTTTGTGCGTTCATTTGCGTCGAACTTGTCCTCAACATTATGATAGCTTGTAGTAAGTTACATTTGTATCAACATTTAATTTTAAGTTAAGTTACTTTTTTACAGTATGCCTGATCTTTCAACAATGTATCTCTAAATTTATTCTTTATATTTCTTATTCTTATGAAAAAGCACTCTGACCTCAAATTATACACCTAGAAGCTTTCTAATTCCTACTTTTTCTGCGTTTTTGTCTTCAGTGTTTGTCACGTTGTTTCACAATCACTGCTGTATTATTTAAAAATTATTGGTATGTCTAAGTAGTCGGTGAAAGAAGTGTATCTACTTGTACAGAACGTTGGCGATTGTCACGTTGGAACAGGGAAAGGAAACATATCCAAACGGCTTCCCAAAATGTTCTCGTCGATGATGAGTCCATGGTACTTGCATGGAGGAGAAGGGACATATATGACAAATTACCATGTGCGTATATTTTTCGCTTTTCAAGCCAGCAGTACACCTTAAAATCTCATTACAATTAAAGCGAAGCATGCATAGGTATATCATCTACTCTACGAGCCATTTATTTTTTACACTTTTTTTTCGGTTTGTTATGTTTCTATTTTTTATATAATTTGTTTGGTTTGATGTTTTTTCTTTGTATTTTGTTTTGATTTTTATTTTTTTTACTAGATCATTTCTTTTTTGTTCCATTTTGAATATATTTTATTTGGTTCGTTTTCGCTTCTTGTCGTTCTTTTTTATTTTGTTGTTTTTTTCTTCTTTGTTTTTTTTTTTGCTTTGCTTCTTGAATTTTGTGCATTTTTGTTTGTTTGTTCGCTGTCTATTTTTATAAAATAGTTTTTGGTTCTTTTTTATTTTTTAATATTGCTTTTCAGTTTTTAGTTTTGCATTTTGTATTGTTGATTTGTGTGATTCGTTTTTATTTCCGTTTGTTCGTTTTTGCACTTTTTCTTATCACACATTTTTCTTTTCAGACATTAAATATTTAGTTTACGAATTTAGATTTTTTTTCACATAGCCCACAAAAATTATGTTTTCTAAAGGTATATTTATTGTTGAGACGTTCTTATATTATAGCAAACAGTGAGTGCTCCTAAATGGTTTCGTTTTGGTTGAAACGTTTTAGACCGAAATGAAACATTTGTAGCAAGAACTCTTTTGTAGTAAAAATAAAACGTTCCACTTTCTTTCCCGAATGATATTGAATTGTGGTTGTTAATTGTGAATTAAATTTCACTGCCATTAATGTAATAGATTGTACTTGAAATTCTGTTACTGTCAATCAAAGGTGTGTGAATGGCTTAAAGAAAATGAATGTTATGATGAAGAATGTGGATCATCCAATATACTTTGAAACATTTATTGTGAAAATGTATGCAAATATTAGTACTGAGTTTATCAATTGTTAAAACAGCAATTTGGAAGTAAAATATAAAGCTTTGTTGGTACAGTGATGGAAAATAAATAGGTATGAACGTAACGCTTTTCATTTCTTCATTTTAGACGCGAGCATGGATTGCTGTTCTAATGTACACGATAAAGAATTACTAACTGCCAGCTGATTTGCTCATTTCAACTTTTTTTATATTTGACTACTTTTCTGGACCACTGATTCAGCATAGATGCTTTGAACTTATCTAAACGACAATAAACTGTGGTTTTGAGTGTACAGGAGGCTTTTTCCGTGTAATTGACACTCAAGGTGTGCTCCATAGCCAACCTCTCATTGCAAACTTTTATTTTGATTCTAAACTTTATCCCATTTTTAAATGCAAGTGCCGAAAAATCAGCTTTAAGGAGATCCGTTTTAATTTGAAATCCGCTATATATTATATATTAAAAAAATTATAGCAACCGGTATGTTTTTCCTTAACTGTTCAAGATGTTTACACATGGCTTAGCACGAAATTGAAGAAAAAGATAATTTAGCACCCTATAGATTTGAATATATATATATATATATATATATATATATATATATATATATATATATATATATATATATACATATATATATATATATATATATATATATATATATATATATATATATATATATATATATATATATATCACCCCAGCCCCATACACTGAGGGTGACTTGGTCTGACAGCAAGCTGTCGTGATTGTTGAATAGACAGACTGGTTATAATGTGGATTTCATGTAAACATTCAATGAACCTCACCCCCGTCCCACACATCGAGGGTGGATAGTGCCCCACCTCTCCCCGTCCTCCCCATTTACAGGCTTGACATCAAACTGCCGTATTTGGTGAATACATAGCCAAATTTCAAAGTAGATTTTGTGCAAGAATTCTATGCATATGATCCCCAGCCCTGTAAATGGAAGGTGACTGGTGTTTGGATGCGGAGAATCAAATAGGGTTTATTTAAACACGAAATTAGACACAGGAGAAGCGGCAAAAGAGAGCCATATTGTTTTTTTATTCACTCACGGCACTTGTAAATGTACACAAACTGACATAGACTCGCCTTTAATGTTTGAACGACGAGAGCGCATCTGATACATTTTGCCAGTTAATGGAATTAAAAGATGAGTAACAGTTTACTTTACAGCCACTTCAAACAAGCTTTTTAAAACAGGCTTTTTTCTAATACAGAGCCTGTCTTATAATATTCACTGGCATGTGTGGACTTTTTTCTGACCATTGATGTTGAGTTTAAGTTGGAACCGCCTCCCTCCCCTCTAACGCCCACCCTCCCCCCCCCTCACGGCTCAGTCCAAAATTAAGCAATTAAAATATTAAAATGATGTCTCTTCGATGCAGATCAGGTTTTCAAATGAGAGGTGTACCACCGCGTTATGATCATTTCTTCGTTTTCTTATAGCCCTGAGGAAAATGGTAACAGTAATACATAATATTACATATACAGTAATCGGTATTATCGTCCAAGTTTGAGTCTTGTGCTCAGGAGCATGGGTTGATGTGGTGACGTTATAATTAACTGATGTCTTATCGGTTTGATATTGAACGCTGCCAGTTTCGGAAGGTAAATTAGAGCATGAAACAATTTTTGTGACAGCAACGCGTCAGTTTCTGCACTGGTCGTTAAAGATAGATTAAACGCTGATGAAAACTTCTTGAGTTGATCTGTATACTAGTGTTGTGGAACTTGTATATATATTATATCCGTTATTATTATAACTGTGGGGCGAGAATTCCTGAATGAATTGGAGTCTCTACATTAAATAAATAAGCAATCAAGTATCGATAAAGATTTCAAGTTTGCCTATTCATCTAATGGTTGAAGGTAACTTATTGTTATTGTTATGTAAGTTAAATGTTTAATCCAACTGTTTTACTGAAAATTTATCCATTCCTTTTGCTCATACATCTGCAAATAATATATCATCCTGCACAGTTCCATGAGGCACACTCATCCTGTGCTAATGCGCTTGCAAAAAGTACATAAAATATAAATTCAATTATTTTTTAGATTTATAAAATAGTTTAGACAAGAACTCACTTGCACCTTTGAAAGAACCTGAAGCATGAATAACATTGTGAGGATTACAAAGTAATGCATTGCACGATATTATCGGTTGTAAATATGACTTGGGCTGTAATAAACTCCATTTTACACTCCATGAGACAAATCTATTTTAGAAAATTCACTGCCATGCAAATATTGATTTGGAGTTTCTTGCCTTCTTAATATCTCCCTCTCCTTCCTCCCCTACCCACCCTAACCCGCGTCTCTAAATTGATGCAGAAGTATTTTTAAATTCGAGTTATAAAGACTGCTAAATGGAATTTGTAGTTTTATGCCTGTCTTTTGCATTCTTTTCGCAGGCAAATGAACTGTATGTTCAGAACACGGATTTAGCATTTATCGAGACGAGATTTTTTACGGGAATCGGTTGATGCGCGGAATATTATTTTGATGAATTCTGTTTTGAATGCGGACACATTTTGACGAGTTTTTCCTGATGTAAAAACTGTTTAAATAAAGGGAATTTTCGCTCATGGTACTTCAGTTCTATAAAAAACATTGAACTAGCTGCCAAATGTAACAGAGTTAAACAGTTTTATTGATTTAATTATTATTTGTTTATCTTCTGTCATTAACAGTGATTGTACATAATTAAAAAATAAACTAATTAATAATTATTTATTATAATTATTATTATTATTAGCCAAGCTACTTGTTAACACTGAAACTAAATTAGATGAAGACGGAGCATGAGTTGTTGCAGTTGAGGCACATGATGAGAGTGTTGCAGATGAGCATGCGATATTGATTATTATTCGAACTTAGGGGTCAGCATTTTGGAATATTTTTAAGTCACTACATTGAATAAAAGGACACTTTATAATCATCAATGCTTTTAAGTTAACGTATTCTTCTGAGCTGAGCTTTGCTGGTAGCTAATAGCTGTTTCTATGTAAAGTAAATGTTCTTCCCAACTATTTGCGGAAAAGTGTATCCACTGGTCAATATCCATGGTGCATCATGGATAGCCTCCACCACAATCACACGGCTCACAGTTATATTGTGTAATTCGTATTTGGTGGTGCAAGTTAAAATGAGTAGAAATCTAACATTTTTTTTTTGGCCTGAGAAAGTGGTTTTTTCGAACCTGGTGAATGAAAAGGGGCATTTGTATGGGGTTTATATTGAATGCTATTGTGTTAATATATGAAATTGGATGGAATTGCAAAAATGGAGATTTTAATCGTTCTCCAGATCATATACACATACATAGCAGGGACCCCTGATGTAATCATTAGCACCATACAATAGCTCAGAAATTTGAAGACAAAGAGTATTTATTTTAATAGAGAATCCAGTCACTATTGGTGCCCTGTCCCTATCTTCCTGCATTCGCCCAGAAGCAATCACTTGGAAAACACCAGTTGTCTTCAAATAGAAAAGTAATAAGAAACAGATTTCCAGCGACAGCAACAACACCGACAACAACAAAACAATGGCAACAACAACGACAACAACGATAACAAGAACGACAACAATAACGTCAGTAAGACGTTTATATCAGAGAATGTAATATTTCATTAATTCATTCTACCATCAAACATTAACCACTAAACATGTTCCAGTGCGACTACTGTTCAAGATCATATATTTTGTACAATATCTTAACGCGGCATTTGAAGTATAAGCACACAAATGATAAGATATAGCCAGAAGAAAGCAGGAATGCAGTCAAAAAGTTTGATGGGCCGGCAATGAAGAGTGCAAAAGTATTTCCCGATATTGAAATATCAAAGAAACCAGTTACATTTCTACATCCATTCACAATGACAGTGTCTAGACCGACCGGAAGCATACAGAAATGCCTGTTAAAAGATATTCTTCAGCAAGGAAAAATTCTACCATCCCCAGAACGTATTTTATACTTGTATAAGCGCTGGCAGCCGCTCTATGACGAAATGTACAAGGTATCCCCTCCACCTTGGACATGGACTCTTTCTTTGATATTACAAGGAACAATGTGATAGTTTTGGATGATATGATGTTTACTGCTGCTGTTGATCCCAAAAGCACTGGCTATTTCACAGAGGGAAGCCACCATAGGTGTTTGAGTGTACTTAGCCTCACTCAAAATTATTCCCTCCTGGAAAGAATGCACTGACTCAGAGACACAATACTCATTATATGATCATTTTTAAATCACCAATCAGTCAGGACCAAATACGTACTCTTAGCACATTCGTGTTTCCCGGTCGCCTTGTTCAGTTTTTACTATACATTGAAGCAACAAAGAAACCTCATGGGTATCTGATGACTGACGCCAAACGAAATACGAGGAGGAAGAGGAAAGATTTAAAATTATATTTTTAGCTACAGTAAAACTCTTGTTCCTGCTCCAGATGGATATCTAATAGCTGATGTTATATTTCACTGTGCTGATTGCGACTACTTCCACGACAATGAAAAACTATTTGACAGCCATACCAGAGGTCAAGACAATCGGATAAATGTGAGCGAAATAGAATTTCTCTGTCCCGAAAATGCTGATAAAGCATCAACTCCTATTCAGTTGTCTGCTGACTGTCAAGGGGACATCATGGCTGAACGACAAGAAAGTACACACCACGCTTGTACAGAATACTTTATACAACAATCCCGAGTAAGTATTCAAGCACATCAAAGGTTGTTGTGAAGGCGAAAGGGAAGCTGACATAAGATCTGAGGGCGAGTCTGTATGGTTCAGGAAGTGTTCGATGATAACGACGAAGGATTCCAAGAAAAGGAATTAGCATACGAAGAAGAAGGAGTTGAAGAAACTAGTCGGATATTATTACTGGCTCGAAAGAGCCAGTAATGATATCCGACCAGTTTACAAGCGCCAGTTAAAAAGTTGTTTTCAGTCTATTCAATTATTCTTATAAACTGGCAAAGAGTGAACGCTATGAAAATATTCTGGAAGACTTTAATTCCTATGTTGAGGAAAACATTATGGATATCAAAGAGCGCTAAATTCAGCTATAAGAAAAAACGAAACTTTTTGAAGAACTGTTGGATACAACGAAACTGAGGCCAGTGAAAGCAAAGACAGCGAAACATGTGCTGCAGAAGATAGCAAAAGAAGCGGGAATGTTGCTGACGCAGAACAAGTACGAAGAGGGTGACATGGAATAGAAACAAAATACATTCGATTCTAGAGACTATCATTTCAATTTGTATATTTTATGTAAAAAAAATAAGATAATGTTAAACTGGCTGGATTAATTCTCAGTTTATTCTATGATCTCACAAACTAATACTGTTTTAGTTGTAGCATATTTTGTTCAAACTTGTAATGATTTGTTAAGTGTTAACTTTTCGCCTGCATTTGTAAATAAAGTATTTGTGAATATATCAGTTTCGTAATAGGTTAATTAAATAGTTATTAAATGATAGTTATTTATGCGATCAGTAGAATTTTAAAGAGTCTTTAGTAGGCGTATCTATAAAATGTTTATTGCGAAATATTAAAAATCGAATTGCATTAAATAGTTGTCAATGCTTTGCACGAAGAAGAATAAAAAGGTAAAAATAATACCGTATTCATGTTTTATTTTGCAACCTCGTTCTGCAATAAACACAAACATAATTTGAATGAGAACATCTAAAGATAACAAAACACAGTTTTTAATGCATAAGCGATTATAAACGCGTTAGATGTTAATCAAGTATAAACATGCGCACTGTCATTGCACATCAAATCCAAGTTATTGTTCAGAAATTTCCAAAAAAAGTTTATATATTTGTTGTTGCGTGAAAGCCGGTCGTACTTCCCGAATTCCCACAGTAATATTTAAACCATTTTTGGCTTCCCTGGTGATAGGGTAAAAATGTTAATGCATCAGTGTTGCGTGGATGATATACACACAACTACATCCAAGGAAATCATGTATCTACACACTTCAATAGATTTGGCGCCAGTTCCCAAGCTTTAGTTAGTAAATGCAACGTTCTGCAATAAACACAAACATAATTTGAATGAGAACATCTAAAGATAACAAAACACAGTTTTTAATGCATAAGCGATTATAAACGCGTTAGATGTTAATCAAGTATAAACATGCGCACTGTCATTGCACATCAAATCCAAGTTATTGTTCAGAAATTTCCAAAAAAAGTTTATATATTTGTTGTTGCGTGAAAGCCGGTCGTACTTCCCGAATTCCCACAGTAATTTTTAAACCATTTTTGGCTTCCCTGGTGATAGGGTAAAAATGTTAATGCATCAGTGTTGCGTGGATGATATACACACAACTACATCCAAGGAAATCATGTATCTACACACTTCAATAGATGTGGCGCCAGTTCCCAAGCTTTAGTTAGTAAATGCAACACAGATGGAGTTGCTATCGCAGCAAAGCATCACCAAAAGAGTGTTGTGTTTTCATATCCTCTGTTTTATTTTGGCTTGTTTTCTCATATCGTTATAATAGAATGATCAGAGTGAATGTATATTTCAAGATGGTCATTATCAACATGGAGCACAGCTCTCACAAAATTGAAAATCGAACTGCGCTCTAACATCTTTAGTCACAGCAACCATGTTTTGACCATTGTATTTGTATTCTTTCCAGCCGTTAATTTTATATTTATCTACACATTTATTTTTCTTCTTATATTCAATACCACTTTTTGTCTCCCTAAAATATTGACATAAATATACAATTCCCGGTTTGCAGTAGTGAGGCAGAGTTTCCCAGAAACCAAGGTTGCATTCATGTAACCTGCCCTTTCCGCCAAAACAACAAATCGTTCTCAATGCAAAAATCTTCTAATCCAAACACTGTCGCAGAAAACATCGCATTTTCTGCTATTCTTTAAGTCTAATAAAATATTAAACCACGAAAATTTTGTATCAGCAGTGCAGAGGAATGATAAGTATCTATTTTCTCAGAATGTACAATTGATTCATCCTATTTAACATATATGCTAATTGCTCGATAAGTCTTAAATACAATCGGACAGCTCAAATTAATAAGTCGACTGTAAAAATCAATCCTCCCATTTAATTATGGCACATACACACACATATCTGTGTATAAACACCTGATATTTCCCAAAAGTCAATTTTTTTGTTCGAGAAAGTTTTGTTCCTTTCGTGACGAAAACCGCCATTATTCAGAGCTCACTATGCTACTTCTGATTAATCAACTATCTGTTTATCAATCAACGGCTAGATTTAATACTCCTTTATATATTCTTGCTTACTTTTGAATGTTTAAAAATATTCAAATAACGGTTTTTTTTAAAAAAAATATACCGTAATAAAAACCAAGGTTTAGAGATTTGCATGTTAAATGTTTTTCCATTTTTCAGATTCATTGCGAGAAATTATAAGGGTATGATCAGGAAAAACAAAATGTTACTTTTCTTTCAAACTGTTAAAAATTGAGCCATTCTTTTGATTTTTTTCCTTTGTTGTCTTTTTTTATGTTTCAAATAAAATAGAGTTTACAAATCGATTGAATATGGAGTTTGTTGTACAGACAGCATGTCACAAAAGCTAGCGTTTAAGTCGAATGTGTTACAACTCGTCACTAATTTTTCATGGCTTTCTCTACCATACTGTTGTGGTACAATGCTACTGGAGCAACGGATACAGGTCGTATCTACAATATCCTGATGCATGTCTGTTTTAGAATTTACTGACACACGCACTATATCGAATTGTTTTGTCTGATGATATGCAGAATTATACTACTGATTCTGCATATTTTTTTCGCAAGCAATAAAGTTTAATTTACTAGTGTAGAGATATGCTGACGGGTAAGGTAGGTGAAGGTGTCTGTTGCATATGATGTAGATCAATGCCTCGTTAGCTGTGTACTTGTCGTTTCCTGTTTATTTCGAAAGAGAGATAACTCCGGAGTGTCGCAATCGTTCTTGATCAGATAGGTACCTTTACCCGTTTAATAACAACATTACTATTGTTTCCCTCACCACCATCTTGCTTAAACGTTCGCTTTTTTAGTGAGACGTTGTCTTCACAACAAACATAATGCTCGCTCGATTTGTGAACTCTATTTCTTAAGCATAAAAATGTAGGCACAATAAGTAGTTCTAAAACAAAAAAGGATATATATATATATAAATAAAAAATAAAAAATTAAATAACTAAACAAAATTCAGACAATGGCTTGTTATATTGTTAGTTTCACATTTTTAAAGAAAATTAACATGTTGTTTCTACTAATCTTACCGTTATAATATTGCATAATAAATATGCAATACGGAATGACCCGTAAATACGCTTTGGGTTATCTTGTGATCGCGTGACATTAACAGATCAGATGAAATGTTTATTACTGGAATTTTATTACATCAATCTTTTCAATAAGGAGTAATTGCTCGTAAAATGTGTCAATATTGAATATAGAGGAGCATAAAGTGTATTAAAAGTGATCATTATAAGTAAGTTATGTACCAAATCTAGCCCCACCTTGATAAATGGACACGATGCTAATAAATGGATAGCTCATTAAATATGTAGAATCGAAACCAATATCAAACCGACTTAAATATAAGACAGATATAAAAAGTGCATATAAATAACCCAACATATGCCTAAAGAATGTTTGAATCGATACAACATGTTGACTTGATCGATGGTTTTAGTGATTTCTTATAAGGCCAGCTTAGGCAGTATCATAGTCTCGTCTGGGTGGCAGTACACAGGAATAAATAAACTTTTAAGGCACGACGACTAGAAAGGTAGCAAAGGGATACTTTTGTTTGTGTATTTTCAAGTGTACAAAAACGCTGGCACGAATCATTAAACCTCACGTTGTAAATCGTAACATGGTAGACATAAAGTAAAGGTAGTGCAGGTTTTGAGGTTGTGAATAGTAACAATCTACTTAAAACTTTAACAAAGTTTATATTTATAGTTATATCAATATGTGTCTTATATGTGCATCTTTACTGCTTATTTAAAGTAATAAAATATTTATCAAGGTTATTCCATTCTTGCTTTATCTAAATGTCATACAGTTTGGAAACATTCATAGACTAGATAAATAGAACAGAAACATATCCGTACAAAAAACAATGGATAACTTCAAAAATATGAATACCACAGCAGACAATATCAGAGTTACAGAAATTTTTGAATTTGTTGAAAAAAGAGACACGGAAAAATTATCAATGCTGATAAATTATGAAAACTGGAATATTAATGGGGAAGCCACTGACACTAATTTAGGAGTTATAAACGTACTTATGAAATGCGCATACAGCTTGTGTGCAGATGATCAAAACAGAAGTAATATTTTTAAATTACTACTGAACCATCCAAACATTGACATCAATCACCAAACAACAAATACACAATACGTGAAAGGATTTACTGCTCTTCATTTTGCAACTACCGCTGAAAATATACAAAATGTACTTATTCTTTTAGAGGATACTCGCTGTGATGTTAATATACAGGATGAGAGAGGATATACGGCGTTTCTATTGGCCGTATGCACAGGACATCTAGCGATTACACAGGCGTTTCTAAAGTGCACAAAATGTGACGTAAATATTGTGGACAATGAGAAAATGACTGCATTACACCTGGCGATCGCTGCTGGACATTCCCACGTTTTAAAATTGCTTCTAGAAGATGGAAGATTTGATTTAAATATACGAAATAAGGAAGGAAACACACCAATACAAGTATCTGTGTTAGCTAATGAACTTGAGTCGTTTCAGATACTTTTGGCCGACAGTCGGTGTGATATAACGTTAACTGATGAGGATCAGGATAATATCATGCACCTTGCATCAGGAGCACAAAATCCAGAATTTTTGAAGCTAATAATTAACGATAAGCGGTTAGATTTAACACAACAGAACAACAGAGGATGGTCCATACTTCATATAGCCGCTGAAAATGGCTGCGAAAATAATGTGTTGAAGATATTAGAAGTTTGTCATGACATAATAGACCTAGGAGATGAATTTGAAAACGCAGCATTCCATGTTGCAGCAGAAAATGGGCATCTTGATGTCTTGAAAATATTCCTTAAGCATCCACAGTGCAATCTTAATATGCAAAACATTTTGGGCCGTACTGCCCTGCACATAGCTACTGATGTAGGTCATCCGGAGTGTGTGCAGCTGCTTTTTGCTAATAACCGCATAGATGTAAGCATCAAAGATGAGAACGCTGAAACTCCTTTTGACACAGCCGTACAAAGAATATCCGAAAGTACAAACCAAAAGCATAAAGCTGTTTTGAAGATCTTCTATGACCATGTTTTTTCGCCTTCAAGCCATACCAAGCTTTACGACAGAAGTCAATATTATGTTCTCTGCCATTTTATAAGGCAATATGGAAACATCAGCAAATTTAAATCACCAAAACATTACAGTGAATGCATAGACATATTATTATCTAGAGAAGAATCGGTTAACTACTTCCCTTACACATTGGCTTTGGCGATAGAATATTCACCATCTTCCATATGCAGGCTCCTTTTAGCAAAACATTGCCACGTGAACAGTGCATTTCCTGAAACAGAATCGGCGCTTCACTGCGCTGTGAGGGTCAACTCTTTCGAAAAATGCGAGCTATTGGTTAGACATGGCGCGGATGCAACAATACTCTGGCGTGGCATGACACCTTTACAATATGCTATTTCTTTGGGATGTAGTCCAGAAATTTTAAACCTATTAGGAAGGAACCAAAACAGAAGAAGCATTAAGGAAAATTTAAGACACTTTTGTTTTGTAGGGGAAACGCCATTTGAATGTGTCCTACGACTTGAGAAACCTAAGTGGGCCAACTATTTGTTTGAAAGTTGTGACAATGTAAAAAATGTGGTACCTGTGCCAAGTAAAGTACTAGTAAAAACCGAAAATTTGTCAGTTTTGACAGATATTTATATTGATGCATCAAAACGTCTTCTGGAATTAGAAGTGCAAGCTAGCAATCCTAAGACCTTTAGCACCAAATTACCAACGATGTTTAAGATAAGGAATATGTCAGTTTTAAGGGATCTAATAGCCGCTAGCCATAATTGCAATTTCTGTTCCGAGGCAAAATACATCAGAAAGTGTGTATTTCAATTCCTGCGCATGATTTCTACTAGCATGTCAAAACATTGTGAAACTGCGCATTTTGAATTTAAGCCAATTCCAGCAGGAAGCATGGCAGAGGGCACAAAAACATTTCAAGCGAACGAACTGGATGTAATATGTGAATTCATTCATACAAACACATTGAACATTGATGATAAAGGCATAACTGTCACATATCCATCGGTATGGGGAGCTTTGACGTGTGACAGTGAGTCACTTAGGGGCTATATCTGTCCTCGAAAATTGGCAAAGCAGTTTTACATGGCATTTGAACGTGAAATGAAGAAGTTTATCATTGTGGGATGTAGCGCACCGGTGCTTGGAAACCTTTATTTGCACTATCAGTCATTAGAAATGAGAGATAAAATTTCGTGCATTAAATTGCTGTGGCGTGGTTTCCGTTATTCGAACATGATAATACATATAGATTTAGTTCCTGCGTTTTATTTAGACGGTTTTGTACCATTGATACCGCTGCCTAAACTATTAGAACCTGCTCCATACCACGCCTTTGCAAAGGTATCCCGTCACGACGATTCTGAGTCTTTTGGGGTATTTGAAATATCACACGCTTGCGGAGAAGTAAGAGCGATACGTGATTTACCACGCAACATCAAACGAGGACTTATAATAGCTAAAGCAATGCGTATACCTTCCATATGTGAGCCAGATGACTTGTCAATACTTGGCTTAAGCGAAAGCATTAGAACGGATGACTATATTACGTCCTACATGCTCAAAACTACATTATTTCTCCTACTCAGAGAGAGTGGTGATACAACCGGAAGCGAATGCGACTGGGCAGAGCGTATCTACTGCGAACTCGAACGTCGGATGCAAGAAGATTCAAAGCTTCCAGCGCACTTTGATCCAAACGCAGGTGGTGGGCATGTGTTCGAGTGTTCCCACCTTAACGAGGAGTCAGCTCAGCTGGCTTGCTGTCTGACAAGACAGGTTGTGCTCGGTTTATGCCGTGCAATTCGACTTTGGCTAGGCAGAAATAAAGCACACATTGAGTATCAATTATACGGAAAGCACCTCGTGTATAGTCGACATCACAGCTCACTGTTGTTTAGATCAGATCAAAGCATCTATGCCGAATGTATTGTGGAGAATAAAATCAGCCCAACATACAATTCATAACTGTCAACTAAAATGAGTAAGTGTACTTTTGTCGGCGGTTTGATCCCGCGACAGGTATAAGTCTGTTGCATTTAGATTAGAACTGCAAACTATGCTCGCTTTTAATGCGAAGGAAAGTTCAGTTTTAAAGTTTTGTACACGCTACAAGAAGCTTCTGCAATGAAGAAATAAAAATGTGTTAAATCCCAATCGTTTATTTATATTTCAATGCTATAAAACTAAGCTTTATATTTTACTTCTCTAAGCAGAAATTGTGCGTGGAACATTAGATGAGTTCAGTATAAATTTGCATACAATTTTAAAATGAATTTTTAAAGTATATCCAATGATTCACACATTCTTCATTATAACATTAATTTTCTTTCGGGCATACACACTGTCTTAATAGACCTCAACAAAATTAAATACTTAAAACCAAATGTTTTTTTAGTTCGCTCTGATCAAACAGAACTTTAAAAAAAGCTTAAATGAAAATGAAAAACAATAGCTGAAGTAATTTTATCAAAATCCTCACAGAAAATGAGTTACAAGAAAGTGGTACCGAAACAAATGAGAGTATGACTCTGTGATTAACAAACAACTGAGATATATAAAAGACTAATTTTATAATTTTATGTGATTGAATAGCTCTGAAAAGCGCGCATCGCTGTGAGACATTTAAGTTTGAATATTAAATCTACTGGTAATTCTAAAGAGTGTAGATTTACATGTCGAAAACTGAGGTATATAATTGGTCGGTGTGAAATGCTTGAAGGACGCCGTTTCACCCTCACAGTATCACATCAAATTTATATAGCAATAGAAATCGGTTTGGTTGATATCGGTAAATATCAGCTACTTGAACAACGCAGTATGTTTTGTTCAGAATTCCCTGCGCCAATAGATGAATAAATCAATAATCCTAAAAATACGAAAGCACGTCTTATTAATAAAACTCTCGCGATTGGTAGAGTTTTAGCTCATAGAGAAGAACGTTTGTCTCTACAGCCAATTTAAACAGCATTCCGATAGCTTAGTATTATAATGTCAGGGAGTGCTCGCCATATATTGCATAGTTTAGGTGAAGCTTGTAACTAAACCTTTAATAGACGATCTCATAGAATTGTGACCTCAAAGACGTTGCCCCTGTCGCCATATATGCTGGGTGTATCTTATTCAACAGGTTACGGGAAGGCAGCTGCAGCCAGGTGGACTGGCTCCCATCTCTGTAGATTATTCACTCATTTAATGTGATGTGCAATGACATCTGGTGTTATTTTGAAAATCTAAGTCAAACAGGTAAGTCAGTTTTTCAATTCACAAGTGTTAAGCAATTGCAATCAAATTAGTGCATCCTATTAAGCAATTGCAATCAAATTAGTGCATCCTATCTTTAGGGACAGATCAACAGAAATCATTCTCACTTCAAAAGATATTTTACAGAAAGATTAGGCCACAAATAGTATTATTAAAGTCAAACAACAAATAAGGGTGTCGTTGGGAGATTCAAATGTTTGTTTTCTGTGGAAAATCTGGAAATAGTCAGCTTTTCTGCTTTTTGAAAGGGTATAACTTTGCAGATTATCAAACAGAAGGTAGAAATTTGTAAAGCAAATAGCCAATAAAATCATTGACGAGCCCTTGAAATACCTCTGAGCTAACAAACATTTTGACGTCAGAATGTTGCGGGTTGACGTCGTGACCAGCCTCTTTTAACGTCGTATGACATACCGGTTTTGGTGGTATATGAAATATAACCGCCGTTAGTTTTTCACGTCAGAATGACGCTGAGTTCTGATGGCAAACGACGATGAAATGAAACCCACGTAGATTTTCGCGCTATCTTTATGATGGGGTTTCAACGTTAATCAGATGTCTATTTTTGGTTGTAAAAGATATTAAGACTCCAATCGGGTGTTTTATTACTCTTGGTCACATTGATCAACATCATTTACCATCTCTGTCGTAATATCTTAACTAACAAACGGGCCCCTATCTTTCACTGTGTTTCACAATCTGATTGTAACACAAATAATAAAGCCAACTGTTACATGGTCCAGCGCCCCGTATTTCTATTGCAAATGGCATCGCAGGTGACGGTTTGGGTAAATAAAAATTTTGGAAAATGAAAGATATTGGTAAATATATCATAGACATAAACATAAAAATTCTTTTTACCTTAAAAATGTGTGTTTTCGTTCAACATTCGACATGTTTGGAATGTTTTAAAATCTTTAAGAATTTCAATGCTGTTTTAAAACTTCGCTTGAAATTACCAAATAAAATGATAATTAAAATATAAAAACAACCGGTTTGTAGGCACGAAGCATTGTTTAAAATGCATAAACGGCCCAGAGGGTATTTTCTAGCGACGTTCCTGTGTACATAAGGCCATGACGAAAACCAGTGACGTAGGGTGCATTAGCGAAGTAATGGATAATTGACAACATAATACGACGTTTCAAAAGTTCAACTTTGGTTGTTTTGGTGCAATGACCAAATAACAACCATTTTACAAACCCCAAAAGACATCGGATGTTTGCTCGGGACCAAAAAAGAAATCCGTGAAGACCAGCAACACAGTGGAAGTAAAAGAACG
Source organism: Protula sp. h YS-2021 (assembly GCA_949752745.1). Classification (NCBI taxonomy): domain Eukaryota; kingdom Metazoa; phylum Annelida; class Polychaeta; order Sabellida; family Serpulidae; genus Protula; species Protula sp. h YS-2021. The sequence goes on along the minus strand of OX457033.1, from coordinate 26,916,179 downwards.
AACGTTTAGTCGAGAAATATGAACTTAAAATGCCTGATGTCCCATTATACCTTATTCAAATATAAATAACAAAGCTATGTCTTTAGATATGTGAACGCCAACTGTTTATCTCATTATACACTGAAATCATTATTATTAATTGTTAACGTTATTGCATCGTAATATCACAGAAAAGAAAACATGACATTAGGAAACTCATATAAATTAAAAATAAAGATGAAAAAAAAATAACCAAAAAAAAAAAACACACACAAAGCAAAGAAACGAAAGCGACTCGAAGAAATAAACAAAACAAAGTAACAAAAACAAAGGGAAATAATCCAATAAAGAATGGGAAAAAGCTAAAAAGAAAAAAAGTGAAGCGAAACAGAAAAAGTAGCAAATATCAGACGAATCAAAGTGCCAACACAAAGGCGAAAAGCAAAAAAAAAAAAAAAAAAAAAAAGGAAAATGAAAAATCAATAAATTAAAGAACAGAAAGAAAGAAAAGAAAAATAACAGTAAAATAAATAAAATGGAAGCAAAAATAACAAAAATAAAAATAAAACCAAAATAAAATAATGTCAACTGGTTACATTTTGCGCTAAACTGAAAAGCACATAATAAATACATAAATAAATAAATAAAGATACAAATAAATAAATAAAAATAAATATAGAAAACTAAATTAAGCAGATACGCATTAAACTGGTACATATGCAAGAAAAATGACGGTTAATTAAACGGTTAATTAAACGTGATTTAACTCTAATTCAAGCTTAATATTTTTACAAGTATTCCTTCACAAAATGGAACGACTAATTTCTTTCTGGTTAAAACTGATGATATTTAGCTAGCAAAAGATGAAGTGATAGGATTAAGTGATAAGATTAGATATAGCATTTCCATCAAATAAGGTTGGCTACATCGTGGATAATTCCATGTAGCTGTTGCGAATACACACAAGTGCTCATCAGAAACCAACACGGGCCAGTACTATTGGACTACACTGCAGAGGCAAACACTTTAAACCAGAGAAAGCCAGTAGCTAAGATCGAACGACATGCTACATAAGTCACTATTTTCCTGTGGCTTATGATTTCTTTTCGCGACAACTATACAGCCACCTATTGCAAATCTTAAAGGCCTTGTTGTAAGGGCATGATTTAAAAATTCTAAGCCAAATGATATTAGGAGAAATTGTGTAATTTAGAAGTATTGTATTGTTATTAGAGTATCCTTAGTAGCTCATACTAAATCTGTGGCGATCTGATATTTTTATAAAACAGAATAACTTTTGGCTGGCGAGGGAAGGGGTTTAAAAGTGATAGGACTGTAGTAGATTTTGATGCAGGCTGTTTGATGGTGATAGGATTGTGTTATATTTGAAGGCATGTAGTTTGATAGTAATATAATTGTGTAATTGTAACAAGGCTGGATGTAGTTGTTAATTCACCTAATCATACTCTCAAATGAGGTGTAAGTTAACAAATTATATATGTGAAATAAAGAATGATTTCAATCAGTTTAGGCATTGATGATTAGCAAGCTGTAGTCATTAAAACTCCGTTTTCAACACCTCTGTAAAATCATAGTTGTGCATGGCACATTTGGCTGCTACATAAAGTTTCTTTACAATTTGTTCATTCTGTTAAGAATAAATGCTCCAATACCCACTCCTGTCGCAGCAATGGCTATCTTTGCCAGATTTCGAGCTACGGGATGATCATGACTGAGTGTACCGCGTAGGTCTGTTGTTTCCTTGATACTTTTTAGAAGAATAGGGACACCTAGGAAAGCCTTCAACTGTTCCTCGTTAAGCTGAGGGTCATCTGCAAGGAATACTTAATAAAATGTAGTAACATCCAAAAATATATTATCACTCATTTCACATTAATTCAAGTAGAAAACTAGTTGGTTAAGGTATAAATTAACATTGCTTTGAGTAGAATACATATATGGTCACGGTATCAATCATTTTCGTACTTTTATCACTGAGACGTTTTTGTACTTTTATAATTTCAAAGCTTCAACGTAATATATAATGGATGGTGCTGGGGTTGGATGGCATATAAACAAGACTCGTTCTAAGCTGGAAATGTTTGCATTGCCAATGAAATTCATATGTTAAATAACATATTTTAGCCATAGATGTTAACCTTGGCACGGCATTTAGCCTAGACCGGTTTATCGTTTATGTGCACTCCGTGCCAGTGACATGTATTTTCCATATAGGTGTTATTTTCTGCTTAAACACTAGCAATAGCAATTAGATAAATGTGTTAAACATATCATTTAGAAGGTGTGATAATATTTTTGGCTCACCGACTCCTGCATACTTGGATTTCCCATTATTAATTTAATTATTAAATTGTAACGAGATTTTGAGGTGTACTGCTTCTTTGAAAGGCAAAACAGTATACACACATGGCAATTTGTCATAAATGTCCAGCCCTTCTCCTCCATGCAAGTACCATTTCGTGGTCCGCAGGCCTGCTCTGTATGGAGTGAAGCTCACGGGAGACTTGGACACAATCATTCCAGCATTGGTTTTAACGGTCCAGTACTTGGAGAACTGCTGCGACTTCTGTGCACCCTGAAGCGAGTCGTGTGAGCTTTGGCTTGAGCTCAGATTGTCAGACGACACAGAGGACTCGGAGCAGTTGGTAGAAATCTGCGGACACTCATCTGTACGGCAGTCGGAGTAATCCACGCTGAATGACGAGTCGTTAGTGGTCGGTGGCCTGCTGGCTGCATCATTAATGAGGTCATTTCGGGAAATCGTTCGGGTTTGTTTGCTTTCCCTGCTGCTACGCGACAATCGCCAACGTTCTGTTCAAGCAGATAAACTTTATTCTCCTACTACTAGGACATATTAGGAATTAGGTCACTTTTTAACTGTATAATCCGAGATCAGGGTACTCTTTCATGCACTATCTGAATTTGGTTAATATTTGAATAATGAGCCATACGACTTTGCATTAAAAGAAATTTAACTTCGAATTAGATATTGATACAAATGTCACTTACCACAAGCTATCGTGATATTGAGGACAAGGAGGAAGCAAATAACGGCACACAACAGCAGCCCGATGCTAAGACGCTCATCTGTGAAAAAATCACATATAATATGATCTAGAAATTAACTTTTTCTTTAAGAAATTCATTAATTTCATTACAATAACATTATTTTTAATAACAGGAAAGGAATTCGAGAGTGTTGGTACTGAATTTCTCAGCATCGTAAATTTTTCATCTATTGTCAGATTTTTCAGATGTTATTCAAATGTAATTTATTGTATTACTTGAAATCTGATTTCGAAGGCATAGATCAACGCATATATTACAGATAAGAAGACTAGACAACGCATTATTTATATGAAACTTGGTAAAAACTACTTACAAATCCACGATTGCTCTACGAGTTTCGGATTAATAAAGGACAAGCCTTCCATTCTCAGCAGGAGGTTGTTTCAACGCACCCTCACAGAACGTTAGATCTCCGTTATTGGGACCTCTGGACACAGCACTGCAAAGGATAATTCAAAGAAGCAGCACCAATACAATCAGTTAGTTAATCTCAAATGATTTCAGTACTGTAAAGAAGCCAACAAAGCCTATAACGGCAAATAACTAACCAGCAATAGTTCATAATAAGTCTGTAACGGTATATAAATAACCTGTAACAGTACATGAATATAATTGTAACCTGTAGCAGTATATAATTACTTCAGAAAAATTATCATGCATTTATCATGTCCAACAGTTAGTATATTTTAAAACATTCAAAATTGTTATGAAATGCAAATATCTTGAGCACCTCCCAACCAACCAAAAAGTATTATTGAGCTTTTCATCTACCGTTCATATTTTCAGTGCAGTTTATAGTGGCTAATGAATGCAGGGACCTTTATAGAGCTGGACCTAGTTATTTTAACGAGACAACAACTTTAACCAAATTCGATCTGATAGGGAGTATTTAGTTTTTTATGTAATGCCGTTTTAACATTTACTGCCTATTTTTGATGTCAAAATATAATTAAATATATCAATAAATCAATTAATTAATCATTAATTCATATTTTGCTATCAATAACTGAATTTTAAATGGCAAAAATTTATTATTGAGATCAAAATATCACTTTTACAAACTTAAAATATCTTAAGGGGGACATACATTTATGTACAATTTAACGTACTGTCAATTAAATTGTGCAGATGAAAACATAAGGTATTGATTCCAACAATAAAAATACAGTGTTTGAGCTCAAGAATTGCTTCTTTTTTGTACAGCAAAAAATTAAAAGAAAGGTTTTTTTATAGAAGGATCAGTCATTGTTTTATTTACAGATGTGTGCTTCCGAATTTTTATGTGAAAAAAGTGTGACATTTTGATGTTAATAGTTAGCCCTTTGGTTGCGATAGATTTAGTCTTTCCGTTTGCGAGGGATCGGTCGGGTCAACAGATTCTTCCACCGTTGGCCTAGCTTCTCGATCCTTTTTTAGTCACCTCGCACTCAGATAGGCAACTGGTGCTAAATATGATGATTCAAGAACTGTTCAGCAAAAAAGACTGCCTCCGATCAAAAATGGAAGAGTCCGAGCACTCACAGATTTTTCGGTCGTGTTTTTCTTGTGTTTAAAATTCCGGGTGGTTGGCGTCTAGTCATAACCGAGTCAGTTCTTACATGTCCAGTCCTTTAAAATAGTCACTCAATCGGGGCATGTGGGCCATCTCGGTGGATCTTTCGGATACCTACATTCAGATTTCGATGCATAAATCTGTGCTGTCTGTCCTTCGTGGTAGTGGGTGGTACGTTATGGTAGTACTATTTGTGTTCACTGAGGTTATGAGGTAATCAAACTTTGGGGTCGACAGGTCGGGCTGATCAGTTTCCATTATCTCGACGATTAGCTCTTGATGAACAGGCACAAGGACGTCTTGCTATCTGACGTGGTCAGATTGGTCAATTAGTGCTTTGATCTCCCTTTTGAACAATTTAAAGAACTCAGAATTGGTTCCGGCTCAGCGAACAGTTTCCAGGCAATCTTCTGGAATTTGCAAGAGGCAGGCTTTTCCCTCACAGCCACGCATTCAAAAGATGTCGACTTTTATTGTTCTAGTAGTAGCCACTTCGAATCGATTGATCTGTATTGGTATTCCTTCTGGGTTTGTTAGTTGCCATAGAGAAAATAGACGAATTGGGAAAGTGGGCTGCGTCGGTGTAATTCGCCACATCATCCCCTCTCCATGTTAGCACTCAGAGTCAGCGCAATCTCCGGAAGGGGTGACTTTCTGCCTTCCATCCCCATCAAGGCAGGTTGAGACGGATGCGTCTCGCAGCGGTTGGGGGCTCTTTTTCCAACGTGCACTCGGATTGGTCACTGGTCTTCTCACGATTGGGCGCTTCATATCAACATTTTGGAAAGGCTGTTCTATTAACAAGTCAGTTTCTCTCCATGTTTCTCAAAGGTCATGCTGTTCAGTTCCTGGTGCACAATAAGATGGCGGTGACTTTTTTAACCGTTTCAATCCCCATCTCAATGGGTACATGTACCGTATCCGAACTCAGCAGCGTAGGCGATAGATGTATTAGTGCAGTCCTCCGGGCCCAGGTTGCTGTTCACGTTTCAACCGTTGTCGATAATGCTGAAGTGGTTATCACGAATATTTGGCAAAGACCGAAATAGTTGTTGCTTGTGGCTCCGGATCTACCAAGAATGCCTTGGTTTCCTTTGATGACGTGATTACCGTGCGTCAGGAAACTTCGTATTACCCCCTAGTATGGAAGTCTGCTCAAACCTCAATGGAAGTATTGCCATGCAAACTCTTGGCTGTTTCAGCTCTTTGGTGCATAAGTTTCCCTTCATGAAGAACAAGGGTTTTTTCTCAGAAGGTACTTCAAAGCAGGAAGACAAGTCACAAGGACTCAAAAAATAAAGTCTGTTTGCTGCATTGGCCAATTTTTTTTCATGGTCCGTCGACAAAAGTATCGATCGAGTGGTGGCCACGGATGTAGCAGTCTTCGACTTCTTTCTTTACCTCTTTGAGGTAAGGAATGTTTCATTGAGGTCGGTCATGAGTTTTCGGTAAAAAACCCCATAGTGAAGACTTCTGTGTTTACAAGATACTTAACTCATGATAATGAGTCTTTAGAAATGAAATAACTCAGATTAAGAAATGAAATGCTTCAGTCATACAGTTAAAGATATTCATAAAATTTTAACTATATCATTATTTTACTATTTAAAATCCTATAAGTATGCTGTTTAAATTTTCTTTTGTGTTTATTTTTTTTCAGTTCATTTAAAAACTTTTAACAAGAGTTAAATTTCTCCATGTTTATTTTAAAGACTGCGGTTAAATGTAAATTGTATTTAATATTATTTTATTATCTATTTATTAAAGCTGCATTATCACTTTTCTTTTTCTTTCTTTCTTTTTTTTTTTTTTTTTTTGAAATGCCTGTGCTCATTTATAACTAAGTAATTACATGGGTATATTTATTTCACCACTGTACTCTCTTTCTGTGTACATGACTTAAATACAAAAATTAAGCTTTCCAGAGTTTTTCTACATGCCACAAAATCATTGTATATTACAGTCAGCAACTGTTCGTTCGTAATAAAAATTATATTGTTGTATTATTGTTCAAGAAACCTTCCGCAAAACACCGCTTGCTAAAACTGTGTTTCAAACTTTTATACTTCAAACTATATTTGAGGACAAATGTGAACACTGAAGAATATTAAACATTCTTCGATTTTGTTATCTATCTAAAGAAATGACGTGTATTTATAAAGTATGAACTCTCACATTAAATTGCTAAAAAATTACTAGTTTTATAATAGATGTGGCTACCAAACAATAATATGTTATCACCAGTTTAAACTTCATGTATTCAAACTTTACTAACTGTGGAAAATATTTAACAGAAACGATAAAATTAAGAAACAAGATGAGGTTAAACATTGAACTATAGTGTAAAGTTAGATGCGTAAAATAAGTAAATATTTGCCTGTTTTTTTGCACAAAACTAGCTCCGGATTCCGATAATTTCCAATTTTTTGTTGTTGTTTTTAAGCGAAAAAGATCAATAATGCCGAATTTAAAAAAATGATCAGCTTCTGTTGTCGTAACGATATAGTTACTATGCACACAGTTTCGTCATAATTGAATGAGATTTATTTCGTCATAATTGAATGAGATTTATATCCGATTTCAAGCATGCCTGGTCATGGCAAAGATCGTGAAAAAATATCCTGTGTGATAATGCATTTTATACTTCATACAGATCAATGGCGTTTAGTAATACGTAAAAATGCTATTAGAAACAAAATGATCACGAAATATAAGCGGTGCAGTATTTTATTCTGAACAATCTCTTTTCATGAAAAGAAAGTGGTGATAATGGGTTGTTGTTTAAAAACCTTGGGTAAAATTAAAACCACCAAATCATTGTAAATTATTTCAGTTTTTGAAAAATAAATTCGCATTTGAAAAATATACAGTATAAAATTGTATTCAGAATGCAGAAATATCCCGTCCCATCAGAAGGGTCAACATTCGAATCGCCAGGGGAAACAGTTCACTTTTGTAAAATAGCAGAATAAATTGAGTAAGTAAGCATCATTGAGGTACTACCAAGGAAAAATCAGGTTTTTTTTAGAAAAGGGGACATGATTTTATTGGCACAACATTGCCGTGCAAGTGAGTTCTCTTATAAATATGGGCGATAACATGGGTACAAGGGATCCACTTGCAGAATTTTTTTGCGCATTTTTCGAAAGCAATTCAACTCTCTAGTTGCAAGTTTCGATATCTATTTATCTATGTGTCTATCTATCACTTTTTTGGGGAACGCACAAAGTGTGATTTTGGCTTATGGGGCTATGCTTTCATTGCAAGTTCGTAAGTTTAAAGCACAAAGAAATTGTTTCAGTAAAACTATCTGCGTGGTGAAAATTAATCCCATGTGAGCTTGTATACAGCGGGCGTGGCGTTATTGACGGTTACCATGCACCTGATCACACTGTGGGTGTTTCGAATAAAATCCACAAATTTTGCATTTCTACTGCAAGGGAACCGAGTAAAAATGAAAGAAATGACAGAAAAAAACAGCTTATACTCGGAACATACGAGTAAAAGAAATGGAACTTCAAAATTTGATATTTGATAAAAATTTTGGCGTATTTTATTCGGAACGGCCAAAATGTAATTTGGCTTGTATTAGCGACGCAGTCCTAGTTAGTAATTGAAACGAGAGCCGCCCCTTACCCAGACATTTCAAATTGACTTTAGCTTGTTATCCTCTGAATTTATGTATTTTTCTTGTTCTTGTTGCCAAACATGTCTTAGAAGCTTTAAAACCTATTAGTTTGTGTTGTAAATGTATTTTACTGACTTTTTTCTGATCATTTCTCAGTGAAGAATGCCCAGGGTCCCTTGGCGAAGGCTATATATATATTTAAAAGCTCCACGGGCGATAGTGTTTACATTTACAGAATGATCAAATTGCGGAGAAATTTTCAAGATGGCAGAAGCGAGAAACTACTCTGGTTTGCGACAGAATAGGGGAAGAGGCAGCTCCCACTATGGTGACAGAGACCTCGGCGCATCGAATCCACACGAAGCGCCTCTTTATGCGTCTCCACCTACGATGCACGGTGGCTACCCTGGCAGCAACATAGGCTATCAAATCAGACATTCTTTTGATCGGAACGAGTGGAATAATGTGTCAAGCGGACCTATGCCGGTGCCAAGTGCTCCGCCCGGTCACTTCATTCGCCAGCCGCCACCAGTGATGTTACCCTCATCCAGGGGTAACGTAAGAGGCGATCCGTTCCCAGGTCCACCACGTGGTTATATTGATGAAAGGGTTGTGTACAGAATAAGCAGAGGTCATGTGAGTGACAACTGCTCAAATGAAAATATACCATTAATTTTAGATTTAGAATTAGGTGACTTGTCTCACAACCCGCATGATGTGATAGGTAAAAAAGGCGGCGCATCGAGAGAGGCGCATCGTGGAAAGGAAAGATACAGTAATAAAACAAGGGGAAATAAACAACCTTGCGTACTGGTAAACACCACGGGCCAGTCTGGTGCCTATTCAGAATGGGGGTATGTGTCCGATGTGTCCATTGCGTCCAACAGCGAATCTGACACGGCTTCCGAAAGTGACCACTTGCCCAGCGGTGGGACCAGCACCAGGCGTACGGAGAGGGGGCGAGGAAAGTGGCGCGGACGGGGGACGCGTCGGGGAGGTAGACATGGCAAGGTGGGGAGTGCAGCAGCGAGTGTTGGCGACGAGGCGGGCGCTCGCCGCGGCAAGCGACAGGGTGGCGGCAGGCCTGGCAGGGGTAGAAGGGATACGGCACGTAGACAAGAGAGGGACGACGTGTTTATCAGTGCGCGCGATCGTACAGGATCTATTGACAGGCTGTCGAATACACACGACGAGGTGCCAAACACCGAAACACTCGACATAAATGAAAAAGAAGTATTTCTGGAAATTCTTAAGACTTATCGAGGAAGTGTGACGTCACAAGAAATAAGATTGCGCTTCTCGGAATATTTTGATAGCGAAGTGGATACATTGGATTGGTTCGACAATAAAAAGGCCTACTTTAAGGTGTTTAGAAACAAAGAGGATAGTGGTAAATCTTTGATAACTCTCTACCAGAATGGATTAAGGCTATGCATTGATTATGCCACCGGTAAGAGTTGTCTTAAAGAACGCTGCAAATACCTACACCTGTGCCGTCAGTACGTGTTGAATTGCTGTACTCATACAGCATGTAAGTACAACCATGCTATCAATAGCCCGCAAAACACTGCTTGTTTGGCTGCTCCTGGCAAAGAGAGACTCATTCAGAAGCTGCCAGAAGACGATCAGATTGTCGTCATACGCTGGTCGAACCTTCAGTTATGTGAGCGATACAATAGTCATAAAAAGTGCAAGGACGGAGAGTTTGGATCCTGCCCGCATATACACCTGTGTAAGGATTACGTCATGCGCCGCTGTGATGACGTATTGTGCGATAAAAGCCATGACATTAGTGAGTGCCGCGAGATATTGCAGAAATACAGCATCAAGTCGCTGAGTGAAAGCCTTGTGCTTAGAATGGTTCTTCTTACTCCTTCAAATCTGGGCAGCGCGAGAAAAATGGGCCATGCGTCTGGCGGGGATTTTCCAAGCTTTTCCGCTGCAATGGCAAGATCAACCAGTATCGCCTCAACTGATTCGAATACGAGTGGCTATGGCCTGAGTAGCTCTAACAAAAGGGCTGTTGATGACTACGCACGCGAGGAGGACAAGCCTGCTGGATTGGAGACTGGACGAGTGGACGGTCCACTCTCGAATCAGCCGGGACCCTGCGACGAGAATCGCCTGTTTGCAACGATATTGAAAGAGCATGATGGCGTTGTCGATGTAGGCACGCTTATATGCCTTGATCTTCTTGAAACATTGCCCAAAGATGAACCAACTATACGCCACTTTTTTCACAAACACCACGGACTATTTCGCTATTTTGAAAGTGAGCGTGGGGTACAGAACTCGAAGGTTACTGTCCACAAACGGGGTTTTATTATGTGTGCTGATTTTCAGTCAAAGCGAGGCTGTCAGAGGGACGCATGCAAAGCAATGCACATCTGCAAAGATTTCATCGCCGGCTATTGTGCAGACGATACTTGCTGTAAGCATGTCATAACTGACGCACATAACGAGACCATTGTGACGTCATTGGGCCTGGATGTGTTTGAGGAGTGTGATCTTATCCAGCTTTTGCGTTGCTCTTGCTTGCAGCTCTGCCAGGAGCATATCCAGAGTGGGTCGTGCACGGATTATGCCTCCGGATCATGCCCTTATTTACACATGTGCGATAAATATATCCGGGATCGCTGCTTGAAGCCAGAGGATGAGTGTACGCTTGGCCACAGTTGGGAAGATCCGCTTGTGAAAATCACAGTTTCTAAATACTTTGTTAATCCGCCAAAGTTTTTGAAGAAATTCATTCTTATCCCCAAGACCCCGCCGAAACCACCGGAACCTGTTCTTAATAAGTTGTTTATACATCGGGACGAGGCGTATATCTGTGAAGAGAATCTGAGAAATGTGTGCACAAGAGGCGAGGATTGCCCGAACCATCACTGTAAGAGTCCATATCTATGGCAGCTGTTGATAGATGGCGCTTGGTGCAGCCTTGGCAGCTCTGACGTCATTGAGCAGATGTACTGTCAGCCTAGTTTCGCACTATACAGAGATCAGACGGAATTGGTGGGTGTTTTGCTTCTTTTTTTTTTTTCTTAAAAACGAGTATATAGGAAAAAGTATCTATGAAAAATATGTGCAAGGAAGTGGAATAGCGAGAATATTGTTATATCTCTCCGTTTGCTGACTTTTTGCGAATGGGTGACGTCATAAATTCTGTGTACGGATGGAAGTCAGCAATTTTATTCATGATGTGTGTTAACGATTTTTGGACGATTTTATGATCTCATTTTCAAAATTTGTTATCAAACTGTTGCTGTATATGTAATTCGTTCTATATTTCTAATGGCTTTTTTTGTTTGTTTATTTTACAGGGATATGCGAATCTGTACTTTGAGGCCATGAGTGCTGACTTGGAGACTCGAGATCGGCCATGTCAGTTACGCCGCCTCGCCACAGCGCCATCTATGCCCGGGGCGGGCGGCTCCTCCTTTAGCACACTTTGGTTGTGGTACTGGCAGGAGAATGATGACACATGGGTGCCTTATGGATTGGTTTGTTCATAGCTTGTTTTCTCTAACTGCTTATATATTTCTGGCTTGCTCCTTTTATGAAGGTAATAGAGTCGTACACAGCTATGCTGGGGAGGGGGCGGTTTCAGTGTTCTAGCGGCTGTGTAGCAATGGCGATGACTTGATTGCATACATAAGTTATTAACTTGGTCAAACTGAAAACTGATAGAATATTGAGAACTGGTAGAAAAGAAAATAGAACTCCAAAGTGCAAAGGGTTTTCATTTCAATGCTCACAGTTTTACACACATTCTTATCTTTCACAATTTTTAAGGAAGAAATCTTGACATCCGAATCTCCCCCCCCCCCCCGCCGCTTTTTACAAAACAGTACCAGGGTTGAGATTTCGTGGTCGCCCGTGGCGACCAACTTTATTCTTAGTATTTTCAGATAAATTTTGCAAAAATTGCGCAGGGCGACTAACTTTTGTGCCGGGCGACTATCTTTTTAAAGCTGGTCTCCCGGAGGGCGACCAGAAAATTTTACAAAGTCTCAACCCTGTCGGTACAGTGTTTGCGTGTGTGCCGCAGGATAATAAAGGACCGCAGACCGATATCATAGAGATGCGCTACGAGCAACGCGACACCATACGCGGGATGCACTTCACGGCGGGCGAGCACGAGTATTGCTTAGATTTCATCACGATGATGCAGACAAACGCGAGTACACGGAAGGAGAGAGCGGTGAGGAGAAGACCCTTCTACGTCAGTGCGCACGCCGTGGCCAACCTGCACTAGTACGTCACTTCTGTTATCCGCTCAAAGTGTGAACGAAAAAAATAAACATAATAATAAAACCAAAAACACGTAAATAAAATAAATTATTGATAAAAGAAGGAAGTAAAGCAAGGAAAGTGAAAAGAATTGTGCCGTAATTGGTGTTTATTTAAGTGTAAGGGTAAACAGTTTGGAACAGTAGAACTTATACTTCAGCATGTGTGACGTGGATGGCCGTCACCGGCGTGGGATTATGTCATCACACCGCACGTCCCTGACCTCGTCACGTGGCTTCGATCCACATGAGCTGTGGTGCCGACGTTGTATAAATCAGTGACATCAGTTTGTGCTTATCCTGTGCCGTTTGCTGATCTAACTCACCTGCTTATCCCACTCAGATGCTCCACACTGGTACTTAACTCACGCGCTCAGAAGTGTCACCATAACCCCTGTCCATACCCCTGTTTATTAAAATATAAATTGTCCAATATAAATTCTTCAATGTACATGGCATAAACTGGCGAAAACTTGATTGAGCTTATCTAGATAATTTTCTCCGTTGTCTATTTTTTTTCAGTCCTCCAGGAATGGAAAACCACTTTGATTCCACAGACATTCCGCCTACATGGTCCCCGATGGACACAACATCAAGCTCAAAGCCTAAATTTGAAAAGGTTCAAATTATACACCTTCTAGTTTTCATTTTTTCGCTGTACATAACATCACTTTCACGCTGTTTAATGGAAGAGGTACATTTGGCACCTGTTCTTCTCTAACACCCTATTCACCCCTCCCTCCACCCCATCAACCTTCCACATACAATAATTATATCATAATAATAATAGTCCTGATAAATAAATAACTTTAATATTTCAGCAAGTCTGTGTAGTGATATATTGAACTGTCGAGTTAGTAACTGATTTTTGATTTGGATCACTTGTTTCCCATGTTTCAAATAAAAAAAAGGTGATAAACCATTATATAATCAGACTTGTATATCGAATTATTTGCAAATATTTTGTTGTTCTTATGACCGAGTTATCTTTTGTTATGTTTCAGGTAGAACTTCCTGTGTATGATTCAAGTTTCCGCATGGTCAAAAGCAAATTCCTGGACTCGTTGAAAGATAAACATAAATATCAAATCAAACACATCTACCGGATTCAGAATCCCGACCTATGGAAGGCCTATTCAAGGTATGCATATGGTAACTATGGTTACGGTATGAAGTTGGGGGTAAAATTTTTATATGTCAGAGCTTATGTGTTAATTCGAAGAAGAACGATTTAATACGAACATAGTCGGTTTTCTTTTTAGTGTAGAAGTTGATTATTGTGACTTGGTAGTGAAAAAAACATTGCGGTTAAATCTCTTGTTTCATCAATTTAAAACTTAAAATTTACAGGTCAGTGGATATTAAAAGTTTGAAGGTGGTTTTAGCAGTAAATTACACTTACAGAGAGAGAAAAAGAGAAGTGGGTTGGGGGGGGGGGGGGGGGAGAGGAGGAATTGTGGGATTGACGAAGCAAGTGCTGATGACGTCATTCAGATTTTTTTTCTATTTTGGCTGCCCCTGTAGAAAAATAAAGGAGTTGAGTGACAAGAACAAGCAAGGCAGAGGGAGTCATAAGCTGCAGCTGTTCGCTGGCAGCCACGAGCTGCAGCTGTTCCACGGCACGGACGAGGCGACAGTGCGCGGCATCTGCTTCCAGAACTTCGACCCGCGCATGCACGGCAAGAACGCCACGGTGTACGGCCGCGGTTCGTACTTCGCCACCACGGCGGCGTACAGCGACCGATACACGGAGAAGGGCGATGGCGGCGCCGCCACAAGGCGGCATATGTTCCTAGCCAGGGTCGCCGTCGGCGCCATGGCTGTCGGTGACTCGAGCTACAAGCGGCCACCGCCCGTGGATATGCGCAAGCCAGACGGGGAGTTGTACGACAGCTGTGTGGATAGCCTGCCCAATCCAAGCATCTACGTGGTGTTTGAGAGAGAGCAGTGCTATCCCGAGTTTCTGATCGAGTATGAGAAGTGTAGCATGGGTACGCTGACCCAGTATCCAGCTGCAGCCTCTACACTAAGACCGGTTCCAGCTGCCAGTACGTCATCGACCTTCCATTATAGCCCATCGACAACAGCTGCATCGAGACAGCTGCCATCCGGTGTGAGTAGCAGCTCGCCGACAGCTGTGAACCCCGCGGCGGTGGGGCGAACCAGCCCACCTCCAAAGGCGAAACAAAAAGAAAGTAGTTGTTTGCTGCAATAGCCTACAAGATTTGACACTGAACTCGTGTATCATGATAGCGAGGGAGTGTGTGTTGGGGGCTGGGGGGGGATGGAGGGGGGGGGGGCGGAGGGGGTTGGGGGAGATAGATCAGCCAGAAGATGCCCATTTCTGGCGCTGTGACATTCTTTACAGGAGTCCGCTGTTAGTATTACTCACTACTGCTGTTATGCTAGTCAGCTTTGACTCTATACCAGTACACGTTGATTAGTAGTAGTCAATTTTGTAAAGTAAATACAGTGTACTGAGAGCAGCACTGTGTAGTACTGTGATAGTGCGTGCGCACCTTCACTTATGAGGTGATGAAGTACAACATGGTCTTTCACACCCAGTCACATGATGGAAGACATAGAATCAGTCACTGTCATCTAGTTTGAAAGGATTCGATTATTTTTGCAAGCGGGAATGTTGCTTTCTCATTACAGATGACATCAACGCCCTTGTAAATGGCTGTGACTAGTGTTTGGACGATCTTGCTAAAATATCGATTCGTCGGCGATTCCATCCAATCTATACAAAATCCGCGGAATCGATTCGTCGTAAGGACTCATTGGTTTAAAAAAAAGTGTCAGTTGGGTGACAGTCATTTGTTGTTCAAAAGATTAGGCGGGCTTTCCAATAGCAAAAAAAAAAAAAAACTAAAAAGACACCGGAGAACACGATTGAGGATGGGGGGGGGGGGGGGGGGGGGGAGGGGTGGGGGTAGGGGTGCTGTGTAGCGAGGCAGGGTAGAGTGCTGCACCGCCGATAGGGGCTTCCGTCTGAGAAGTCTCGGGGGCTCCACGAGCCGCGACTCCCCCCCCCCCCCCCCCCCTCACCACCACCCCCCCCCCCCCCCAAAAAAAAAAAGGCAAGCCCAAACCGAACATTTTGGTAAAATTGAGAACTCTATTTGAAACATTTTGTGCAAAATGCTAACAAGAATATCGATGATATTAGGAGCAACCAAGATCATAAAAAATAGCATCAGTGTAAATTCCTTGAGTTCTGATATTTGGTTAATTTTTGGCATATCGCCAAAAAAAAAAAAGAAAAAAAAAAAAAAAAAAACTGATGCTGGGCTTGAAGAGTAATCAAAAGTCTCCTGGAGTTAGACCCGTTGGGAATCTAGCTATGAAATATTTGTTAGTATTCTCCTTTCCAGCTGTCAAGAAAAGAGCATTTACATTGGAATTGTCCTACCGTTGCCGGTGGATGAACGGATGTCTGTTGCAACAGTTGGTTGCTTTCATGCTCCAACCAAAAAGGTGAAGTTATCCCCAAAAAGCATTCAGGCGCGTAGCCAGGATTTTTTTTTTGTTACGCACTTAGCACTTTTCAGACCTCTCCCTGCCCCCTATTTTACTCCACCTCCCCCCCCCCCCCCCCCTCGTGCCCAAAAAAGGTCAATTTTAAAACTTGACACAAACGGATAAAATACTCGCATGTATCATAGAGATCTAGAACTTCACTAGTCTATATTAAGTGTAATCGTCTGTTTTTCTGTCTGGCAAATGTATGAACCACTAGATCCAGATCGATCTCAGTCTCTCTGTGAATGTGCAGCAAAGCAAGTGCTGCAAACCTCTCTTCGCCCATTGTAGAACGTAGATACGTTTTTATGCGCCGCATTGAACTAAAACTTCTTTCCGCCGTCGCGGTTGATACAGGCATTGATAACAGTATGAGAAATATGTTGTATATGCTTGGGAACACTTCCGGAATAACAGTGTCGAGAGCTTCTAGCAAAGTAGGCGGACGATTCACTATCGGGGTTACATTCCACTTTCGCTCCCACATAGATAGCTCCCGCATAAACTGTTCCGCTGTAACATTGAGATCAGTGGAGTATTCGTTGAAAATTTGGTCCTTTAGGTCTACATTTAAGTTTGGCAACATTCGCGGAATTAAGTACTGTGCACAGAATCGTGGTCTTGCCTGCACCAATCCGTCAGAAATTTCTGCTATTAAATGATCAACAAAAGGAAGATACATAGCTCTTCGCCAATACTGCAACGGTCCCTCTGCTTCAATATTGGCGCGCTGAGTTTGGCGTCCTGCTGTCCTGGGCTTGCTGGGCTGGATGTCAAATGTTGCTGCTAGCTGTGCCGCTTCTCCGTACAATGTTTCAAAAACTGCCTCATCATTTCTTTCGGCTTGAAGAGACAGCTTGGCGTTTTCGGCTTCTTTTGCTGCCTGAATCAAATCAAGATTCTTGGCTTGGAGCAATTTTGACAAAGCTAAGGTAAGTTGTAGCACGTGTTCTACTACGAAAAGGCCGACAATAAAGTCAAACTTTAAAATAGAGGCAAGGTGGGTTCTGCACTTGGCATCTCCACCATCCGTCAATTGCTGTAAAACATCTGCGACAACAGTAAAAGCTGCTTTGAAAGTTGACAATGCATCCGCTCTCGCCGCCCAACGCGTCTCGCACAATTCTTTAAGTTTGCGTTTATTTTCCATATCGTGGCGATCAGGATTTTCCTTTAAATTCTCTTCAAGAAGATTTTGTTTCTTTGCAGAATACGAAAATGCAAAACTTATTTGTTGAATGGTATCGAGAAGGTTACGAATCAGGGGTTGTGAGCAACTGTGAACTATACAAAGGTTAAGAACATGCGCGTTGCAGTGTGTGTATTGGGCGTCGGGTATAATTTCTCGGATTCGAGCCTGCACCCCCTTTTTGTGTCCTCTCATGTTTGAGGCACCATCATATCCTTGACCTCTCATTTGTTGAATATGAACATTTAGTTCTTGAAGGGTATCTATAAATAGCTGCGCTAAGGCCTCACCAGTTGTATTGTCTGCTTTAACAAATGTGACAAATTCTTCTTTAATTACATAACGTTCTTGGCCAAGAATCTCGCCCTTACCTACGTAGCGAAGGCATAGAGAAACCTGTTCATAATTAGCACTGTCCGAAGCTTCATCGGCTATAAATCCAAAATATCCGGCGCTATTGCATTCATGAATGATTTTGTTTTGAATTTCTTTACCAATGATGGTAAGAATTTCATTTTGAATTTCTGGTGAAGTGTACTTTGCATTCGATTTAGAATGGGTTAAATGTTCTTTAAGTATTTCATCATTTTCTGCCTTCAAATACAATAATGATATGAAATTGCTCTGGGTGTCATCATGGGACCTGATGGCTATATTTTGCCTGCCACAAAAAATTAGAACCGCTGCAACTTGTTTCAAAATGTAAAAATTGCGCTTGAATAATTTTGCTTCAGCACAATCAATGTGCTGAAGAATGTTTGGCTTTTGGAGCTTCATTATCTGTACAAATTCATCGGTTCGTGTCAACGCGGTTTTGTGGTTTGTCGAATCATTGTGAAGATTACACTGCCGTGTGATGTTTGACCAGTCCTTTACTTCAAATTTATAACCAAATACAGCGCAGTAGCCACAATATACAACGTTACTCTTAATGCTGTAGCGCAACCACGAAAAATCGGTTAATAGTTGTGGATTGAACTTCCTGTTTTTACCATGTAGAAGTCTGGAAGCAAATCAAACACACCACACATTAGTGTTTTGGCAGATTTATCATTTTTTGACAATTTTACAAGTATTGAATGTCGTCATTCCAACTAACTTTTCCAACTTCAAATTTTAAAAAAGGCGAATTTATCAATAAATTCTTTTTACTTGAACTTGATTATGCTTATAAATGGTCGTAATTTATGCTGAATATACGTTAGTCTGTTTGTTGTGTTTTTTTATACTTGTGTCTATTAGTAAAAAAATATTTAAAATTTATACGCAATAATCGGGCAGGCAAAAGACGTAATTTTTGGTCAAACCCAAATCCAACGTCGGGTTTAGGTCAAATCTCCGACGAATTCGTTTTGCCTGCTGGGAAAATATCTGGCTTTTGTGGTAGCTAAAAATTGACAAACCTGGGTGGAAAATTGTATCTCCTAGCTGAGTCCCATTTTCCGATTATGAGTTGATATTTAACATTATCTGCTGCTTTTGCAATATCAATTTCCGCTGCATCCACATAGGTCGGTAAATCCGGGTTAAAGTGTGATGTACTCTCGCCAAGATTCGGTAAAATCTTCTCATAACATTGTTTCCCCGAATTAGCTTTTTCACACTTCAAACACATTTGCAGCTCTGAGATGTCAGTTTGTATTGTTTTATGTGCAAATGCATCATTACTGCTTCCACTATTTTTCTTTGTAAAAAATTTATTTAAACTCAATTGTTTGGCCATTTTGCTCTTGCTTTGTTTTCAAACTGACGACACAGATACTGTATACTACAGAGTATCCATGGTCTTACTGACGTCACCTCTAAAGTAGAGATCAATAGTCCACAAAGTATCAAAGTTCATACTGTGTCAGCTTACTTCAGTCTTGCAAAATTTCCCAAAAGCTAAAAATAGAAATTCTGCTGTGTGATGGAAAGACACAATATGAGCGTTTTGTGCGAAAACAAAATGTGAGTTGAAAATGTAGCAATTGTTTCATAGATAGAAAATTTTATTGGGAATAAAACGGGTTTTCTCACAAAAACTGTTACGCACGTGCGTAAGTGCGTAAACGGTAGCTACGCCACTGGCATTGTATGAAAAATGGTAATCTGTTCGATCTCGATTCGATTAATTGCCGCTAGAGGCATCCAATTAATCGATTCCAAAACTCGGACCTATTCGTGGTACTGTGACGCGTGACATCAGGGCTTTACATTAACGACTACCCAACCTGCCAGGGCAGGTGAAAGCCCTGGTGGGGCAGGTAGACCTACCCGGTTAGCTGCCCCACCTGGCAGGTAGATCCGTTCGCGGGGACGTGGCGTGACGTAATAACTTAACAACATACTTGTCAAGTAGGCGACTGTAGTTATTGATCAGTGTCCGCTCGCTGCACCTGACCTTCATACTAGCCACTGGCACGTTGCCAGTTTCTATGTGGGTGCTGGACTGTGCCTGGGCACACGCCAAATATAGCGTCGCTTGTGATACAATAATTGGAGAAAAATATGTAAAACTAGAACCTCATAGCGAAATGTTAAACACTTGACAAAAATTGAAATGGAAAAATACTTCCTTTAATGGGTTATTTCTTGAATAATATATTGCAAACAACACAGCTTGAATACGTCTTATAAGCCGAGTAGTGTTTGGTTTTAGTTGACTTAAGGTTTTATTGACTGATCAGGCATACGCCGTGTTATCTATATACGCAGTGAGAGCTCGCACAAAGCTCAGCAACTGTGTATTCTGTGCTATGCGTTAAATTCCCCGCATTTACTTGCAAAAAATGCATTCTTTTCACATGACGTTTAAAACAAGAAAAAAAGATACCAAGGGCTGCTCGCACAAATTCAAAAGCACCTTGCAAGCCAAAGGCTTGTCAAGTGTTAAAAAGGACGAACGGCTGCTCGCACAAATTCATATAACCCTTGCAAGCCAAAGGCTTGTCAAGTGTTAATTATCAAAATTAAAAACTTAAAAATGTCCAACAGAAGAGACAAAAGGTGGGGCAGGTAAGAGTGCTTTTGGGGCAGGAAGATTTAAAATCTACTTGCCCCACCGGGTTGGTTCCGAAAAAAGTTAACGTAAAGCCCTGGACATAGCTGGAGCCTCCCGCATAACCGGAACCCATAAAACTGTTCTTCGATGTTACTAAAGCTAACATACTATAGTCTATTATAATCTGAACTTCTAACCTGTTGTGCTGAGGACGTAAGGGTGGAAGGGTGGGGTGGAGGGGGAGGGTGTTTTAGGGCAGTATTGAATGGCAGCATGACGTCACTTTGCCAAGTGACAGCAGTAAATAGTTAATTGTCAGTAGACTTGTGGCTATAAGAACTGCCAGTAAGCGAATCGTGTGAAAATGAAAACCCGGTGCCAGGTTGTTTATTTATTATTGTTACGATTATTATTAGTATATTGTTATTATTATTGTTATTGTTATTTATAGTCTGCGTTGTTGATGTAACCTTGAGTGCCAATGTAAAGATCTCTCTCCCCCCCCCTGCCCACCCCCCACCCCCATTGCCCCACTTGGGTCCGTTAGAGTCCCGTGACCCATGAATGAAATTATGTAAAGCGTTTCTGTGTTGAAAACTGAAAAAAGTGGCTAATTGGATAGTGATAAAACACGTGAGCGTGTGGGCTGCCACGTGAATGGGTGGGCTGCCACGTGAGCGAGTGGGCTGCCACGTTAGCGGGTGGGCTGCCACTAGAGCGGGTGAGCTGCCACGTGAGCGGGTGGGCTTCCACATGAGCGGGTGTGCTTCCACGTGAGTGGGTGGGCTGATCAGCAAAGCCCTTCCTGCAGCTTGTAACAGTGGCAGCACGAGCCTGAAACGTTCCATCTTAGCCTCGTTTTCACTGCTCTGTTTGTGTTAAAAAGTGTGCTGATTTGAAAGCCTGATCTCGTAGTCGTGACCTTTTGGCCTTCAGTAGTCAAACATATGGGAACGCAACGTAAGGCTTGGAAGAAAGTCTTGTTTCTCGTCCCAAAGTTTTTTTTAGGACATTGACACATTTTTTTTTCGTTTTCTTTTTTCAAAAAAAAAAAAAAAAAACTAAAATAAAATAAAAGGCCAAAGCGATTCCGAACTTACTATTTTATTGTTTTGTTAACTGAGTTTTTTGTTACAGGTTTTAGTGGGTTATTTTCTTTCGCTTAGGAAGGGAGAGCTCAATAGTTTTAGTGATCTGGCCGCGGACGAGAAACAAGGTTAATAAATTGCCTTGCCTTAATGAAAACACAGTTGTTTCTTGAATTGTGTTAGTAAGAGGAAATAAAATTACATTTAAACGTGCTGGGTTTTTTTTCCTTATAGAAAATAGAGGCCGGGGGCGATAGGCCACATAGAGTATCTGGCGACCTGCCCTGGTTTTGGCGTTAACCCTCTGCCTGCCATGTGACTCATCGGACATACGGTGTATGAAAAAACTTATTGTTGACCGAAGCTAGAATAAATGCCGAGATATTATGTTCCCTTCGTGATGGAGAAGCGTTGTGTTTGTGCTTTCTGTGTGTTTATGTGTATGTAGTGTGTTTGTCTGTTGTAGAACACTTGATTTTGTTAATACCATAACTCGAGAACGAAACTTGGGATCAGCTACAAACCTGGTGGGATTATTATGCCTTGGGGTTGGTCCGCCGGCTTAGGATTGTATTTGACGTACATTGGACAGCACGTGACGTCATGGGACGTCAAAACGTTACAGTTGCGTAATTGCTGTAACTGCAAAATAAAAAGTCAGGTTAGCTTCAAATTTGGTAGGATAATTCCTTGGGTGGGTCCGACAGCTGATTAGTTTCGCGTAAAAGGGGCAACGTGTCACATCACATGACGTCACGTTGTATTGCAGACACTAGACTTGTTAGCGGGATAACTCGAGAGCTACAAGTCGGATCAACCTCACATTTGGCGGGGTTATGCAGCGGGTGGGTCCGAATTTATATATTGCGTTTGACATAGATACGCACCCCCCTCCTTTCAGTAATATTATAAACGTGTTCATCAGCCCGACTTCTTGGCAAATCAGATATATTTATAGGAGGTACCAGTCTTGTAATTCTGAAAACCCATAGAATTGTCAAAGTGAAACTTTCTGAACCAAAGGAGGAACAAACGGTGGAAAAGGGGAGGGGCAGGGGCTGTCAGGGGAAACATGATATTATGTTTTTGTTCACAAAAACAAAACGGCAATGGGTGGCTTATTAAAATGTTTGACATGTTCGGTGCACTGATGTTGTTATGCACTGACCACTCTAGTTTTGGCCTTTTTGAAGCCAAAACGATAAGATGTTTGATTATTGTCACACTGATTCTTCCGTCTTCACTTGTTTTTCAATTACTTTCCGTTGTTGAAAATTTTCAGTATGTAACAACACAAACGGATTTTGTTTTCGGGGCTGGGGGGGGGGGGGGGTGGGGACTTGATAACAACCCACTCTGCAATCAGATGAATTCATATCCGAGAAACTCGGCTGGCCCAGTTACATCAGTGAGGGGCGTCCGTCGCCTCTATGCACGTGTATGCGTTTGTAAATTTTCACCTAAAATGCTTCTCCCACGATTTCGACAAGATTGCTTTTGTATGAACGTTTCCTGGGTGAGTCCTCTCTTGAAAACAACTGTTTTGGATATTTTCGCCATTTTTGAAATAAAAATTTGGTAGATAATCGTCAAAATACTTCTTCTCACTTCAGACAGACCGATTTACGATTCTCGGCCTTAATGTCAGGGCTCATAAATACTACCGGTAACAATACCCCCAGCAAAGGCAGCACAAAGAAATAAGCAGAGACGCAGGAAAAGAGTTTATTATAAAATTTTCTTTCATAAACATCACAGCTTTTAAATGAAACAAAATATTTCTTTTACACGAAGTACAAATTGCTTTGATTTAAAACACTGTATTTGCTGCAGTCACGTTACATTTCGCAGAAATGATCGCACCACCTTATGTGTTCTTATCTGTATTTTGCTGCAGTCACGTGACATTTCGCAGACCTTATCGCACCACCTCAGATGTTCTTCTGTATGCTGCGCATTACTGGAATAAACACTCGTTTCCGGCACCCCGCCACAGACATCTTTCCCACAAGCCTTCTAAAACCCGAAGTGAAAATACAGCAAAAATATGGGTTGGGGAGGGGGTGTATGGATGTCAGCAGTTTACGTGAGACATATCTCTGGCTCTCACTTCAACGGAACATTTTATGCCGTTTATATAGTCCTACATAAGCCGACAAATTAGTAGACTAATTCAAACATAAAACTAGATATCTCAGCCATTATCGCACACACGTCGCTGTCCCACACTTTGGAGTGACATCAGACCCCTCGCCAAAATAGGGCATGTCTACAACTGGTGACGTCAAAGTATGTCTCAACCAATACAGAGTTAAAGTAGCAAAATTCTAAGCTATGATTTAAATCTAGTCAAGATTTATATAAGGAATAAAACCGAGAAACCCAGTACGAAAGACCGATAGTGCCAGATTTTCGTTGGTGTTATCACCACCGACGCTATCTCTGAATTTCGTTGATAGAACAAAAGTCTTCGGACATAGTATCTACTTACTAAGCCAGTGTTAGCGTCGGTGATATCACTGAAATGTCAGTGTTATTTCATAAAAGACTTTGCAGCTATCTCCAACACTGCTTTATTTATGCAGTGTACAGGTTAGAAAACTGATTTCCTAATTTTTTTCCCCAAGATTTTCTTTTTTTTCAAACAAATGCACCCATTACTGTTTTTGTCAGAAAAAAATAAAAACATCTGCGCAGTTTCGCACTTATAAAAAATTAGAAAACCAGTTTTGTAACTCCGAAGACTTCTGCTCTATCAACGAAATTCAGAGATAGCGTCGTTGGATATAAAACACACGAAAACCTGGCATTGGCGGTCTTTCGTAATCTAGACTACCCTGTTACTATGACTTAAATCTAATCAAGATTTATATGAGGAAGAAAATCGCACTGCCTAGACAACCCTGTTACCTCATGATCGTAATTGCGCCAAACGTTATAAGCTCAATGGGCGAGTAAACACAACACACACAATTAAGCGTCCAAATAAATCCTTCTTTTTTGACCGCTTAATACTTGATTATACAGTGTTGATAATAACTAGGACTCGCAACTCAGCCCCGACCGAACCTGCCCCGACCGAAGACAGCGAGCCCGAACTGAGCAGGGATTTAACATTGCCTTACCGAGTAACACACATTTTGAAAAGCGCTGTTGATTGGTTGTTTATTTTCTTGATCTGTTTACATTATGATTATAACTGACAAGTCACAAAAATGTCTACAATAAAGCGAGGGAGGGCATACTACTTCATTGAGGGCTTCTCGACTTGGAAAACTCGGGTCTTGCGAATCTCGGCTGAAGAAACTAATGCGAGCCCCGAACCGAAAATTTGTGCAAAAAATTGAATATTCAATATTTTCAAAAATTAGAAAAGGCTACGACTGAGTTATGGATTGTTTACTGGATTTGATAAAATATATTATTCTCCGGAAGCTGAAGTCTTAAATGCAGTCGTTTCGCCCCCTTGCCCCCCTCCCTCCCCACCCCAATCGCTAATACGCGAATTAGCATCTCGCTTCACCCCTCCCCCCACCCTACCCTTCTGTATTCGCCTCTTAACAAAGCTTTTGGCGTATCACAGCTCACAGATCTTAAACCCACGAAAAATAAACCACAAACAAATGCATAAACATAAACAAAATAAAAGTTTGTTTGTCACACCTTTCCATGAAATATAACATCAAAAAGCAACTCAAAATATGAATAATAAGAAAACTCACCAACAAACCAGTCACATCACGGGACATAAAACGCTCACACAGCTCTCACACACCGACACCACTCAGTGAAAACATGAACACCACACAGCTCGATACTACCCACAGCCAGCGTCAATACGCCCCACTCTGTGACATAAAGTGCCTTACAACTACAATCGCTCATCTACCCCACCCCCGGTGATGTGCTCCGCCCGGTAATATGCCCCCACCTCAAATTTTGATTGCAGTATCGGAAATTTGAGTGCGGGGGGGGGGGGGGGGAGGGGCAGATTACCGGGGGGAGATGACCTACATTCTCAACCCATACACCATAAACAGCATGAAAATAGCAACAACCACGGTCAGCTCCCCATTCCAATGTATCAAATTGCGCTTTTATTTCTTTCTCTAAGAACACCATCCCCACATATATATATTTTTTAACTTGTTTAAGTGGCCACGCAGTGTGCAGAACAACTTTCAAACCATCAGATAAAAACGGAAGCAGGCGTTAAACAAAAGTGCAGTTGTAGAAAAAATTCTGAAACTGCAAACAAACCTTGAAACTCACCGGAAATATTAGGACGGAGGAATCTAATACAGAGACGCTACCTGAAAAGGTTAAGGGGTTGAGGAACTTGGGCTTGCTTTAAACAAAGCCACATAATAAAGCTAAAAATATTAGGTGCTTTTAAAGGAGCCGATAATAGTTCACATAATTGTGTGCATGGAAATGCTATGAAGCTGCCACTGTAAGCCGATTGTGCTAAATGTTCCCCACCACCGTTGGTGATATCCCACCCTATGCTTATGTGGTGTATAACGAAAACATTAAAAAAAATAATATAAAGATGGTCGTAGCCATTAAAAAAAAACCATAATAATAATAGACCATAAAATAGAAGCGCAGGTGCAACATTGGTATCACTATCATCTATTTTTTGATTGTTTAAAAGTCTGCAGTAAACCGGACATGCGAATAAAACTTCCGGTCAGGAAAGGAAAACTTCCGGTCACATGATTGCTACGTATCGGGTGGAACATCTGGCGCCATCCGCGGGCCCTCGTTTTAGCTCTCCTTGTTTCTCTTGACTACGTATCCGAGGAGTACTTTCTCCAGGGCCATGAACGGGGCCTCGAATAGGATACAGGCCACAAAGGCGGCGCTATAGGCCATGACCATGTTACCCAGGAACAAATAGATCTGCAACAGAAATCAAGCACAAATGCACACCAACAAGCTACGATAAAGGCTCTGACAGGAGGCGACCTAAGGGGGGAAAGCTCTGACAGGACGTGACCTAAGGGGGGAAGCTCTGACAGGAAGTGACCTAAGGGGGGGGGGAACTCTGACAGGAAGTGACCTAAGGAGGAAAACTGACAGGGCGTGACTAAGGAGGAAAGCTCTGACAAGAGGTCACTTGAGAAGGAGAGCTGTGACAGGAGCTGACCTAAGGGGGAAAGCTCTGACAGGACGTGACCTAAGGAGGAATGCTCTGACAGGAGGTGACCTAAGGGGGAAAGCTTTGACAAGACGTGACCTAAGGGGAAAGCTCTGACAGGGCGTGATCTAAGGGGGAAAGCTCTGACAGGACACGACCTAAGGCGGAAAGCTCTGAGAGGACATGACCTAAGGAGGAAAGTTCTGACAGCACGTGACCTAAGGGGAAAGCTCTGACAGGACGTGACCTAATGAGAAAGCTCTGACAGGACGTGACCTAAGGGGGGAAGCTCTGACAGGAAGTGACCTAAGGGGGAACTAAGAGTTGGAGGACCACCTACAATTTTGAGTCAGTTTGATTTTTAAATGGAAGACGAAAAATTCGCTCTAAATCTTATAATACAGATAGCTGACTGTTTATACAGCGAGATTGACAGCTGGCGGAAATAGGGAGGGATGGGCTCGTTATTTAGGACCTATTTGCTTATATCCATTTATTTGAAAACAATATTGTGTTTGCACAGTAGAGCAAATGTTTCAAAGCACAGTACATTTAACCGATCAATAACAACCCTCTAGCCACATTTTTTTTCAGATACAACATTTAAGCAGAATCACATAGTAGAACAAACTCACGATACTGTAGTCATCGTAGTTGAAGAGATATTTCAGTTGGAAGTTGTAAGTAAATATGACGATGGGGTGTACTAAGTAGGCCATGTACGTCAGTCGGCTAAGCGGCACCAGCGCTGACCAGGAAAGAAGCTTATTCACCAATCCTTGAAAAAATATCAATAAATATGGCGTTATATATCTAAACCTAGCAGTAAACTTTCTCCTGAATTTTGCGATTAATATCAAAGTCTTAATGACCTATCGATTGCTGTTTTTTTTGTAGACATTAAAGGTGAAACTTAATAGTCGTTCTCCAACAAAACTTGTGAATTTTGCTGCAGATACGAAATACAAAGACAATTACAAACAATTGCTTGTATAATATATATATGTTCTTTCTTCGGATCCACAGAGACAACGGCACCCGACACAAGAACGATAGCAAACGGCAAGATTAATCACCCCTTCCTCTCCCATAAGCCAAAATTCCACCCGCAAAAAGACGAATTTAGGATCTGTCAGCTAAAATTACGTTGTGATGTTTTCTCTAAAAAAATCCCTGAATGGGCGCAACGAACCTCCGTAGCCGGTGACACAGGCAAAGATGACCCAGCAGAGGCCGACCCCCCATGCAGACCTATGCACGGCGTTGTAGAACGCTTCTGTAGCCACACTCAGCTCTACTTCTCTCTTGGTGTACCTGTATAGGCCGTAGACAACCAGCATGTTGATGGTGGCGGCCAAGCACCACCCAAGCAAAGCCAGCGCCTGAAAACCAAGAATAACACTCCCGTACCTACGTCCCAGCCACTAGTGTCGTCCCGTGTGTACATCCGGGTACCATAAGAAATTTACTCTCGACTGGACGGCTTTGTCGTTAAACCACTACATATCTTATCTCAGTCTGCGATATATTTATTTTTAATATTTAGAAAATATTGAATATTTGAACTGAAATTTAACACAAAATAATCACAGGTTTTGTCGTTTTCTGAAGAACAAACTTTCAGACTGCAATAAAACATAACCACTAAAACAATGATCCCTCCTCCCCAACTACACCTCCACACACACGTACTTACCCTGTAACAGTTCCCTCCTCCACTACCACCTCCACACACACGTACTTACCCTGTGACAACCACCCCCCCTCCTCCCCCACTACCACCTCCACACACACGTACTTACCCTGTGACAACCCCCCTCCCTTCCACTACCACCTCCACACACAGTACTTACCCTGTGCATTTTGACTTTGCGGTTGGTCTTGTACAACACATAACCACAGAGCACGCCAACCATGTACGGTCCTATCCTACACCAAGGTGCTGTATAAATGTCGCCAAAATAGTCGCCATTTCTGAAATGCCAGAATCACTTAAATACGTCACTTATTTCCGGGAACTCTCAGTCCACCTCATTAACATATGGTCATGGAATGATATCATGTGATCATCTACCTAAGTATTCACGAAAGTTAACTGTTCAGTTAACTATTCTCCTAGAAGCTATAATCTGTTGATCTAGCTGCATCGCGCCAAAAATTTCAGGTGGATTTTTGTTTGTGAAACAGAGTAAATTTATTAATTTTGGTTTCGGAGGTGTTTTGATTGACAACTCGGCAGTTAACAGAATGAGATAACTTCACAGTTAACATTTCTGAATACGGTCAATGGTCATAAGCCTAAGCCTGACATGTTATTGGGGCCACACTGCCACAGATCTTTTTACACAAATGACCAAAACAGAAAAGACGTACTGCGTTCGATCAGGGTGTACGACCTGGCCCTGTAAGGAAGCTGGAAAACGATAATGCGCTGATATCACTCCTGTGGTGATAAGGCTGACCAATAGCGTCGTAAGACTAACCGCTAAGCCCGCCCACCACTTCCTGAAATATAAAACAAATAAAAGACCACTCTTGAGAAAACCAGTGCAAGATACCTTGTTGGTCATAAGACTGAGCAAGGAAGCAAATTAGAAATCAGCCTCCCACCCCTTCCCCCCCCCCACGTCCACGGCCTCGGGTACCACTCCTTCCCAAAACATAAAACAGCTCACTCAGTTAAGGCAAAGCAGATCACAGATCACTTTGCAATATCACTGACTGAAATCGGCCACAGAGTCTTGAAATTGTTTCTTAATTATACAACATGAAACAAATGAACTCACCAAAACAGTGGGATTAAGAAGAGAGGAGTGATCCAGTAGAACTGCATATCATTGGCCAAATACCACGCCCAACCAAAACACTGCAAGCAAATATATTTCCAAGTCACTATAATACGAACGAAATCGGTTAAACTTCATGCCGGTTAATAGCATAAATCGCATGCTGGTTAACTGCAAAGCGTAGTAAATTCCATTGCTGTTTTTTTTTTTTTTTTTTGCACAATAAGCCACATAAAAGCATAAATCGGTTAAAAGCATGATATTCTTTATTAACCGGTTTCGATTTATAAGAATCATTTTGCTGCCACCAGTAACGGGTTGGGGAGGTGGGGGGGGGGGGGGGGGTCTTGCCAGGATGGGGGAAGGAGCGAGGAACAAGAAAACCCCACTGGACTCGCTTACAGGAACTGCGCTAAAAAAATCTATGTATACTTCACCACACACTCATTTGCTTTCAGGTTTTATGTTATACATTGGGTTATTTGAACCGATACAGACCTAGACCTGTCCCCACCGAAAAATTCCACCCCCCCCCCCCCTAATGCCCCTTACCTTTGTAGATATCTATAACATAATGCAGAATTTTTAACACTGATCGGAAGCGATTGCACAAAAGAAACAGAGAAGCAATTATCATTACAATATATAAACTGGTATTTTTTTAGGGTCGTTGTTATAAAACAACTGACCTCTGAGGAGGTCTGTCATCTATGTACAAACACAGAACCGAAGGATATTTTAAACTAGAGCGGCCAGTGCACACAAAACATAAGAGTTCAGGCTTACAACACCCACTTTATTAACACCTATTTAATATCTATTTTAATTTCAAAAACAAATGTCTCCCCACTAAGCCCACCAACAACAATTTTTCTTTCTGCACACAAATGAATAACAAACAAAAATAAACAAAACTGGAGAGGCCAATGCACACTAACAACAGTGTACCCGCTTTTATTAGCCAGCTTTTACCTTTTTTTGTTTTTGTACACAAGAACAAATGTTTCCCCCGACAGCCCTTACACAGTTTATTTGAGCAAATCTGTACTTTTTTTCAGAATAACAAGAGCTTTTACCTTATATACATGCATACCATGTACCCAGAAATCGGGTTGCCTATCAAATTTATTGAATTTTTTAAAGCGGTCAGTGTACCTAACTTCACTTAAGGGTATCTCAATCTTCCTTTTAACAAAAGTTTAGGTTCAGGTGTTTTATTTAGGACTAGAAGGTGGTAACTACAGCCAGATTTATGGTTCGCCTTTTTATCCGGGTCTGGGAGGTCGTCACTGAAGAGGTTTCACTGTACGTCTTTTCTGTCCGGTTCGGGATGGTGGTCGCTAAAACAGGGTTTACTTTACGTTCTTTTTATCCGGGTTTCGAAGTTGGTCATCACAGCAATATTACTGTACGTACTTTTTTCTCCGAGTCTGGAAGGTGGTCACTACAAACACATTTTACTTCACGCCTTTTTATCCGGATCTTGAAGGATCCAGTTCCACATAGGTTTTACCGAAATAGGTTTTTTTGCTAACCTTAATCCCCCCACCCACCATCGGCCATCTACTGTAGGTGCAACTCTAAACGCAGCCCTAACCCTTTTAGCCAACTTCACGTTAAGGGTCTGTACCTAAGTGCAGTAATAGCTACAAGGTACACCTTATCTTCGTACATTCCCATCGGCGAAAAAGCACTGGAAAGACATTCGTCATACCTGTGCAACACATGACTCAACTCGGTGGGAGAGAGTAAGGGGAGGGGGGGGGGGGAATTTTTATATCAAAAAGTCGAGCTGCTTGTCACAACACGATATTAGATGACCCACTTTAAAAGTGAAAACTATTGCAAGCATTGCGAACCGTTACATAAATACTCATATCTATGAAAAAGACAGACAACCAAATGAAAACGTGTAAAAGCTGTAAGCATATAGAGCACAAAAATGGTTAATTACATGAAAAGTAAGAATTGACCATGGAACATCCGAGAATCTTCTGTGAAACACTGAAATCCCAAGCGTAGTTAATAACTATGCTCAGTTAGCAAAAGAGGGGAGGGGGAGACGGGTGGTATTAGATTCAGCAACTGCAAAACATACGAAGTAATAATTTTTATCCGACTAGCGCCTTGCTTAATTTTCTACGAGTTTAGTGTTTAACAAAAACCGTGCGACTTGTATAAGGAATAACTAATCCCACTAAGTTTGAACTTTCTCCGATGTTCGGCGGCTCGGAAATTTCACACACAAGATTCTCCGTAATGACGTCATACGGCTTCCCTAATAATGCAACATATTTTAAAAACTGACAGAACTGTCCAATCTATCCAAGGAAAAGCAGACCAAGTTTGAAGTCTATCCACTTTTCGTTCCTGAGATATCTTGCGCACAACATTTTGTTCCATGGTCGGAGAGACATAAAAAATAGTTTCCTCTTTTTTGTGTACTTTTTACGCGGAATCATCAGTGATCTGCGGAGTAAAAAGGTGTTATACACAATAGACGAAATTGCCGCAGGGGTTGGCTATTGGACAACAACGCGATACTACTGGTTGACTTAATCGATGTTTATGAAGGCGTGAGCCACCAATCAGCCTAAGGGAACCATTGCTTGTTTGCCGGGAACCTACCTGTTCTTTCTTATGTACAAGGTTATTGACATAAAGGAGGTTAGTCCACCAGCTCTTCTTGCAGTTCGCGTTGATGTCTATCACCGGCCACATGGGACCACTGCCCATGTACTCAAACAGCGCCGCATTCACTCCCAGTATTATCATGTAGGGGACAGTCAATCTAAAACAGAGAGTTACGCAGAGTGCAGCATTCGTTAAGCAGGCATGCTAATTGGCTTATTTACATTATATATGTACGTATGTATGTATGGGTGTACATATATTTCCATTATTATTATTGTACTGTCATTATTAATTATAATTTATTATTATTACTTTGTCAATTAATGCCATTCAAACAATTCTCTTAATATAAAAGCAACAAGTTTGTCCAAGGACAAAGTCCCAGCTTACGAAAAGCAATAAAACCAATTCCAGCGTGCATGAGCAAGGGAATTTTCCTGAAAAATTAGGCTTCAAAAGATGAGACGGCAAAGAGCTAGCCCAATAATTAATTTAGCACCGAACCAGAACATAGACCGATAAATGCATACAAAGATTTCTTTCCCAGAAAAATGGGAAACAGATTTTTTGTATCTCTGGTAGACTGGATAGTCTGCCATAGATACCTTCAAACAACGCTCGCATTTCGGACCAGTGCGCAAATTTATGTAACTTGCCTTGATGCGCGGTTCTTATTCAGACAAGTGCGCATGTTTATTTAATTTTGCGTAGATGCGCGGTTCCCATTTTGGAACAGTGCACATGTTTATTTAACTTGCGTTGATGTGCGGTTCTCATTTCTGACGAGCGCCCATGTTTTTTTTTAACTTTTGTGGAGGTGCGGTTCTTATTTTGGATCAGTGCGCAGGTTTATTTACCTTGTGTTGATGTGCGGTTCTTATTTCGGATCAATGCGCATCTTTATTTACATTGTGTTGATGTGCGGTTCTTGTTTCGGATCAGTGCGCATGTTTATTTACCTTGTGTTGATGTGCGGTTCTTATTTCGGATCAGTGCGCATGTTTATTTACCTTGTGTTGATGTGCGGTTCTTATTCCATGCCAATGCGCATGTTTATTTTACTTGCGTTGATGAGCGGTACTTATTTCGGACAGCCCAAGTTTTCTTAGGTTGCCTTGATACGCGGTCCGCATTTCGGACCAGTTTGCATGTTTATTTAACTTTTGTTGATGCACGGTGCTTATTTTGGACGTGTGCCTATGTTTATTTAACTTGCGTTGGTGCGCGGTTTGCATTTTGGACCAGCGTGCATGTTTATTTAACTTGCGTTGATGAGCAGTTCGAATTTCGGATCTTTACGCATGTTTATTCAACTTGCGTTAATGCGCGGTTCGAATTTCGGACCAGTGCGCATGTTTAGTTAACTTGCGTTGATGCGCAGTGCTTATTTTGGACCAGTGCAAATGTTTATTTAACTTGCGTTGGAGCGTGGTTCGCATTTCGAACCACTGCGCATGTTTATTTAACTTGCGTTGATGCGCGGTTCGAATTTCGGAGAATTGCGCATGTTTATTTAACTTGCGTTGATGCGCGGTGCTTATTTTAGACCAGTGCAAATGTTTATTTAACTTACGTTGGCGCGTAGTTCGCATTTCGAACCACTGCGTATGTTTATTTAACGTGCGTCGATGCGCGGTTCTTATTTCAGGCCAATGCGCATATTTCTTTAACTTGAGTTGATGCGCGTTTCTTATTCTGGACCAGTGCGCATGTTTATTTAAGTTGCGTTGATGCGCAGTTCTTATTTTGAATAGTGCGCATGTTATCTAAGTTGCGTTAATGGGCAGTTCGCATTTCGAAATAGTGCGCATGTTTATTTAACTTGCGTTGATGCAAGGTGCTTATTTTGGTCCAGTGTGCTTGCTTATTTAGCTTGTGTTGCTGTGCGGTTCGCATTTCGGACCAGCGCGCATGTTTTTTTTAACTTGTGTTGATGCGTGGTTCGCATTTTGGACCATTGCGCATATTTATTTAACTTGTGATAATGATCGGTACTTATTTTGGACCGGTGCAAATGTTTATTTAACTTACGCTTATGTGCGGTTCGCAATTCGGACCAGTGTGCATGTTTATTTAATTTGCGTTGATATCCGGTTCGCATTCCGGACCAGTATACCTGTTTCTTTAGGTTGCGTTGATGCGCAGTTCGCATTTTGGGACAAGTGAGCAGGTTCATTTAACTTGCGTTGACGCGCGATTTGCGTTTCGAACCAGAACGCATGTTTATTTAAGTCCCGTCGATGCCCGACTCTTATGTCTATTCAACTTGCTTCGATTCATGGTTCTTTCTTCGGACCACTGCGCATGCCTATTCAACTTGCGTCGATGCGTGGTTCTTTTTTCGGACAAGTGCGCATGTTTGTTTAACTTGCGTTGATGCGCGGTGCTTATTTTGGACCGGATCGCATGTTTATTTAACTTCCGTCGATGCGCGGTTCGCATTTCAGGCCATTGCCCATGTTTATTTAAGTTGTGTTGATGCGTGGTTCTCATTTCAGACCAGTGCGCATATTTATTTAACTTGCGTTGATGCGCGGTTCACATTTCGGACCAATGCGCATGTTTATTTAACTTGCATCGATGCGGAGTACTTAATTTGGACTACTGCGAATGTTTCTTAAACTTGCGTCGATGTGCGGTTGTTAAATCTGACTACTGCGCAAGTTCATTTAACTTGCGTTTATGCGCTGTAGGAGGAGATTCATTTAATTTTTTTTTTCAAAAATTCCGAAAAAAATTCAAAAGTTTTCCAATTCACTCAAAAAGCACAAGCCGTATGCATGACCCTCTAGAGAAGGCTCATATCGAAAATAAATGAAATCTGATAAAAACTGCAGGAGGAAATGCATTTTGAATTTTTTTCTTCAAAAATTCTCTCATCGACTGAAAAAGACAGGCCATATTCACGACACCCTAAGCATGCCTCAGCCCCAAAATAAATGAGGTTTGATCAAAACTACAGGAGAAAATGCATTTTGAGGTATTTTCATCAAAAATTCCCCCCGAAATCAAAAATTCCCAAGTCGAGTCAAATAGCACAAGCCGTATGCGAGACCTACCTAAGGATGCCTCATAGCAAAAATAAATTAAATCGGATAAAACCTGTAGGAGGAAATGCATTTTGAAGTTTTTCTTCAAAAATTGCCATAAATACAGAAATTGTCGGATCGACTAAAAAGCGCAAGTCGTATTCTCAACCCCTTAGGGATGCCTCAAACCAAAAAAAAAAAAAAAAAAAAAAAAAATGACATCGGGTCAAAAATGTAAGAGGAGATACATTTTAAAATTTCTTTTAAAAATCCCCAAAAATCACCCGATCGACTAAAAAGCACAAGTCGTATGCACGACCGCTTAGGAAATCCTCACACCAAAAATAAATGACATCGAATCAAAATTGTAGGGGTAGATGCATTTTTTTCAAAATTTTTGCTTAAAAAAATCCCCCAAAATACAAAAATTGTCCGATCGACTAAAAAAGCACAAGCCGTATGCACGACCCTTTAGGGGTGCCTCATACCAAAAATAAATGACATCGGGTCAAAAATGTAGGAGGAGATACATTTTTAATTTTTTTCTTTAAAAATTCGCCAAAAATTCAAAAATTACCCGATCGACTAGAAAAGCACAAGCCGTATGCATGACGCCTTAGGAATGCCTCACACCAAAAATAAATGACATCGGATCAAAATTGTAGGAGGAGATGCATTTTGAAACAAAGTTTACAGCGAACTAACTAACTAACTAACTAACTAACGGACGCCATCCGCAGACCCGTAACGTAAGCTGGGATAAAAAGCATGTTTGTTTTACCTATTAATTTAACGCATCCTCCCTGCAACCAGTATTTGTACACGTAAAACAACATCTAAACAGTGCCTAACTTACCGCCAGTATCTTAGCAAGAACACCTAAACAGTGTCTCACTTGCCGTCAGTGTCAGAGCAAGAAGAACACCTAAAGAGTCCTCACTTTCCGTCAGTATCTGTGCTACACAGAAAAGGTGCCTCACTTACCACCAGTATCTTATGTACGTAGCACAACACCTAAAAGGTGCCTCACTTAGGGCCAGTATCTGTGTTCGTAGAACAATACCCAAAAGGTGCCTCACTTACCACCAGTATCTTATATACGTAGCACAACACCTAAAAGGTGCCTGACTTAGGGCAAGTATCTATGTTCGTAGAACAATACCCAAAAGGTGCCTCACTTACCGCCAGTATCTATGTACGTAGAACAACACCCAGTTGAATTTCTTCACGCCTCCTCTACTTTTCATCTCGCGCAATGCAAGAAAAGTGATCAGAAGCCCGCTGAAAATCAGACGGTACAAAAGAATAACTAGAAGTAATGAACAGAAGACGACAGATATCCTCCTACATCAGTGCCGTATTACCGTCTAGGCTGCACAAAGCAACGTTCACACTCAAAATGCCGTCACAACATTCATAAATCAAGATTTAATCTGCTTTTTATTTCTGTTTTCGCTTTAGCAATATATATATATATATATATATAGAAGTGTACCTCCAGCAATACGGGGACCATTTTTGCTAAAAAACCAGTATTAGGGAGACCAAAAATTTAGGGAGACCAAAAGTAGGTCTCCTTATTTCTTAGCGTGTTTAAACGTTACGAAACTACTCAGCAAACAAAAAACGAATGATTTTATGGCATAGCGAATACAACATACTTTGGTTTAAAATTAAATTTGTGTGTTGAAACTTGATAACAAGCTTTCAATTTGATCCTAAACTTTATACCTTGTATAAACATTAGTGCCAAAAAATCAGCTTTAAGGAGACCTGGGAAAACTGCCATTTTTATTTAAGATCCGCTATATATTATGTATTTAAAAATATTATAGCAACCAGTATTTTTTTCCTTAACTGCTCAACATGCTTATACATGGTTTAGCACGAAATTGAAGAAAAGGATAATTTAGCACTGTAAACAGGCATTTTTTCAAAGAAACGAACACTTGAGAGCAAGATGCATTATGACGTAATAAACATTATGACGTAATGAAACGTATCCCTACTTTATATATATATATATATAGTGTGTAAACCGACTTAAGGGGACTATGCTTCACACTTATACAAAACACTTCAAAGGCCATTTTTTTATATTCATTACTCTTTTTTTCCCTACCAAAATGATTTCTAAGGAATTTAAAATAACATTTAGCACTTTTTTGTCTTAATAATATAAAAATCTTGCACATATTCATGAAAAATATATGGTCTCCTTATTGCTGGTTGTATATTTCTGGGTGTATAACCCGACTTAAGGCGACCATATATGCAACTTGAAGAGACATTTTGTTTATCATTAATTACCACTTCAATTCTTTTCTTTCCTAAGTAAGGTTACAGAGTTTAAATGTCACGTAACAATATTTTAACCAGAAACATGAAGCATCTTGACATATTTGCATGCTAAGTAGAACTAAATGGCATAGTCATTGGTAATATGTGCATAGTGTCATCTCTCAAGGCTGTCGTACATGCGTATAACTTATACACAATGCATATGCATAACAAATAACAATTATAATAAACATAGGTTTAAAATAAATCTTCAAAAACACCCAACTAGTAGCAAAATATGCTACTTTGGGAGACCAAATATACAGAGCATTAAACCACACACTTACGGAGACCCGGGAAATTCCGTGGTTTTAGCCAGGTCGCCTAAAATGCCAAGGAAAATCTAGAAAAAATACGTAGACCAACTTTTTTGTTTATTTTTTGCTACTTAATATGACAAGAAGAAAAAATCACACCTATTATCTACAACGTATAGGAACATTTTTTGGTAATTTTTGTCTTTCTAAACTCAAAGGTAAAAAATATACAAATGGTCTCCCTAAGTGCTATATTAAAGGCATGGTCTCCCTATGACTGGTTTTAGATCTATATATATATATATATATATATATATATATATATATATATATATATATATATATATTATAATTTAAGGGTTCGCAGATGATATATTGCTTGTTTTTGTTTTCTCTTGGGCAGTGAACAAGTAAACGGTATACCCTGATGAAAAGGCATACACAGTTACTGTTAAATTCCTCGTTCCATTCAACTTTATTTACAGCTTTATTATAATTTCTTATATTTTTTTTACCTAAGTACGAAGAAAGAGTCGACGGACACAGTTGCCCCTAGCAATGCTTGGAATGTAAATCTCTGTATCAACTCCACAGCTATCATGCCGTTTTCTGGAATAACAAAATGTAGAACTAATATTGCAGATGTATCAACATCACATGTCTTAACAGTGTGATCGACAGTTTCAATAACTTTATCATATAGGCTTTCTACATATGTATTGTATAAACTAATTTTAAACTAATTATAAACTAAAGGTTTTGCATAAATTAATTTCGACGATAAAAAAATTGTAGGCTTCCATGTAATTAATATTAAAATGACCCCCTGTGTCGATACTGTAATGCCCTGGTGCTTTTGTTTGTTTGTTTGTAGCTGTTTTATAATAATAATAATAATAATAATAATAATAATAATAATAATAATAATAATAATAATAATAATAATAAAGTCATACATTAGATTAAAAAATCTATCTTTTCTCCAGAATCTCATGTATTTGCCCTGTTTTACTGCATATGGGGAGGGTACACTCCGAAACAAACACCTTCCCCTCTGCACTTACTGAGGTGCTGATATACGAATGCAAAGGTATGGCCGAGTATCACCCAGCTCATGCTTAGGAACCTTATCCCGTGCACACACTCCAAGTTAGTACTGCCAGCTTGTGGATTAGCAACGGTCATAAGCCTCTCCGTGTTATTCAGTACTGAGAAGCACATAAGTATCCTACCCAGCAGACCTGCACAATCAAAAAAACCACACACATGTGCATGGCAACATCCCTCGCTGAAAAAAATAAACGATACTGAAAGTGTACTTTGGCTTACTTATGCCGATAACAGATGGAAAGTAGTAGGTGTGTCCAAGTATCACCCAGCTCATACTGAGGAAGCGTATTCCGTGCACAGCGTGTAATGTGGAACTGTCACCGCCAGGGGTCGCCACGGTGAAAAGTCTCTGACAGTTATTCAGTATAGAAAAACACATCAGGATTCGGCCAATCACGTCTGAGAAAGAGAGCAAATCACATGGCGGGTAAGGGTGTTAAGCAGGTGTTATTGTATGCACAAATCATGGTTGATAACGCGGATGTATATCTGTCTTCTTTTTTTTTTTTGCTGGAGAATTCAGATTTGGGAGAAGGGAAAATGTACACAATTACACAAGTGTAATATCAGGAGCTGCGAAATGTCATATCAGTGCAACAATCCTATGGGCGCCCACAGGAAAGAATCGAATGTCATTTAGCGAGCGGCAGTGATAAATAGAAGAAACGGGCAGATGAATTTAAAGCTGAAATGTCTAGAAATCTAGAAGCTTTGAGCAATTTTTAAAAAGGTAATACACAATCACATGATCACAAATCTTTATATTTGATTATTTCAAAAAATTTCCTGTTAAAAACAAGCGGAAAATCTTCAAACATCTGATATCTTTGATTTAACAAGGTTTTTTTTTTTTATTTTCAATTCAAAGATTAAAAGCAGTGAGAGAGCTGGCCACACGTAGTAACGATCTGGAATGATTCATAAAAATGCAACGGGCTAAAGACCTGAATCTAAAACCTGCAGAGTTAGGTTTAATTACTTAAAAGAATCTAGCGCCATATATGCTGCGAAATCTGCTTTGCACGCGGACATAATCTCGTACATCGTACAAAACCACTAAAATGTGTGACAACTTCACGTTAACTGCAACCAAGCAAAACATTTTCAAACATTTTTCACACTCTGGGTAACCTTAGTTGCAGCGCTATTCTTTAAGATCTATTTAATTGCTTTAACAAATCATTCCGCTCCATGGCCATTTTAGAGAATATAGGCAATGTCAAAAATTGCCAAACCTTACTTTGTTCTTTGTCTAAAGCCTTCCTCACGTCCTGTTTGATTTCTTGGCGTGATAAGGTTGTGTGTTGCTCCGCGTTAAGTATTGGCACATCGTCGTCGACGCTGCCATTTTGTTGCGCGGCTGGAAAAAAATAGTTCCCAATTGTTTGTCTGCGAAAGCCAAATACATCAACAAAATATGTCAAACATTATCTCTGCGTGACGTCAGACCACCGACACCAGCTTGTCTTACTTCGAGTATTTTAGTTCTTTTATTTAACCGAATGTCAAACAGCCGCCAAATAACGGATTTTTGTGTACCTGTTCCGCAAATGTGTTTACATAGTATACCTATACACGTATATTCTAATACCTGCAATACTTACTTTGTGCCAGTTCTCGCACAGCCACGGCTTTTTTCACATTTCGGCGATAGAAAACGAGATCGTAAAAGGTTCCAGCAACCACCAATGCGCCAATCAAACTTAAGAGGGCTCTGGAAAAGGACAAGAACAGGTGATACCAAATCCATTGCGTTCCTTTTTATATTTGAGACTCTAAAACTCTATTTAAGCAAGTGTTTACCTTGCCCTTCCTACCGTAACACCCAATTTGTTTGAATCCGGCAAAGCAAAAATGTCAAGTGACATGGTGGCCAGCTGAAGCAACGCCGGGTGCAATGCGAAATACCATCAACATAACACGGTGCTGGATAAAACAGGTGTACACGTGGACGCAACGGACAAGGGAAGAATTGCAAATAATTTCCATTTTTTTAACATAAGCTGTCTGATTTTAATACCAGTTTTCGGAGACAGTGAGACACGTACTAGAAAGCCACATAGTATTGTACGATATATTTCTGATTGCCTTTTGAAAACTCACATGACCCAGGCCGCACGGGTAGTTATTTTCTTTGCCTCAGTTGGTTGACAATAAACATAGGACTGTACAGGAGAGGAGGGAATGTTTTGTAGAGCTACAACAAAAGCAACATAATAAACACAATTTCTCCCACTTTCCGCACCATAACACGTTTTGACGTCAATTACTGTAGCTCACATAAAGAATTAAATTATAAACTTCTGTTATGCAATCTGTGATGTGTATTATGTGAATATTATAAACTAGAATGCCTCTGTCTGCTTAAGTGCATTCCCCTCTACAATAGTAAGGCCTTCTGATTCATGATCACATGTCACTGTTCACTACTGGGAATCAGTGTTGTCTGTTTGTAGTGCATTGTTACTCTTAAGATCTCATTGACCTATTAAAACACGATCAGACGACAACATCCTGAGCCAGTCAGCTCTATATTAAACACTTACACATATCTTAAAGAATAAAGCCAGAAAAAGAAAGAAAAAAAAAAAGAAAAGGAAAAGACAAAAATGGCATGAGAATGTCCAAGGACTTTGTATCCAGCGGAGTTTCTCACAAGAAATTTCGAAAAGAAAACTTGGACAAGGCGTAAATTGGACGGGCTTCAATGATTTTACAAGGTAAGCCGTGCTGGGAACGTTTTTCGTTCAGACTCACTTCTATTGACGATGTAGCTGAGAATAGGTGCAGTACACGTGTCCGGGAAACATGTGCCAACAGACAGTGATGTGGCCCCACCCTGAAACGATACGAAAAAAAGAATACGTGAAATACACGTGTCCGGGAAACACGTGCCAACAGACAGTGATGTGTCGCCACCCTGACACGATACGAAAAAAAAACAAGATCCAATCATGTACTAAATCAGATCATTAACAAACAGTCCCACACCCTTCACTAACACTGACAAATTTATAACGTAGCTGATTGCAGTTTTAGACAGATCATAATATAGAATTTTT
This sequence comes from Protula sp. h YS-2021, assembly GCA_949752745.1. Lineage (NCBI taxonomy): Eukaryota > Metazoa > Annelida > Polychaeta > Sabellida > Serpulidae > Protula > Protula sp. h YS-2021. The sequence continues at coordinate 26,874,495 of OX457033.1, read as the reverse complement.
CACCTTGCACTTTATAAACATCAGTTGAAAACTGAGTAACGTACACAAACGAATACGGTAAAGGAGGCCGAAATGGGGCCATGTTCCCAAAAGGAGTTATGAAATACAAGATTAAACGACATGTGAATATGTTTGTGTGCACCAATCCAAGCTAATAATACACGCGGTATGAGTACATGATTTCCGATTTCCGATTAACAATCACTCGTCATGTGACGATAAGGTTGACATGTTACATTAGCACTTAAGTCCATGATAAAAACCTCGTGAACTGAATCATAAAAGCTTTTTTTTTTTTTTTTTTTTGCAATATCAGACATGTCAACAACCATAATGTAAAGTAGGTACCACTTCTTTCAGGAGTCTTAGTCACGCAACGTTCACGTGACTTTTGGTTGGTCCTGTGACCCAGATGACGCATATACATGTGACTGGGGGGGGGGGGGTGGGGAAGGGGGTAATTTCACTGCTGCGTAATGGTGCAATTCGTAACGAAAGCGTAGATTCTACACGTAATAAAATGACGGATCAGAGACCAGACAAACATAACACTAAGAACTGTTGACTTTTTTAAAACAAGGACAGATTCTGACAGATTCAAAACGGAACCGGCATGATTCCAATCACAGATCTTCAAAAGAAAAGCTTTCCATTCGTCCAACACGAACAAAGAAAAATTCATACATACTGATTTGGTGGCACTCCATACCAAACACACTAAGCATACAATGACATAGCTCAATCTGATAAGTAGACTGCTCTTTATGATAACAGCAAACAGTGAGCCATCAACATGAAGTGAGCATAAAAAAAAAAAGAACGCGATTCGAGCCAATGGCAAATTTCATCCCCTCCCCCCTCCCCTTCCTCGTTCGCCAAAAAAAGAGAAAAGATATTTCTCTATTTTGACAATCCCTCCCAAATGACATGGGTTTGGTGAGGTGAAACTTCACAAATAACGCATGAAACACCAAAACTTTCTGGATTAATCTGTATAACTTTCACGTCGTCACTGTTAGCATTGAAATCAAACAAATGTTCTACTGACCGGAAGTGACCCACTGCTCGCGCCATCCACCGCAGACTGGGCTTCTTCAGCTTCATTGTGTTTACCATTTGGCGCCGGGTAAATAGCAGCGGTACAGTACTGGCCACTGAATGCTTCCTGGTAAGCTGTTTTATTGGCAGGTGCGTGCTGCCTTATGCATTGTTGATACGATCCTAGCCAATTAAAATCTCCAAATACTACACCAGGAGGTACCTTTCCCCAAGCATCCAAAACTGAAATTTTTTAAATCAAAAGGTAGAATTAGCAAGGAAACCATTTTTTTTTTCAATCTGAGCTGAGCTTATAGCAACACTTTGAGGCAAACAACCAGAAAGTACCATTTAGGCAGAAGAGGAATTTAAGCCAATCAGAAACAGGCGACAACACATGTGACAATTTTACGCATTCGAATTTACGATTAACTATTGCAAATTTTAATTCTGTGATTTTGAAATTGATTTACTCCGTCCTTCCTTTTCGACTTCGTTTTCATTAACTAAGCATTAACTAATATTTACAAAGAACTTCCTTGTTGCACAATTAACAGAGTAACTAATTTCTAAGGCGGGTGCTTATTAAGTATGTGTTTCTGGCACATTTTAACTACACTCCCCCAAACCCCCCATCCTCCCTACCAAAAAAAGAAAGAAAGAAAAAAAAAAAAAAGAAGAAAAAAAGGCATAATTTACGCCCACTGAAATAGGAACACTTCTACAAAACAAACATTATCTTTCACCAGAATGACTTACACTGAGTTGGCCAGCCATACAAGTTTTCTATGCTGAAGGATGAGAACAATCGGGTGGTGGCGTTGTGACATCTTATGTAATCTGCGGTATAGTTCCTTTTTAAATCGTATAGCGTATCATTCACCAACGCCGGAAAAGCCAATGACACATCGCCGAGACTTCGATCTTTAGTATACGAGACGAGGAAATCCTTGATTTGTTGCACGATACTTTGATCGGTTGAGTGATGTGGAAATAGCATTCTCTGTATTAACTGTATATCTTCATTTGTTTGGCATGAACAGCTGTTTATTAAAATCAACGCAGCTATGCTCAACACCAATAAATTAGACAGAATCCCCATTCTCATTTTTAGTAAGAGCTTGTATCTTCACAATACAAATAATTCTGCTTTAATTCAAGTGATTACAGGGATCGGCAGCTCAATGTATACACTCAATGGCGAACAATTATGTTCTGATTCAGCCGGTACTTCCTGAAACGGAACAATACATATATATATATATATATGTGTGTGTGTATTACAGGCCATGTTCATAACCAGGCTATGAAAAGATCAGGTTATCTACAGATGGTCTAAGTCAATCAGGCCAAAAACAGATGGCCTGAAAATAATCAGGCTATCATAGATAGCTTGGTATTGGGGATTTTAAAATATTTACTAAGCCTGAAATGCTTTGATTCGAGTAATAAGCATCTTTTTGGAGACTTTATTGTCCGACTGATATTGATTAGCGTTAGCTAAAGGCTTCGCTGCTCTCGCAGAGATATACTGAGTAACATAAACCAGCTAGACAAAGGATTCCAGGTAAATAGCCGAAGACAAGACAAAGATACCTGGTTAAACCGGTAACAGCTGCTAAGGGATCTGCTGTAGCTTCAAATCGTCGCTACATAACGATATACAAGTCAACTGCTCGCACTTCGAGACACATTTGTGGCGCTTTTGTGTGCGTTTCGACGACCCACAAGTCCTTATTGACATTTATTACAGGCCCTCAAAGTACATTTGTAATAATATACAATTTCTGTTTCCGGTTTTCTTTAAAAGAAAAAAAAACGGAAACAACCACAAATCTCCCGCTGCCGCAATAGTTGACATTTGTCTGCATACCGGCAGCACAGTTTATAATGTGAAAAAAGTGACCATAATTTTTTAAATTATCCACCAAAACCTTTTGTATTAATATTTCAAACAGCGTGAAAGAAATTCAAAGTTAAATATTGTGGGTGTACACAACAAATTCACGCCTAATTCTGCATCCATCATTTATTTTAGAGTATATTTTACTGATAATCTAGAACCCCTTTATTTAAATTTCTGGTCACTTGACTTTGCCCATATTACATTGAAAGCCCAAGAACGTAAACAAACATAAAACAGATGAGTGAGGAAGCTGACTTTCCTGCACTTTAACGAATAAATAAACGATATGCATCCCATTAAAAATTGTGCCTTTTTTGCAAAAAGTGTATTTTGTGTGTGAACTCACAGTAACTATTGGAACAATAGGGACTTGTATGCAGGATTCGTACCTCAGAGCATATGAAGTTGACACCTATTAGTAGGGCTTCTTTTGTCCTAGATGACTCCTGCGGTCTTCCTATGACCTAGGAAGACAGAAAGGGTCCACTGGGACAGAGAGATATACGGTGTTCTTTCTGTCAGAACTGAGTCGGAGTTAAAGGAGGAGCTGCCCCAGAGCTACCAGTAACCTAGATTGAGACCGCCCGTGCCTGTAGCATCGCCACCTCCCGAAAACAACAATTATCCCGGAAACGATATTTTGCCGAACCTCCCGACAACTGCCACTGGTTCTCGAGTGCAAAATACTGTGCGGCTATAAGAAAACTGCTAGTATACACATTTGAAGTCAGGTTTATGCTCACATGTAATCCTTATAGCTTTTAGAGTCATTTTGAAAAGCAAATTAATAGTCTTACAGTTTGCACTTAAAATTTATATTTCGGGATGAGATAATAAAGTGCCGAGTTACATCTCGAAAATCTTGCCCGAAAAATATACATCGGAATGGCATTTTCGTAAATCATGACATTTTACTTCGCGCATAACAGAAAACTTATGTAAAATCCTGTATTTGCTGCATACAAAAGAATATCCAGATCGCGTCTAAAACACGAAAGTTATTGCGCAAAAACCATTGAAAAGTGGCGAACGATCCTAGGTTACTGGTAGCTTCAAGAAACACTAACCTGGGGTTAGGGTTTCAACGACACACGAACCAGAAGTGTGTGTTATCGAGATGGGCTGTTGGGCGAAAATTCGGCAAATAGAATGAGAAGTATACTTCATACCTTTACTTTCACCGTTGATATCATATGCCGAATTTCCTTATGGAAGTAATAAATAGCAAAATTACGATCCTAAACATATTTTTGTAAATCGGCTGTGGCAATGTTACCTTGTTTGCGGAAAGCCGTTTCGAATACGAAATCGCTTTGGGCGTTCACACGCTTTGTTGATACCTAAAGCCACAAGGCGTGAAGTATACAAACTTGTTGCCACGTGCATTTCACATAACACTGTGGAGGCACTCGGGTCTAAGGTTACTGGTAGCTCCAAGAACAGTACAGTATACGAGGGGGAGGAGAGCGAATGGTTACAGTCGATCCAAATTGGTGAAATGAAAAAAGAACATCTTCCGTGGTTCAAAACACATTTATTTTGTCAAATATCCTAAACTGATGTATATTTAAGTCGATATGGTTACAAAACTTGCAGCTGGCTTATTTAGTGGGGTCAGAATTTAGTATTTTGTTGTCACCAATTACGATCTACTCTAGCCAATTCTATCTCCTCTCCCTTGTACAAGGCTTCCACGCACCGCTCTGACAGAGCGGACTCGGAGCTACCTCATAGATAGCTCTAAGACGCCATCCGAGGTTCTGATAGAGAAATATACAAAATATAAATAATGAAGACTGACTTGGAACTACTGAAGAGCTAGCCTGGAGCCATCGCGTCAGCAAAACCAATTTTACCTAGACTTACCGTGTGTCACTCGCCTTTTCGTTGGTATCCGCGTTGATTTTAAACTTCAATAACTATTGTACTGTGAATTTACATGTTTACTCACTCTGAAAGTGTTTCAATGGAACACAAACGTTACCTTTTGTGACCTGTTTACAACTGTCATGTGAGGGTTGGAAGTAGCCAAGTTTGGAGAATTTTAGGTTGGAGCTCGAAGTATCACTTTTCTACATACAATTGGAGCTGGCTTTTATATATTATGAGAGGGAGTTGAACATTGGGTGTAGAATCTTTCAAAGGCTGGGCTTTCCATTATTTACATTCAATTTGTGCTAAATAAATCCATGATAGGCATAATGCCCGTTTATTTCACATCGATGCCATTTATTTTATCTTTATTCAAGGACCAATTTTGTCAACAAAAAATGTGAAATAATTAAAAATGGTTTGGTACCAACCAGTGAATTTATCTATTTGAACAAGTACATAAACATTACAATAGCATTCCATTTGGGTTTTGGAATGTATCAATGCTATCTGTTATCTAAAAGATAATTTAATTTGTTTATTGATTCTTTATGTAGAAGAGAAAGTCTCAGCTGTATGAAAAAGGAAATAACAATAGTAATATGCCGAGTTCAGTTCAACCTTCAAGTTTTGGGTATTCTTCTGGAGAATGCGACAGAAACTGAATCGTTTGAAAATAAGTATGTAGCTTGATTTTTTAATGGCAGTTTAATAAATTTATACTCAGTAAAATTAAGGACCTAGGACTGGATTATAACTGCGTTGAATTTCTCCGCTCTTAAAATCCATTGTATCATGTATAACTATTATTCCACTGAATTACTGTTGCAACCCAAAATCATGTTGCAGCTCAAAGGTGTTGTACCTTCAACGGAGTGGGGTCGAGGAATTTTTATGACGAATTAAATGCTCTAATTATTCGAAGTAGAAGATACAACCACGGCAAGTTAATTTACGTGCAATATAACTGCCCAGACAGCGTTTGAATGGGAGAACCTTTGAGCACATAATTATCGTTGCGCACATAAATGTTTTATGTTAACTACATGGCAGGTCTTATCTGATTCTTTCTTTTTAGACTTCCGGTTGTAAATAAAACATATGGCGACAACTTACCGTCTGTTTAGTTTCTATTAATGTTTCCACGTACAGAACAAATGGCGACGAGCAAATTGTGTTGCGATGTACCAAGGAGGCTATGAAGATCTCGAGGAGAAGTAAGACGCAGAGGATAGTGCCGAAGATAACGGAAAAGTGAGTGTTTGCTTAAGTTGGCTGCTGAATTATGGCATCACTGATCGGACGACTGGGCCCTTTGACGAGACTGCTGGTGACTGGCAGCTGTACAAAGAGAGGTTAGAGCAGTATTTCATTGCCAACGACGTGGTCGATGAGAAAAAAGTTGCCGTAACTCTTAGTCTGATTGGCGGGAAAACCTATTGCTTGCTACATAGTCTTTGTTCACCGGACAAGCCGTCGACAAAGACGTTGGTGAGTTGCTGTAGGAGCATCTCAGTCCCAAGCCAAATGTGATAGCAGAAAGATAGCGGTTCTACAAGCGCCAACAACAGAGGTGAGTCGGTGACAGATTACGTGTGGGTCCTCCAGAAGTTTAGTGAGCATTGTGAATTCGGCGAGCGTCTGGCGAAATCTCTGAGAGATCAGCTGGTATGTGGCATAAAGAACAAAAATGTTCTGAAAAGATTGTTGTCCGAAAAGAATTTGACCTACCAGAAGGCCAGGGAGATAGCCATCGCCATGGAAATGGCTCTGAAGGATGTATCCAAGGAATCCAAGGAGCATCGGCAAGTGTTAACAAGTTGCAGAGGACAACTGGAGATCGTTGCTTCAGGTGTGGTAGGAATGGCCATGGCCCGCAGGATATCCGTTTTAAGGACGATAAATGCCACAACTGCGGTAAGAAAGGCCACATTAAGAGAAGATACAAGGTGAAGAAATCCGGCAAGTCATCTTCCGAAGGCTAAGAGACCGAAACAGACCAGTTTAAAAAGCGAAAACCAAAGAAGAAAGTTTTCTATGCTGACGACGATGAAGTGACCACTGATGACGAGGAATCTAATGGCGACAGCACTTCCTGGTCAGATCCCGGCTATACGCAAGTTGTTTGCGATGTTGCTCCACAAAAATCAGAAAAGGCTGTGGGCAGATTCATGAGCAACGGCCTTCAAGAAAACGAAAGATCTCATCACATCTGATCTCGTTTTAGCACATTATGATCCGAAACTGTCGCTTCGACTGCATTTTCACGCGCCGTCAAAAGGTATTTCTGGTGTTATTTCACATATCTATGCAGATGGAAGCAAACGCCCCATTAGTTTTGCATCCCTGACACTGTCAAAAACTGAACAAAATTATTCTCAAATCGATCGAGAGGACCTCAGCATTGTTTGGAGCATCAAGAAATTCAACATGTACCTGTTCGCCCGAAAATTTACTCTGATTACCGACTGCAAAGTTTTGGTTTCCATCTTCAATCCCAAGAAAGGCATTTCAACAACTTCGTCTGTTGCAAAGGTAAGCCTGATGCAAAGGTACGCCATTTTCCTTACTGGCTATAATTATGAAATTGAATACCGAAAGACAGGTGAACACGCCCACACTGACGGTTTAAGTAGACTACCCCTCCCGTAGGCCAGAAAATTCATCAGCAATATTCTACGCTGCCCTACTCGACAACTTGCCGATTTCATTCAAGCAAATTGCTGAGACAACATCAAAAGACCAGGTTTTATCACGAGTTTACGAGTTTACAAGAAATGGCTGGCCCGCAAGAGTTGATGAAAATCTTTCCCCTTATCATACACATGAATCAGAATTATCCATTTCACAATAATGTCTGCTGATTGGAAACAGAGTTGTTATTCCGGAAAAATTCCAGAGAACTTCCCTACAAGAACTCCATAGTGCCCATCCTAGTGTGGTGAAAATGGAAAATTTGGCTAGATCGTACATTTGGAGGAACAACATCGACAGAGATATCGAAACGCAAGCGAAAACTTGCTCAAGCTGCTTAGAGATAAGCAAAGCTCCAACAAGAGCTACAGTTCACACCTGGGAATGGCCAAGTCATCCATGGCAAAGGATCCACATTGATTTGGCAGGACCTTTTCAAGGCCATATGTTTCACCATAATAGTTGTCCCACACTCCAGATGGCCAGAGGTACGTATCATGGAAAAATCACTGCCCCGGAAACTGTCAAAGTGCTTCAAGAACTGCTTAGCGCCTACGGAATTTGCAATGTTATCTGTACAGACAATGGTGCAACATTCCATTCAAAGCCTTCCGGAAATTTCTGAAACTCCATGGAATTATTCACAAAACCACGAGCCCTTTTAAACCCTCGTGAAAAGGTTTAGCAGAGCGTATGGTTCAGAGTCTCAAATCTAGCCTCAAATCAATAAAGCACGAACCTGGTTCCATGCACGACAAATAGCCAAATTTCTACTGATGTATCGCTCAACTGAGAACGCAACAACCAACGAAACCCCAGCATGGTTATTCCTGGGACGTGAAATCAAAACAAGGCTGTATTTGGCAAAACCCAATTTACGTGACATCATTTACAGAAATGAAAACACCAAAGACGAATTTCAGCGCCTTTCTTTTAGTGTGGGCGATGAAGTGCTTGTGAGGGACTATCGGCAAGAGCAAGAAAAATGGACATTTGCAGTTATCTCGAGAAAAGTCGAAGCGTTAATGTATGAAGTTTTTGTTGACAATTCACACGTTGACCAAATCCATCGTTCACAACACCCGGTTGAAGAAAAACCTATCAAGAGCGATAATACCCCTCAATCATCACCCGTTTTACCCAAGCCCACTTAGCATAAACCGGCAGTAGACCGTACAGCTATTCCGTGCAGCACAGCACCACCTACAGCTGGTGAAACCATGACTTCAAAAGAGAAACCCGTTGTTTCTAGCCAAAAAAACTGACAGTTAAAATTCCAGAGCCTTCTGCTAATGTTTTACACCCCGTTTCACCTGTTAAAGCAAAAACGGAAATTTCGAGTGTCGGTAGTCGCGTATCGCGATCAGGTCGTTCTGTAAGATCGCCAAAGAAGTACGGTTTCGAGGACTAACTTTTAGTTAAATGTCGTGCAGTTAAGACATTTTGCTACATTTAATGATTATTTATTTATTCTAAGTCAATATTAACGTTTTATGATTTTTAATGCTGTGTAGGTGCTGATTTGATAGCCAGTTGCAGCTCAGATAAAGTGCTGATAATGTTGCTGTAACGTTGACAATTTTTGCAGTTAATCATCATTTCAGCTGCTGTAATTATGTACAGTAAAAGAAGAAAGAGAATTTTGGATTTATCTTTTGCTTTTAATTGCTTATGACATATCTGAGCTAAGTGGCAATTTTATAGTTATGGTTTAGATATCACTGAAGTAATTAATTTCCTGTCTGGTAAGTAATTCTTAAAGTCACACTCATGGGTAAAGTTCACAATCAGAGAACATCGAATCGCAGTAACAGCGATAATACAGAGTAAAAAAAGTGGAAAAAGTAGAAATTTTGCAATTTTCAGGTAATTTAATTGATATATTCTGCCTAGAATACTCATAGATTTTGTATCTCTTTGTTTGACAATCAGATAAAGTGTTCAACTGAATGCTGGTAGCAAAATAGCAGTTAAAGCACAGTTAAGTAGTAATCTACATAGTAAGTTTTGTATTAGTACGCGGGTAATGTTGTGTATATGAGTAGCCAGTGCGAGACTTCCGTTTGTAAATAGGACATATGGCGGCAACTCAGCGTCTGTTTAGTTTCAATTAGTGTTTCCACGTAGCCACCTCGCATACAGAACACATACAACCATGTCGCACTTTTATCACAAATGATAATGATCTATTGTAGGGATAAAGCTTACATATTCTGGCATCTGTGACCTTGGTGTGCAGCTTGAAAAAAAAAAGGACGAACGGCTGCTCGCACAAATTATATAACACTTGCAAGCAAAAAGCTGTTAATTAATTATAATTTTATTTGGGACATCTTTGTTTTGAATCTCTAGTGTTATTATTCAATCATTTAATAGCTACCCATTTTCTATTTCTGAAAAAATTTATTAAAGAAGCATTGCCATGGTCAGGATGCCATTGTATGCCTAATGCATTTTCGTACCACCCTTTTCGGGACACTTAACACGTTGGTTGTTTGAAATTAGTAGCAATTTTAACAACTGCATAATAATTGAACTATTTAATAATTGAACATTTCGTACTCAACATAGTTTGAAAACACTTCATTTTTCCATCTTTCTGTATTAATAATTATGTGAACATTTGAATATTATGATATTTGTTGGGCACCCAGTACATTTGCTTCAGCGTAGGTTTTTGTAGATCTTTTTCACAAAATATTGTTTCATTACTTATGTTTCATTTTATTTGTTTGTTCTTGGTTTCGGTATTTTCAGATATTGCTTCTTGGTCGTTTGAATTTGCTCTGATTAGATATTAGTCACACATACATACTCTAGTAATTGCAAAAGAACACATAACTTATATATTCGAATATATTCTCACATTTACCAGACAATACATTACCAACGCTTAGAAACCATATTTTCTGACGTTACATCGCTCACGCGTCTTAGATCATGCCAAGGCAATATATGAAAAACTTCATTAGAACAAATATTAAAAAAATAAAAAAAATGTTTTTAGGAGCCAAAAATGAACATGTGATCTAAAATCCACCAGCCTCCTGATAGTCTTAGTGCTCTATACTAGTGTAATATTTAAATCAGTTACAACAATACTTGTAAAAGAAATCAAAAATCAAACAGACACTGTAACATAAAATTTTCTTTTTTGTGAATAACATAGGAATAACGAATGAAAATAATTTTATGCAAAATACACACTACAATTGGACACTAACATATTAACATACATTAGTTTTATATAAAAAGTATTTCTTATGAAAGTTTTGATCCACAAAACATCATTATATATAGCAAATGAATTAAACGCACGGTATAACACACAAACAAAAATATGAACATTTCAATTAAACTTATATAATTATTAAATGATAAACCACTCCCTAACAGATTTCTTTGTTTTAGACTCAACAGGAAAATATCTGAAAAACCTTATTTGAATTTTGAGACATAGCCAGTAACTGCTGATGCAAAACGATGTAATACGCAGAAAGTTACATTTCTATTTTCTCACCCAAAGAATTCCTTTTCACCATACATTACATACATTCCAACAGGTCTTTGGCTGTTAAGTATCTAATAAGGAATTGGTAATGTTTGCTCTTTTTCATAGAGGCACCAATTCGCTGTTTTCCTCAGGCGGTACGTACACTAATGTTATCATGGAAAATCACTTTGAAAATACGGAACTCTTAACAATTTGATAGCAATGGTATTCTTGGCAACTTGGAGAATTGGCAAGTCCATTTTCTTTAATGTTAGAATTAGTTTAGAATCAGCACAAAAACAGGAAATATAGATCAACTACCACTCTTACAGATAAAATAATGATGTTAAATTTCACGTTGAAAGGATAAAAAGTCGGTTTAGAAGGAAGAAATGAAAACTTGATCAGATACTTTAAACCTGTTAAGTTGAATGTTTGACATTTTACAAAACCATCTAGAGACTCGATTTCATATAATACTGGTCACTCAACATCAAATATAATATCTTATTCAGAAGCTGAAAAATAGTTTAAGACATCCAGTTGACAGTTACACAATTATTCCTTCTTACATCTTTTCCTAACAGGATCAGTTTCGTTTTAATGAACATCGAAGAATTACTTTCTCCAAAGCCATGAAGGGGGCCTCGAACATGATACACGTCAGAAAGGCAACTCCGTAGGCCATGGTCGTGTGGCCCAGGAACAAGTATATCTTCAAATCAATAAATACCTCAAGGTTGATCAACTGCCAGATCATTATCTACTACTCAGTTTAATTTGCAGTGAAATGATTTATTACCTTGTACATAAGCTACAAAGATAAAATTAAAAAAAAAAACACACGCGCAGTTTGTTTTAGTTCGATATCAGTTTTTCACAAGTGAAAACATCACGCCTTTTAATTCAAATCTGAGGTTATTTTAATATAAACTGATAAAAGAAAACAAGTGTGGCTCACAGAATTCACGCATTTCTAAAGTTACTTACGTAAGTCCAAAGAATTGATTTAGCATTTACTCAACCAAGGTCTTAAGGGAGTGTCGTAAAAATGACTTACGATGTTGTAGGTGTCATAGTTAAACTGGTACTTCTGTTGATACATGTAGCTCATTATCACAATTGGGTGAACTAAGTAGGCCATATACGTGAGTCGACTTAATGGCACTAGTACAGGCAAGGATAGCAGTTTGTTCACCGGACCTGTTGCACATAAATCAATGTACAAATCTACATGATAAGACAAGCAGCTATTGTTTCTGGAGGTCAAAAGTGAAAAGGCACTTTTATTTAAAATTCTTTTTTAAATTGGACTTCTACTTGAATAAGATGATTCTCAATATCTTTGTGAAATATTTACTAAACGAAGCCGTTTGTACCTTTCTCAGATGATCTAAACTTTTCTTAGAAGAAGGTAATTGAACTATCTATTATATTTATTATTTCTAACAAAACATAGGTTAATTTCCTCGCAAACATAATCCTTCCATTCTCCCATCTGTATAATGCAATAGATATAGATAGGATCAATAAAAATGTACCTCCGTAGCCAGTTACACAAGCGAAAATAACCCAGCAGAGGCCTAGTGCCCACGCGGACCTGTGCATGGCGTTGTAGAAGGCTTCTGCAGCATTGCTAAGCTCCACCTCATTCTTCGTATACCTATAAAGGCCGTAGACGACAAGCATGTTAATGGTGACCGCCAAGCACCACCCCAGCAATGCCAGCGCCTGAATATCAAGAATAGAACCAGACTGAATAACAGACAGGAGGAGCGAGATAATACCACTGATGACGGATGATAAAAACAAACCATTATGTAAAAGAAGCTAATGGCATCATTAGGTTTTCAAATATTGTCCACGATAATAGCTTTATAATATTAAAAACCTATCTTGTGTCCACAAAACATTCAATGTTTCACATGATCTGCTAATATTTCACGAATAGACATTATATAAAGAAACAAAACTACAAGATTGTTAACAAGCTGCAACAGTTTAAAGTACTCCACGACACAAGATGCGAAAGTAAACAAAAGAGACCTAATTTTCTATCCTTGCCAATATTACGTAAGCAACAACTTACCCAGTGCATTTTTATTTTTCTGTTTGTTTTGTACAAGATATAGCCACACAGCACACCTAGCATGTATGACCCTATCCTACACCAGGGTGCTGAGTACACCTTGTCAAAATAATCCCCGCTTCTGAAATAGGTGGTATGAGTGAATTATTAGTGAATTCAACAATAGGTATGTTAATAAATGCTCAATGTGACTATTTTTACGTACATTGATAAGCAATGCCTAGGTTCAGAAAAGAATGTTTGACGTTAATTAATCCTTCCTGGCGATTATTCTAAAATCTTCCTGACAGAGGGATACCACACTCTTTTGAGCCTGCGCATATGACAAAATGCCATAAAAATGTAGCAATGGCAAGTTGATACAAACAAACTGTGGCATAATGCTTCTAAACGAATGTAAAAGGATAAATTCAATTAAAAATATGGAAAATATAAAAGTCATACCCTATTTGATCAGGATGTGCGACTTCGCCCTGTATGGAAGCTGGAAAATGATAATGCGCTGATATAACCCCTGTTGCGATAAGACTAGTCAGCAGAGTTAAAAGGCTCACCGCTACTCCAGCCCGCCACTTCCTGTGAAGCAAAAACAAAGCCATGTTTTAACAGCTTTCTCCAAAGCATATAATACGCAAAGCATATTTACAACACTGTTTCGTTCATTATCTCTATACTTACTTCTAATCGCTTCTATTATCTATTATATTACCGATTACTTGTTTAATCAGTTAACGAATAGTATTCTCATATACTCAAGGCACTGTAATTTTATTACTTCAAAACCGTTGTCGTTCTTTTTACATTACCAAAAAAATAGATAAATTTGAAAATATTTGCTTCAGAATACTTTCGTAATGCAGAAGCATCATATTCAATAAAATCCAGTAATTTAGTTGACAAACCCGTGCCACTCACCAGAACAGAGAAACTAGAAAGATAGGTGTTATCCAATAGAACTGCATATCGTCGGCAAGATACCACGCCCAGTCCATGCACTGAACATAATACAATTTCGTATTAGTAGGGATGACTGAAGCATAACAGTTTCTACATTTCTGGAGAAAAGGCGATGTAGGTAGTGAATACGTGATCACTGTCTCAAGAATTTGTGTGAAATTAAGCAGTCTTTAAAATATGACACTAAGAAATAACTGAACTGAAACTGTAACACGTTGATCCAACGCTAATTTGATGTTGCAAAATGGACACATTCTTGCTCTTAGTCATGTTCTTATTCATACTTTATTCATAATCCTACTCTTTTCCATATTCTTCAAAAATTTAAACAAGACTGATTTAGTATTAAAAAAAAAAACAATCTTTCTGTAAAATCCACTTATCCAACACATTATCTGATGTTGCAAAGTGAACATATTCTTACTCTTATTCATGTCATCACATTCCGTCATTAGTTAAAAATGAATAAGTTCCAACAAAACAGTTTTATTACTTGAATAAATAATCTACCTGCTTTTCTGTATTTACGAAGTTGTTTACATAGAGCAAATTGGTCCACCATTTCTTCTTACAGTTCACATTTATATCAATCGTGGGCCACATTGGTCCACTACCCATGTATTCAAATAGGGCAGCATTGACTCCAAGTATTATCATGTATGGAATGGTCAATCTGAAGCATGAGATAGCTGATATACAATTATTTGAAAAACTGTTTTTATTTGTTCTTCCTGGTTTTGAATTTGAAGTGCAGTAAGAAATTCTTGGAAAAGAACTTTTTAAGGTGTATGCTGTTATGGAAACTTTTTCGCAAGTAAAAGCACAAGCTACCCAAATTCTGACATGAAAATAAATGGCAGCAAAATAGCACAAAAGTCTGAAAGACTATTTTTTAATTAGTTAAATTTTAATTAATTGTCAAACCTAATTAATTAATGGCAATATTGGTGAATTATTTTCTTATTGCTACATCACTTACTGCTGGTAACTGCTGAAGTAGAACAACTGCCAAACATTATATAACTTAACACAAGTTTTCGTGAAAATCGAAAAACACCTAAACTGCACCTCACTTAGTGCAATTATCTACACACGTAGAACAACACATAGGCAATGGGTCACCTGCCAGAAGAACTGCTGCTAATCTTCACTTAAGCAACACTTACTTGCTGCAAGTTTATGAGCACGTAGAGCAAAACCTAAAGACACCTCACTTACCGTCTGTATCTAACGGCAAATCCTTTATATATCACTGCTAGTATATATGGAAACAGAACAACAACCAAATGGTACCTCGCTTGCCACCAGTGTGTATGCACGAATAACAACACTCAAATATCCGTTACTTTCCGCCACAATACATGTGCGCAGAACAACACCCAAACGTTGCCTGACTTACCGCCAGTGGCTATATACGTAGAACAACATCCAAAGAATGCCTCATTTACTGCCAGTATATGAACAAGGATAACAACTAAACAGTGCCTCACTTGCCCTCAATATCTGTGTACGCACAGCAACACTTAAAGGGTGCCTCACTTACCGCCAGTATCTATGTACGTAAAACAACACCCAATTGAATTTCTTGATTCCTCCTTTATTTCTCATGTCCCGCAAAGAGAGAAATGTTACTAGTAGTCCACTGAAAGGAAAGAGAAGCAATTAGTTAATTTTCCATGGTATAAACACTTTTGATACAAAGACTGATATTATTTTGAAATGCCATCAAATTCATTTGTGGAAATAAAACATCTTTTTTGCATCTTGAACCATGTATACAGCGATTTATTATTTTGTGTGGAGCTGTTTAATTTTTCAGATTTTCAATGCCATGAACACTTACGGTAGTAATATTGATATTAATTTGGAATGTCATCAAATTAATTTGTGGAAATGAGAAAAAATTCAGCTTTAACCACGTGTAATTATCATCATTTATTTCACATTTCAGATAGCGATTTATGATTTTGTGTGGAACTATACGACATGCCATTTTATTGCTTAACGAGAGAGACATATGGCAAATTGAAGGTGGAAATTGGTTGATCGTAAGTGTTACAGAATAACCTTTTCCAATGCAAGTGGCTTGTCTCGCTTAAACAGTAACTGTGAGAACAAATGCTGAATCCTTCACTTGTTCGCATATACCTACGTCCTCTATGCTTCACGATTTCAAGCAAAAATGAAATAATCAGTTGCACTTTTGCACTTAGGCAGCTTCTTTTGAACATATTTTTTTGACAAAATTGTAGACAAAGTAAATATGAACAAAACAAGCATTGGCAAATCGGATCCATCGATTGGCTTGTTGCTAACACGTATTATATTCATTGCCTGATTGGGTTGAGGATTGAATTTAGAGCTTTAACATTTATTACTTAACTGAGATTTATAAAGCCCATGTCCATAGTTTAGGGGCTGCATAAACTGATTTCATAAAGAATGACTGACGTTACATATTCTGTGAATACTCTTGGGGATGGTTCTAGAAATATTTATTGCCTGATTGGGTTGAGGATTGAATTTAGAGCTTTAACATTTATTACTAAACTGAGATTTATAAAGCCCATGTCCATAGTTTAGGGGCTGCATAAACTGATTTCATAAAGAATGACTGACGTTACATATTCTGTGAATACTCTTGGGGATGGTTCTAGAAGTTTCCAAATGTCGTACTTTATGGATTCAAACTTTTTCTTTACCTTAGCACAAAGAACGAGTCCACGGATAAAGTGGCCCCTAGTACAGCTTGAGATGTTATTCTGCTGAGTACATCTTCAGCAATCATCAGGTTTTCTAACAGAATAACAGTACCAATTAACATAAATTTCAGAAAACTGAACGCTTGTTTGAATCATGGTTAATTTTGATTCGTGAACTGATATTGAATTTTTATGATGATGAAACTTACAGTCGTTAGATTTCAATATCGTTTTTTCAGCCACCACTTGACTGATGTTTTTGGTCTGGACAGATATATAATAAACTATATTAAATACAGTTGAAATATATCAAATTCGGTTTGAATTAAAGTGCTGCTTAAAACACTCTAGAGTAGATGTATATATTGTGTTTTGCTTCAATTAAATTTTGCTGTACTGAGTTCAAGAGTAGAGGTTTTCTTCAATAATTTCGAAACAATTACTTAATTAGCCAGCAATACTTTTTATTATGTTGACAAGCCTAGTCCAATTTCCACGCTACAACGTACTACAAGCTTCATCTTGTTGTTGCCATATTATCCACCTTTTACATTGTGCAATAAGTCAATGCATTTCGTGGTGACTTATTACTCCTTATAGGATAAAACTTAATGATCAAGGTTAACGCATGTAAAACAAAGTTATATTGTTATATTAACACAAATATGCAATGAATTATCTTGTTGATAAATGTAGGAAAGATTCCAAGTCTTACTTATCCCTACGATTACAACTGAATAGTAGTACGTGTGTCCCAGTATCACCCAAGTCATGCTGAAGAAACGAATGCCATGCACAGCCTCTAATGTTGCAATACTGTTGCGACCATGTGGTGTCACAGAGAAAAGTCTCTTACAGTTATTCAGTACAGAGAAACACATCAGGATTCGACCAATCAGACCTAGCAATAAAATGAAATGAAACAGAGAATATTATATGTCTACAAGCAGCTGAATAATTACATACCCATAAGTACTTACGAGATCTCTTAATAACAAGCGCAATGGTTTTAGTTTGTCAGTTTTCAAGTAGCTGATCCCGGTTATTACCGGGTGAAGGAACAGGATGGGTAACAGGACAAGAAAAATAACCATCATAATTAAGAAAAAAGAGGAAATTGCTGTAACATGCGTTTACTCTTTTATCATATTTGGCTTATTTGTTTAGTTATTTATTTTTGTCAGCGCGCATTTCTGATTGGACAGACAATATTAGTATTGTATTGAAATATATCCTAAAACATCCAAATGTGCAGATTTTTTGGGTAAAAAATTACATTTCAATAACACGCATCCATATGAAAATTTAATATTCTACGACACATCTTTTCTTATTAAAAATTTGCTACATTTGCAATTGGCAGCAATACAAATATCACATTGTAATAAAATTTAAATAAAACATTTCGAATTTCGTTCAGAATTGAAACATGTATATATCGATATTGCTTGTAGAAATACTGCAACATGTATTCGGGGACGGGTATGAAAGTAAAGATAAACTATTATTTCAAAATATGTGCCGCATATATATATAAGGATCTTTTGCATGATTTATGGCAAATAGTGAAAGCAATGGAAGAAGAGGTAGGAATTAAAGATATTTACAGGACATATTTACAGGAAGATATCCTTAATATTTAGTAATTATTCGTCGAACTATCTCATGTTTTTAAAAGATATCCTTTGTGTGAAAAGTGTAATTTAGAGATACCACCTTGTTCTTTGTCAATACTGGCTTTTACATCTTCTTTGATTTTGCTGGGTGATAAGGGGGTGTGTTCGTCGGCGTCAAGCAGGGTCGCATCATCATTGATACTTCCAGTTGACTGTTCACCTGCCAAACAGGCGAGCAAATTAATTGACCAAATTTATCGTTTTGGGACTCTTATGAGGATAGGAAAGGATGACAGAATTTGTACAGTAATGTTAACTTAATGGCAAATTTTAAGGTTTTTTCAATGTAAAAGATTACGTTTGCCGCAAGTTTATGTCTTAGATCGTATTTATAGTGCTGAAATATGTCGAATTGTAGTGAGTCTTACTCTGTGCCAGTTCACGCATAGCAACAGCCTTTCTGACATTTCGCTGATAGAACAAGAGATCGTAAAACGTCCCAAGCACAAGAATTACTCCTAATAATCCTAACAGTGCTCTAAAAGACAAAGAAAATGGTTACTAGAGTTATTACAATAAAAAGTAAACAACAGCTCAAGTTATTATTCGAAACATCACGGTACAGATAAGTAAAACATACGTAGAATCTTCTGAAAACTTACTGCAGCTTAAGAAATGCAGGGATAAATATTCCCTATTGCTGTTGATCATTTGGTGTTATGCACAAAGTTATACTTCGCGATCTCGAATTTTTACAATAAAAGTACACACAGTAAGCGACATATTTTCTAATGTATTCATCAAACGCTCGGTAAAAAAAGAATGCACTTGTGTAACAGAAACTGTTTATCTTTAATGGAATTTCCGAAACATACACAAAACTTTGAGATATATATATATATACAGGGCGATGATAGAAATAGAAATAGCTAATCATTTGCGACAGTGAAAAAACGGACAATTGGGGATATTGTAAATAAAAAAGCAAATTGGTATGTGGAATGAAAATAACTGCTTTTGAAATTAAGCAATTGTGTCTTTGCATGCACTTTAAATGACGACTTAAAACAGCATGTGATGTGTTGGATTATTAAAAAGAAAAACAAAACACCAATAAGTATTTTCTTAATTAAGGTTTTTTTCGT
Source organism: Protula sp. h YS-2021 (assembly GCA_949752745.1). Classification (NCBI taxonomy): domain Eukaryota; kingdom Metazoa; phylum Annelida; class Polychaeta; order Sabellida; family Serpulidae; genus Protula; species Protula sp. h YS-2021. The sequence goes on along the minus strand of OX457033.1, from coordinate 26,854,983 downwards.
TATAACGCCATAATTTCACTGGAATAAATAATGGTGGTATAATGAGAGTAGACTGTACTTCCTTTAAAGTTCTTGCCTGGCAGTGGTGGGGCAATGTTGTGAGTCAAACGATAAAAGTGATGATAGAGGTGATGAAAACATTATATTTGTTTGACAGGCGGAAGACACTAAACTTCCTAATAAGTTTATTTTCACGTGATTTTTGTCCGACAACTCTAAACGCCCCCTTACATGTTTATGTTTTACATTCACAAAGAAACTACAAATTACACAAGAAAGATTCTCACTAAGAAAAGAATTATTTCTGTTTATATAATTAATGGAAATGTGGATCAGAGAAAGCAAAGCGGGAGTATAACAGGAATATGAAAGATGATTGCAAGTTATTCAGGTCGATTAACAAAGCAATGCACCGAGTTTCGGATAATCCCTTACCCGACAACAATTATCTTCAACTGCTAGCCGAAGAATTTTCAAACTTCTTCATGGCTAAAATAAATAAATTTTCCTGATGCCGAGAATGACACATTGATTTTTGAAAATGTGGCAGCTGAGGTGACTTTGTTCGAATTTAAAAACCTTAGCGAACTTGAGGTAAATTTTAGTTTTATTGTTGAATGATAAGTTTTGTGCACTTGACTACGTACCAAACTCCCTAGTAGATATAGTGCTGGCTATAGCAAGCTCTATTGTCCAATGATAAGTTTTGTGAACTTGTCTACGTAACCACCTCCCTAGTAGATCTAGTGCTGGCTATAGCCAGCATAGTCAATTTATCCATTACTCAAGCACGAGTGCCAGAGACATGTTAGGCTGCAATATTGAAACGACTATTAAAGAAACCCACACTTTATAGGAAGCTGAAAAATCATTATCGCCAATTATCGAATTTACCATTTTTTGAGTAGGACCACGGAATAGGCTGTTGGTAACCAAGTTATAAATCACCAAGTTAAAATAGATGAATAAAATGAAATTTATGACAATATCGAAAGTAAAAAGTAAAAGCGATAATTTTGTAAATTTGGATATTGACAATCCGGTAACTATTAGAAGTTACCTGCCAGATACCTTGGCGTTAAAGATGGACTCAATCATGGCTATGCGCATACAAAAAAAAACCAAGTGAAGAAGTTATGCTACTTCTACATATACTGGAATCAGAGAATATGCGCCTCGTTAGATACAGAAACCTCAAAGACAAAAAGTCATGCCCTCGTTATCTCAAGGATTGACCATTGCAATTTTCTTTAAGTGCTCACTAGAATCGATATTCATTTCCCACAGCTTGTGATGAATCAAGCAGCGCGGATTGTTATGAACATCGGTAGAGGCCCAAGCATTAGTATTTACAATGTGCTGAAACAGTTCCATTTGCTCAGAGAGTAGAATAGAAAATAACCACCTTCGTCTTTCGAGGGATTCTTGGAACTTCCACTCAATATCTAATTTTTTCTGTTCAGCCCTGCGTGTCACGTCGATTTAAATCTTCTTTTTGTTTCGAAAACAAAGAATTACTAGACAGAATTCCGGTACATAGGGGATTTAGGCCACTTGCAGAAACCATTAAAGAAAATATTTGAAGGGGTCCATGCATAAACTTGATAACTCCACTTATCAGGAAAATGCACTATTACCACTACGGTATTTCTTGGCCTCTGTTCTATCACATATGTAAGTCTTACACCTCAAAAACCGATCAGAACTGGGCATTTTTGTTTAGGAAAATGCGCTCTGAAGAACCTATGTTTGTTGCTAAACTTAAAAAGCATCTTTCTCCACTGCTGATAAGTGCAGTTATCAGGTTTATGCATGGACCCCTTCATTTGTATTAAATTATGACCAAAAACCTCAAAGCCACGCAGTACCCCTTCTTTATCGTCGCTTTGGCAAAAAGAACCACAAATAGCTCTTTCTTGAATAGAATCGAGATAATATCAATTTCCTGTTTTTGCCTTGACCGTGACCCACAACATCAAGGTCACACGAAGTACCTCTTATGTAGCGTTGTTTAGGCCCAAAGGGTCGAAAATCTCTAACTATTTTCTAGATAATGGTCAATTTCCGGTTTTTGACCTTGACCGTGACCCAGAAGGTCAAGGTTATAGAGGTACCTCTTATGTAAAGCTATTTAGGTCTAAAGGGTCGAAAATAAGCTCAAAATCGCTCTATTTCTAACCATTTCGAGATAATAACCAACGTTCGGTTTTTGACCCTGACGTAAACCAGAAGGTCAAGTTCATCGAGATACCTCTTATGTAACGCTGTTTAGGCCCAAAGGGTAAAAAATGAGCTCAAAATCGCTCTATCTCTAACAGTTTTCGAGATGAGTCGGCCAAACCTTAACGGTCAAGATTCGGGATAAAATTTTACCCACTTCTGAGTACTTTTCATGTGTTCAAATGACTGACTCAGATAGAAGGGGTTTTCTGGAAACCATTTCATGGAAAAAATAACTTTGACCTCAATTTGACCTTGACCTTTGAGTTAAAAAATTGCGGATTTATCGAGACCTAATCACCTATTACATATGCGCCAAATTTCATGTCTCTTGGTAAAAAACTGTTGGAGTTTTCTGGAAACCCTAAGAACGGAAAAAAGAAGAAAAAAAAGGGCAGAAACTTCGAGAAAAACTACAAAATTATACCCATTTGCAAATCGCAGTATTGGTAATTTAGACTCGTTCAAGAAGGCTCTTAAAGCGCATCTTTTCACTTGTGTCTTTAAGGATATTTTGTAGTCTATAGTGTTCCATGTGAGTATTTTAGTCAAGTTTGGCTATCATAGCATTGTGAAGTTATTTGTCAAGTTATGTGTCAAGCAGTGTCAAATTGTGAAAAAACTGATATCAATGGAAATAAATGGATGCATTAAAATGCTTCAGGGTTTGAAGCATCTCAATTAGTAACTGGATATTAGGAGGCGCTCAGTGCTTGCTTAATGGGCGCGATAGAAATGAACTGAACGAATGAATAAATAATAGATTGCAAAAGCTTACATAACACATGCTGCACGCGTTGTTATTTTTCTCATTTCCACTGGCTGACAAGACACACGTGACTGGAATGGAGCGGTCGGAATGTACTGTAGAGCTGGAAGTAACATAATAAAACATTGGTTAAAATATTCACGCCCTTTTTAACAATAATAATTGGGCCTGGTTGGTATATATGTTAAATATCAAGCAAGACTAAATATAAAGCAAAATAATAAGATCTTGTTCATATATTTAACAAACGGAACATTTCGAGTTAAATACACTTATATATTTTATGGAATATCTGCCCAAGTCTAGATCCTGCTCTGAAGTGTTTTTGGGGAGGGGGTGACTAGGGGGGGTTTAGGAGAAGATCGAGACAATGTCTTTACACTTGCAGAATAGAATTATGAAATTGCTTGGATTAGTTGCTCTTAACTTGAAAATGTAGTATGGCTTGTTGATCGGGAGTGAATTAGGAAGGAAATTTACTTTATCACTTACTCTTATTGATGATAATGGTCAGAGTGGACGCTGTACAAGTGCTTGGAAAACACATGCCGACATGCAATGAGTCAACATCCAACTGAAACGATAGTAAACATTGCAAGAGATGTAATGACTCGACACAGAATGAAATCGATATTAAACAGATCCACTGGCATAAATGCGATTTTAAATGTTTGGAAATGTAAATCAGAAACTGCAAAACTGCACTGTTTATGCAATGAATGCATTTATATGCACATATATTCATTGCAATTGCTTTGGTATACCATTCCAAAATGTACCGATGCACTGAACAACATAAAATATCTTAAGAATAACGTCAGGAATAACTGTCTTCATTTCGGTAGTGTTTATTGACACAGCTGTACAATAGAACACTACGCATATGGGTATCTCCTTGCGGAATATTTCTGTAGGTCGCATTAGCAGAAAATGAACAACAATCAAATAAATTAATGTTATTACATGAACGGCTTCACAGTAATTGTGTGCTGACAGGACGTGTACTTACCTCCAATGAGGTACTTATATAAGTACCACTAATATGCTTTGCCTTTGCTTTGCCCTGTTCGTCACTCTTTGGTGCGCGGTATATTTTAGACGTGCAATACTGTCCACGAAATGCTTCTTGGTGGTCTTTTATGTTAGAAGGTGCGTACTGTTTAATGCATTGTTGGTAAGATCCTAACCAATTGACATCTCCAAAGAAAATCCCAGGGGGAGGCTTTGCCCAAGCATCTAAAACTGAAAATAAACAAGATACTAATTACAATGAAAACAGATATTGTGTTTGGTGCCGTTTTGGGTGTAAACATATTTTCTATATTGCAATAGGTTCGTTCTATCGTTGTATGTTTTATCTAAGCAGATTCTACTATTGAAGTTTTAAGGAATAAATGCAGACGCCTTTACTGAAACCGTTACAAGTCGTATACAGTGAAACCCCACTATTAAAGACTATTAAAGTAACTTTCTGGCAGAGCCTGTCCCTAGTAGCGGGGTGTCCTTATACAGGGGTGTCTCTAATAGTAGGGTGTTCCTAATGGCGGGGTGTCCCTAATAGAGGGGTGTCTCTAACAGCCGGGTGTCTATAATAGCGGGGTATCCTTATCCGGGGGTTTACTGCATTTAAAAATAGCAAAGTGTTTTTACGATACGTTTTTTCATATAATATCTATATCAATAGCGTTTAGTTTATTTATTAATTATATGCAGCAGCAGCGCGACATAGCTAATACAATACACAATGCTAGATAGATGAGAGAAAATTTTATCATTTAAATCAATAATTACAGACCTACAGCAGTTCCTGGGATATAAGCAATAAATCGACTTCATTCACTTTGTGAAAAATAAAAAACTTTAGAGTGCCAAATATTCATCATAAAGCGTACGCCATAGCAGGAACAGGAATTATTTATCCATGCTTTAAATGCTTCATAAGTTCAATTTAATGAAATGATTGAAAATACCAAAATCTATACAAGCTTAAAAACGTTATGAAAGCGAACTTTCAAATTCAAAATTGTATATTTATAATGTATGGTCATATCCACTCGTGACCTGCGTGGTATCAAGTCTCGCGGGTTCTAGGGTAGAAATTTTATTTTCAGTTCCTTTTTGTAAACAATATAATTTTGGTCCTAATTTTGGAGTAAAATATCAGCAAAACATCAGATTATAAAGATTATACCGTTAAGGTTCCAGGTTGAGACAAGGATATAACATGGAGGTCATACTCTAAATCATTTTTTAGACACAGATTGCAACCAAATTCTCTCCAAAAAATGCTCACAAAACAGGAATGGCGAACCGCTGTAATCTTTTGCTTTCCGTCGGTGTTGTTTAAAATTAAACTTACTCTGATTTGCCCAATGGTTCATATTTTCTGGGCTAAGAGATAGGAATATCCTAATTGTATCATTACGACATTTAATAAAATCATCCGGCGTCCTCCTTCCCAAGTCCTCCAAAGCGTCGTGAGCTAACATTGGCAAAGTCAGTGCTAAATCGCCATTACTCTTGTTTTTAGAGTAAGACAAAAGAAAATCCCTTATATACTGCGCGACTACTCGATCTGTAGAATTACACAACTGTAACTTCTCCTTTGATGCCCCTGAGCAGATATTTATAGACATCACAAGAGCCAAACTAACGAAGAAGAAGTTTGTACGAATCGCCATTTCAGCATTAAAGCTAAGTCGAAAACAAAACTATTAGACTTCCCTTATTTCCTTATACACACAAATTATTACAATTATTCCACTGCAACATAGCATAGTTTTTGTAAACTTCATTTATTTGTTTTCTAAGTTTCCTCTTTGCTATGGGAATTCCTTCAGTATATATATTTCCCTATTTGGGAGAGCTCTTGTCTATTATTAGCCTATTGAGATCTATGCGTAATACCTTACAGACTTGATAGCGTCTTAGCTATTACAGTGATGTGTCTGTAATTCTATATAAACACTGTATTTCTTCTGTCTTCAAGGCCATTGACTGCCTGCTTTACAATGTATATAAGCAATCTTACTTAGCATTATGTGCTTATAAAGTGTCACATCGTTATGCTTTTGTATAGACTATACAGCGATAGTTGAGTGGTGCAAGATTTATTCATATGTGGTCGGTAACCCATTGATAAAGAAGGCTGTATTTCATGTTTTTTCTCCTGTTCTGTGTTCAGATCCCAGGGGCCACTTGCTATCATATGTGTAGCTATGCGTGTTCTAAAAAACAAAAAAAGGAGCTATATTCGTTTTGAAGCCAGGTGCGATTCGCACTGAGTGTCAGTTTCTTTGAAAAGGTGTCGTAATTTCCATTCAATAATATGCATAAAAGAATAAAAGAAGGTGTGTTTGTGTGTGTGCATGTGTGTGTGTGTGTGTGTGTGTGTGTGTGTGTGTGTGTGTGTGTGTGTGATGGGGGATCCTTCAGAACTACACTCCCGTTCGATTAAAAAGGATGTTTTGCTTCAAAATTAGCACTTAGATCGACCTTAAGCAGGTCGTTTGTATTGGACAAGCATGGTAACCATGTGGTACATGAGTGCCTGCTCGGGTTTATGTATCTTGTTTAAATTGTTTATATGGCCATTGTAGTAATAGGCCGTTACGGCAGGTGTAAACTTGACCCAGTATGAAGAATTTGAGTCGCGAAATATTTGCAGGACATATTTTAATCACCCATTGCTCCTATTAGCGATTTTAAAACAATTAAGGTTAAAATACAGGGTTCCAATTATTTGGAATACTTGTCTTACAGGCTGTCAGATGATTCTTAGGATGATTAAACTTTCAATATTTTCTTTTCACCTATCCAATCCCACGGTATATTCACATTAGATTCATTCGGTGCTATATCCCTGCTCAGATCAGTTTTCAACAAACCCTTTTATTTCATCAATGACATCATTATGTCTACTTAACATCTTTTTTATTTCAATTGATAATTTTATAATCTAATGGTTGTTATAACAAGCACCCCACTGACAATACACTCCCATATAAAGAAATGATAAGTAAATTTTGCATTCTCTAAGCATTCTCTTTCACCAGTACACCACAGGTATAGGCCAACATGATGCTGATAAAGGCTTTTTGTAAAAACCGTTTTTACTTTGCATCGCGAAAGTCACCATGCAATACGCAGGACGGCATCACAATACAAAGAAATATCTGAGAGGTAAAAAAAGTTTATTTCTACTGTTCTTGGTCATCAATGGCATGGTTACATATGTTAACACAGAAACAGCTCATGGGATTGGTATGCTTTGGAGTTTATTCGGACACTTGTGGCAGACCACACTGCTCCGAATCCAATATAAAGAACCCAGCTCCACCATTTGACTTTATATCAGTTGTGTTTTTCTGCTGTGGTGAATTTTCTACTTGCACCATGCTACACTAGTATGATTACAGCTAGTTACTTAGACTTGGCGATTTGCAGCCCACAATCCTTTGAATGGATTTGCGTACACTCGCTTTGAATTTTACAAGTGTTTATGGAGTTTGTGCAAGGAACTTTTCTTAGATGGTTGGGAATCAAATTTTACATAGAAACACTTTGGTATGTCCAGTTTATTTCTATTGTTTTTGTAAAGAGATGACAGAAAGGCTCAATGGTTGGTAATATCGAATTGTGAATCGTGACAGTAAATCTAAGCAATTACAATCTAAGCAATTGGACTGTTACATATTGCAAGCATTCTACCTCAGTGATATACCAATGCTGGTTCTAAATATTTTAATTACAAAATACTGTTGCAGATTCCAAGTATTTTACTTCACGGGCGTACGTCTACTGATTACACTTAACCAAGACAAACAGTAAGCTTCTTTGATATATGAAATAAAAAGACACGTTCATAAGATTTATTTGTATAAAACGTAACTCACGCTCAAGCCCAGTGAAAAAGATGCTTACAAATCTTCTAGAACAATGCTGCCTTCTTGAACACAGAACAAAAGGAAAATAATAATGCTGGGACTGAAGATTAAAAGTTTTAACAATTTTATGTTTTACATTCAAGCTGACTAGCCACGAGTAAAAGAATGATGACATGTTGTGAGTTCTTTCCATGTATTTCTAAACAAGTAGTCTTCCTTTTTTAAGAAATAGCCAGAGGGTCTTTTATAATGAAAAGGACATTATTTCATTAAGTCGTCTAAATGAATTGTTAAATAATTAAGTTCGAATAAAAACAGACATGGAATATTATTAAATATATAGTTTGCGTGGTAAAACGCATGATGTGAAATGCCCCCAACCTGTAACCAGTTCCACTTGATATAGTATCAAAGTGATGAATTTGATAATTTAATATTCAACACATTTTATTTCACAATTCACATCGCCTTCGTAACAGATACTTAACGGCAAAAAGTTCATCATCTAAAAATGTTTGCACTAAAGACGTGAACTTTATAATAAATACTGAAGGTTTCTAATCTTCTTTTATTTTATTTGATTTTGATAAACAGATCGTTGTGCTAAATAGTTGCTGAATTTTAAATAAATTTGCTGAATTTGTTGTTATTTTTATTTATATTTTAAAATATGCGTAAAGGAAAATTACGTACAAAATGTCTACATAATTGTCAGAAGAGATGTGAAATATTCAACTGGATTTGGTATCATCCAAAATTAAACTTTGGTGTGATTATGCTTCGAGAAACACATATATAAAGTATTGAAGAAACATATTGCAATAACCAATGGGAATCATATCGCAAAGGAGATGCAATAATCTTTTCTCGTGGTACCTGTGCAAGAAGGAGAGTACTTACTATTACTAAAAAGTTTGCTCCGTATATTGCCAATAATATTTTCTTTGTGATATGTAATGAACTAGAACATGATTAATGGTGGCGTTATGACTGAGATATTGAATGGACTAGTGGATAAATCACCCTCTTGAAAAAAACCAAGCTTAACTCAGTGTAGGCTTAACTATTGGTTCGTATTATCTTGTATTAATTACGATCTAATAAACTCTTGGGGTTAGGAAAAACCATAGTGCAAATCTCTAATGAAACTTAATGTTCAAATTTCAAAGTGTAAGAGAAGCCAAGCATGATGGCTATTTCCTGCGAGCTTGTTGAAGATGAAAATTATGCGTCCCTAATAGGACAATCAAGTTAATACAGTGAACTTCACCGTCATATAGCACAATAATCCTGAAAGCACCTAATACCAACAAAATACCAATAAAAAAACCTGAAAGCAAAAATACATAAAATTAGACTTAATTAATGAAATCACAGAGCTGCAAAACAAACTATATTGTAACGAAAAATATAGCGAGCAAAAGCAGCGAGTATGAAATAGCCTTTAATTGGGAAAACACAAGCACAAAATCTTAGAAGAAATATCAAGGTTCTATGACATATTATGTAAATAATAGAATGAAGAAGTACCAGACAATTTTCCTCGAATAAGTAACGTTGATAATACAACGCTAAATAATGGCATAACTCGGTCAGAGAAATACAAGTCCATGCAATCTATAAAAATAAACAAAACCCAAGTAACGGATGGACTTGTTAAGGAATTTTATGATATTTTTCTTGAACTATTTAAGAGATATAGTGCTAAAATCTTATGAATACAGTTCTTAGTTGCAAACAGAACAGAGGCATTATAAGACTTATTCTAACAAAACGAAGGCACAACTTTTGAGAAATTGGAGACCTATTAGTTTGATAAACATAGACACAAAATAGTAAAAAATGCTTAGAGATTCCATACCATTCTGTTAAAAATTATTAATCCTGAACAAAATGATTTATAAAAGGCGGTAACATTGGCCTTAACATAAGATCGATGATGTATCGTATGAATTGTTTAAACCATAATCGTGCACAGATTGACTTTGAAAAGGCATTTAAATAATTGAGCTGGACCTTCATAGACATATATCGAAAACGCTTTGGCTTAAATGGGTAAAAATATGTTGCAAAACTACTGAAAGATGTATCATTAAGAATGGATATGCCATAAGCATTTTCAAATATTAAATGGGGTGCGACAGGAAGATCCAGTGTCGTCATAAATGTTTATTACTGCAGTACAGGTACTTGCAATCAAAGAAAATAGAATTATAAAAGAAATTACAATTAATAACTCTCAATCCAAATTAAGTCCCCTAGCGGATGATAGCATTCTACTATTAGATGACATTTAAGAAGTGAACTAAACCTGGCAACTCTCATTTATTTAGTTTTGGATTAAAGATTAACAAAGATTAGTCAGAGGTTTTATTAATCGAAATTATCAAAATTATTTATTGTAAATTTTAAGGATTTCGTTGAAAATGGGTAGATGGAGACGTGTTATTACTCGGTATAAGATATAATGATGATGCGGTTCGTATTGTTGAAAATAACTTAAAAAATAAACTGCTAGACTGTAAAAGATGCTTCGAAATTGGTCAAAATTCAATTTAACACTGAGCGGGAAAATAGCAATAATGTCTAGCTGTTCCAGGAATACTACATATAAGAGTTATTATGCGGTTTGGAAATTAAATCTATTCTAAATCTTATATCTTAAGGAAAACCATAGAGTGTCTAACACCTGGTGCTCAGATTAAGTTCGGGTGGGATTTCGAAATTTGGACTATGATTGTTACTATTATGATGTGGATTAAAAGAATGTTACAAAAAAGAAATTCACTAAGCTTCGCCTTCTTGTTTGAATATCCCCAGCAGAGATTTTGAAGGCATGCTTCCCCTGACAATGGACCCCGAAAGGATCCATGTGTAAATACCTAGCATTAATCAAGAAATGTTATCACTAGTTTTCCATAAAATGTGTATCGACAACATACTGTGATATACTGAAACAGTATATTTCATATAACAGATATATTCTTGTGCAAAAAATCTCCAAACGAATATTGAATTTATTTGCGATATTCTAAAAGGGGAAGGAAACTTAATGATCCAGTGAAGATGAAAAGTGCGTTAATGTAATCTCAAATCAACAATACTGAACTTAATAGTTTAATAACTTCAATTGCTATTCGGTGGAAGCAAGTTATTTATTCATTCCTAGAAACAACACCGTCACTATAATTCCAATTCCAATTCCAAAGATATCTCGCAGCTTTATACCAAACTGACGGAATACAGTTAAGCATGGAAGACTATTCATTAAAAGTAAATATCTCACTAGAGTAGTTAGGGATAGTATGCTTAATTTTTGAAATTATTCGCAAGAATTAAGCTTCTAGATATATTCCCTCTAAATCTGACAGCTCAGCTAATATGATGTGAAATAAATGTTAAATAAAAAAGTATCACATATGGCACAAAGAGAAAGATGCTTGGGTTGGTAGCAGGTAGCTTAATGAAAAACCTACTCCGGAAAGTAAGAATTATTAGTGAAGTTTTCAAAGCACTGTCTACGAAATTTTTATATCAGCGGATAGAGAATCGATTTTATTACATTAACTTGCAGAGATAATTGATAACACATATCCATAAAAATGCAACATTTTAAACACACTTTAGGAAAAAATTAAGGATATATTGTATAGAAAAGTGACATTTGACACTAAATATTAAGCCCTGAACATTTCTCATAACACCAATCAATCGACAGGATAAATTGTCACATTATGAACATTCTAAGCCTACTTATTCTAGCAATGTGCCTGGTTCCAATAAACATTTCTCACCACAGAGAGAGCCGGGGTTGCAAAACTCGCAAAATTAAGAGGATCATAATCATGGGTTAATCAAAGACGCAAAGAAGAATTACTATCACAACTTAGTGTCACAAAATCAGCACGACCAAGGCAAACTCTATAGAATCCTTAACAAGCTACTCTATCGCAATAATTCATGTTGTCTACCAGATATTACGTCGAAATTAGATCTTGCCAATACATTTGGAAATATTTTCAAATCCAAATTGAAAAAGAATAACAGAAAACTTTACTGATAGTAGCCAGTGTTTTGAACTCGTTAATGTAGAGCACCGACAGACTTTTTCTGGCTTTGCTGAATTATTGTCGGATAAAGTGCTGTCTATAATCCAAGCTTTGCGCCCAAAATCGTGCGGGTTAGATCCCATACCAACGTGACTAGTGAAAGAGTGTTTGCTAGAATTGTCATCAATTATCACGAAAATTATTGATATATCGCTCCGTAGCACGTTCCAGAACAACCTAAAACAGGCAAATACAAAAAAAATTCCTAAAAATTATAGCCCTGTCTCGAATTCGTCGTATGTGTCAAAATTGATAGAAAAAGCAACTTCACTTCAGATTCGAGATCACATTACAACCCATGCACTGGGCGAGCCCATGCAATCTGCGTATAAGAAAGGCCACAGCAACCGCGTATGGATAAGCGACGTATTGTGTTTTTTTGCCTACTACACCTACCAGCCGCATTTGATACGGTTGGCTATTCCATACTCATAAAAAGATTGAAGCTAACTTTAGGTATCGATGAACAGGCCCTGCACTGGCTCGAATCCTATTTCAAAAATAGGCAGTAGAGAGTGAAAATAGATGACGTACCGTCGGATATCAATGATTTAACATGCGGTGTCCCCCAAGGATTTATCTTCGGTCCAGAAGCATACGAACAATACACGCGACCAGTTGGACGAGCAATTAGTCCTTTTATATCTTCTGCAGTTTTTACGCAGATGATAGTCAGCTACTACACTCTGTTGATCCGAAGTCAATAAACGACCAAAAAGCCAAATTAGACAATATTTCGAACTCAATGTCATCAGTCAGCTCGTGGATGTTCCAAAACAAACTGAAACTGAATGAAACGAAAACAGAATGTATGGTTCTCAGAGAAATACGTAGACCTCTGTCAACTCGACAATTTGATATTGGGCGAAGAGGCTATACCTAAGTCATCATTGGTTATATCAAAACTGGACTTTTGCAATGTCTTATTTTTGAGTATAAATACAAAAGAACTGAACAAAGTTCAAAGGGTTAGGAAGTCAGCCGCTAGGATTATTACCTATACCCATCCACATAAACATATTACCCAAGCCCTGACCAGCCTCGCTGGCCTAGTGGTTAGAGTGTCCGCCTCCAGACTGGAAAATCGTGGGTTCAAACCCCGGTCGGGTCATACCTAAGACTTTAAAATTGGGACTCCTCCTTGCTACCCTGTGATGCACTCCACATGTAAGGGTTAGAAGGAGGGCGGGAATGCCCCATTTCAGTATAATGTTGCAGGGGGATCCCGATATGACCATAGCAGTTGAAAGGGATCTAAAGAACAATACAATACAATACCCCATTCTTGGTCTCCCTACATTGGCTTCAAATAAAAGAACGTTGTGAATTCAAGATTGCACCACTAACTTTCAAAGCTTTGCACGTCATACCTGTGTAACCTTATAACACAGTATACGCTTTCCCGTACACTCCGATCTGAGAACCATTTCCTATTGAGGCAATCTAATTAAAAAGGTGTGGATACCGTGCTTTTACAGTTTCTGCTCCAAAGGTATGGAACTCTCTGCCATTAGAAATAAGATCTAAAGAAAACTTTCAAAGGTTTAAGAAATCTCTAAAGACACACCTTTTCAAGAAATCGCATGGCAAATATTTCGATATACAGCGCTGGGATACTTCAATGTGACCACGCGCTATATAAGAGCAGTATATTATGTATGTATGTAAAAAGACCTACAGCTGGCTATTGGTTGATCTATTACAGACTCATTTATTCAAATACAGACGCCATTCTAAAAATCGGGAAATATTTTTGATGCATTTTTTGTATTTCTGAAACTAAAATCCAAACTGATGAAAAATGATAAGAAAAAATGAAAAAAAGGAATGGCACATTACATAAAAGTCTTAAAGTTAACATTAAAGAATAATTTTGTTAGGGCGAATGGAATGTATTTATGTCTGTTAGAATTAAATTTCCTTAATATGTGTTACATGGTTGTTGAACCAACAACAACAAAATAGCATTGGCGTAGTTATCAGTTTGTTTAAGTATTGTTAAACGTATTCAGTGATATATGAAATGAAATAAAAAGGATTTAAAATAGCTATTTATTAAAAAAATTAATTGTTGTAATTCTATTGAAAAGTCTAGATGACTTGCTATTTTTAAGGATTGACCAAAAATAGGTCTTTGAAAGTCTGCAAGATGTGATCTAACCGAATGTATTCGCATAACTGAGGCAATCGGGGCGGAAGCCAGTCTCCTGTTTACCACCCTAGATCAGATTCAAATCTTGGATTTAGTAAACAGTTGATATTTCTGTCATCTGCTACCAACCAACTACGTTTAAAATTATGTACAAAAGATATATGCAAATAACACCAATTCCTGCACACAAATCTACTTTAGACTTACGCACTAGTACAATTAAACAGTATTATCAGGTGCACAACAGTAACATAAACAACTACATAGAAGAATCCTATAATCTAAAATCGCTAAAATCTGCTTTTAGCGATATACTAGCTATCATATAATATCATTGTTTACTGTTTGCTGTTATTACTGAAAAGTACTATAAATGAATAAATGATATTATATGATATTATAAACGAATAAAATGTCAAGGCAAAACACTACATGAGTAAAAAAAGGCGTTTAATGCGTTTTACTGCAGCGATGGTATAAATTGAATCCATTTTGCTAAACTTCCCAGCAAGATGCAAATGTCTTGCTAAACAGTCCAAATGTCTTGCCTGTTCACTTGTATCTTTTGAATGTTTTGTATAAACAAGAAAATCCCTGTTGTTTGGTACTAGCAATCGTAGCATTGTTCTTTGCCATTTCTCTTTCTAGTGCTTTTCTTTTGACGCACATAACCAATCAGTACTTTCTCCAGGGCCATAAAGGGGGCTTCAAATGTCATGCAGGCAACGAAAGCAGTAGAGTAAGACAATATCATGCTCGCGAGGAATACATAAATCTGGAACCACAAAAGCAAATAAAAATAAGGTAATATGCTAGATTATGGAATTATTAGTGGAGAAAAAAGACATCTTTTATAGGAATAAGAACAAGTAGGAATACTTCAGAATGAATTTTGCCCTAGCATCTGGTCTAAAACTTACATTAGCAGTAAACAAATCCACGATTTGGAATCTGAAGATTTAACGTATAAAGAAATGAGAACCAAACTGCTGAAAAACTCTGATGAACTGGAAGCAATTTCACTAATAGGTTAAAGAGAATATCCTGAAAAAGACGTGAAAAATTCATGAAAAGGATTATACTGCTTTTACTTGTGCTTTAGTTCAAACGAAGAAAAGTTTAATTTAAATAGTAAAGGCATGGTAAGATAAAACAAGAGTGTAGGTACTCAAACAGCAAGCCAAACTGTGTACTCACGATGCTGTAATCATCGTAGTTAAACAAGTACTTCTGTTGTAATATATAACTGAGCATGACTGTCGAGTGTACTAAATAGGTCATGTAGGTCAATCTGCTTAGTGGTACTAGTGCTTTCCAAGACAAAAGTTTATTCACAAATCCTGTTTTGAAGCAAATGAAGCATTCAAAGTTTACACAATATGCCAATAAGTTAAGTATGTGTTATTAGTGGTTATCCGACATCCCTTCTCTTTTTATATTTTATAATATAAATGTGGATTACAAGAAATTATAGGCTCAGACGTCTTTGGTGCTGTCGCCTGTTATTTAAATGATTTTCCAACCTTCATAACATGAATGTAAACCATAAATAGCTGATGTGACAAATTTATTAACTGCCTAATATATAATGCAATGTATTATATTATGAAAAATGAGATAGCACAACTGGACAATTGTAATTTTCAATTTATTGAAAATAATTAAAGACTCTTATTCAATAGTTATTATATCAAGTGAGTAAGCAGAGTAAATTAGGTAACAATTTTATGCAGTTTATTAAGAAAAATAAAATTTTCTTTGGAATTTAATTTTATATATATTTATATTTTTAAATTCTTCTGATACCGTTTTGTCGAATCCCTTTGAGTAAATATATGTCAACGAAAATACATCATTTCACCATAATACCATAACAATCGACTTATAATCTGATAAAGAATAATTTAATAAAGAAACCATATCAAAACCATATTATAATGTTAATGATCTTTGAAATAAATACATTCAAATAACAATACATTTTTAAAGTTTTAAATATGCTATTTTAGAATAGGAAAATAACAAAGAATTGCTGAAAACCTCAAGATGAAGAATAAAATGCAGATAATCATAAATACTATGAAGAAAAGCACAAAATATGCTACACGACGGTGAGTCATATAAGTTTAATATATATAACATACCACCGTGCCGAGTAACGCATGCGAATATAAGCCAGCAAATGCCGAGCCCCCATTCAGACCTATGCACCGCATGGTAGAAGGCCTCCGTTGCCACGCTCAGCTCTATGTCTTTCTTAGTGTATTTGTACAGGCCGAATACTACGAGTATATTGATGGTGGCCGCTACACAACAACAGCCTTCAATCAACGCGTGAAAGAGCAAAAATATCGAAAATACTGTTATTTTGTATCTTTTCCTTTTTCTTTGTTTGAAGTTCTATTTAGTATAAGAAAACGGTTACAGGACATGTGCAGGACGTATCTGGAGAATGCTGGAGTGTTTATTTTATCAAATAGATTTTAGAATCATAGAGGCCTTAGAAATAGCTGTGTTTAATATCACTTATAAGAAGTTAATTTAATTGCAGCATGTTTTATTATATTAAAGATGAAAAGTCAGGCTTGGGTAAACATTGTATTAGAGGCGGAAGTTGGAAATATTTATTGGTTCAATGATGAAAGCGTTCAGAAAAGTAGAGGCAAAAGTTAGAATGGGAAATCTCATGCTGTTGACATCATTTAATAGAGCAAAAAACAAAAAAACAATTTAAAGCCTCACTGCTAAGTCCATACCAGAAGAAATTTTTTCAACAACATTATCTCTTGATCAAAGCGCTATTTCATTTTTCTTGTGTCGTGACTCTTATGCATGATACTGCATTGTTTGAAATTTCGCTTAAATAAGTTATTATTAACGACCATTAAAACCTCTTATCATTTGATGCATTTTGCGCATTTTGTGCTTTTTACGCAACTTAAAGCTTAGTCATGCAGTAAACACCATTTTTACAAGACTTGTAACAATGTAAGATCTACTGTCGAAACAGCACTTAAATTGAAAACAAAAATATCAACACTTCTTTCAGGTCTATGCTCACCCAGTGCATGCGCACTTTCAGGTTGGTTTTATGGAGCAGAAAGCCACACAAAACGCCCAGCAAATACGGCCCTATCCCGCACCATGGAGTAGCGTACAGCGTATCGAAGTACTCACTCACTCTGACATAGCCAAAACCATAATTCTAAACATTTTGTACGGTATTTCACGTGGAACTTACTCTGGCAAATATGCTACCCTTTCTGAGAAATTTGAAAATACTCCATTTAGTTTTAGCTAGAATACTTAAGTGGCAATTCAATTTATATTATATTATGTATATTTATTACCGGTGCTTGTATAATACACGATAAGTAATATCACATAATTCAGATAAAGGTTGCCATATATGAATTATGATAGAATAACACAGTTATGAGTCCTTACTCCAATAACTTTGGGTCTGTCACCAGACCCGGAACCGAAGCCGGAAGCTTATAATGTGTTGATAGCACACCTGTCGTTATAAAACTGGCAAATAATGTGACGATGCTCACCGTCACACCCACCCACCACTTCCTGTTAATACATTAATACAGTCTCACGAAATACTTACTTTTATTTCATTTCAACGATACAAGAAATAGTGTTATTTTGACTGGCAGCAAATACATAAATCCGTACATCCTACAGAAAGTTATTATTTGATATTTCCACGCGAACGCAACTAGGCTACAGAAAACATCACAGTGTAAAATCGCAGAGAAGTATACAAATATCACATTCAGAAGAAAACATATTGCTCTGTATCAAATTAAGAAATCATAAATAAAAACATAACACCACTGTCGTTTGGACTGTTTTGAAAACACTGCCTAAGCTTTGCATACTGTTGCACTTACCAATGTTCGCATTGCCTTTGACACCGACTGAAGGAGCGTTCTTTGGATTAGTCCTCTCACTTGTGTGCATTTATCATTTATCGTGATGCAGAGAAGCTGGAGGTTTATTATAGTACAGAACCGGAATATAAATTAAATAATTTCCAGTGAGGTCACCGGGAGCGTAAACTTAATTTTGTCTTTATAATGCAAATGCTGCTGTCAATTTCTCTGTGTAATAAGCCACCTGTATTATTAGACAGTGACTAGGCGTAAATTGATATAAGAGTATTGAAACACTCACCAAAACAGTGAAATCAAAAATAAAGGTGTAATCCAGATGAACTGCATTTCAAGGGCCAAAATACACGATATTCCAAAACACTGTTAAAACAACCATGTTTTGCAATTACATTACCTTTATACGTTTTCTACATTATTTTATTTTTTTTAATTTGAAGGATATCTCTTCTAGACAAAAGGAGTTGAGGAGGGTCCCCTGCGCACATGAAAGATATTAGTTTTGATTCAGACTTCAGCATACTTTAGAAAAATAACAGCTATTGGTATTTTCAAAAAAATTTCAAATTAATTGAACATTAGATGCGCAGTACCAGTACGGTTTAAAATCTGATTGAACATATGCATGTATTTTCACACTTCAGAACTTTTATTTTATTTTTTTTTGTAATTATTTTTCAAAATCAGTTAGATCTGTTTTGTTTCGTTATTAAGTTTTGAGTTGATTTAAATTTTAGATTTATAGAAGATCTCAACCTTTCAACTACACAATGTCAAGGTTTTAAGGGAAAATAGCTGTAAAAGTTAGATTTCCAGAAAGACAGAAGTGAACACGATGGCTTGGGGAATATTATGTTAGTTAATCAAAGTTATGTGTAAAATCTTATCAAATGCCATAAACCATTTAAAACCATTTTATTAAATTTGTCTTAAGACTTAGAATAGAATATATATATATATATATATATATATATATATATATATATATATATATATATATATATATATATATATATATATATATATATATATATATATATATATATACCTTTTCTATTACATAAACAAGATTATTCACATAGAAAAGATTCGTCCACCAGTTCTTCTTGCAATCGGGTTCAATTCCAGTTAACGGCCACATGGGACCACTGCCCATGTATTCTAACAACACTGCGTGGATCCCAAGTATAATCATGTATGGGATAGTCAAGCTAAACAAATGTGATGCTAAAGTTTGTCATATTGTTTTTACTTGGCTTGTTCGCTTTAGGTGATAGCATCATGTGTTGTAAAGATTTGCTAAATTTTTGTCTCGGACATTCTAATTGGACAACACTTGATGAATTCACCTATCAACGAACAAACCCATGCACATGTATGATATGCTTGTTGAAATATTGTTTTCATGGACTCATTCATGAGTAGATGATCAAATAATGCAAGACAAAATTATGTTTTTATGCCAACGACATGCATCTGTATAGATCTTTATGTCTCTTTTTCATGTAGAAATACGGTATAAATGTTATATAGGTACAAATGATAAAATGTACTTCAGGCAAAAGGTTGCTATGGACTTTTCCGCCGATAAACTTTCGGCAGGTTGGAAATCAATATTAACTCATTATCCGTTACTAACTGTTCAGATAGAAAACGACCAATGAGTGCCTAAGTTACCGCAAATGCATCTGCACTTAGCTGAACATCCAGACGGTCTTTCAGTTATCTCTGCTACAGTTGGCACCTATGTACTTAAGCGAACACCCAACTGATAACCCATTTACCGCAAGTATCTATGCATGTAGAACAGCAACCAATTGAATTTCTTGATTCCTCATTGACTTTCTATTTCTCTCAAACTCAGGAAAGTAATCAATAGGCCATTGAAATATAACAAATAATTGTTACTAATGAAGAAGAAAGAACACAGGAAGAATATATAAACCACCTTTTCACAAGTTTTAGTTCATATTAATTATCCTTCTTTATTGATATAATTTCTCTTTATTGATTTATGTTCAAAGAGTAAGTACATATTGAGTTCGCCACCTTAGAACCCTATTACCTTATCACCGAATGTTTTGGGTATTACCTTATTGCAAAGAAACAGTCAACAGATACAGTGGCGGCCAGTATCACTTGAAAGGTTGCAACAAGATCGACCATCTCATGATACGATCATTGGTATTCTTTGCCGAATTCAAGAACACCAACGCCCTATGATCCGTTTGCAAGATAAACGGCTTCCCTATCAGATAGACCTTAAACTTATCCACTGCCCACACGATAGCTAAACATTCACGCTCATATATCGAGTATCTCTGCTGTCGAGGCAATAGCCTCTTACTAGCGTAAGCTACGGGTGCTAATATACCATCTTGCTCTTGTAATAAAACTGCACCTAGACCTACAGAAGACGCATCGGTCCTCAACACAAAATCCTTGTCTACTTCTGGCAGTTTAAGTACGGGTTTCTTTGTCAGCATCTGTTTCAACCTATCAAATGCTTCTATTGCATGAACATTCCACTCAAGCTTAAATGGTAACTTGGCTTTTGACAAATCAGTGAGAGGTGCCGCAACGCTGGCAAAGTTCGGGCAAATTGCCTGTAGTAGTTAGCCAACCCTAAGAACGACCGAAGTTGAGTTTTATTCTCCGGCAACGGAGCATTTTTAACCTTTTCAACCTTGTCCTCTTAAGTATTTAGTTCACCTTGTCCTACTTTATGACCAACAAAGTCCAACTTCTGATAACCAAAGAAACACTTGGATGGTTTCACTGTCAAACCAGCCTTCAAGACTCTTCCAAAGACACTTTCGAGAACCCGCAGCTGCTCTTTCCACAAAACTGTGTAAGTCAGAACATCATCCACAAAGCTATCAACCTGTTCCAAACCATAGAGAAGCGTTCTCATCATTTGGTTGTATTCACTACCCGCGTTAACATAGCCAAAAGGCATGAATCTGTATTGATATAAGCCAAACGGAGTACAAAAAGCAGTCTTTTCCTTTGCAACTTGGGTGAGAGGGATTTGGTAATAACCTTTGGAAAAATCCATTTTCGAAAGATAATTGCACCCATGTAATCTCGCAAATATTTCATCTGAGTTTGGCATTGGTTCTGCATTGAATTTCGTAACTCGATTTAACGCTCTAAAATCTGTGCAAATTCGCAAACTATTGTCCTTTTTCCTAACAACAACTATTGATGCATGCACGATAAGGAGAGTTGGATGGTTCTATAATGCCTGATTGTATCATCTCTTCTATTTTCGATTTACACTCGTCAATCGTTGCAAAAGGTATTGGGTATTGCTTCGTCCTGATTGGTTTGTCTGTTGTCAAAGTTATATCACAAGTCCACATATTGCATTTCCCTGGTTTGGATGAAAAGATCGCTTCATATTTCTTAATTAGTTGTTTTAGTTCTTCTTTTTGTTTTTGGTCTAAGTCTGGATTAATATTTACGTCACGATAGGTTTCTTGGTCCTTTGTCGGGTTTGTCCACATTTGATTGTCATCAAGCGTTGTTTCGGTTTCATCTTCTAGTATTGTACCCACAACACAACCTAAACTTGACTTTTGACTGTCATCTTCTAGCGAGTAGAATTTCTTCAAAATGTTGATGTGGTACAGTTTGTCTTTGCCATTAATTTCGATCAGATAGTCATTTAATCCTTTCTTTCCTTTCACTAGATATGGGCCTTTCCATTGCAGTAGCAATTTGTTGTGATCAGTCGGTAACAGTAACAAAACTTGGTCTCCTATTTCTAACTTTCGAGGTCTAGTCGATTTGTCAAAATGTTTCTTGTATGTTTCTTGTGCACTCTCTAACTCCTTTTGAGCTAATTTGCATGTTGCCTCCAATCGATTCCTAAGATCTATGACATATTCGTATGTCGTTTTCACTTCACCTTCACATGTTTCGTTCGTCCACAACTCACGCAAGATATTCATTGGTCCCCTAACCGTACGTCCGTACAACAACTCAAATGGCGAAAACTTTGTGCTAGCTTGAGGAGCTTCCCGATAAGCAAACAAGGGTTCTATGTACCTACACCACGTTTTGGGTTTGTCTACACACATGCGTTTGAGCATTTTCTTCAAAGTACCATTGTACTTTTCGCACAGACCATTCCCTTGACTATGATAAGGAGTTATGAACAGGTTTTGGATCGACAATAACCTTGAAACTTCTGCCATCATTTCAGATGAGAACGATGAACCATTGTCTGAAACTATCTGCTTTGGTACACCTACCCTAGAGAAAATTCCTACTAAAGCTTCTGCTACGCGAATTGTCTCTATGCTTGGTAAAGCTACTGCTTCTGGATACCTCGTTGCATAATCTACACAAGTCAGGATATATCCATTGCCTCTTTCACTAACCGGAAAAATTGGTCCTATTATGTCTATTGCAACCCTTTGAAACGGAACATCTATAAGCGCAGGCTTTTCCAATGGAACACTCCTAACCAATCCTTTCGAAACAGTTTTCTGACAAACTTCACACGATCTACAATAGCGAACTACGTCTGCTCTAATGCCAGGCCAAAATAAGTATTCAGCTACCTTGGTGTAAAATTTCTCTGCACCTAAATGTCCTGCCAAAACAGAATTATGAGCCAATTCTAAAACACCTTTCCTGAACTTACTGGGTACCAACAGCTGAACGAACACTTTGCCGCGATCTACTTTCGCTGAGGTGAAACATCTGTACAAGTAACCATTGCGTATTTCAAACCATGTCTCAGTATTGCCTAACTTTCTTCGCTTGTTTGATTTACTATCCTCCCATGCTTTGTCCAACGACTTGTCGCTAAGCTGTTCTGCTTTAAACTCTTCTGGTGGAATACTAAGATTTAAACTACTTTCAAGTACCTTCAAAGGTTTGACCGGCTTAAATGAGTCTTTGACCATTGACCTTGTCTGAACAAAAGAACAGCATTCACTTTGTTGGAGAACTCCCATCACCACATCACATACTAACGTATCTAAGCATAAAGCTTCTATCTCACCAACAAACCATGGACATTCCAACTGAACCTTAGCTACCCTTGCGTAATCGGATGAACCATTTATCATGAAGTACTTTCTTCTATCACCTGTCCATTGATTGTCTGTCACAAATCGAGAATGAACAAACACTGTTGTACAACCTGTATCCCTCATAACTTGTACTGGAATAGAGTTAAGTTTTCCTGGTTGAATATCTAACCTTTGCATCAACTTTGGATCCATGTCATGACATGCTAGAGATCCTAGTCATTCAACACGCTCAACATTTCCACCACCAGATCTACCACCATTCTCAGAAACAGCTATGTTGCCCAAACCTTGTTTCTTATTTGGACATCTGTCCTTGATGTGCCCTAATTGACCACAGCCAAAACACCTTTTGTTTGAAAAGAACTGTCTAGAATTTGATGTATTACTAGAACCTTGATCCGATCTATTTCTCTCAAAAGACCTGTTTTCCTGAGGTTTATTGTTAAATTTATTTCCTCTGTATTTGCCTTTCTGAAAGGTTTGACTAGAGTTTTGATACGACCGTTTATGAGCCCGTTCGTACAGATCGGCTACATCAACCATGCTTTCCATACTTCCAACCTTATGTTCGCGAATGAATGTAACTAACTCAGGATCTGAGTTTTGCAAACAATGTTCTCTAACGATAAAGTCTTTCAAGCTCTCGAAGCTTTGTTCGACTTCCGCAAGCTCCACCCAACGTTCAAAATAATTTAAACTTCGAGCTGCAAACTGAGAAAAACTCTCATCCTTCCTTTGCCTGACACTGTTAAATTTGGTTTTGAACCCTTCTTCATCTAGTTGGAATCTTTGAAGCAATGCCCCTTTCAACTTCGCATAGTTGTTTACATGCTCATCAGGCAGTCTAGCATAAACTTCTAAAGCCTTCCCCTCAAGTAACGCACCTAAAGAGACACACCACCTATCACGAGACCAACCCCGAGCTGTAGCATAGCGCTCAAACCTGAGAATATAAGAGTCCATGTCATCCTTATCACAATTAAATTTTGGAAGCTTTGGTAAAACTCCATTTGCACTGAACTGCTGCATCGTACCATCAACGTGAGAAACCCTAGCTAGTTCTAATTGCAATTCACGGTCCCTCAGTTGCATATTCAACATGGCTTTCTCATGTTCAAGTTTTTCTCTCTCTAAAGCCAAAGCTTCAAACTCTTTTTCAATCGAACGACGACTTGCCCTATCCTCTCTTTCAACAGCTTGTTGATCTTTTACAAAACACGCAAGAGACTCGCCATCTAGATTAGCCTGCCTACCTAGTTCCATAATTTGATCTAGAGTCATTCTCGACTCAACGGCTTTCTGACCGAAGCCTTCGGCATCATCCTTTGGCGTTGCCATACCTAATGTTTCAAACCACTTAAACACAAGCTTCGCACAGGCTTAAGCAACAGCACACTATCACTAGCTAAAACAACTTAGGGCAACAATTAGCCTACGCTTACTAATAGACTAACCAATAACCACTGCAGTCCCCAGACTAACCTAAGCTACAGACTAACAGAAAACCACCTCGCCAAACCAGGCAAAACCATGTACCTGACTAGCTAAACCAATCAAGACATCTGCCAGACTAATCACCAGTTGACAATAGCAAAGTCCCAGACACGTCAATACAACAATACATGTCACAACCAAGCCCTATGCCAACACCACTAGTTATGAACAGGTCACCGGACTAACGAATGTTTTAGAGAAAGTCACAGACAAGCTCCTAAACTAGAAAAAAAATAGTCTGATAATACCCTAAATCACGAGATGCAATATGCAATTCACCGGCTAGCACACATATACACCTCACATGCCACACTTGCATGTATAAACCTAGCTAGTCTCCCGATAGCGCACAAACAGGATTAAACTATAATCCACACACATTTAGTCAACGACATGCACTGCGCCAACAGTTTTTTTTTGAGATATAATCGCGCACATCAATTGTTGAACATAACATCCACCACCATATATATACACAAGATATCAGTACCTGGCCGTTATAAACGTGCGGAGCACATATGTTCCTCTACTCAAAACCTTTTCAATGCACCTGGTTATTAACGCAATAATAACTTAAACTCTCGAATTGATTTCACCTTTAAATCCTAACAATGCTAAGCTAAGACATTCACTTTTATTTCTGTGGCACCGTTATCGTGAAACTTCCCGCACGCGTACACTTTACCGCGAGATAACCTGCCACTGTTTCACTTCTGCCTCGAGGCCCACGTCACACATTTAAAAATACAGATCACTCTAACCAAGACGCAACCCTTTCGCGTACATTTTATCGTGACACAGCCGGATTCCGTTTCCATTCCACAACCACACCTCACAGAAACCAGAAAAAATAATAATAACGCCGCACTTCAGCGTGTATTTCCACTAATTGTTCACAGGAAATGACCAGCTTACACCGTCAATATAACAATAACGGGTAGCGACGAGGGGGGGGGGGGGAGTTAAGACTGACCTTCAGGTCAACATTTAATTAAAGTTGAGCAACAGGCAGTAACTTCTGAATGTTTTTTTAGAAGGGGGATACGGTCACCGGTTTTTTTTTTTTTTGAAAGGAACCTCTTAAGTTCACTTGAATTCTTTTTGTGCAATACTTTCTATTTCCACCGAAGCAACTGTCTTGTTTCATTTTTTAAATCAGAAGAGAGGAAACAAGTGGTTTAGAGCCGTCGTTTAACCATCAACCTAACACTAAAGGGATACACATTTCTCTCACAAAAAAACCCATTTACTGTGGATCGTCACTTACAGATCTACCAAACACAAAACGCAGCATTTGCTGTGGCCGAAAGTAAAGGTACTGACTGCAAGGAGGCGCAGCTCC
Organism: Protula sp. h YS-2021; assembly: GCA_949752745.1. Lineage (NCBI taxonomy): Eukaryota > Metazoa > Annelida > Polychaeta > Sabellida > Serpulidae > Protula > Protula sp. h YS-2021. The sequence continues at coordinate 26,829,061 of OX457033.1, read as the reverse complement.
TAAAATACCGATTACTTAAAACAACAGACCTTCACCTTGCAATGCCTCTTGTGTATCGGCCCATTGCTTCTCCCAACTCATTTAAATAACTGAAACAATTCCGGCTTACACCGAAAAATAACAATAACAATTGTAGCGGAGGTGGTGGGGAGTTAAGACTGACCCTCAGATCGACATTTGGTCACATTTGATCAACAGGCGGTAACTTTCAATTTTTTTTTAATCTGGAATTCTTTTCACATGGCTAACACACCAAAACAACTGTCATTTTATCATTCAACAGGGCGACCTAACACTGAAAGAATACACAGCTTCTCTCAACCAAAAAAAACTGAGTGAGGAGAGACACAGCTCTCACTTAATAGCCGTCACTGAAAGCCACAGGCTTCAAGAAGCAATTTTGCTTTGCAACGCCTTGCTTCAAACACATTGATGGATTTCCCGCATGCCGGGCTTTGTCTAAACCGGCTGCTAAATAGGTCACTGCCAGCCTTCTATTTGTGGCCTGCTTTATAACAGTACATACACAGCAGCAAAAAAAAACGAACCACTCTGGTGACAATCAACCGTTTCCGTGTGTTTCGGAGGGGGGGGGGAGAAAGGAGGAGGGAAAGAGGAGAGAAAAGGAGGGGAAAAGGAGGGAGTGACAAGGAGCCACTAAATTAAATCACTTTTCCCAACAGATGTCACAGATATATCTCACAACATATTGAGATATCACAGATATATCTCAAAATATACGCCAAAATACTACTACTGCCAGCACCAAAAAAATATATCACTATATTTCCAGACTACGGCTTATTGCCCATCCTGGCAGGCTCGCCACGATGTCACGGATGTGATCCTGAGTTTTTGGCCAGATGAGCAAATGAGTGGCCGGTAGTCAAAGAAACACAGTGGAAAGGCAGATATTTAAACAACAAGGATTTTATTTACAATAACCACCAATAAATATGACAATCCATCCACTTAAACCACCGTTATCACAGGTCTGCCCAAAGTACATGCTAGATAAATAAATAAATGCACAAATAAATAAATAAATAAATACTTAAATAAATAAATAAATACCCACAAAATGTCTCACACCCTGCGGCGCACTTGACACCGTTCCACGGCGAAACTCCCACAAATCGCCTGATACACAGTACTTTGACCCGAAACTTCACGGTAGCAAGGACGTAGCGCCCAACGCGTACAGTACCGTTAAATGCTGATTCACCAGAGAAGAACGCACACAGCGTCCCAGACACGCACATTACCTTGACACGCAGGCTCGCGGCACGCTAACTTGTAACGATCACTCCGCTTGGACAGCGACTGTTCAAAACCGATAGCGCACTGCGATATGCGACGCGTTGTTACTGCTTCAATGCAACTGAAGTATCATCACGAACAGCACGGCGGACGGACGTACAGACCAGAAACTACATCAACACTCCCACAGCGTTGCCTCCACGGCTACCAGGAACACACGGCCAGGTGCTACAAATATATATTTACCTCACTTTTACCATTCAAATAGCATTTCAATATATATGCATTCAAAATAATTACTCGAAACCAGTTACAGAGAATGGACCATACACAGAAATCCATTCGAAACACCCACATATCGAAAGCCAAACCAATGTTCTCGGACAACTTCTGGTAGATAATGTGTTTACGATGTGCCTTTAAACCCGTGCCGGGCATTCATGTCTCAATACTCACAAAATTACATGTCACAATTGGCATTTCTTCACGCTAAATGGCGTAGCAAAAAAAACCATTTTACACGAACTGCCTTGACACATCACGAGTTGCCCTATGTTTTGTTTAAATTCTATAACTAGACATTAGCTACTTTAATCAACACAGAAGGCAATAAATACCTGATATCTTCTACACAAGAGTTTATATTTACATCCTTTACATAACTTTACATGTCTCGTGATTCCAACGAATAACCTCCACTGTCATTACAAAACCTTTTATTGATGACTTCCTTGAACCTGATTCGCTAAGGTTGCATTTGTTTGCCGTTGTCAAGAATACCACACTGCGACTCTGCGAGGCTGCCGGTAATGTGGCAGGTTCCCATACATCCCGAATCTCCCGGGGATTTAACAAATTAAATAATAATTATAAATTGATACTTTTGTCATATTTGACATGAAGCAACTGCGATAAACCTAACTTTAATTAATAAGCGTATGATTTGCAATAAAATTAAAGTTATTATATTGTCCGCGTTTTTACCATAAAAACGGTGGAAAATCTAGGTTAAAAATCGACTAAAAAGATTATATGACATCTTTATGCAGAACAAATTGTGCAGAAACCACAAGAGAAAATGTTTTTACATTACGACCGAGAAAACCAGTCACCGAGATACCCCTCCCTTGTTGTCGTTTTCTGAGAAAGGGTGAAAAATTAGCTAAAACTCTATTACTGCTTTCCTTTCGAGGTAGTGCTTAACTTCTTTTTTACCATGACCAGATCAAGGTCACCGAGGTGCCTCTTATGTAACGTCATTTAGACCATAAGGTTTAAAAAACTCAAAATTACTCTAAACGTTTTCGATGCAATGGTTATCTTCTAGTTTTACAGAGGTCAAGATTACTGAGGTATCCCAGGCGTAGCGTGTCGTGTAGGCCCAGAAGAACGAAAAAGAAGTCAAAATCGCGCCATATCTTAAAGCTTTCAAGATAATGGTCAGCTTTCGAGTTTTGATATTGACTAGAACCGAAAGGTCATGATCATCGAAGAACCTGTTAATCAAGGTCATTTTGACACAAAGACTAGAAAATGAAATTTAAATCACTGACTGGGTTTGAGATATCAGTCAACTTAAAATTTGTTACCTAGATCTTTACCAAATAGTCGTGATCATCGAAGTACTTACAACGATATGCAACGTCGTTTAGGCCAAAAGGCTGAAAATAAGCTCAAAGCCGCTCCATCTCTAGCCCCTTTCGAGATAATGGTCATTTTCCTATTTTTAACCTAGAACTTGACCGAAAGGACACGTCCTAGAAGTGCCTGTTATTCAACGTTGTTTATGCCAACATTAGAAAATCAATCTTTTCGAATCGTTTTTGAGACGCGGTCATGGCCAAAAATCGTAAACTGACCATTATCTCGAAGAGGGTTAGAGATAAAGCCATTTGAGCTCATTTCTATCTTCTGTGCCTAAACGAAGCTTCATAGCCGCATCTTTGTGACCTCGACCTTCCAACCCACGAACAAACTCAAAACTTGAATTTAACCATTGTTAACTTCAGTTAACCGTGACCATGACCGGCAGCTCTTGACCATCGACGTGCCTCTCAAATAATGTCGTTTAAGTCCATATTGGGAAAATGAGCTCAAATTGCTCTCTAACAGTTTTCGAAATAATAGTAAAATTCCGTTGTTGACTTATACTGTAAATAAAAAGGTAAATTAAACCGAAATACCTCTTACGCAACGTCTTTTACGCACAAGGGATAGAAGTTGGGCTCATGATGGCTATTAACTTCAGACTTTGACCTTGTTCGTGACCAGGTTGAAGAGATACCTACATGCAACGCCAATTAGGGACAAAGGGTTGAAAATGAGTTGTTTTCGAGACAAAGCTCAATTTTACATTTTTGACCTTCATCGTGGCAGAGTGGTCAGGATCACCGAAGTACCTCTCATATGAAGTCGTTAGGTCTAAATGTCACAATTAAACTTAAAATCCATATATCTGTAACCAATTTCGAGATAATGATCAACCTTGGAGGTTTGGTCGTGACCGAATAGTCAAAGTCACAGAAGTACCTCTGATATAACATCTCTTAGGTCAAAATGTCTAAAAAGGGTTCAAAATCACTATATCTGCAAATGTTTTTGCTATAATGTTGCTGTTCCGATTTTTTACCTTGGATGTGGCCGAGAAGGTCAATGCCACGGAGATAACTCTGATGGAACGTGTTGAAGCACAACGGGCCGAAAATGGGCTGAAAATTGCTCCTCTTTTTACTTTGACTGTGACAGCGAGGTCTAGGTTGGCGAAGTACCTATCGGGTAACTAATTCGTCAGATTCCTTGAACCAGCAGGGGGATTCATAGACAGAGAAAGGTAAATGAATCAACCAATCAAAATGACGTTTCAGAACCCATCCTTAAGCAAAACGCGCTCAGAATCAATGTAGTCATTCCAAACGCCTCTACGATTCACTACAGGAGTACAAGAGACTATCCGAAAACGAAGGCCATATTTCATCTCTTAGTATTGTGCAGTTAAACATGATCCACACCGTTCTGCCAATTATATTTTTCAAGAGATAAGAGGTAGAGACGAGACGACTCACTATCTACATAATTCATCGCAAAACATGTCTTTTTACTTTAAGTTATCATGTTTCACAGTTTTTAGCGATACTTGCTTTTGACATGTACCGTCTCAACAGTAATAGTTTAGTTATGCTTCTTTTCTTTTATACAGCTTCATTAGGCTTATACTGTACACACACAAGTTTCGATTCTTAATCAGTCATCAGTGAGCACACCCAGCAAACATTTGGTGATTCAGATACGTCGCTCCGATGTCACAAAGACGTCGCCTCTTCGCACTTACACTTTGTTTGGTTTATCGAAAAATGGCATCGTCTAAGCGTTTTGACGTCTCCGAAACGACCAAAAATATTAAGGAGAAACGATGTCATAATAGCACCATTGCAGCGGGGATAAATTTGGTCATTAAGCAGTCTAAAATCGATCTGAATATTGAATACAAGGCGTCTTCGGGTGATTGTTAAACTGGTTTAGGCTGAGAAATAAACTAGCTTCTTTAAAAACATAATCCTTCCGTAGAAAACGTCACTTGTTTCATAAAATGCCATATAGGTCGTCAGTGCTAGATCCAATATTTTTTATTTAGCCAAACATACTTGGCAAGGAGAACGTTATGAAAAATGAAACCACTGTGTTGGTGTATCTGATTTCACATTTTAAGATCACAATTTATACATCAAGTTTTTCCTATATATTTTGCAATGGCCTGTCCTTAATAAACGCATTTGTACGTTATGATCAGATGCAAGTATTTACTTGATCGTGTATGAATACTAACAGGAAAAACTACGTAAATGACGTCATAAGGGCCTTCTGAGATGGTGTATTTCCAGAAAAACGACCAAAAAGCGACGACACAACATCCTAATAACGCGGAATAGACGTATGAGACCGGCAAAGTGTGTCCTGAGTAGTCACTCCGCTATGTACAGAAGACATTTGGATTAAATTCAAGAGCCCATTTCGAGAAAATCTTCCAAACACTTGCTTACAAGCACTGCTAGGAAAATATTAGTTTCTTTTTTGCTGGTTTGGGATCTGAGTTTGTTCCAGATATTAGAATGGCATAATGCTTTGGCATAATGTGGAAAAATTCCCGCTGTCTAGAACAATGACTTCAAAAGTTTATTCTAATTGAATTGTTGCTAAATTTCAAACAGTATAAGATGTTGACAGAAGGCAACTTTTTCTTGGATATTCACACATTTAAGACCAGTTTTATAGTATCAGTACTCTTAAAAACATTTTGTTGAAGTAAACTAGACTCGTTTTAAATAAGAATATTAAACTTGGCAATTACTCTAGAAGTAAATATGTTCCCGTTTCAAATAACGTAATTTAGACATGTTTACATCACGCTTAATACCTTAGTTAAGGGCATAAAACAGATCAAAAGGGAAAACGATCCAATGGCCGTTCTTAAACTATCCTACTTACATATAGAAAGAAAGACAACACCAGCGTTAAAACAAGTCAGAAAGGGCGGGGCACCGAAGCTTACATGATCTTCACATCAAAATATATAAATATCATGAAATGAGGTTTCGCACAATCGCACCTCTTGCTATGGAATTTCCATTAGATTATTCGTGGATATACAAAATTCTTGTTGTTTGTAATATGTGATAATGGAAACAGGTATAAAACACATGTCAGAACACATCCAGAGCACAAAAACCCACAAAGCGAAATGATACAATCAAATGTACCTCACTTAGACAACAACGATCTGTAACGAAATCTATAAGTTTCCTTATATCATACACTTGATTTATGTATATATTTTTTTCAACCACTCAAAAAAAAATTCCACAGAAAATTATGTGTTTCAGACAATCCTATATGGTTTTTAAAATATTGATGTCACGTGACATATTTTGAATCTCAAGCTGGGTGACGACATTGATAAGAGAGTTGCTCTTTACTTTATATCCTTTCAGACATGAAGTTCCTCTGATCCTTTACGAGATAATGGTAAACTTTCCGTATCCGATCTTAACCCTGGCCGAACTACCTCTTATATATATATCATCTTTGTGATTCAAAAGATTTGAAATGAGCTGAAAACTTGCTCTGTCTCTAACCATTTTTGAGATAATAGTGTGCTTCGATCGGGGTTCCTCTTATTTGACGTCTATTAGGACATAAAGGCCTTTGGACCAACTATACGTCTGCCATGTTAAAGCTTGTGCCACTAGTAGTCTTGCAGCAGTCTTCCAGAAACGGGTTTTAAACAAAACACATTACGGATTCATTGACCCTTTATCATTCTTTATACATTTGGTACTCCAACGTCAAGTAATGTAGAAGGAGGAAACCATCTAAACGAAAAATAAAACACTTCCAAGAGCCCCATTCTACAGTGTGGATGATTCATGGTCCCAGATCCCTCCTCTCTAAATCTTTTAAAAAATCTAAATCTTTCATAAAACACGATCATGAAAGCGGTCACGCTTCAGTCAGCCTGCGCATATCCCTCCTTGAATGACAATCGTATGGGTGCCACAAAGATAGACAATTTTGGTGCGCTCTCATTGGCATAAACCATCATCAATGCACTCTTGAATCATACATGACCGTTTTGTATCCTAACGTAAAATGCATTCTAACGTTTGCAACGGCAAAATAACTTTCTATCAGAATATATGCAATTTGGTTCTCAAAGGTTAAAATAGAACACTAAAGTCGTTTCTTTATTTAAATGCAAGTAATTAATAACACCAGATTGAAGAAGTGAAGTCCAGACAAGAAACATTGTGTTGGAGGAATTTCGAACAACCGATATAATAAGAAATAGGCATGATTGCCAAACAAGTATTTAACTCCAAGCGCAACTGTTTCACAAACTTTATCTCTTTTATGACAAAGCAAAGTAAATATTTTAGAGCCTAAAGCTACAAGCAGTAAGTGTCATTTCATACTGATAGGGAGCACTTTTGATGTAGTACTATTACGTCTCCTTAAACGAGCGCATCTACATCCTGGTTTTTCACATTGAGGACAAGTGATCACCCCCTCCCAAACAAGAGAACGCGTACTTTTAAACCAGTGACATTCATGTTCTTCTATTCAATGCAGTACAGAGTCGCAGGGTGTTTTTTATGATACAGCAATAATATGACAAAATGAAAGTAAGTGGTTAGCATCTAATAAGTAACTTTTGACGCTCATAAAGGACAGTTCGTAATGTTTGCTATATGCCTTGAGAACTATTTTTAAAATCTCTCAGCCGAAGTACAACTCGCAACATTCTTCCATTCGCGACAAATGCACAAATCTGCGTGACCTCAGAGTTTGTTGCTAAAATAAGATGGATTAGTCTCTGTTTACATTTTCGGCAGTAGGCCGTACCAAAGGTTGTATCTATAACACGTTGCCAGATACACAGCTAGATATTATTCAGATAGCTGGTCCAGCTAAAGGCTCAGGTGTCTCTTCTGGAGAATGTTGATATTATGTTTTTATTTGCCTAAAGTAACTAAATCAGTGTCAATCAACCAATTCTAGTGACAAAAAGTCATGAAAGTTTATAAAATTTACGTTAAATAACGCATTTTAACCCATAAATAATTTAAAAAGAAAACGTTTAAATAAAATATCAAAATATGAACAAAACTGTTTGAGTTTAATGTACTTAACATGGAATAAAAAATTATTGCTGGGAGAAAAGGAGGGGTTGTCATAATGGTAGTCCGAAATCGGAAATACGGCTCTTGAAATAATAAGCTTGACACACCAAATTACTTCTTTGCTTATGACATAAAGTCTTAAATTACAATTAGTTAGCATGACACACCAAATTACTTCTTTGCTTATGACATAAAGTCTTAAATTACAATTAGTTAGCATGCTTTCTTTCTCAGAAAGTGGTCATTAGAGACAGATTTTAATGTATATATATATATATATGTACTCGTATTTTTAAATTGGTTACTACAGATCGATTTACGGTAGCCTTTATATCTTTGTCTGGAAGGTGGTTACTGCAAGTCAAACAGATTCTACTGTACGCCCTTTATATCGCAGTCGCTGCAGTGAGATTTTTTAGTACTTTTCGGAAAAGTGGACATTACAAACAGTGTTTACTACTGATCTGGTTATCTGGCATGTTAATTGCAAAAACAATTGGATGTATTGTAGATCCTTATATTCTGGTCTGGGTAGTGGTCATTACAGACAGTACCTTTTTATCCAGACCTGAAAAGCTTTCAGTAGAGAGTGTTACTGCAATGTTTTTGAAAGGTGGTCATTTCATTTCATTTGTATGCATAAATAGAGGGCTATCTTCCTTCATCCCAATCTGGAAGATGGTCCAAAAACTTAATTTTTTTAAACCTGGGCTAAGGCAGTAGCTCTTAGAGATAGGTTTCAATGTACGTCTTTATTTCCACGGATTTTAAAAGTGATCATTACAAAAAAGGTTTTATTGCAGATCTTTTTATCCAGGGTTGGAACATGGCCACTGCAGACTCTCTTTTTATCCGGATTTAGAAGGCGGTCACTACAAACTAGTTTTACCGTTTATGTTTTTCTGGGTTTGAAAGTTGGCTAGTACAAACTGACATTACTTTTATGCGGAGCTGAAACATGGTCGTTACGGAGAGATTTAATTATTGGTCTTCTACTCGGGCTTGAAGGATGTTGAGAACGAACAGGTTTTATTGAATATTTTTAGACCTGAAATGTGGTCGTTACCCAGGTTTACTGTATGTCTTCTGGAGAGTGGTTGTTACCTATTTTGGTCGATCCTTTTAACATCTTCTGGCGAAAACAGTTCTTTTGAACGAGGATGCCATACAAGGTCTTCCACTCTCCCCTCTAGCAAAACACACTGCTCCTTGCGAGGCAGGTCGACGTCTTAGCCACCCTTGTAGTCTGTAATGCCTGTTAGAAACTAGTTTGGAGATTCGAAGCTCCTCCAATCAGGTATAGAGCGCTCAGGTTGTGTAGCGAAAGAAGGACACTTTGAGAATAAGTCTAACGGCACCCTCGATCGACTTAGGTACCAAATTCTGCTACCTTTATTAAAAACGTTAAGTTATCAAGACCAAGACCATATTTCTGTGTCAGTTCAGATTATATCAACCCACTAATGAGGACGTCATCCTTGGTTTTCACTTAAATTTTCATTCATATATTGTTGTTTGAACATAGCATATTGACTTGATTAGAAGTCTGTCCAGTGAATGAACACGGACCAACCTGTAACCCTTCAATCAGACACACGAAATTACAGATGACTCTAATCAGGTCTGTTTGGGCCAGAAACGGCATATGTAAAACGATATTGTTAGATCGGCCTCTTCCAAGAGGTTATGACATCATTAGTTCAACACCATTTAGCCGATTTACAATGGCACCTTTCTGCAGTTTCAAAAATGATCAGAAGCGACGCTTACATAAAGATTATGTAGCAACGCCGCTGTAGCGTTTCATAATATCGAAGTCAAAGAAAGAAAAATGTATCTCCTTTGGGAATATGAGGACCAAACCATGCCGAAGAAACTTTCCAGGCTGCATCTCTGCCTGATCCATTCATGTCATGACAGTATTCAGTATGTCATTATATTTTACTCATGTCACGCTGATTTGGTAGAGTTTATCCTATTTTTCAGCATTGAGCTAACTTTCTCTTATCACAATAACAGCTTTTAGGTTTAAACATCATTTTCATGTTCTATTCATATTTTTCGACTTTAAGGGGTTACTCATTAAACTATGAAATTCAAGGAGTGTATTATAGGCAGCGTTATTTAGTGATTGGCATGTCTATTCATTACAGCTATGTACTACGTTGAAAACAAAACGCCTTCTAATTAGTCTGAAAAATTCATAGAAATTTAAAATTTCTTCCAACACAAACAACATCAGGTTGTGTAGCTTCAGTCAGATAAACCATTCAAAGTCCTTGGCTCGTGAAATATAGTGAAACATGTCTAGTAAATGTATCTGGATTATAATATTTCACGATTCAACTGCTTCTCAAGCTTAATCCATAACATAAAATTTTGGTAATTCGCCATTTATGGTCAGGTGACCACCTATGTCGCTTGCATTCAATCAGCATTTTATGAAGTTTTTGCAAAACTCTCAATGGAAAAACTTCGTATTTAAGAATTTTTCTTTAAATATTTGCGCTAATATTAGTAATATTCTGATAAGAACCAAAATTTCAACTAGGTTAGACCATTTCCCTTGTGTTAGTTCAGATTTTTCTTGGTGAATGACGCAAAAGGTAATAGCGAAGTAGATACTCTTAACTATCTCTTAACTACAATGTTAAGAGAGAAAGGTCATATACCCCGCGTCAGTTAAGATTTCTCTAGCATTAGTTAGAATTTTCGAAAAAGCTTTGGTTATTCGCCCATATTTTCAGCATATTTTTACGAATTACAAACACCAAACCTTTTAGTATGTACCAGTGATAGCTAGCACCAAAAATATACACGTAGGTATTTAATTAATCTTTCGTAATTCATATATTTAAGACGGGAATATCATATCTCTGGCGTCAATTGCAATTTTGGTAAGAATTTGGGTTTTCCCCAGTATTTCCACCAAATTTTCCGAAACAATGAAACCAGTAAAAGGCCAGGTAAGCACCAATAACCACTTTCTTTACCTAAAATGTCAAGGTAACAATTCTTTATCTCTGACGGCATATGAGATTGTACTGAAATTTAATGCTTGTTACGTTTGTTTAATGTTTAAATACAGTAAAGATTTTTCCTGGTATCGGTTAAGATGATTTTTCCAGTCTGCTACGTCTACTTACAATTTCAAGTCAGTAAGGCTATTTCATCAGCGACAGTTTACATTTTGCGAAAAAGCCATCTTCCCAACACCTTCCTGTTAAAATCTTAGGGTGATATACATTTTAAAGAAAATTGGTAGGTACTAATGCCCGCTACCTTCAACCAAAATTAAGGTGACATTAAGGCTGAAAAATAAGTATGATATACGTTTTCTCAACTTAAAATCGTACATACGCACATGCATACATACCTGCAAGGATTGCTGCAGCCCCTGCTTCTTATCTACTTAAACACGAAAGTTCCGTTTTACTAGTATGCCTTTAATTTTAAACGGAGCAGGCAAAACGTCACCACAAATAAATGTAACCCCCAATTGCCTTTTATGCGCTTGTAACCCGAATATAATTAAGCACCACTTGACATTACCTGTACTTTTAATACGTTGAACTCGAACATTTTATAAATATACTCTTGTGTCACCTTTTCGCGTTCTTCTTTTATAAACTCAAATCACTTTTCGAATAACTCTACTATTATGCACACTCTAATTTCTGAAACTGTCGAATAATATAGAGCTTTCCGAGTAGCTCAAGTATTCATATATTTTAGAGTATTATGTCAGATGTCTCGTATGTTTTCACAATTCAGAAACTTAGACAAAAAATATTTGAAAGAAATATTTGAAAGAAATTCACTTAAGGCAAGAGACAGATGTGTTCATTGAAATTTTCTTATTTATTGTTATTTAAAGCTTTGGCAGTAGAAGAAAAAAACACTCCCTGAATTCCCATGAAATTTGTTAGTCTGATAATCTTAACATAATAGCCTTTAGTGATAGAAAACATCGGTATTTTGCTACACCAAAACAACTATAATTTTTCTGAGAAATTTCACTTTGGTTGTATCGCATAACAACAATGCAATTAGAGCCATCACTGGGCTGACATGTACATTTCTGAACATGTCAAGTTCTCAAAGCATAAATGGCAACTAAAGAGAATGGGCTAATACTTTGTGCAGCTTTTGTAAGTTCAAATGGACAATAAAAACTTTGCTTTGGGAAGATTTAAACATTAATAGCAACTTTCGTTGCTTACTGACAAAACGCTTAATCCAGGATTGTGCTGAAAAAGCTCCTCAGGTTTCTTTGGGGATAAAGGTAATTATTATGACAACTCCTGAACGATTCCGATGTATCAAGTTTTGTCCTCCTCACTTCACTGCAAAAGATGACCTGTGATATTTCCCCCAACCCAAGGAAAATAGCTCAGGCCGACTTACCCAGGCTCTGGTTACCTTACATTCTTCTACTGTAATATAATGAGAAATCAGTTCAGTGTGAATTATTACGAAATGACACGGCGTCTACTAAACGCTACTTGCAAATGGAAGTCGAAACAACGTCTATCTCCGAAGGTTGTAAAAACGCTCGGAAAACATTGATCTAGAATAGTCATCTAGACACCGACAGCTATAATTTAGTCACCCTCCCCCGTTACAGTACCCCAACCGTTGGGTTCCCTGCATATGTATGAAGTCGATTTCCATGAATATTGTTTTAAAGTAGACGGGAAAAACAAGCGCACTTGTGACATTATCACATTTTACGTCTTCATTTTCGTCTGTTATCAAAGCAACGTGTCTTGGCTATCAGTTTCTTAAGCAACAACGTTTGTCCAACGCCTGTTAAACGTTGTGTCGAAGGCTTTGGTAAGACGTTAGACCTGATTTAATGTTGTGGTTTGTTCGGAGCAACTTCACAAGCTTAAATCGACGCCACTGGATAGACGTTAGAATGTTAACTGGATATTTGTTTTTTTTCTGAGGGACGGGAGCAGGAGATGAACATTTCATTCTCTTGTGGTAATTGCAATCTATATAGCAATCACAATTAAACATTGATTAATTGTTATCTAGAATCATCAAACATTGGACTTATTCCAAAGCCCGAGGTATTATAAATCTGCTGCTTAACCTCTGGAAAGGAACACTCCCTTCACCCCTCTCCCACTCCCGCGTAAAGCAAAGTTGTATCAGAAAGCCTGGTAAATGCATAATAACTATAAAAAGTAGACTGGGACTTTTGTTCTTTTTTCATGGGCTACTTTACAAGTGGTGTTCTTTAAAAGACCGTATTTCGAATACCTGGCAAACAGTGAAAAGAAAACAAATACCGTGTTGTTACTGTATATTTATTGATGGCATCTCTGTTTAAATCGTTAAAAGAAATTCTTTTCCCTTTTCTATTTTTTGCAATAAAACTCAGCAACTAAAATACTATTTTCTGCAAAGGAGCAACCTAGTGCTTTTATCATTTCCAGGCACCTACTGAGTTTATGGCTGCGTTAAGCAATGCTAGATAACGGAAGAGAACCTGGATAGTTAATAAAAAAGGTTTACTTGATATCTGTTCCTATTTATTTTCCATAGTAAACATTCTAAGGTCCATCTTAACATTGATTTGAGGTTGCGAGGCCGATCCGACCAAACAACAACATTAGGTCTGGTTGTACATTGGTTGTTATTGGTCAAGGTCTTAGCAGCGCTGAATAGACGCAACATTGGGTTTGGTCGCAACCAAAATGCAACTTTTTCCGACATCTAATCAACTTCTTTGCCACAACGCTGAAAATCGACGTTGGATAGACGTCGAAAAAATTCACGTTCTATAGATGTCTTAAAAACAAGCAAAACCAACAATCCCCTTGTATTAAAGCTCACCGGAAGTGGTAGCCATAACAAGTCACTTTGCAACTAAACCAAATTGAGGACGTAAAATATTAGAATTTCAAGTTTTCTCCGCCTAATTTTGAAAAGAGATTCAGGACACGGTCGGAATATGCAAGCATTGGAGTATCGTGAGAGCGAGGATGGGGCTGACCATAGAAAAATTGTTGCTGTCTTGTTGGCAACATCGCAAGACAGACGTAATTTCTACTTCCATTTAGCTTGCTGATGCATTTTGTTGTATGTGAAGATTATGACCCTTCAAGATAAGCAATAAGTCACAGTTTGCAAAGATGATAATTATTAAAGGTTTGGAATCACAATGCAATCTTCCGAAAAGTATCATAATCGCAATTTCATAGACTAATAACAAAAGCAATGACAAAAAACTCAATACAAATAGCGATAAATGTAACATTACATGGCCCAAAATATGCATAGACTTTGACCAGTGTTTGTAAACAACTTCATTCCGGAATAGGAATTCTTATGTCGTTGTCAACAGGAAATAATGGGACAGTCCGTTTTATTTCTTAATAACCAATACTTCGTACTGACCGACGTCATACTATTTGACAGGAGAGGACTGTAAGAGAGCCTGAACATGGGGAAATTGGCCTAGGCTTGCACTCAAAATGGATCAAATACCACAAGTCATCATTTCCGGCCAAGGAAGAAAGAAAGCATAACCTGGCAGTAAAATGGAAGCGTAATCTTGGTATAAGGGATTTGTCAGTAAACAAAGAAAATGACTGAAATTCAAATCTTCTCAAAGCAAAGGAGGATTTTCTTTGACTATTTTTTTTGTTAATTAAACATACGAAATACTGCATAAGCTGATAACAGACAGCAAGACAGCAAGTGAGCCCTTTTTTTTATTAAATATCCGGTTGCGTTGTTAGAAAAAGTTTTTCCTAGATTAAAAAGAGGCGTACGTTTGTTAATTTATTAGTCAGTACTGAATCCGTCCGTTTGAAGTCGTTTCTGTATGTTTATTACATAAATAAAAGGAAACAAAGTGTTCCAGTTAAACTAGACCGAGTTTTATCATGTAATACACAGTGACACAATATAAGCGATGGTATAATAATAAAACATATTGCCGTTGTCCTTCCTGAAGTCACTAATGTGCTGTAGATATGATAAAAGTGCTAATTCATTGATATGTTTAGAAAATAGCAGAAGCTGTCAATCCTTTCCATACTTTTTTATGCTGAGGACATGCATACTCTGAACAATGGGGAAATCATAAACGAATTTTGTGTAACTATTTATGCCAGGATATCATAGCCGTATAAGTTGGTAGTTAATATGGTCCTTATGTGAAATTGCACTAGACAGTTTAATTGGTGAAAAAACAACTCAAGAAAAAATAAATACTGAAATTAGTGGCGATTTCACTTAAAAATGCCTCATTCATTTAGTTTGACTCAAAGGAAAGCTGCATTGTCTATTCAACAAGTTGTTACTATCAGCACCTTAAGTTGCAGCTTTTTCAACATTTAACATATATTTTTAACAAATGGCGGGTGTTGAATTTTAGATTCTATCTAGTATTAGAGAAGCAACGTGAAAACGGTGCTTTTGATATCAGTCTCTGTCATGTACGTATTTAAAAGTGCATGTACGTCTCCTTGATTTTAATTAATATGAAATGAACGAATGAAGGGTTATTTGGGTACGCTATATATGTAACATAATAAAAGCATTTTTATAATATCAGATTTTAATAATGAATGTAGAATTTACGAGTGACAAATACTTAAATAATATTAATTTGATTGCAGTAATAAACCTATGGGTTATGACTATTTGCTAATCATTATCGATTTCTGTACCCCGAGTTACTAGACCACCGTCACATATGCGCGTTAGGCGACATATATTAATGCTGTCTTTCTTAGAAATAAACCCTTTAGGTACTTTCTGAAAGTGTTTTTAGCTAAAGTTAATTTTAGAAATATCACTTGGTGATAGTTTAACATGTTTCTTGACCGTGTACTAAAACCGACATTCCACTTGTAAAATTGTACTGTTTATAAATGAATCCGAAATATATACATGAATGTTATTTATGTATGCTCCTGATTTGTGACATCATTCACATCAAATTTCCAAGGTTTATTAAATGTAGTGTTTGTTAATGCTCATTTGCAAAGGACAAATGGTTTCCATATCACCTGAAAACTTAGCTGTAGAAAAAGTATCTTTGATTGTAGTCAGTTAAATTCACATAGCAAATAGGTGAAGAACGGAAGTCAAATTGGTTTTGCTTGAGGGGTAGAGAAATAATACATTAAAATAATTTGTGTAATAAGTACGTATGCATTTAAAGTCGTTTTTCGTCATTCCTTGCTGACCTTGAAAATACTTGATTAAGATAACTTTACGGAAAAAACACATGACTTTAATGATTTTCGAGAGACGCCATTAGATTGATAAAGTAAAATTTCAAACATTTAATAAAACGTAAAGAGGTATATTAACTAGAAAATGAAAGATAAATAATGAAGTTGAATAGCTTAAATGGTACCAATCAATAGAACCGCTGTTTTAGAAGCGGCAGTCATATTTGTGGGTTTCTAGTTCTTCAGAACTTATATTCTCTTCTATCGAAAAGTGCTGTTTTTCCGGTGTAGCCTGACTTATGAGGTAGTCAGAGATTCTACTGTACTTTGATGTATTTTGCATCTTTGATAAGATATTGAAATGCAAAAAGTTGGTGCCCGCTGAGCATTATGTTGGATGTAGTTCTTCATAAAAAAAATTTTCTGTTTGCACTATTATTCTTACGAAATAAGATTTGTTAGAGGATACAAAGAATCACAAACTTTCCAGTCTTTGTATATGTATAATCGTACAGTTTATAAAGTTGATGGATGGACTTTCATTGGAGGAATTATTGTTGAAAGTGATGATAAAAGGCGCTTGCGCGTTTGAATATTGTGTGAGTCGTTTTTGGGTAGTCCAAGAGGAGCTGTCGAAAAGTTTTGTTAAAACGTAGCTTCTAAGTCAAAAGTAGCTGAAAAGTAACCAGGTTTGCCCTTTTTGCTTATTTTTATGCATGTAGGGAATGATATTATAAGAATCTGTTATTGTTTTATATGAGAAAGGGAAAGGATCATTTTCGGTAATCATATAAGTAAATTAATTAAAGTGTAATGCCGGATAGCAATGGTGAGTGATTATAAAGTATTTCAAGCTTTGGCGCTTATTTACGAACTGTGTTTGGTTGCATTTATTATTGCGTAAATGATGTGTAACAATGTGAAATGGGAACTGTAAAACGTTGCGATTATATCACCCCCAACCCAGAAAAAGGGAAGACCATAAACCGCTCTCTGTTCATTTCTCCGCCCGTCTTTTAGTCAGTTAGGTTTGGCATCGAGGTTTTTGATTAAGAAAGGCCAATATCGTGTGGTCAAGCGTGTTCATCCTTTTTAACCACCATCTCTGGTTAACTGTGTATTCTTCAAATTTGAGTAGTAAAGCTTTAACTAAAGGATACTGTGGTATGAATAATTTGTGACAAAGACTTTTGCTGCTTGAAATCAAAATAAAACAGCTAATTAGGGCCCGTGTGATTGATCGGCAGTTAATTGGTTTGTCAGCCATGGTAAAGTGAAACAGGTAGTTATGGGCACACTTGTTAGAAAGCGACATGCTATTGGGAATAACGGATGCCAGGAAGAGAGATGTGTACCTGTATTTAAAAAACATCGTTCTTAGTCGGTCCGTCATGAAAGTTGTCATCAGATCAATGCTCCAGTGTCACAGCTTTTGTGTAAAAGGTGAGGTCCTTGACTGGGAAAATATTCCAAATTTTCAATTTAAAAAAAATAATACACAGCAAATGTAGTACCTGGCGGAATAACTGTCGCAGGAATAACTGTCCCATAATAGTTCCATTATTCAGATTATTTGCATTCTAACAAATTATTACATTAATTCGCTTAGTTGCAATCTAACGATATGTATTATTCTGTAATTGTGTTGGGGTGCAACTAAGGGTGAAAGTATTGATATATACGTCACATATGCGCGTTTGGCGACATATATTAATGCTGTCTTTCTTAGAAATAAAAACCCTTTAGGTACTTTCTGAAAGTGTTTTTAGCTAAAGTTAATTTTAGAAATATCACTTGGTGATAGTTTAACATGTTTCTTGACCGTGTACTAAAACCGACATTCCACTTGTAAAATTGTACTGTTTATAAATGAATCCGAAATATATACATGAATGTTATTTATGTATGCTCCTGATTTGTGGCATCATTCACATCAAATTTCCAAGGTTTATGAAATGTAGTGTTTGTTAATGCTCATTTGCAAAGGACAAATGGTTTCCATATCACCTGAAAACTTAGCTGTAGAAAAAGTATCTTTGATCGTAGTCAGTTAAATTCACATAGCAAATAGGTGAAGAACGGAAATCAAATTGGTTTTGCTTGAGGGGTAGAGAAATAATACATTAAAATAATTTGTGTAATAAGTACGTATGCATTTAAAGTCGTTTTTCGTCATTCCTTGCTGACCTTGAAAATACTTGATTAAGATAACTTTACGGAAAAAACACATGACTTTAATGATTTTCGAGAGACGCCATTAGATTGATAAAGTAAAATTTCAAACATTTAATAAAACGTAAAGAGGTATATTAACTAGAAAATGAAAGATAAATAATGAAGTTGAATAGCATAAATGGTACCAATCAATAGAACCGCTGTTTTAGAAGCGGCAGTCATATTTGTGGGTTTCTAGTTTTTCAGAACTTATATTCTCTTCTATCGAAAAGTGCTGTTTTTCCGGTGTAGCCTGACTTATGAGGTAGTCAGAGATTCTACTGTACTTTGATGTATTTTGCATCTTTGATAAGATATTGAAATGCAAAAAGTTGGTGCCCGCTGAGCATTATGTGGGATGTAGTTCTTCATAAAACAAACATTTTCTGTTTGCACTATTATTCTTACGAAATAAGATTTGTTAGAGGATACAAAGAATCACAAACTTTCCAGTCTTTGTATATGTATAATCGTACAGTTTATAAAGTTGATGGATGGACTTTCATTGGAGGAATTATTGTTGAAAGTGATGATAAAAAGCGCTTGCGCGTTTGAATATTGTGTGAGTCGTTTTTGGGTAGTCCAAGAGGAGCTGTCGAAAAGTTTTGTTAAAACGTAGCTTCTAAGTCAAAAGTAGCTGAAAAGTAACCAGGTTTGCCCTTTTTGCTTATTTTTATGCATGTAGGGAATGATATTACAAGAATCTGTTATTGTTTTATATGAGAAAGGGAAAGGATCATTTTCGGTAATCCTATAAGTAAATTAATTAAAGTGTAATGCCGGATAGCAATGGTGAGTGATTATAAAGTATTTCAAGCTTTGACGCTTATTTACGAACTGTGTTTGGTTGCATTTATTATTGCGTAAATGATGTGTAACAATGTGAAATGGGAACTGTAAAACGTTGCGATTATATCACCCCCAACCCAGAAAAAAGGGAAGACCATAAACCGCTCTCTGTCCATTTCTCCGCCCGTCTTTTAGTCAGTTAGGTTTGGCATCGAGGTTTTTGATTAAAAAAGGCCAATATCGTGTGGTCAAGCATGTTCATCCTTTTTAACCACCATCTCTGGTTAACTGTCTATTCTTCAAATTTGAGTAGTAAAGCTTTAACTAAAGGATACTGTGGTATGAATAATTTGTGACAAAGACTTTTGCTGCTTGAAATCAAAATAAAACAGCTAATTAGGGCCCGTGTGATTGATCGGCAGTTAATTGGTTTGTCAGCCATGGTTAAGTGAAACAGGTAGTTATGGGCACACTTATTAGAAAGCGACATGCTATTGGGAATAACGGATGCCAGGAAGAGAGATGTGTACCTGTATTTAAAAAACATCGTTCTTAGTCGGTCCGTCATGAAAATTGTCATCAGATCAATGCTCCAGTGTCACAGCTTTTGTGAAAAAGGTGAGGTCCTTGACTGGGAAAATATTCCAAATTTTCAATTTAAAAAAATAATACACAGCAAATGTAGTACCTGGCGGAATAACTGTCGCAGGAATAACTGTCCCATAATAGTTCCATTATTCAGATTATTTGCATTCTAACAAATTATTACATTAATTCGCTTAGTTGCAATCTAACGATATGTATTATTCTGTAATTGTGTTGGGGTGCAACTAAGGGTGAAAGTATTAATATATTATCTAATTACTGTCAAACAACTGAATAAACTGAACAAAATAACAATAACTTTTCTTCTGTTATCGAACAATGTAATTCAGGCAATATGTGTATTGACTGGCTCCTAATTAAAGTCAGTACGTGAATTGCCTGAAAAATTTAGTCAATACATGTATTGCCTGACCCTCTCAGTCAATATATATATAATGATCATGAATTTGTGTTTTAAAATATAACATGACAGTGAATGCAAATACTTGTATAATTCATTTGTTTTATATCCTTTGCTTAGTTGCAAAGCTCGTCTGTAAAGTAAACAATATAATTCTATGAAACACGAATGATCCATCCACTCACTGAGCATTTTCAGTGATTACCTCACGCAGAAATGTAATTTAATTAGATCACTCCTGGCCTTCTTTATAAACGTAAATGTCCAAGACCTTTTAAAGTGGCTGGTGTATCGGACCTAAATGTCATGCTGTAGTTTTTGTTTGTTTGTTTGTAAAATTGCTGTTACCTGGCCTTTCAAGTGCAAGCACAAGATGCACTTCAGTGAGTAACTGTGAAGTTCTTTCAGAATAAAGAGTTTTCTTCTGTCATATAAGACACACTGTGTTTCGTGGCGAGAATAAAACCCCACATTGCGTCCCGTTTTACAAATTTACAATATCCATTAATTTAAGCATGTTACTCGATGTTTGTACTTCTGATTTTGCCGTATGTTTCATATGGCCTATGCTTTCTTTGACAAAACTCACTAATTACCGACTACATTCGCAGTACTAATTGTAAAATGGTGCTATTTGTTTTGTTCTTCGAAAATGCGATCCGCCCAATTGAGCATATCCAATAATTTTGAGTCTTTATTATTTTAAATTTACGAAGATAATAAAGATAAGGTGCTCATGTATGACATATTTAATTGTAAGAAAATACAAATTGGTTTGAAATGAATAGCTGGATAAGTAGGACTTCTAGGGTCTGTTGGATCTAAGCATTATTATACACCGAAGTATGGTGTGTTCTTATACTGGTTGATAATCAATTAATTAATTATCGACATATATAAGTTTTAAAGTGTTCTCAAGCCAATGTGCGTGAACTAATGTTTAATTAAATGAATGTTTAATTGCACTTGCCGTACTGCCATAAGGATAATGAATGTCGAAAGAAAAATTCAGGTATTTTAGCGAGGGTCAACTGTAATTAATTTAGGTACTTGTTCTTGATTTTCTTAATATTACTTAATTGATATTAGCGGTTTTATTTTGAATAAATTGACGACATGGCCTAAAAGCGAAATTTGATTGTTATCTATGTCGAATTGTTTAATTGGTAAACTTAGTTATTATTTTATTGTATCTATTTGATTGTTATCTATGCCAGATTGTTCATAGTTGTTAAACCTAGCTATTATTTTATTGTGTTTTAGTTAATCGTCACTGACGTCATTAACATCATATCTGTCGTGTCGTCGGAAACATTATTCGTGTTATATTCACCGTCTGATAGATTTAGCGCATTATATTTGGGCAAACAAACAGATATTTGAAACTCACAAAGTTGTACTTCTACCCCTCCAAAAAGTCAAGGATGGGGATTCCCTAGACACCTGTGACATTCAGCAATAAGTAAGGATATGCAGTTGGTTGATGGGTGAATGACCGGTTGTTTTCGGGGATGCTCACTCACTGAAATGCACTCACATGCTCTGAAACTCCCTTACATTGATTATACTATGGAATTTTATAATTTAAATATGATTACACATGAATGAGAAATACTTTCATGATGTTATATGTAAATACAATCATAAACCTGGGATGTGGCTAATTGGTAATCACGGTCGTTTTTCTGTATCTCGAGGTATTGGATCACTGTCACATACGCACATTTGGGGATATAAAGCAGTTCTGTGTTTCGCAGGAATAGACCTATATGTACTTTATGAATGTGTCGATCGCAGAAACTATTCTCAGAAATATTACTTGGTGGTTATTTAACATAGGGCTTGAGCGTGTAATGAAGTCGACATTCCACCTACAAAATTGTACTTTTTAATGCAATCTGAAATATGCTCCTAAACCGTGCAGCATTTCTTAAGAAATCAATCACGAAAAAAGTGACATTCGACGTTTCAATCTAACACAAGCATAAATCAAGTTTTCAAGGTTTATAAAAACTGAAAAATGTGTTTGTTAATATTCATTTTTAAAAGGTAAAGTTTTCCATGTGAAATGAAATTTGCTTAACAGCTGAACAAATTCCATTTGGTCGTAGTAAGTTGAATTTACTTAGTAAATAGCATGAAAAAGGAAATTGCCTTTGCTGGAGGGGGAGAGAAATACTATATTAAACTAACTTGTGTAACAAGTGGGAATATCATCACTGTCTGTTTTTTTTTCGTGTCACTTTACAAAAAGTTTTCAGTTGTCATAAGGTTGCTGCTCTTTTGTCATTAATTCTAACAAAAATTACCCTTGGTTTCGTTTCAAGTGGTTTCGTTTCTCCAAAAGCAAATAGCATACTAACCTGCAAAATACATAGAGTATTCAGTCTATTCAAATAAATTAACTTACGGTAATTGATTCCCTTGGAAACTACACACGCATTCAAGTGGTTTCGTTTCTAATATACATAGAGTATTCAGCCTATTCAAATAAATTAACTTACGGTAATTGATTCCCTTGGAAACTACACACGCATTCAAGTGGTTTCGTTTCTCCAACAATCAAATAGAGTAACGGCCTGCAAAATATGCACAGTATTCTACCTATACAAGTAAATTAACGCATGAATTTTGATTGGGGAGTCGGATATTTGAAAAATAAAAAAACTTAATGAATTAAAAATGAGCGGTTTAACATTGTATCACTACACAAAGAAGAGTGCCATAGAAGCAATACGGTAAACTTTCAAACAATTTTAATGCATGGAGCGCTATATTATTCACAAAAAGAAAGAAAACAATACAGCGGAATCGCTTTAGTTGGAGTATCCAATTGAGCCATCCTTTTCACAATACGATATGTTAATATTTGTGAGGTTCTGTCATTATAGAACCTGATTTTCGATTCTGTCGAAATGTTTTGATTTTTCTGAGATAGCTAGAGGTTCCACTATATTTTAGTGTCTTTTGCCTCTGTAATTAGATATTGAAATGCGAAAAGCTTATTTTGGATGCAGTTCTTCATTAAAATAAAAAAGTCTGTTTTTACCAATATTCTTAAGAAGTAAGATTTATAACAATACCTTTGTCTTGTAAATCCTTAACTATGATTCAGGTTCTAGTAAGCTGATGTTAAAATAAGAAACAAGTTTTCTCTATAATTTCATTACGAAATGAAATGCTCTTGTGTGTTATGCTGTTCATATTATTTATATTTGGACTTTAATGTCTTAAATGCAATGCTTTTGGTTCCAGACAAAGCAGGAAACTTAAAGCCTCGATTACAAGCGGACGCGACGCTAAATTTGGTGCAGTTGTATACTTTACAGCGCTTGATCCTTGGAACCACACAAAAGAGCAAATAGCTCACAATAACTGGGATGGCAATGGTGAGTGACAATAAAGTATTTTAATCTATGACGCTAATATAGATCTAAATTTGGTTGCATTTATTATTGCGCAAATTGTGAAGAGGAGAAATGTAAGACACTGGGATAATGATTGCCCTCCTCCCTTCTATGGGAATGGGAATCCATATACTGCTCTCCGATTTTCCGACCGTCCGTCTTTTATTCAGTCACCCCTGAAGGACTTCGTCAAAACTACGAACATTTATGTTAAAACCGTTGGGCGTTGCGATTTTTAATTAAGAAAAACTAAGATCATGTTGTCTAACCCATCCTCAAGTTAACTTTTTTTTTTTAAATTTCGGGAGCATTTAGATACCTGATTGAAATCGCTGGATTCTTAACTTTGTGATTCAGATTTTTGCTATCAAAATCACAATAGAGCAACTAATTAGTATCTATGCTTTTGATCTGCAGCCAGTCGGTATGTCAGCAATGGTAAAGTGGACTGGGTTGTTGAGGTCACATTTCTGGGAAGCGATGTGCCATCGAAGGAAAAGGATGCTAGAGGGAGAGATGTGTACGTCTATAGAGATCACCTCGATCTTATCCGGACGGACATCGAATATTCCATCATAGAAGTGGAATAAACAAGAAGACATCAGCTCAAGATCAAAGCCTGTTGGTAAAATAGATAATTGGTTTAGAAATTAAGGCATTAAAATGCCAAAGGATTGTATTAGAAGTGAGAAAACTGGATGTTTTGATTTTAAACAGTAAAAAGTCTATTAAATACTTGTTCAATAGTGCAAAAATAACTTTACACAATTTGTTTTCATTCCGCGCTGACTTTAAAAAAAAATATTTAAAAGAAAGTTTCTTGTAACAAGGTAGAATTTCTTCTAACTCTGAATTACATTTTAGATAAATGTTACAGAATGTTACAGAATACTAGCAATTTTTATAAGCAGTTATTGTCTAATACTGTGTCAATGTATTTTACTAGCTTTCAATAAATCTTTCTTTTGTGGCTTTTACTGTTAGCGATTCCATGCCGTTCTCTGCCGAGTCTTCGCGGATCCAAACTTTTACTTTGACAAAATAAACTGCTTTTTTACTCTCAATACTCACTACTTCATTAGTCTCCTCCATGAATTTTAGCTGCAGTAACAAATGTTACAAATGTATGTATGTGGTGGACAGGAACTTTTTTTAATAAAAAAGCTTTTTTATGTAAAACAAAAAACATAACACAATATAAAAATGAACTTGTGGGAAGTAGTCACATAGGAAATAATAAATAATCGTTGTATTTGAACTATACAACTCTGCTTCATTCCTGTTTGAAAAAGACGTGTACAAGAAATAGCACAAACTCAATATTACATATATTAACAAACAAATGTTAATCAAACTTAGTTGCGACGGCGTTAGTTGGGTTTGCTGTACCTCAGACTGGATCTACACTAGTGCTAAGATCACAATTTTGGCGACTTGGTTAGATTTTTTTAATAAGAAGATGTGGCCGAGATATACAATGGGCGGTAATTTTGAATTCCGTGATGGGTGGTCTGACCCATTGCTTTTGCCTAGCTGATGCAATTTGAAACGAAAGCCGATCCCCTTCTTACCACCCCAGGCTGGACTCGAACCAGGATCATAAAGATTACTGGACCGACGCTCTAAGCAACTAAGCTAACTGTCACCAGCAGGAGTGGAAATAGGAATTTAGGAGATAATGCACGTTGAACGTGCGTAATTGGAGTTAGGCGATGACCCGAAAGTTGAGATCTCGCTGAATAATATGATAATATGTGCATAAATGCTTTGTTTTCTTATTCCTAAAACCCCTTCCTCTCCTGGTTCTCTCTCCTTTCCCTTGAAGTACAAACATGTAATTCTTGATATGAAACTGTGGTACTGCTTTGTTGTAAAGGGTAAAAGAGTAACGCTAGATAAAAATAGATTTTACTTTTTGGATATATGTGATTTAATTCTGAAACGGATACTGAACAATTATTTCAGTGTTACAACTTTCACGGTTAAACTCTTTTAGCATATACAAAATGACACACGAATAATAAATTTATCAAAATGGTTACTTATAAACAAGAAAACAACAATTATTTGTAAATCTGATACAGAGCACACAATACTGTAATGTGGTTCTTACAAGTGTACACACTTACTAATTTACGCTAACGTCATTTAATTTGTAATATTAAATCTTAGGATATCGATGACAGTTAGTATCAGCTATTGTTGTGCATACGTTTTAGCATTCATTAGATTAGAAACACTGCATGATTTGTCTAAAGTAACACGTATAAATTATTAAATATGTCTCAGCAACACGTAACAAAATACCGTCATTGATTAATAACTCAATTATAAATGGTTATTCAACGATATCTCGCAGATTAGTTAATATATTAAATTAATTTATTTTCCTATTCCAATCAATTTTGTTAGCAGCCAGCATCCCTTCGGAACAAATTTCGCATTACGATGCAATGGCATCAGTTCAACTCATTAGAGGTTTTAGAGTATGTAGCGTATGCATTAAATCGAAAATAAAATTTCTGTCCCACTCTTTAAAAGAAACAGAAAAGAAATAGACCTATTTTTATGCTTGGAAAATTAAAAATCTTGTACCCTTTCAAAATATTATATGATGTTTCATCAATCCTGTTTAGTTAATTGCACAATATGACCATCATATAAACTGTAATTGTATGATAGGCAGTACCTGAATTTTGCGTGCCATAATTTGTTTTCATGTTTGATAATTTTTATTTAATTTGTATATTTCAAAACAAAACATTTCCATTATAATAGTCATTTTAGGCAAATTCATCTTTACTTTTCGCTGGACGGAATTTCTATAACCACAGAACATTTCGAATAGCAGCTTTTCTGGGACCATGAATGGGGCCTCGAGACTATGTTCAGCTACAAATGCAACACTGTAGGGCAGAAGCATATTGGCCAGGAACAGATAAATCTGCAAAAATAAAATAAAATACAATTAATATTTAAAAATCCTCACTCATGCTCACATGTCATCATTGAGCAACAGCTGTTAGCACAACAACTTAATTCTGAACAGATTTGAATATTTCACCACATAAATAGCATATCTAATCTCAGAAACGTATTAAGACGGATATGTGCAATTTTAATGGCCGGTTTAAAGATTACGAAGCTAACACTAGTGTGAAGCATATTTCATGGTAGTGAACGATATTTCAAAGTTACAATTCAAATTTAGAAAAATTTGATATCATGAAACAATATTAATGAATGAGCATATTTTTGAGAAAAATATCGAAAAGTGTCTGACGCCAAAAGCAATCATGAACAAATTTACTAAATTCTATTAAAGAATTAAAACAGTATTTATAGGACGGATCCCAAGCTGCTCATTAGCGAATACATTCCCTCAAGATAAAGTCTAGGTATGTGCTAAGGAGAAGAGTTGGTTCATTTTCAGATTTATTCCGTTTTAATTAAAACGTTTGACGCATGTAATGTGGCATTTGAGGTCTGACATATGGTGTATGCAATATGATCTATACGTCTGAAATGCCACAATTCGTGTATATCATGTGGCCTGTGACAAGTGACTTTGGAGATGTGACGCTTGGCGTATATAATGATATATTTGGCGTTCGTAATGTTGCTTATGCAAAGTTACTTTTGCCATGGGTGATGTGGCCTATGCGGAGGGACGTTTGGCATATGTGATGTGGCCACTGCTTTTGGCGAGTGTCATGTGGCCAGTGCGGAATGGCATTTGCATATGTTAAGTGGCCTGTGTTGTTAAGCGTTTAGTGTATATGACACGGCCTAAGAGTCGGAACGTTTGTCGTATATGATATTGGGAACAGGCGGTCTCCTCCCGGCGGTTTCCCACCGGCGGTTTCCCCCTGGTGGTCTCCCCCCTAGACGGTCTTCCCCTGTCCTTCTCCCCCCCCTCCAACGGCAGATTTTTTAAAACTTACATCAGCAAAACTTTTCACTCTTTTTTTCCTTCTCCCAGGTCAAACTTGCTTTCCTTATTGATGTATGAAGACCAAACGATTATTGATGTTTTTAATCTATGTAATTAAGTGTTTGATGTATTGAGTTTTCGAATTAATGAAATGTCTGATCTACTGTTGTGCTGTTGTGAAGATGAAATTCATTACGACTATACGAGGAAAGCAGTAAGGTGGTGACACAGTAAAGCTGGTGATCTGTAAATTAAATTTCGTGATCGCATTTGAAAGATCAGTTTGCAGTGAGTGTTTGATAGTAATTTCGTAATTGGATTTTAAAGCAGATTAATTTCCTAGTGATAATTATGTAAAAGTAGATGAAAGGTGAGGTTGAAAATTAAAAAAGGAATGCAATGTACAAGTTTTGCTGATTTAAGTTTTACTAAATAAAAAGAAATCTGTCATGGGGGAGAAGGACGGGGGGAGTCAGCCTACGGGGGGAGATCGCCAGGGGGGAGTTGGTAGGGAGGAGTCCGCCCGGGGGGGGGGAGGAGACCGCCGGGGGGAGACCGCCTAGGCCCATGATAGTGCCTATGTAGTGTGGTGTTAGAAGTATGTGATGTGGCTTTGTGTTGTGACGTTATGCACATGTGATATGTGTTATGCTGTGTGACGCTTGGCCTATGTGGCGTATGTGTCATTATGGAAAATGTTATATGACCCATGTGGTGTGACAGTTAGCCTATGTGATATGGCCTATGCAGTTTGACCTGATGTAAGCGGTGTAAAATTAGGTTTACCTATTAGCAGAAGTTTTCAATAATTTAACCCAATTGCATTTGGTGATAATACGTACGTGATATGCAGTGAAAAATGGTACATGCAGATAACGCATTTAATACTAAAGAGGTATGGTCATACTTTATATATTAAGATACTTTACAATCGGAAAAAGTTCTCGTCTTAATCGCATCATAATATGTTTGTGCTTGGCAAACTACAATGGTGTAGTTCTGTTGAAACAAATAACTGGATATGACCATTGGGGGACCTTAGTAGGCCATAGTAGCACTTTCCAAGACAACAGCTTATTTACTAAAGCTGTTAAACAATAAACAAAATGGTATAAAACAAAGACAATTTCATGGATGAAACCTTTAAGTCAAACTGAGCTGACTATAATCTCCTTTCAACAGGTTTACTGGGAAAATTTTAATTCTTTGTTCAATGTTTCCATTCGTATGTCCACACAGGTATGAATATTGCTCTCATATTAACATTATGTCACTGTTCTCATAAGTACTTGGAAAACACATTTTCATTAAGAAAATATTTGCCGTGTACTTATTTGGGGTACGAAAAATTTAACTTGTCTGTGATTCAATAATTCAGGTTCTTTAAGAACAGGGTCTGAAAGGTAAAGCTGTTCAACTGACAATACATTCGACAAGTAAGTGATTATGATTGCAATTATCCCATATCACAGAATATCGTTAGTCATTAATTTCATTTTCGAGATGGTATATGTCTTGAATTAATAAATACTCATTACAGCACCCAAATACCAATGCAAAAAGAAATTAAATCCTACCTCCGTAGCCGATGACACAGACAAAGATAACCCAGCATATGCCCTACTCCCAAACCATTGTAGAAGGCATTGCAGCATTGTATCATTGTAGAAGGCTTCCATGGTAGAGCTCAGCCCTACGTCTTTCTTCGCGACTTGTATAAGCCATAAATAACCAGTATAGTGATGCTAGCAGTAATACACCATTCAAGTACATTCAGGACCTGGAGGCTCAAAACCATCATTGCACAGTAAGGGCATGAAAATGGACAAGCACTGACAAAACCCATGCCTAACTGAGCATCATCCAGAGAGTCCTGAAAAAACAACATCAGAGCACAGCAAGCGCTTGCAAACCATGTGCCAGCCCTGACTAAAAACCATTAAAGCAGATCAGGTGCCTGCAAACCAAAAGCGATTTCTAAAGGCCATCCAAGAAGAGCACGCACCTGCAATCCATGACTCAACCCTGATTAAACACCAGCAGCAGAGAGCAAGCGTTTACACATTAAACCACTTTGTGTAAGAGATTGAAAAGATGACATCTAAATGTATGTCTCTTTTGGCTTCTATAAAGGTTTGATTTTACTTTAAATAAGGCTAGGAGAACGTTTAGTTGACATCCATAAGAATGCATGCGTAATAAACTTTGAAACTGAGTTATATGCTAAATGCACGACAGTTAGTGAATAGAAAATTCAATAGAATTGTTTCCATATTTCTATTTGAGAGGTAATGTTAATAATTTGATTTCTTGATCTTGCTGCCCCCATTTGATCTTTGAAGGTACTACTTTATTTTTTACAACATTCTCTGTTATAGTCACACCGCATTCTTTTGATACCAGTTGCTTCCATACTAGAAGCCGCTCCCCT
This sequence comes from Protula sp. h YS-2021, assembly GCA_949752745.1. Taxonomy (NCBI): domain Eukaryota; kingdom Metazoa; phylum Annelida; class Polychaeta; order Sabellida; family Serpulidae; genus Protula; species Protula sp. h YS-2021. Next base: position 26,799,145 of record OX457033.1, on the reverse strand, counting down.
ACTAGAAATAAATCACACAAGTTATGTGGCTGAAAATGCAACACGTTCAATACGTGTGGAAATTTCTAAAATATATTGGTCAAGACATATAAAAAAACATACGCGATCTGTTTGGGGTTAGGTATAGCAACATATAGACCCTGTGCGGAAGCGGGGAAACCACAATGTGCTGAGAGGACGCCAGTTGTGATCAGACTGACCAATAAGGTTGCTACGCATACTGCTCCCACTGTGCACCACTTTTTAAAATCAACAGAAACTTTACTTTATTTTATTACTTTGCTTGGTTTTTATTTGTCCTTTTTGTTCAACTTTTATCCTGTATTCTCTAACCAAATTTAGCACTTTCAAAACATCAAATGATATTTACTTTACAACATATTGTACGTGGCTTAGGCTTGTGATTTTAAATGAAATGGAAAGTCTTTATTGACTTTCTGGAAGCTAGAAAGAACACCTAGATACCTTTAAATTTTCTCTCTCATATAGTGTTAATACCAAAAGTGTACATCTAGCATATTTATTTCTTTTATCAGTTACCATATTTCCCGAATCCAAACAAGACTGTTGAATACCGAGTTTATTTTTAAACAATATATCGCCATATTAAGAACAATAAATACAGGAAACAGTTTCCCTTAAAGCATGAAATTTGTTTCTTTGTTATAAATGGGTGCAGGTATAGGTTGATTTTTATGTTATTACATATACTAAATCTCGTTTTCAACATTAAAACGGCGTGAATTTATTATTGCTCTAGCTATCTCCCGATAGTCGGCTTTATGCAATTCCTTAGACTAGGATTTCTATAGATCGAACCATTAGATAGAATAATTAATTTGTCTATAAATTGTGTTACTCTTAAAATATAACATAATGACGTAAGGAAGAGTATCATTTAAGGGTTTGGGTCTATAGGCTTTATGGAAACGAACTCACTAAAATAACGGAATCAGAAAGAGAGGATTGATCCTGAAAACTGAATATTAATCGCCAGATGCCACTCCCATTTGACACACTAGAGAAATGCAACATATTTTATTTTTTCTGGAAATATAGGATTCAAATTCGAACCTAGCATCTGATTGAATTTGCAGTTCTTTATTCTGTGAGAAGCGTATTTGCTATCAGATATTTTCTTACAATATTCTTTCTTAATATCTTTATTTTGCCTGAAAAAAAAACGTGGTGTTTTCTCTGATCAAAAAGTGCAACGTTTACAATAAAAGATGCACTTCTGCAGTAAGTGTTGCTAGTAAACATTACAGACAGTACACAAAAAATCATTTCCTGTAAAACAAATGAAAAGTCACCGATGTATATTTCCGTTCCTTTCTATGAACGAGGTTGTTGACATATCGCAAGTTAGTCTACGAGATCTTCTTGCAGTTAGCGTTGATGCGCACCTCCGGTCACAAGCGGCCACTGCTCGTTCACCTCCAGTATTATCATGTAGGGAACAGTCAACCTAGAAGAACGTGCGAATCCATAATACTCTTCTGGAAAGCAATACTAAGGCACAAAATTTATCTGCAGACTCTTTAAATGTTGATATATGGTGCTGTGGCATGAGTGCGGAAAAATAGATGCCAGTACTCGTACACGTAGAACCATTACTCACATACTGTTAGTTTCTCTTAACATAGAAATATCCACATTCGTGTCTCACATAATGCAACGATGTTTCACCTACTACACTGTCATATGCACATTGTAAAAGCATTGAAATTCTACCCACGTACCGCAAATATGCATTTAAAGCGACACCCAAACTGTGCGTCACTTAAAGCTAGCATTTATAGACTAATTGTTTCACTTAAAGCCGGTTTCCATCACGCAAACAATGCTGCAGTTAACCTCAAGTCGTAATTTAAGTCGTAAATTGTTCCTCATTTACGGTCAAGATCTATGCACATTGAACAGAAACCAGTTGATTTTCCCGACTTATTCTTCATTCATGCAGAGACAGGAAGGCTCTAAGTAGAACACCAAATCTAAATGAATTAAACATTAAGTTATTAGGAGCGGCTTTCTTTAAACTACATTTTTAAATATTTAACTAAAAGCTCATGCCGAAGATTTGCATATACAACTGAATCAAACGTGAAGATATATTTGAATGTCCATTTCTGTGTTTACCAAATCCTAAAATCTATAGTTTGATACCAAAACATTAACAAGTAGAAATGCCTTATGACGAAATCCTGGTAAGTAATACGCGATATTTTCAAGAAAGCTTGGCAGTCATTTTTTAAACTGCTTCGTCTGCCGCTTCATAATGTTTTATTTTCAACGATGAGTAGAGAAATAGGTATTATTTACAACATTTTCTAAAATTCCAAACACTGCCAATGTGAGACGGTTGGCTTGAAAACTAACAGCATGCATTACAACAATATTATAAAACCTATTTCCATATGTATATAGATTAGTCCACTTTGTTTAAACAAATTCTTTCAATTCTACCTTTCCTACATTTCTGATACATTTCTTTTGAAACATGTCCGGAATACCCAATCAAAGAAAAATAACAAGGTGTTCATGGCTCTTTACCAGTTATATGGAAAGATTAATTTCAGGGAAACTACAGTTTCCTAAAGGAAACTTTAATGTTCACGCTATCATAAGAAATTTTTCAGTTTCCCTGCAAATTTTCAGGGAACCTATAGTTTTCCTGTTTTTGAGCCAGCAAAAGATTTAAATTTCTCTGAATCCCATAAGAATGAATCATTTGCACGAATATATGTGGAAATAAAATGCCTCCATCTTTACTCGACCTTTTACGCTATCTTATAGCGTTTGCACCGATTTGTATCGCACCATTTGCTTCCGGTACATTTACACTGAGCAAAACCTTGTCCACCACGCTTCGATTCATATTTGACTGCCAAGCACAGAACATTGAGCATTTAACATATACAGTCGCTGCGTTTTATCATCCGTTCGGCTTGATCAATTTGAGCTGCAGCGACGCTGTTCACTTTTGTTGAAATTAGTCGTTGTCTTTGCGCCACCGAATATGATATTGTCGATCGGTCGTCGCTGAGACCATTGCGACCAGAGACCAGAGGAGTACTTGAGACAAAATGGCGGACCATTAAAAAGAATAAAGATCTGAAAAATGGGTCAGCACAACTTCAATTACTCTACAAGTCGTAGACTTTCCAAATGCTAAATGAATCGACTATTTTAAGAAAAACACAAACAATGCTGTTTGTTCAACACATATTATCTGTTAACATTGTTAACAGCGAAGTTGGCCATTAGGTTTTCTTCCAGATCCAACTGTTGCGAAAATTCCCTATTTTACCTCTGTGGTGTTCTCTCCATAGTGGCTGAGTATAATGATGGTCTTCTCCCAATTTCGTATTGTTTTTGGGTAAAAATGTGAGACAGAAACACATCGAATCAGAATTACATCATTTTCATAAAAAATATTTGTGATGGAGACTCTGTGAAAAATATTGTGCCCGTGTAATCCTTATTGTTTATTTTTTAGCTTGCTGGTTGTAGTAGCTGGTTGCCCTGAAAGACATCCTTCTCCAACACTTTGTCAGGGAAAAAACTGCCATCGTTCAGTCACATGTGCAAATTTACAAACCTCATTAACTTGATTGACAGATCGATATATGCTCAAACGCACATCGCAGCAAGTCCAATCTTTACATGAAATTTCACTCTTTTGTCAGCGGAAGTATGCAAAATTCGATACATGTCAAATGTTGTACCACATCACAGAATAAACAAGTGTAAAAAAAATAGAATTTGGACCATTGTCAAGTCTACACATATTAAAAATAAAATAGAAACGTTGTTTTATTTTACATCAATTTTTGTTGTCGTAAAAGCATATCAATAACAAAACCTTTAAAGATAGAATTTATTTTTTTCAGGAAAATCTTTTTTTCAGAAAAGGTCTAGTCACGGAAAAAGAATATGGTGGAACTATTGTTTAAAATGGTCATGAATATATAGTATCAGCACAAAGAATAGTATGTGGAGACACAGATCTGACAAAGTCCAGTTTGGATCCTTCTCTGACAAAGTCCGGTTCGGTTCCTTCTTGAGTTATATCAGGAAGTATTCATGAAGGAGATTTGCAGTTTGTGAACAAGGCCATGCAATGCACTTGAACATGTCTTGAAGCGTTTTGGTATGCATTTCATTCACACCCTACTTCACGGACTGATCATGATCTAGATTGTTTTCATCAGTTACCCGTTGCACAAGATAATTCTAAAATGATGATAGTAAGTGCAATGCCCCACAGATTTCACCAGGGAGAAAAAAGAGTATGAACTTAATATTCTGGATGGATGCGTATAATGGTTATGTGATGGAAGACCCCTCACCAGATGAAGAGTGTTAATATCATTAGAAAATGCACTTATATGTGGATTTCAAAAATCTCACTTTCTATTTTTATATCGTGAAGCTATGATTGCATTATAACGAAACGGAACCAAATGTTTCGTTTCTGACTCGTATTCTAGATGTGACAATGGTTTATACACCGAAAATAGTGGATAGTAAAATGAGATATGGCAGTTCAAGTGAAGGAACGGAATGTAAGGTGAGAAGAGCAAAAGACAGATATCAAAGCATTCATGAAGTTAAAAAAGCAAACTATAGAAGAGGTAATAGAAAGGGCGATTCATGAATATTGCAGAAGCTAGAGAAAAAATATGAACTGGCAAAGCTATATGAAAACCATGTTCATTAAAAAAAGAGAAAACAAGAAAGATCAAACGATGCATACAGAAGTAATTGTGTAATAATAGTAAAAAAAATAAAAATAAAAAGAGAACACGACTACTCTATAGAAATATAGTAAACGGTTAAGATAAAAAACAATCAGAGGGCCAAAAATCGGTATGATACCCCAGAGCGAAGAGTAAAAATCGGTATAGCAGTGTACCTTGTGTGAGAGAACAAAGAATATGGAACACAGAAACTCTATTTCATAGTTCTCAAGATTTGAAAGAGAACTCATTTCAAAATGTCAAGAATAGATATCACAGTTATTCGAGCATTAAGAAAAAACTATCGTAAGAGCTAAAAGTCATCACAGTTTGAAAATTCTTCCAGAGATGAAGATTTTGAAAGAGAAGATGGTAAAGACAACCCAGAGAAAGTGAGTTCTGCAAAAACCTCCAACCAGAATATCGATGAAAATGCAAATACCTGTTTTAAACTTTGCTGTGGAGATTCGCAGAAAGATCATTGGTGCAAAACATTTCAATTTAATTGATAACGCCACAATTCACTTAAAAGACATATTAGAAGAGGGATCAGGTACAACACATACGAAACAAACATTAGATATCAAACAAATGGTATTAATGTTGGCAGCAATTACAGAATCGAACCAATTGATAAGCAAACCCATTGTGTACATGTAAAATCTATAGAAAAGTCTAATTTAAATCGAATAGATAGCTGTACAGTCCACTGAGCGGAAAACTTTTCTGTGATTTGACAGATGAGTATGAAATTTCTGACTATGAAATCAATAAAAACTTTCAATCGACATCATTGGTAAAGCAAACAGTAAGAAATGCGCATTCTCCTTATGATGGCTCTACAGATGAATGTAAAGGATCTGATAATGAATATGTACATAAAGAAGCTGATTCTGATGCTTGCATGCAGCCAGTCGATATTGCAGCTGTGCCTGAGCATGCTGTGATAAAATGATTTTTATGTAGCTCCGCTGAAGGCGAAAAATCTGCAACCATTTGCCTTAACAAACAGTCGGGGGCTTATTATTTCCTGTTTTATCTCCAAAGAATAGAAATACATTAAACAATGAGAGGCTGAAAAAACTTTCCCAATCGAAATACTTCGATGCGAGATATGGCAGGTAATCGTTATGAAAGCTTCGCAGTATATATTTTTACCTAGCACAGAGTTGTCTAAAGTAACATCAAGCATTACTATCAAACTAACCCAATCAAGGGAAAAGCAAATAAAACCTGAAAAAAATTACGGCAAAAATATTGCCGGACAATAAAGAAAAGGATATTTCTTGAAATCAGACAACGGCTATCGATTTCTGCAACTAACTGCTGTGGTTCTTCACAGTACTAAAAACCATGAATAATTTGTTTAATATGTTGAGGCAATTAGGCATTCCCACAAGATTTACGGCTTCAGTGCTCCGGAGTTAAGTCGATAACCGAAACAGTAATAAGAGGAAAAATACGAAAAGTTCGAATACACGAACTTTCGGAAATGACACTAAAAGTCAAATCATGCGACTGCATCTTGATGTTTGAAAAAAGAGCAAAGGAGTTCATTTTCAATGCCCTTTGAAGTACAGCTGTGAGATTGGTGACTTGTTCTATGGGAAAGAATTTTAACAAACAGGTACACCCGTATCCATTGTTTCTTTAAGGTAAGGAAGTGCCAAAGCTAGATGTTGAGAGTGACGAAGAATCACAATAAGTTATGCGCAAGAGGCAAAGAAGAATGCAGATTTTAATTCCCAAAACCACTATCAAAAGCAAGATTTACTGCAAGATCACACATTGAGACACACAAAGACAGAAAATAATGCACAAAACGTTACCTAAAGCAGAAAAATAAGAAATTAAGCACAAGTTTAAATTGTCACAGAATATCTTTAACAAAAATCTGATCAAGATTTGATCAAGATTTTTTCGAGCATGCCGAGTTTGAAAAGCACAAAGAATATTTAGCAACAATGAAGGTATTAACACAAAAGAGTAGTGTAATGTTAAAGCGAACTCTTGAGGATTGTTGGGTCAACCCATATAATGCTGTTTTGCTGCAACGTTGGAATACAAAAATGGACATTCAATATGTAAAAAGAAATCCTAAATATTAATGACAAGAAAAGTCAGATAAAAATATGGCACATGTTTATTTCAAAAATAGAGAAATGAGCACTATCACAACTGAAGGCGTATGCTGCAGGCAATGAAGACTAATGTATAACGATGCCGAATGCAGTTCACAAATACAAGGCCTGAACAATGAATCTAAGCTTTGATATTATTTGTTTAGCAAGCTATAGCCCATAATTCCGTTTCATTGGTCGTGAGTGTGCCAAAAATATATAACCTAAAGACAATCTCAGAAGAATTCAACGTTGAACATCTAAACCAGCTGTCATCCTATATTTAAAATGTCCTGCTTCTCTAAACCTAGCAAAATATTTATACCTTAATCGAAGTGTATTTTCCATTCAGAAGAGAACATCACGTTTTAGCTCCAAGGAGCTGTTAGACTATGCAACAGCACAAATCCTGAAGCGGTCCATGTAATGGCTAAAAGAAACCCAAATTTATTTGAAAGAGTGGATAAAGAAGTCCAAGATGCTTAGAAAGCATTTCAAAAAGAATGATCACTTCAGGATGCATCTGAGCTCGAGGCTCTAGAAAGTTAAATCGAACGCTGTGAAGATGTAGCTGACCGTGACAATACTCATGTTTTCGGTAACATTGACGACATTCCTGAATTGAAAGAAGAAAAAAAAGCTGTTCACGTCTCACCCACACAAGTACCACAAAAATGCTTCTCCTAAAAGGATGAGGGAAATATTTAGTGGGAGTCGCAGAAGCTTTTCATATTTTTGTGCACGGAGCTGCAGTGTTGGTTAAAGTCTCCTTATAAAATGCGTTCGATACGAAGCCCAAATCCTGGTTCGGGATGCTAAAAATCCTATAGATATTACTGTATTAGTGACACCTTTTACAGGAACAGCTACATTTAATATTGGGAAGGATGGCCTTAAGGTTATAGTGCCTTAAGGTTATTGGTAACCTAGCGACACACATGCGAACCGCTAAGTGATAACAAACTCACATGCTTCAGAGCACAATTCAACAAATAACAATTCTCAAAGATAAATTCTCTTAACCAGTTGCACTTTCACTGCATACATGAACGACTCCAACAGCCCAGAAATGAGCGTAGACATGGACAAATTGTCGTAGATTTATCGATTTTGTTGATTGGAAATATTTACTAACTGAAACCAACATCAGGCAGAATGATATGCAGTGCAGATTATTCCTTAAGGTCAGTATTGTGAGAAGGTTTCAAAATCACTCATTTCCCTGTAATAATGAAGAACGACAAAAATTTGACAAAACTGCTGCATGTTGAGCATGTTAAGAAAAAGACAAACACAAGAACGTGCTCTCAATCAAACAGCAAACAGCAACGATTTAGTATATTATTTATATTATATTATTTAGTATATTATTTAGTATATTATGCCCTTCGTGTTTTTGCACTGAACAAGGATATTAATGCCCATAATGAAAAATGTTAACACAACTTGCTCAAACCACCAATGGTAAATTAAAGTAAGCATTGCGACAGACTACAGTAGGAAAAACAGTAATCAAAATCAAAACTTAAGCCCCGTCTCATTAATTATACCACATTGTTTATCGCGAGATATAGACGTCAAAAGGGGGCTTGTCAATGAAGCATTTGGTACAGTCTGGCAAATGAAACAGAAGAGTGACAAGGAACCTTTTTCGACTGTGCTTGTCAAATTTGATTGAAAATATTCATTTTCAAACAAAGTTGGATGTGATAGGCACGCGACTGGTATTAACACATATAATGAAAATTTAAATCTCAAGTAACATATAACTAGTCGCCAAATTTCACTGAAATTCAATTTGTTAAGCACATTTCACAAAGTGATAGGGGTGACCGAGGGCAGAGATGTCGTTTTCTTGCAGGATATAAGATCTGCAGGGCAAGGTTATGTTGCGCTTAATCCTGTTGTTTCACTGAATGATTTGTGTTTTAAAGACCCATATTTTGACAAGGTCTTGTGTGATGAAGAGGTCTTTTCCTGAATGTAAAGTATGACTTCTTTAGAATAAGGAAAGCGTTTCTATCATATTTTGCTGGGGTAGAAAATACCATTCGCTTTAATTTACCCGACATCGTACTCTTGAAAGAAACATGGTTAAGCAATGACAGCCCAAATACAATCCAACAATGATATCCCAAATATAAAATAAGAGTTTAGATCATTCTTCAATAAAACTCTGGCCTAGAAGAGATGTCGCAGTTTGTGTGAGAAATGACGGTGGGCTAACATAGATACCATACCTTGACACTGAAGCATTGACAGGAACAACAGCATTGGAAAAACATAGCGTGAAGTTTTTCTGCTCTGACTTCAAGAAATTTTGGAAACATTGGTTATAGAAGACTTCAATAAAGGCATTTTATCAGACAATAACATCCTACTAAGGATATGTTTGAAGAATATGGATATGTCCAAGTTACACATGAATCTACTACAACAGGTGTCACATCTATGGATGCTGCATGCGTACGGATATATCCAATGCCAGACGATTTCAGAGCAGGGAGCTTCCAACGTATGTTAGCGGTCACGAAACGATATCATGAATATAAATAAGTAGCCGTTTTCCGTATATTCAGCTTCCATAATTTGCTTTTGATGTAGAGATGAGTGGAAAGTTATCAATCATATACCTTCTGTGTATCGTTTCTTACATTTCAACAGTTTGCAAATCAAAGCTCTTTCTTGAAGGATTTCTGAGAATATGATCAATGTGAGGTATTGGGTTTTCACTTTGATACACAATGTCGACTTCATACTTTTGAAACGCAAAATTGTTTGACACTTCACTATTTCGTTTTCAGGGCAAAATATCTAACCGTTCCAAAGTTGCTATTTCAAATATTTTTCAAGATAATGCTAAGATTCCAGTTTTGATCGTAACGCCCCTAGAAGATAAAGGAAACTCTAATGTGACATTGATCAGGCCCATATAGTTTAAAACGAATTCAAAATTCTAATATCTCTAAGCGTTTCGAGGCAAATGTTAATTCCGATTTTTGTATTTGAGCGTAGAAAACGGTCAGCTTCCGGTGTTTGATCACTTAGCGATATCGAGATAATGGTAAGCTTTCAAGATCATAGAGACTGCTCTTGTGCTATGTTATTTAGGCCCAAAGGATCCAAAATGAGCGCAGTATGTCTCCATCCTAGATCTTGACTAAGAAGGCCAAGATCACCAAAAGTGATCACCGAGGAACTCTTATGTAACACGGTTTAGTCCCGATGGGTAAAAAACGTGTTCAAAATGTCTGTAATATTTAACCGGTTTCGAAATAATGGTCATCTTACGTTTGTTTTTATTTTGACCGTGATCGAAAAGTAAAAGGTGCCTCTTATGTAACGACATTGAGCTCAAAATAGCTTTTACCGTTTTCGAGATAATGGTCAAATTCATGTACTGTTGTTCAGGCCCAAAGAGTCGAAAATGAGTTAGAAATCTCTAAACATGTAGGAGATAAGTCGTTCTCTCGTTAACAGTACTCGAGGTAAGGTGTTTTGACCTCCAGTTCAATATTGAGTAAGTAGGATTATCTACTACTGAGTACGTTTATGTGTACAAAATAAGTAGTATGATAATGGGGGTTCCAGCGCACTTGATGACGTCATACTGTCTGGAAATGACGTCATCATGTCTGGAAGTGACGTCATCATGTCTGGACCGGAAGTGCTGTCTAGACCGGAAGTGCTGTCTAGACCGGAAGTGCTGTCTAGACCGGAAGTGCTGTCTAGACCGGAAGTGCTGTCTAGACCGGAAGTGCTGTCTGGAGTGGAAGTGACGTCATCATGTCTGGACCGGAAGTATTGTCTGGACCGGAAGTGACGTCATCATGTCTGGACCGGAAGTCATGATAAGCGTTAGGATAGGCGCGACCCTCTGTGACGTCATACTGAGATGATGCTGTCTGGAGCGAAAGTGGTTTGGCCGAGTCAATCAACATGAAGCCAATGCACTCGACCTGTCAATCAGTGTAACCATGGCAACAGACCCTAAAAAGCCACGACCCCCCCCCCCCCCCCCATCTCGAAATTGTGATTTTGGCAGATTTATCCGTTTCAGACGATTCTGAACATTTTTCATTTTTTTTGAGTCGACCGACCCCCCCCCCCCCCCTCGAAATTATGATTTTTGCATATTTATCCGTTTCAGACGATTCTGAACATTTTTCATTTTTTGGGTCGACCAAACCCCCCCCCCCTCGAAATTATGATTTTTGCATATTTATCCGTTTCAGACGATTCTGAACATTTTTTTTTTTGGGTCGACCAAACCCCCCCCCCCCCCCCATCTCGAAATTGTGATTTTGGCAGATTTATCCGTTTCAGACGATTCTGAACATTTTTCATTTTTTTTGAGTCGACCGACCCCCCCCCCCCCTCGAAATTATGATTTTTGCATATTTATCCGTTTCAGACGATTCTGAACATTTTTCATTTTTTGGGTCGACCAAACCCCCCCCCCCTCGAAATTATGATTTTTGCATATTTATCCGTTTCAGACGATTCTGAACATTTTTTTTTTTTGGGTCGACCAAACCCCCCCCCCCCCTCGAAATTGTGATTTTTGCATATTTATCCGTTTCAGACGATTCTGAACATTTTTCATTTTTTGGGTCGACCGACCCCCCCCCCCCCCCTCTCGAAATTGTGATTTTTGCATATTTATCCGTTTCAGACGATTCTGAACATTTTTCATTTTTTTGGGTCGACCGACCCCCCCCCCCCCCCCCTCTCGAAATTGTGATTTTTGCATATTTATCCGTTTCAGACGATTCTGAACATTTTTCATTTTTTGGGTCGACCAAACCCCCCCCCCCCTCGAAATTGTGATTTTTGCATATTTATCCGTTTCAGACGATTCTGAACATTTTTTTTTTGGGTCGACCAAACCCCCCCCCCCCTCGAAATTGTGATTTTTGCATATTTATCCGTTTCAGACGATTCTGAACATTTTTTTTTTTTGGGTCGACCGACCCCCCCCCCCCCCCGCCTCGAAATTATGATTTTTGCATATTTATCCGTTTCAGACGATTCTGAACTCAGCAGTACAACTGTAAGTGAGACATTCATATACATAAGTAAAATTCTGCTGAGTCAGCAATTTTTGAACAAAGTTACACACCATATTTTGATTACATGGAAGTAGTATAAAAGCATGAGTGAAACATGTCAACTAGTCAACTAGTAATACATTGTGTGACGAGAAAAGACTTCACAATGTCAGCATTACTTCTTGACAGATGTATGACTATGGACGACGTCTTCAAAGTGAATTATACTAACTATGTGTTTTCAAAGCTTCCTACTTTTGAATGGGATTGGATGCAGCAAGTGAAGAATTTACATCTGCATTGGGAAGCTGTCGGAAAGACTATTCCAAGTGATTTCATCGACTCGTTTCTGCGTGACTGTGAAGATCTACATATACTATCAACTTATAACATTGATTTAACATTTATCATATCAACTTACGACATTGATTCAGCATTTATCAACGCGAATACAATTTGGGCAGAGGAGCTCATGTTAGTTGTAGCTGCAAGAATCATTTTACTTTATGATGATGATGTTCCATTGACGACGAATGTATCAGACCTTGTTCGATTCAACCATGGACGAGTTGAAGTGAATTCAAACGTTTGCAAGAAGTTTGAAAAGCTTGACTCAACAACCAGTTGGGTATAAAAGGGAGTGAACTCAGCAGAGTGGAGTCATTTCTCTGATTACATGGAAGTAGCATAAAAGCACGAGTATTGAATAAGTTTGAACAAGTTACACACCATATACCATCAAAGTTTTATAAAAGGAAGAGTGACGAGAAAATACTTCACAATGTCGGCATTACTTCTTGACAGATGTATGACTATGGATGACGTCTTCAAAGTGAACTATATTGACTATGTGTTTTCAAAGCTTCCTGCTTTTGAATCGGATTGGATGCTGCAAGTGAAGAATTTACATCTGCATTGGGAAGCTGTTGGAAAGACCATTCCAAGAGATCGTTTCATCCGCTCGTTTCTACATGAATGTGAAGAACTGCATTTACTATCAACTTACAACATTGATTTAGCATTTATCAACGCGAATACAATTTGGGCAACTGACCTCATGTTAGTTGTAGCTACTAGAATTATTCTACATTATGATGACGATGTTCCAAATAATGTATCAGACCTTGTCCGATTCAACCATGGACGAGTTGAAGTGAATTCAAACGTTTGTAAGTTCTTTGAAAAGGGAGCTGACTCAGCAGATAGTTGGGTATAAAAGGGAGTGAACTCAGCAGAGTGAAGTCATTTCTCAGCAGACAGTTGGAGGGAGTGGATCATCAGTACATTGTAGCAGCCATGGAGAACAAGACAAGCAACGCAACGCAGCGCAGCAGCAGCTTTAAAATTAGTGCTAACTTAACCATTACTGTGGAGCATGGAGAATATGGGCCATTTCTACGCATCACACGTGGAGAGAGATGGTGTGCTTATTCACCATCTTTGTGGAAGATTGTATGCCAAAGCTTGAAAAATTTACGCGACATTGGCTTCAAACTGTACTTAACGCAAACGAAGTGGCTTGAAGTCATTTCATACTTGGATATGCGTTATGTGAGTTTTGTGCGCACGTCACGGTTTGAAGGGAAAGAATACACACATCACATCAACATGAATGATGGTGAATGGGAGACACTGCTTCAGGAGATGGACAACATCAACTCAGCCCTATCACCATGTGAGGAATGCCATGACAAGAAAACGATCATCAAGCTGCAAAAGGATGGTCGGATGAAGGTGTCAAAGCTATCCAAGAAAAGGCTGGCTGAAGTTCAGTTGGAGAACATGAACGTACAAAATCAACTTGGACTTACCTGTGACTATTGCGGTGCTTGTGGATATGTGGAGGATTATCAGTGCCACTGCCACAAGTATAATTGCAAGTTGTGTGAACCAAGCAACTTCTGCGGCAAGTGTGGAGTACTTAAAGTCAGTGAAGCACAGTAAAAGCCCACAAGACACTGAAACAAGATGGACGCATGTTTTAAAAATGCTTATATTGACTTGATGATTGCTAAACTTGCTTGCTGTGGCACTCCAGACTATCAACTTTATCATTTGGATGCTTTTTGGGATGTTGTACATCATAGTCTTGATGTGATTGAACTGCATTCAAGATTTCTTGGAGAATGTCATAAAACTGGAATAGAAGAAGATCCTGACTTTGACTTTGATGCTGCACTTTATTCTGCTCGCACTGATGTGGAAGTATATTTCACCGTGGTTGATCATTTGAGAGATTGTTGTAAAGAAGAAGAGGAAACCGAGCAGCTTTATCAGGTAAGTTATAAAAACCTTTTTTAAACATGTTTATGACAACATAGTGAATTGTTTCTCAAAGACATAACCATGTTTTTCTTACTAGCAAATTTAGTTTTATGTGAGTGGTTTCAACGTAAACAAAGAAAGAATATGATAGAAGAGGCAGCAAATATATTAAAAGATATTTTATTACAGGAAGAAACCGACATGTCAGAATAAAGAAGCAAAGTCAACATGAAGAATCTTGTACTATTCAGCGGTCATAAGGACGTTCTTTCAAATATGTTTCCAACACGACTTGAAAAGTATGGACATGTGTTCAACTCAAGTGAAGCGTTGTATCAATATGAGAAAGCAGTGTTTCATCACCGTCCAGATATTGCTTCAGCCATTGTGTCATCCAGAAATGGATATGAAGCGAAACGTATTGCTAAAGGGATAAAACCATGTCCTTTATGGCATACAGTGAAGAGAAGCAAAATGCAAGATGTTTTACAAGTCAAACTGGATCAGTGTGTATTGTTTCGCAATAAGTTGAAAGAATGTAAAGACAAAACTTTAGTTGAAGCAACGTATGATCATTGGTGGGGAGCTGGTGTGAAACAAGTGTCATCTGGATATCCTGGTCAGAATATTATGGGAAAGTTGTTAGAAATGTTGTGTGAGGGTTAGAGACTTTTTTCATTTGCTTGCCAACCGTCATGGTGTGCAGACGTGTGGACATGTAAATTTGAAGTATGTTTAACTTGTGTTGCATTGATTCAAGACTGCACAATGGCGGACATGACACTGAGACAATATATTGTGCAAAAAGCTTATTGTGAAGAAATGTTATCAGCTGTAAAAAAGTTTGCCTATTTAGTCTGTCCTGCTTGTCAACATGAAGAGTGTCAAGAACATACTTGTCATTTTGCATCTGTTTATACATATTGGAATGAAGCTAAATATTACATGCATTTAGATAAAGTGTTAGAGAATGCAAATCAACGTTGTGAGAAATATGGTGTAGATGCTATTACATTGGATGAACTCAGTCATTGGTTAGTGTTCATTGAAGACCAATGGTCTCCAGTGATTCATACCATTGTATCTATACTTGATTTGTAAAAAACTTGTTAGTTAAGTTATAAATGCATGTTAGTTAAGTGATGTTGGTTGAGTTATAAAATAAAAGCTGTTCTGTTGAGAAGGTGGTTTTCATTCGGTGTGACCATGTCGACGTGGAAAGACTACTTGACCAATATTTACTTCAAACCTGGACAGCCTGGAGCATTTGCTGGTCCTTACAAACTGTATCACATCTTACGAAAACATAATCAACCAGTCACACAGTCACAAGTGAAGAAATGGTTGCAGGATCAAGATGCTTTCAGTTTACTCCAACCTGTCAAATACAGGTTCAAAAGACAACGTGTCATTACACGTGGCATTGATGATATGTGGGATATTGATTTGGCTGATATGGGAAACATAGCTCCCTATAATGATGACATACGCTTTTTACTCATTGTCATTGATGTGTTTTCCAAATATGTCTGGGTACAGCCAATACCTAATAAATCACATACCAGCGTCATACAAGCTTTCCAAAAGATTTTTCATGACACACGACGAAGACCGCGAACTCTAAGGTCTGATAAAGGAACAGAATTTAAAAACAGATGGGTAAAAGCATTTTTGAAGAAAGAAGGCATTCATGCTTATACCACAAAGAATGAAACCAAAGCTAACTTTGCTGAAAGAGTCATTCGTACTCTAAAGGGAATGATGTATCGGTATTTTCTACATAATCAAACTTACCGTTACTTAGACATTCTTCCAGACTTGGTGTACAATTACAACCATAGACCTCATGGTTCTCTTCCTAATAAATATGCTCCAGCCGAGATTCGTAAAGACAACGAATCAAAAGTGTGGAAGTATATGTATGTCGACAAACTGAAATTGAAACCTAAGAAGAAGAAGAAGTACAAATTTAACATTGGTGATCATGTTCGCATTTCTCACATTAAATATGTGTTTCAACGGGATTATCACATCAAATGGACGCAAGAAGTCTTCATTGTCACACATCGTTGTAAGAAGCAAGGAATACATTTATATCGTGTGAAAGACTTTTTAGACGAAGATATTGATGGCCATTTCTATGAAGAAGAACTGCAGAAAGTGACCAAAGATATTGAATCTATTTATAGAATTGAAAAAGTCTTGAAAACACGTAAAAGACGAGGTGTGAAAGAATTATTTGTCAAGTGGTTAGGTTGGCCAAACAAGTTTAACAGTTGGGTGAAAGAAACAGACATTCAACAATGAAGCATCCATTTACATGTTTAGTCTCTGGACCTACAGGCAGTGGCAAAACGTCTCTGGTGAAGGAAATTCTAGAACAAAAGTTGATTAAACCCTCTCCAAAAAGCATTTTATGGCTCTATGCAGCAGATCAGCCTTTGTACAAGGGAATGAAAGGCGTGGAATTTTACCAAGGCATTCCAGATGACATTGAAGAGCGTTTTAACCCGAAGAAACCAAACTTACTTATCATTGATGACTTAATGACGAAATGCCATAGTGATGAGCGTATGACACGTCTCTTTAGTGTTGGCAGCAGTCATCAAAATCTAAGCATTATTTTTATTGTGCATAATTTATTCCATCATGGGAAAGAGATGCGAAATATTAGTTTGAATACACATTATATCATTCTGTTTAAAAATCCGAGAGACAGTCAACAAATTAGTACATTGGCGCGGCAAATGTATCCTAGAAGATCTCAATTTCTCATAGAAGCCTATCAAGATGCTACTAGCAAACCTCATGGTTATTTATTCATTGATTTAAAACCAAAGACAAATGATCAACTACGTATTCGTACAGGCATTTTACCAAAAGATACACATTATGTATATATTGATAAAGCAGTGTATGAACAAGAACCAAGTCATTTGACCATTCGCAGTCAAGATGTCTAAACGTATTCGAGCGAACCAGCCGTTTCTTCACTTGCTTGCACGCAGTGGGCCTAAACGACGTAAATCCTTGCTACAGCAAGCTACAAAGGAGGAATTAACAAGCTTGTTTGAAATTTGTTTGAATATATTGCAAGGACATTTACCCTTAAGCTCAAAACGGTTTAAGGAATTTAAACGTGAACGTCATACGCTACGTACTCTAGCAGATAAGAAGATATCCCTTCGACGAAAAAAGAAGTTGATTAATCAGAAAGGAGGATTCATTGGAGTTATTGCTAGATTGGCATTGCCCTTGTTAGCCAAACTGCTGCTAAAATGAAACATACGATGAAAATGGTCCTCATTCCTGAATATGAATACAAACTGTTATTAGAAAAGAAGGGTAAAGATGGTGAAATCAAAACGAAAGTGAATAAACTTTTACGTGGGAAGCGAACGCGTGAAAAGGTTATTGAAATGTCTCAACTTCTTGGTCGTCATTTACGAACAAGTCAGTCTAGACAGCAAAAGCCCTCATCATCATCATCACCACCTGAAAAGCCAGAAAAGCTAGTGTTAAGTCATTTTCAACCTATCTATCATGGAAAAGTACTACAACTTTTAGCCGAACTGAAGAAATATGGTACAACATGGTCAGAGAAGAATGAACTTGTGTTGAAAACGGGCGATATTATAGCAAATTCCAACATGGTTGATTTGATGAAAGAAGCATTGGTGGCGACAAGAAGAAAAGAACGAGTCAAACCACCACATGGCTGGCATCCGTTTATCCAGGAAATTGTAGATGCGAATATTCCAAAAACAATGTTTAGTAAAAAGACCACTCGTGACGACATTACAACAGAAATGAAACAACGTCAACAAAGACAGTTTCCTGAAGGATGGGAAAATTTTTAACATGGCTGAAAGAGCTATGTTGTTGTTGTGGTCAAGACACAACTATTCCTGTGAAAATAAGATGTACAAGCGCGTGTTGTGAAGGAGAAATAAAAGACCATGTGAATGAGGATGAGATTTGGCATACTTTTTCGAATGGCGCGCGCTATCGTGAAGTATATAGACAACGTCAACGCAGCTATACCATTTAGTTAGCATCATGGAGTCGACAAGCTTTTACATCACTTTGCCTAGCAATGCGAGTATGACCTATTATCCCAACAACAAGGCTTCGAATTATCAAATTCGTATGCCTCGAACCATCTATCTGAATGGAAAATATGAAGTGGCTTTAGCTGAAATTCAATATCCACATACATGGACAACGATGAGACAGGGCATGAACTATTCTATTGGGTATCGACAAATAGATACATTTGGCATTTGGCATGTTAATATTCCTTATGGGTACTATAGAACCATACAAGAGCTATGTGAGGCAGTCAATGAAGAAGCGGCTAACCCCGATGACCCGAAACAACCTATTCGGTTAAAGTATGATAAAATTAGACGACGTGTGTTTCTATTTCTCGATGATGGTCTTGAAGTGTCCTTTTCCACTGGATTAGCTGAGATTTTAGGATTTATCCCAGAGCAATGGTATACTGAAGCGTGTGCAGCTGAACATAAAGCGGATGTGAAACAGGGATTTTATACACTGTATGTGTATTGTAGCATTTGTGAACCACAAGTTGTTGGGGATTATTATGTTCCTTTGCTACGTTCTGTTGGGATACAAGGCCATGATGGTGATATTATCATGAAAACGTACGGCGAACCGCATTATGTTCCTGTAAACACGTCCAAATTTGACGTGATAGAAATGAATATAAAGGACGACACAGGCCATACTGTTCCATTTCAAACTGGAAAGGTGATCTGTAAACTTCATTTTCGACCAAAAGCAATATGAAAGCCTACACACACGATCCGTCTGCATATCGCAACCATTTTCTTCGTCAAGTGGGCGGGGAATTACCAGGATTCAAAGGAGCGCGAATCCAATATGGCGATGGTATTGGTTCCATACTGGGATCATTGGCTCGCAAAGCTATTCCACTACTTAAGGCTGGGGCTAAGATCGTTGCGCCACATCTTAAGAAGGCTGCAAAGAATGTCGCGAAAGATGTGACGGGTCGAGTAGCAGAACGTGTGTTTGGTGAACAAAAGCGTATGCAACCGACGAAACGTGCCAGAAGACGAAAAACAGCCAGACGGATAACATCAAAATATCGCAAAGATATTTTTTAAAGGAAAAAAAAATGTCTCTCATTCATAATCATTCGTGTGAATGTAGTCTTTCTCCATTGGAATGGTTTCACGTACCACCGACGCAAACTGCTGTAGAGAAAAGTTATAATGTTGACTATCAACCACTTACAAGCATTAGAGAAGGCGCTCCAATAGAATTCTACATTCCTGCGAGTACAGAAGAATATCTGGATTTAAAGAACAGCAAACTTCATATTGTATGTCGCATTCTAAAGGCCGATGGAACAGCGTGTGGCGCAGATGATAATGTCTCTTGCATCAATGATGTGTTTAATGGGCTATGGTCTAATATTGAATTGTTTCTGAATGATCGTTTGGTTTCGCATAGCAACAATACTCATGGTTATACCAGCATTATCTCTCATCTCATCCATGATTCGGAAGAAAGTCTGCATTCTGAGCGCTCTATGCGTCTCATGTACAAGGATACTGCTGGGTCGATGAATAGTCATGAGGTGAAAAGACCTAATCATGAACAATATGTACCAGGATTTCATGTCAATGTTGAGGGTGGCGACTTGGCTGAGCAAGGAAACAATGGTTTACATAATCGTTATTTGCATACACGTCTTAGCCGTGATGTTATGCTGACAGGTGGTTTAAGGATAGATTTGTTTGAGCAGGATCGTTATCTTCCGAATGGCATCAGTTTGAAATTGCGTTTCCATAGACAAAAAGATGACTATGTATTGATGGCTGTAAATAATACCTATAAGGTAGAAGTGAAAGAGGCATTTTTAACCATTCGCAAAGTGAGGGTGAGTCCAGGTATTCAGTTAGGACATGCAGATGCATTGATGAAAAGTCCTGCCAAGATCATCATCACTAGAAAAGAATGTAAAGTCTTGGCCATTCCAGCAGGATTTCAGTCTTTTGTGAAAGATAACATCTTTTTGGGTCAATTACCAAATCGTATTGTCATTGGTCTGGTTCATAATGAAGCTTTTGGTGGATCAGTATTGAGGAATCCATACAATTTTGATCATTTTAATCTGGACTATATGCAACTGTACACGGATGGTGAACCAGTTCTATCCAAACCTCTCAAGCTTGACATTACACAGAACAAATACCTGAACGCTTTTGAAACGCTTTACAAATCGTTTGATCGGTTGAATGGTGAGAAAAGTTCCATTATAAAACGGGAAGATTGGCCTAGAGGTTATGCTTTATTTTCGTTTGACTTAACACCGGATTATGATGGTGATGATCATTTCCCCCTGATCAAGCATGGGAATTTGCGGCTAGAAATGAACTTTGCTAGGGCTTTGCAACCTACCATCAATGTCATTGTCTATGCTGAATTTGACAACATTATTGAGATCAGTGCCAATCGCAGCATCCAATTCGACTACCAGTCATGAACACGAAGCAGATTGATGCCATATTGAGTCATGATGTCATGACCAAAGACTTGTTTCAAGGCGTGTTTGCCATGGATCAGTTACCGTCTTTACAACGCGGCGCCTATGTGATCAACACAGACGATCAAGATGAACCAGGAGAACATTGGGTGGCAGTGTATTATGATAAAGACCCTGTGGAATATTTTGACTCTTATGGACTGTTCCCTCTCGATGATCGTTTAGATATGTTTTTAAGAAATGACTATATGTATAATTCTATCTCATTACAAACGCCAATATCATCGTCATGTGGTTTTTATTGTGTCTATTATATATTGCATAGAGCTCGAGGTCAGAGTATGTTTGATATTGTGAATATATTAAAAAGAAAGGATGGTGATTTTATTGTAAAGGATTTTGTATATAGACATTATAAACCATTGTTTTATTAATGTTGTTGTTGTTGTTATATTAGTTAAGTTGTTGTTGTTATATTAGTTAAGTTGTTGTTGTTGTTATATTAGTTAAGTTGTTGTTGTTGTTGTTATATTAGTTAAGTTGTTGTTGTTAAATAAAACAAACCAAGTTTTCAAACAACTGTCTTGTTTATTGTGTTGTACATACGTTTATTTACAAATTCTTAACTACAAACACTATTTACAAAGTTTACAAACACTATTTACAAAGTTTACAAACACTATTTACAAACTCTTAACTACAAACGCTATTTACACTATTTACAAATTCTTAACTACAAATTCTATGTACACTATTTACAAACTTTTATTTACACTATTTACACTATTTACAAAATTCTTAACTACAAACTCTTAACTACAAAGTCTATTTACACTATTTACAAACTTTTTATTTACAAACACATTCATTTTTCAATACATTCATCAATGAATACCATTCATTAGAATCTAAATTGATATAGGTATCATAGACATTACATCCATGTTTGTAAATGCTATGAAAGCTCACATAACACACATCACCAAACTTTATCACTTTAACAGTTACATGTTCAGACAGTTTCAGTTCATATCCTTCTTCTTCTTCTAAGTCAATGTCTATCACGCGCATAGGTTGTGTCAGCTCAATGGATTTGGTGCCCCGTGTAAGCCATATTTCTGTTTCTTTGAATTCAAGCGTCAGGTTCTTTCCAATCCAATGCTTGCAACAGCGCGTTCCATTCCACGGTGCTGAGGGTGATGATGTCGCAGTCTTCTGTAAGCTCGTCATATTGGCGAAATTGTACAAACACGTCTAGACCGTTCTCAGTCACACGCACTTCTAATTCATTTGAGACTGCTAGGAGAAAGCCGGGTATTCTCAACTTGTCTAGATGATCCTTCAACACGGATTGGTCATCAAGCGATAGGACGAGATACTGTCCAAAATGTCGTAGCACAATATCATCACATAAGTTTCTCATGTATGAGAATCCATATGTTATGGGTTCATAATCCAACACATAGTCGTCTTCCATCTTTCTTATACTCGGATGATGTCGAACAGTGGATGCTGTATAGCTTCTAGGAATCGTAAGATTGCGCGCCAGTTCTTGATATCAAAGAAGATCAACTGTGCATAGGGTGTGTCTGGCACAACTCCCTTATAATCCTTTGGATAATCCTGTAAAAGATTTCTACAGAATGTCACACGTATCTTAGAATCATATTCAGCCACCGTCACTTCCAGTTTATTTTCAAGTCTGCGTTTAAACCCAGCTTCAAGTGGTATGTTTTTAAAGTCTTTCCACACTTCAGGTTTAAACCGATAAGCAGAAATTCTCCGAGAACCCATCATCACTTCATTCCTCTCATTAACTTTAAGGTAAACACCATCGTCCAACATGAGTGCATTCATGATTGTTACCTTGTTATGACTTGTCGTCTTGTCTGCGAAGCCTTTTATCTACTTCTTTCACCTGCTTCTTCAGCATTTTCCATTCAGGTATTGTCAGCAAAATTCCCTTTTTCGTTGGACGGTTTTTTCCAGTCCCCTCATCTCTGAGGTATTTGCGAATGTTCACCACACCTTCATTACTTTGTTTCATAATCTTGATATACTTTCCATTGCCTAGAGAAAGCATTCCATCCCACGACTGTGGTGTTGGTGCCGTCGCCGTCTCCACTTTTAATTTCTTGATGGTAGTGTCAGGATGTTTCACATTCATGTCTTTCACTGTATCAGCAAGAGTATCCATATCCGTTGTTGCAGATCTTTTCATGTTGACGCTTCAGTGTTCACACCTCAACTGACTCTAAAGTTGAAGTGTCTCCCCCTTATATACTGTAATGCCCATGCGCCAAAGTGGAATAGCCATCACTCATCACATATCGCTTGTCATCAAAGGGAGAGAGAGCCACTTTCCTCAACTTCTCCGAGAAGATCTGGTGGTCATGACTTCGTATGATGTGTCCTGTGGTCATCGTTTGTGTTTGGTTGAACAAACTGTCTTTATACTGCTGATGTTTCATCCGTCTTTGACACGCGCGAGTGATGCCTTTGGCCGTACGTTTTTCTTTCCCACCATATATCATACTATACATTTTCGGTCGAAGTCCAACAAACTCTTCAATGGGAATGCCCGCCGTCTCATCTTTCATTTTCCCAAGCACTTTCTTGTTCACGTTGGAATGCAGGAAATGATCTGGGGGATAGTCACTTGTGTCGAACAAGTCGGCATCTTCCTGCATGTCTTTGTATATATCGTCCGTTTCTATGTCATAACATAGACTGTCGGTGTCGCTGAACAACAGTTTGGCGTCGGGATACTTGGTCATGATGTAGTTGTAATGAAAGTGGAACATGAGCACCTTGCTGAGGTCGAGAATGGTGAAACCAACTTGAATGGGTTTATCCAGAAGCAGATCCACTTTGCGCAAATGTACCGCGGTCAAATCTTCGTTGAAAATTCTAAATTTGTGGAAGGACGGTTTGGCCACAAGTTTCTTGAACCGCTTTTCCTGGTGAACAAGTTCCACATTGATGCGCTTTCTTACATTTTCCATGGTTTTGCCAAACACCGAGTTGTTCATCAGTTTGAAAAAGTCTTTCTCAAACGGGTTCTTGGCCAACTTTCTCTTTTCCGTGTTCAAGGAGATGTATTTTGCCAACCATTTGCTCTGTGCAAACATGATGGCACGATGCACCTTCGTGACTTTCAATCCCAGTGAGACATATTGCTGTAAATTTCTATAATGAAGTACATATTTCTTCTTGTCGCACAAGTTGGGAATGAGCTTTTCACTAGGCTTGCTTTTCATGTCTAGATCTTTCCGTAGCTTCTGACTATGTTCTGACAATTCTCCCACTTTCACACATTTCCGTTCTGGAGCCACTGGGTAGTGATTATGACGATCATGGATTGAATATGGGTATTCCAAATCCACTTCTAAAATGTATCCAATCTCGTCATCTTCATCCACATCCATAAAGTCAATGGATTCTGGCTCGCTCACCCACATAAATCCACTTTCCGGCATGCTTTGCGACATGGCCCAGCCATACAAGTTGTTTGCATCCAGGTAAGTCAAGTAGTTGGTGGGTTTCGTGGGATTGTAATCTGCTACGTAGGGGTTATTTGCTTTCGCATACTTGTGTGTGATGACAGATATTCCTCCCCGTAGACCTTGTTCAACCATTTGGTACATGTCAATGTCGTTGATCAATTCCAATTTCACCTTTGTCGCTTTTAACATGGCATCCCACGACAGTCCTGGCGCTGTATAGTAGTGAGCAGGATCTAATTCATACGTGTTGAGACATACGTGACGAAAGTTTTCAAACACGTCAGCCAGCAGCAACACATCTGATTTCAGGTACAAGTCATGGTATTCGCCAAATGTAGTACAGTGGAATGTCTCCCACACCTTCTGCGCATGCGCATAATCCTCATCGCTAATGTCTTCTTCACTGAGTAGACTGTAAAACTTGTCTTTGGACGGCAGTTGTGTTTCAGCAAACTTGGATGGCTCATCCACGTAATCGTAGGGGTACACTCCCTTTCTCAACAGTAACTCTTGTTGGTCACTATCGTGAATGTGTGACGTCATGTGATAAAAGTTGTCTTTCCCTTCTGCCGCCAGGTTGGAGACCAACTTCTGTAGAGAAGTACTCATGAACTGATAACTGTCTGTAAATTTCAGATTGCTCATGGTGAATGCAATATATTTCTCAACGGTGTTGGGAATGACTGTAATCGTCTCATTTTTGAACTTTCCAATTTCTTCCATGATAAGGTGACTGTCATAGCCTCGTAAATTGTGGAAAAACACAGGAATGATGAAAGAATCTTCAACATCCTGCTGATCCTTTCGAAATCGAAATTGTAAATTGCATTCATTATGTGCAGCTCCGCGGTATTTGCCATTGATATGGTCATGATCTCTCACACGATCTGCTCCTAGAGGCTCATGACAAATGTAACAATCTGTGGCGTTCTTATAATGCTCTTCATCTTCATGAGTCATCACCATTTTCTTTTTCTGTTGTAAACCATGCACAATACGATCACGCTCATTCACCATATGGTCTAAAAAGACTTTCACAGCATTATCTCCTCGATACAGGACTGGCGCACGTGTATCATACTGGCTCACAACCACATAGGCAAAGCTGTTTGGACGATGATGTTGATACTTGTCTCCTTCATGCTTTTTCGTGAAGCATTCAAAGTCTGCATAAATGACAAACGGCGCTCGCTGTTGTTTGGCTACATTCTTGAACTTGATAAAAGGTTCCTTGGGGAATGATAAACGTTGTGCTCCGTGCTTGCCACACACTTCACGATGCTTGTCTAACAGATCTTGTCGTATAAACCCGTGAAGACAGTTGAAACAATAAAATGCTGCAGCCTTATGCTTTGATCGATAAGCCATCAGTCTGCTGAAATTCTTGATGAGGCAATAATGCCTTGTCTTGTCATTGCTAATCAAAAGCAAGTTGATTTCTCTCGCACTGGTGTTTCGGCTGAGTTGTATGGGAACAACGACATCATGTTCATATCCAAACACGTTAATGGACACATCATTCTCCTTTTCAAACTTTGGAATGTCTGTAATCGGTGTGGGAAATGTCATGCCTTCTACCTTCAATTCGTTCTCAAATGCTTTGTATTGATTCACACGGTATGGGCTGTTTGTTGAAGGGTGAAGGTGAGCCAATACAGACCATAAGAAACATTTGTTGTCTTTATTCTGAATGTTTAACACACCTCCTGTATTCTTTACTTTCTTCGGTAGTGGGATAAAACTGCTCGCTTCCAGTGGCGCTGACGTAGCTGTATGCACTTCAATGAATAATATGTTATCCAACACCCAGCCAGAGCCTTGTCGCTCATGTTCATCAAACCTGGTAAACAATTCTTTATAGGCTTCTGGTAAGTCCTTCTCAATATCTGTTGGATTGTATGCTGCATACGTTGGACTACTGATGAAGGCATTATCCACCTGTTCTACCATCACGCCTTCAACATTTGGTGTCATTTTCTTGAAGCGTGCATGTACCACAATGTACCATTTCATGCCACGGTTTAACGTTTCTAACAAATGTCTCTTGATTCTATTCTCTTGTTGTCGCATTTCGAGTAGCAAATCCGATCCATCTTCAGGCTCAAACCGTCTTTCCTGCGCGTTTTCACCAAGACTCACTCTTCTGCCTCTGCCTACTTGTCCTGTCTCTTTCTTTCTTTGTTCTTCATGAGACACATTTTCCATCTCAGCACATGCATGTGTCTCAAATGCATCCAAAGAGGAAAATATCTTGGCGCATTTACAGCAGAGGACTGGATCAGGTCTTTCAACACCATCTTGTACGGTTTTTCGTCTCTTGGCTTCAATCTGCTCAACAAGCTCTTCATGAGCACGTTTCATCCTAGCCGGTTTGCATGTATGTGTCACGAACAATTCCAGAGATGGAAATGTCACATCACAATCATGACAGTAGACTGGTGCCATCGTTGTTGCTTCTTCAACTGCTAGAACTGAAATGAAGTAAAATACACGTTTCACTCTTCCTTTTATACCACTTCAATGGTGTGTTGACTCAGCAGAATGTATCACTAGTTGACTAGTTGACATGTTTCACTCATACTTTTATGCTACTTCCATGTAATCAAAATATGGTGTGTAACTTGTTTCAAAAATTGTTCAAAATTGCTGACTCAGCAGATTTTTACTTGTGTATATGAATATCTCACTTACAGTTGTCGAGTTGTACTGCTGCACTGCTACACAGCAGAGACATCTAGCGGTGAAGTTAACTGACGGTGAAGTTAAATGGTCTGCCAAATGGTATTCATCCGCGAAGAAGCACTGTAATGGCGGTAAAAATGCATACAGCCAGCTGCGCAAATAGCCTATGACTACTTTATAACAAAACTTTACATAAAACTGAATCAAATGGTGAAATTTTCATATAAATCGACCAAGTATAACGAAAGGTATTGTTTTACAAAGTTTCAATTAAGCAAATAACCAAAGTTTGTTTACAAAGTTTGTTTACAAATTTTGTTTATAAAGTTTGTTTATAAAGTTTGTTTACAAATTTTATTTATAAAGTTTGTTTACAAAGTTTGTTTACAAAGTTTGTTTACAAAGTTTGTTTACAAATTTTGTTTATAAAGTTTATTTACAAAGTTTGTTTACAAAGTTTGTTTACAAAGTTTGTTTACAAAGTTTGTTTACAAAGTTTATTTATAAAGTTTGTTTATAAAGTTTGTTTACACAGTTTGTTTACAAAGTTTCAATTATGCAAATAACTAAAGTTTGTTTACAAAGTTCACTTTTTATTTATAAAGTTTCAATAAACACTTACCGAAATAGTTGTCACTGGATGCCATCCCTTGATCTGATGTGATCCAATTGTAGTTCTACAACTTGTACTTCCTTGCTCCACTCACCGAAATGACTGTCACTGCTGTATGCTCATCCCTTATATACCCCTCATGCAAACAGATTCATTCGCTTGAAACGCTGTTAAGTCATCAATGATGATAGCTGGTGTGTTATCCATGATGTGTCTGACAATGTCTCTAAGCCTTGAGACACCACACTTATATAGGATTTTATCATGCTGATTCGGCAAAAGTTTTTGTTGCTCTCCTGGGGGGGGGGGGGGGGTCGGTACATAGTATGTCCTGGGGGGGGGGGGGGTCGGTACATAGTATGTCCTGGGGGGGGGGGGGGGGTCGGTACATAGTATGTCCTGGGGGGGGGGGGGGTCGGTACATAGTCTGTCCTGGGGGGGGGGGGTCGTGGCTTTTTAGGGTCTGTTGCCATGGTTACACTGATTGACAGGTCGAGTGCATTGGCTTCATGTTGATTGACTCGGCCAAACCACTTTCGCTCCAGACAGCATCATCTCAGTATGACGTCACAGAGGGTCGCGCCTATCCTAACGCTTATCATGACTTCCGGTCCAGACATGATGACGTCACTTCCGGTCCAGACAATACTTCCGGTCCAGACATGATGACGTCACTTCCACTCCAGACAGCACTTCCGGTCTAGACAGCACTTCCGGTCTAGACAGCACTTCCGGTCTAGACAGCACTTCCGGTCTAGACAGCACTTCCGGTCTAGACAGCACTTCCGGTCCAGACATGATGACGTCACTTCCAGACATGATGACGTCATTTCCAGACAGTATGACGTCATCAAGTGCGCTGGAACCCCCATTATCATACTACTAAAATACGATATGAGCACTTTTGCTCTCCACTTTTCGTGGTAAGCTTGGAAATATATATTTTGATCTCACTATTGATTTGACCTTTGAGGTCAAGGTCAAAAATATTTGTGGTTAAAGTGACTGAAAGTACAAGAAAATTTCCTGTAACCATTTTGTAGAAACAATTTTGGCCTCATTTCGACGTCTTCTTCCATCTACGAGGAGTTTTCTGGAAACCATTAAGAGGAAAATAGCGAAGAAAAAAGGAAGAAAGGAAAAAAGTGGGAGTGACCGTCGTGTTAAAAGACTGTGACAAGAGGTGTAAATTGAATCTATTATAATGAACGACTCACGGAATATTTGTACGGCATATTTTAGCCGTCCATTGCAACTAATAGAAATTAAAAATAGGTTAAGACTAAAGGATTAAATTATTTGATATATTTGTGTTACATGTGATTCTTAGGCTAAATAGGTTTTTAATATTTGTCTACGTCTGCACCATTATGCTGTTGCTTACACTGCAAAATTACTTTCATTCTGTATTATATTCCTACTTAGGTTAATTTTAACAAATCTTTATTTCACCGATAACGTCATTTTTGATGACTGAACACCTTTTTTATTTCTTTTAATAATTCTACAATCTAACGGTTGTTGTAACACGCATCTCAGTGACAATGAACTGCCGTATAAAGAATCTATAAGTAAGTTTGCATTTTCTATCCACGAAGACATTTTCGCTAACCACATTCACCAAAGGCACAGAGCTGAAAAGCCAATCACGCCTGTCCGTATCCACTACCTAGTCCTATGATCCATCCCTAAATCAGTGAAGTATTTTTTCTGCTCTGCTGCATTTTCTACTTGTAAAATGCTACAGCAGTATGCATAGAACAAATTGCTAAGACTTGAAGATTTTTAAACACACAATTCATTTATTGTGAACGGTATCCCTCGTTTTTATCGCGTTTATCCAAGGAATTGGTTTGAATTTTACTGATACATACTTTGGTATGCCTAATGGATTTCTATTACTTTTTGGGAAGGCCGAGGGGTGACTGAAAATTTCAATTGGCCGCAATTTTGACGGTTAGTCCGTAACAGTTTACCCATTACATTCGCCTAGATGAGGCACTTTTTTCGCAGTACTTACAACTCCTGGTCACATTCTAAAGCAAAGCACTAACTAACCCAGCTAACAGTATTACTTTATTTTGAACTGAATTTGCATTTTCAATTGACCACTTCCGCGATGTACCACTTAAACACGAACATTAAGTCTTTACAGTAGGATTCGTGTTGTATCCTGGTAATCGCTGTACTTTATGGCATGTTCCTAATTCCTTGCGCCAATGAAAAAAAAAATCCATGCTCTTTCGTGTACAGAATATCAATTAACATCCTTCTTTTCGTGCTTTAAATATGAATATACTTTACTCTGGCATTCTTTGCTTTCATCAAGATTTAGCAAAATATAATTGTGATATTCTACTAATATATATAAATTTGGGTTTTAATAACCATCTGCCATCAATGCACGAGAAGATGAAAAGAACGGTTTTGGTTTTTGGGCTTTATTTAATTATCTGATTATGGCATGCAGAATATAAAACAGATTAACAAAATTCCAAACAGTGTAATTCACCGACATGTCGTTATATATTCTAGGCCTGTTACTAGTGGTATGCACATTCCAAGCATTCTACCTTATTGACAAACCATTACTGATTCTAAACATTTTACCAACGGTATGCGATTAGAAATTTCAGGCATTCCACCTCACTCATAACCACTATCGATACTAAATATTTTACCTAACATTATCCTATTGCAGATTCCAAACGTTTTATGCTGCGGACACACTATTACCAATGGCAATTAAGATAATCAGCAAAATTCATCGATATGTGAAATATAACGTATTTAGTCGCACACGCAAGCCCAGTCAGAAATACACTTTCAGCAAAATTAGTACCTTCTTGCCTCGCAGCATTTAGACAAAAGGAAGTGAAAATAATAATGCAGGATTGAATGCTTAAGGTATTAAATCATGTTGCATTTTATGTCTGAGCGTACTGAAAGAAAAATGCCACGGTCCCAGCTATTTCCATGTACAGGTAATATTCCTATTTTAATAAATGGGATGCACGTAAGGGAATTATTTAATTTAACAATTTAAACATTGGCTAAAAATTAAGTTTGAATAAAAGGATACATGAAATATCATTGAATATGCACTTTGCAAATACGATGTTTTGGAAGCAGTTTGTGTGCTGCTATCATTGTTACCCGCTTTATCCCTTCTTCAAAACCCATACAAAGGTAACTCATCTTTAAAATAGCTAGTCATTGAAAAATGTACTCGTTGTGGCAGCATTGTGAAGACTCCACTGTTTCCTAATATTCTTTTACCCGTTTTCCTTGCAGTCGAAATTCTAAATTCTTGCGAATTTTATTCGAAACACCCGAAGTGTGATTTGGCTCACGTGTCAAACATTATACATAAAAGATATCTACAAATAAGAACAAATCTTGTACACAGGTCTACTTTATGTTTGCCTACCAATTAAATGAAATGGTGTATACAAGTGCACATTAATAACATAAACTACTGTACACAGAATAATCCGGAAATATGAAACGACAGATAACCGGTCTTAGTATATTCTAGTTACAATATGATATCAAAGTTTGCCATATGATTTTTTTGTTATTTATGTAAGTTGTGAGTATGACAATAGTCATGCACATAAAAACACTGCAGCGGCAGACAAGTATTTCATGGTACTTTGCAATAGCGCTTGTATAAACTGAAGTCATTCTTCAAGGCAAACTAACATGCGCTACAAGATCAAGATGTTTATCTTGCAGAAATTGTTCGTTTTCCACGATGTTTTCATCTGTACGTTTTGAATGTTTATGCATAAATGAAAAATCCCTGCCTTTCTTATTAAAAGTCATTTGGATTGGTCTTTGTTATTTTTCTTACTGGTCTTTTTCCTTTGACGCACATATCCAATGAGTACTTTCTCCAGATCCATAAACGGGGCTTCAAACATCATGCACGCCACGA
This sequence comes from Protula sp. h YS-2021, assembly GCA_949752745.1. Lineage (NCBI taxonomy): Eukaryota > Metazoa > Annelida > Polychaeta > Sabellida > Serpulidae > Protula > Protula sp. h YS-2021. Next base: position 26,767,691 of record OX457033.1, on the reverse strand, counting down.
AGGCAGCGGAGTAAGACATTACCAAACTCGCGAGGAAATCATAAATCTAAACAAAGTTAACAAAAATAAGAGAATATATTTGAACTAGAGATTAAGGATGGATAGGAGCACAAAACGCCATCTCTTGTAGGAATAAGTAGAGATAACGATACTTCAAAATAAATGCTGCCCTAGCGTACAGTCCAAGAGCATTTACGCTAAAGAAATCTGAGGAAAATTTCTGACGTTTTGACTGCAGTATTTTGGGGCGATGAAAATCAGCAAAACGCTGATATGTTAGAAGCATTTTTAGGTTAAAGAGAAAAACCTGAAAATGACTTCAAAAACTCATATAAAGGCTTGTTATATTTTAAAGCCAATACATACAAATAATGAGATTTTTCATGATTCTGCGTATCATTTTTCATATTTTAACCCAACGAACCCAAACAGAAAGTTATTTGCAAAAGATTAAGACACACCAATAGCAGGTACTCAAATATTAGACCAAGCTCTGTACTCACAATGCTGTAGTCGTCGTAGTTAAACAGATACTTCCGTTGTAACATATAGCTAAACATGACTGTCTGGTGCACAAAGTAGGCCATGTACGTTAATCTGCTTAGTGGTACCAGTGCCTTCCAAGACAAAAGTTTATTCACAAAGCCTGTTTAAAAATAAGCCAACCGTTCAAATACCTTTAAATACTTACTTATCTGTTATAAATTAATTTTTCATCATACCTTCTCTCTTTATATGTTATTATATATGTGTAGCTTACAAGAGACTGGGTTGTTTTGAATGAACTCGTCTGCTATGCAAATACTTTTACCTGCCTTCATAAAATGCCAGTACACTAGGTCGCATTCCGATAGATGGTTAGATGACCCATTTGCAACAATAACAAGAGAAAATGTATGTTTAGGATTTGACCGAGAATGTCAACATTCACCAAAGCATCTCTTAAGTACCGGGATCTAGTTAAAACAGTAGAAAATCTCTACCCGTTTCAGCTAAAATGGTCAGATTCCAGTTGACCATGGTCGATGAGATCAAGATCAGAAAGAAAACCTTTACATAGCGTCTTTTCGGCCAAAAGGGTTGAAAATAAGCCCAAACTCACTCTACCTCTAACCTTTTACGAAATAATGGTCATCTTCAGAGGAGATGAAGTTCACTTAGCTACTCCTTATGTAACGCGTTTTATGCACAGTGGGTGGAATATCAATTGAGAATCTAGCTCTATCTCTAACAGTATTCGATATAATAGTAAACTTCCGGTTTCTAGTCCTGACCATGACCACAGAGGGCAAGTTCAACGAGTATCCGAATAGCGTCTTTTAAGCCCAACGGATCAAATATAGCACAGAACAACTCTACATTTAATCGTTTACGAGATAATAACCAAATTCGGATGTCTAACCTTGACTATGACCGAGGAGGTCAAGGTCGCCAAAGTTTCAAAAACTGTTCTGTAACCGTTTTTGAGATAATGGTCAACATGCAATTTTTCACTTTGACCATGACCGAGGAGTTGAAAATCAGTGAAAAACCTCCAATATAATGTTTATTAAGCTATGCGAGTCGAATATAACCTCAGTTTTTTTCTCTCTATAATCACTTTTATGATAATGCCAACATCCAGTTTCTGACATTAACTATTACCAAGGAGGCCAAGGTAATCAAGATACTTCTGATATAACTTCTTTGAGGCCCAAAGGCTCCAGCATAAGCGTTCCATTCCTAACCGTTTTTGAGATGATTGTTAACTTCTGGTTCTGTTCTTTGTGATGAACGACAGTTCAAAATCATCGAGATACTTCTTACATAATTTGTTTTAACCTCGATGGAGGATAGTAAGGTAATATGCTTAAAATCATCTCTAACCATTATCGAGGTAATAGTCAATTTCCGGTTTCTCGCCTTGATCTTTAATGTAAGTCTTTTGGGCTCAAAGGGTAAAAAAGGAGAAAATCTCTCACCGTTCCCGGAAAAAGGAATAAATGAAGGAATATCTAGCACAGCATACCCATTTGCAAATATAGGAATATCTAGCACAGCATACCCATTTGCAAATATTGTTTGCAAGTAGGAATGAGATTATCATCAGAAAGAAGTCAATGATTCTTATGGTATGTGCTTAAACTAATAACAAATTTTTAATTTAAATATTCATTTTGCTGTCTAAGCATAAATATTCATTTTGTTGTGTAAAAAGGAAATTTTTAAGGAATATGCAGAGATGAAACAATAATAAAAAGAAAATTAAAGATATGCTAAGCGACTGTGAATCATGTCATTTTAACATACAACATACCACCATAGCCAGTAACGCATGCGAATATAAGCCAGCACATGCCGAGTCCCCATGCCGACCTATGCACGGCGTTGTAGAAGGCCTCCGTTGCCACACTCAGTTCTATGTCTTTCTTTGTATATTTGTACAGGCCGAAGACTACGAGCATGTTGATGGTGGTCGCTATACTCCATCCCAACACCACAAGAGCCTTCATTCAAGACATGGAAGAACACAAACTTTGTAAAATGCTGTTGTCTTGTGACTTTTACCCTCTTCTCTGTGACAGATTGTATTGTGGCTTCAAGAGTTTTAAAACTGCTCATTATTTTGACGTTTTTAATCATAAACGTAATATATAGCTACTTTTTTACAAGATACTAAACAGTTTAAGATTTTCTAGGAAACAATAGTTGAATGGAAGAAAAATGTAAACCTGCTTACCCAGTGCATGCGCACTTTGAGGTTGGTTTTATAGAGCAGATAACCACAGAGAACACCCAGCAAATACGGCCCTGAACGGCACCATGGAGTAGCGTACAGTATATCAAAGTAGTCTCCCTCTCTGACATGCCAAAACAACAATTACAAATATTTTGCACACCACTTAGCGTGAAATAAACTAAGTGATGGCCTGTATATGTTTGGTAGCAAACATTTATTGAACTATTTATAGACACTCTTTTCTTGTACCTTCTTATCAAAATGCCTCCTTCTATTTTATGGCTACAATATGTAAGCATGTATTCTGTAAATGTACTACAGCTTTCAACACGTTGGAAACTGTTTTTTTTTAATTTCTGTTTTATGTGTTTTATATATTATTTATAATTATTGCAGGTGCTTGTCTAATACACGATACTTAATATTAAATAAATTAGACAAATATTGCGATATAAGAATGATAACAGTAGGAGAGAGTACGAGTCCTTACTCTACTTGTTCAGGCTTTGCTACCTGACCCTGGGTTGAAGCTTGAAACTTATAATGTGCTGAGAGTACACCTGTTGTGATAAGACTGGCAAATAGTGTGACGAGGCTCACCGCCACACCCAACCACCATTTCCTGTTATGAAATATTCACTTTTGTTGCAGTTCACGGGTACAATAAAAAAAGGGGTATTTTGACTGGCAACGTCTCACAGTAAATAGTCAAATCCATAGTCACAGCTCTGAAACTACTGGAAACGTGACGTTGCTCGACCTTTTTATTTCATATCTCTATAACAACGTAATTACGAGAAGTCCAAAAATATCTTATTTATAAGATATATTACTGGGTGGCAAAATAGAGCATCATAAAATATAACTACACTGGCGTTCGGACTGTCTGGAACATTGCCTAAAACTCAAAACACTGTCCGTACTCAACAGTCATGTTCCTGCTACCAGTGAGTATTTTTCGATACGTTTTTCGGCTTGAGTGCAGTTATTATTTATCGTGATGGAGAAGCGGAATATAAATTGAATAATTTTGCAGTGACTAGGTTACTTGTAGCCTAAAATTAATTCTACTCTTCTAATACAAATTTAGATGCCATTTTTTCTTCTATACAGTACTTATAATAAACTACCGATATTGAATAAATATATGTTTATATAAAGGTATTCAGACACTTACCAAAAAAGCAAAATCAAAAAGATAGGTGTTATCCAGAAAAACTGCATATCAAGAGCCAAAAACCACGATAATCCATAACACTGTTGAAAATAACCTTGAATTACAATTTGATGGTTTTTATATGGTCTTTGCTTTGATATTCAGCATTTAGAGGATTTAAATTTTTATGTTTTTAAGATCAACAATTTCTAATTTCTATGTTTTTATTTTTATGCAAAAATAGCTGTCAATAAAGTCAGTTATCATGATAATTAAAGAATATCAAAAAATTTTTACTCAACGTTTTAATTAGCAATGTTTTGTCATTACAATAAATCAATTAAAACTGTTATATACCTTTTCTTTTACGTTAACAAGATTATTAACATAGAAAAGATTAGTCCACCAATTCTTCTTGCAATGGGGTTCGATGCCAGTCAGTGGCCACAAGGGACCACTGCCCATGTATTCAAACAACGCTGCGTGAATCCCAAGTATGATCATGTATGGGATAGTCAAGCTAAATAAATCACAGCTAAATAAATATCGTTATAATATTTAATGGGCCCTATTATTTTAGGACATCCACATCAGGTGTTGCCTGGACTAGATAAAATTTTGTCTCGGACATCATAATTGGACAACACATAATGTCATCACCCAACAACGGACACTGATATGCACACTTTTATTGCTTTAATTATTGTTTCTGTAGAATCAGTCATAACAAGGAGAATCTAGTAATACAGAGTAAAATTATGTTTTATGTCAACCACACGCATTGTATCGATCTAGGTAAATCTGTTTTATGGAAAAATAAGATACAAATACTGATATGAACTAATGGCAAAATGTATTTCAGTCAGAAGGCTAAATATAGGTCTTTCAGTAGAAATACTTTAGGTGGTTTGGAAATCAATATTAACACGGTGCCTGTTAGCAATTGAACAGATAGAAAACAATCAGTCGGCGCCTCAGTTATCGCTAATACCTTAACACTTACCACAACATACAAATGTTGGCTGAGTTACCCCTAGTAACCATGTATCTAAATGAATAGCCAAATCGTGGCTACTTACCGCCAGTATCTATGCATATAGAACATCACCCAATTGAATTTCCTGATTCCACCTTTGCTTTCTATTTCTCTTAAGGCAAGAAAAGTAATCAGCAAGCCACTGAAATAAAGCAAGAAAATATTGCTACCAAGGAATAAAATACAATACATGAGGAGTATATAAAGTATATAACTCTTATTCATTACCCTTCTTTATGGATATAATTATTTGCATTTCATGAAAGTCCATTCAGTTCTGTTCCAAGTCTTTATTCTTTGTAAGATTGTGCACCTTGCAATTAGATCGAACTCTAATATTTATATATCTTAACGGAAAAACTCAATTTGCACTGGCGTTTTCTTGGTTACTCTTTATTGCATATATGTTTAAAAGATTAAACACATGCTTGGTTCGTTACCTTATTTCCTTGTTTCCCCATTTTCTTGTTACCTTATGACCTTGTTATCGAATTTTAAGTTTACCTTATTACAAAGAAAGAGTCAACGGAGACAGTGGCAGACAGCAACACTTGAAAGGTAAACCTTTGTATCAAATCAAAAGCTATCACAATATTTTCTGCAAATAAAGAATTTAAGACACTGTCAATTAAAATCTTATAACTGCAGACTTGAAAACATAAAAGCCTATTTCGACATTGAGAAAAAAGTCATGAGCAATAAATGAATTAACTATTAATGTTTAGGCGTACAGTTAAAACTATAAGAATAATATAACAATATATAGAACAATAATAACAGTACTAAAAATAATAGTTGCAATAATAGCTAAGATAATAATAATGATAACCATTATATGAACAATAATAATTATTATTATCATTATTATTATTGTTATTATTATTTTTAATCCTCATAATTTATTCAATTCGTATTCTTATATATTACACCACACCATCTGAATTTAAATAGCAAACGAAACTACTAGAATTTTCGGTAATGTGTATTTCAGCTTACTCATTCCTAAAATGGCTTCATAGAAGAAAGTATGCCCCAGTATCACCCAGCTCATACTGAGGAAGCGTATTCCATGCACAGCACCAAGCATTGGCCTATTGTTGCCATCAGGCTGCTTTACGGTGAAGAGTCTTTGACAGTTTTTCAGTAGGGAAAAGCACATCAGAATCCTACACATCATGGCTACAAAAAAGAAAAAAAATACATAAATTTTGAAGCATATAGTGATGGGAAAAGAGCAAGCAGATATAGTGTAATTGATGGAATAATGGGAAAGCGGCAGACTGAGTACATCAAAAATGACTAAATCTAAAATCTTGCGAGAAACAGTTAAAGAAATGCAGTATATATATAATCTTATTGTTTTAATCATCCTATAATTGTATTTTGCGAGTCTGTATAGATTTTGTCGCTAGGCAACGGAAATATGCGGGCAAATTTGAATTCCGTGAGTAAAAGAGCCAAACTATTATGTTTTCCAAATCATTATTATAGCGGTATTAAATTCCCCACCCTCCACCAAATTTAAACTTCAGTCCTTGCCATCTTCGGTTACCTCCCAGTCCTCCTCCAATCAATCCCCCCCAAAAAAAGACTTCCTTTCATAAGCAGCTTTAAAAGCTATATTTTAGCATCAACCTGCTACTAACACTGTAACTAAAACAATAAAGCGCATTACAAAGTTCGTTTTCCACTGTCTTTGTGGCATCCACTTTGAAACCTCCATGTAATGCCAGTGCAAGTTCTTCCGCAGTCAACATAACCATGTCGTTCGCACCATCGTTCCCGGACACTAGAGCAGTTTAAAAACAGCTTTTTTCGCAGAATACAAGATATAATATAAATAAGAGCCTGCAGTAATAAATCTTTGTGGGAGTTACCAAAAGTGATGTTGTTTCAGGGGTGGTCTTATTTTTGGGACTTCAATTTTCATTTGTCAAGTGGGCAACAATAGCCTTTTCTATAATTAATTAATGGATAAAAGTAACAAGACCTAGATTTTCATACAAAATCCTTTCTTTATTTTATGTAATTAAAAACAAACAATTTCTGTTTTCATTTTGGATTGTGCTTTACTTCCTTTTGACTTAAGTGCCTTTTTGGATATGTGCCAAAGGGTTAGTTTATTATGACGTCATATCGAGTCACATTGTTATGATTTTACTGTTCCGTCGGTCCATTTAAAAAATGCATAAGTTACACAGAAAACAAAACTAATGATAACAGTTAAATGTTTTTGAAGGTATTATGCTGTTTGGATATATTATATGGATATTATATAGAATTATTATAGATAATATATGGATCTCGTTGAAGACTGGATACTATCTGAGGTGAATATAGTAGGAAAGAAAAAAATAGGTATTAGAGTGGCCACAATAATTAAAAATGCCCCCATTAAACTAATTTCTGGTGGATCAGCAAACAAGGGATAATGAACATAACATTTGTACTTACCCTGAGTCCGTTCCCGTAAATCAATAATGGCCTTTTTCACCTGCTGTCTATAGAAGACCACATCGTAAACAGTTCCAGCAACAATGAACGCACCAATCACACTTATTAGAGCACTACAAATACATGACACTTTGTATTTATAATATCATTACTTAAAGATTTTTTTTCAATTTTTGCAATTGCTCTTATTGTAGTTTATTTGTGCAACTTTCTTGAGTGTACAGTCGTTCAAAAGAATAATCTTTAACTTAAAGACATTGAAAATAGCATATTATTATGTATTACGCTTTTAGGACAGTGTACAGATACTAAGAAAATATAAAAGAATAACATTCAGTTGTAGAAATTAGCGTGAAGTAACCACGTAGATACTGAGAGTCTTGTGAATATCAACTATTTGCGCGGTACCATACACTTACTTGACCTCATACATTTGCACGCCACTCCATACGCACTGATATGAGTTCAGACATTTACATGATGTGGTGTACTTACAGAGTATCATACACCTGCATAACTTCATAAACTTACATGACGCAAGCAGCACTTGTCGTTATTTTCCGTTTCTTGATTGGTTGACAAAAAACTGAAGCCTGAACTGGAGCAGTTGGAAGTTTCTGTAACGCTGCAATTCGTTAAAAGGAATATAACATAAAACACTCAAACGTTTTATCTAAAAGGACTAAAATGCTTAATTGATATTGTAGTAGCGACTTCTCCACCTATTTTCTTATTGTACATAATTTTACACAGTTAGTTATTTCTCGATTTTATTTATTACTGTTGATTGTGTTAGATCAACTTACGACTTACTAGTATTTAAGATGTATGTTAGCATAGAAGCAGAACAAGTGTCTGGAAAGCAGAAGCCCACAGTGATGCTGGGTATCGGGAACTGTGAATATTTCACACGATTTGGTTATAATCGTTTAAAACATTATGTTGAAATCAGAGAAATGGATATAAGCAAGAGTTATATGGGAGGGAGAGAGAGTGAGAGTGAGAGAGAGAGAGAGAGAGAGAGAGAGAGAGAGAGAGAGAGAGAGATGATGATGATGATGATGATGATGATGATGATGATGATGATAATGATGAAGATTTTTAAAGGCTATTTTAAGCATTATTGCTTCTTTAAATAAACGATTGTAGAATATTAAATTACATTTTCAATACCTTTTATTATAACTAGCAAAGCACTCTAACACTCTTAGAGTATCCACAGTTATTTAGTGATTTTTAATACATTTTTTCGCCTGATATGGATTATAAGTAGCATGGGTAGCTAACCCACCGGAAGAGGTGCTGATCCGCCAGAAATAGCTGCCAAAAGATCACTGTTGTTTTTCTGTGATGATGGGTACACAACAGATGAGCAGTACTGACCACCGAATGGTTCTTGACTGGATGATACGTTTGCAGGAGCTTTGAGTCTGATGCATTGTTGGTAAGATCCAACCCAATTAAAATCTCCAAAAAGCACGCCCGGTGGCAACTTTCCCCAAGCATCCAAAACTGAAACAAAAAAACCTTCAGTTGTTATTGCATAAACCTTGTGATTAAATTTGAAACATACTTTAAAACACTTCGCTTATACACTTAATCCAATAAAAAATATTGTCAATTTAGTCCCTTAAGCTTACTTTCAGTAAAAGCAAGCAATCAATTTAATGTGGCAGGGGCTACATCAACTGCATTTAACATGGAACTTCTTTTGTAAAATTCACTGTTACAACTTTAAAAATAACCAACGAAACTTTTCTTACTTCAAGAACATTGCATTAAATTGTAATAGGTTTGACTTGCGATATGCTAAGCACATAAATTCCAAATACATTGCCTATAACCTATTTTAATATCAAAATTCTTGATATTAAAATAAAGTAATTTGACTAACAAGTATGATTTATTTACAGGATAAGATTTAGTAAAATATTGTTAGGTTTCTTAACTGTATTGTTTAGTAACAAAAAACTGATGAATTAGTACCATGTTTTCAGTGCTAACCCACAAGTGAAGTGACAACAAAGTTTACATCTGAAATCGCAAACGTACCGATTAATGGAAGAGTTGAATTCGGCATTTCCTTACAAATAACAAATTTGAATATCAAGTAAGTTGATTATTGGCATTACATTGGCATTATTGTGACTTTAAAAACAGCTCAATCTTACTGTAACTGAGAGTTTTACTCACACTGTCTCTCCGTGAAAAATATGCTGGCAAGTGCACTGTTGCACTTCAAAGCATCTGCATTTATGTTTCCTGTTAGTTCATTAAGAGTGTTATTTATTAAACTCGCAAGAACCAACGACACATCCCCTACGTTGATAGCTTCCGTGTAGAAATTAAGAAATTTCCATAGCGGTTCCTGTAAGACTTGATTGATGGACTTATTGAACATAAAATTTCCTCCAATAAACTGTGCGCTGTCGCTTCGTTGCCCTGAACAGTTATTCACTAGCAGCAGCAGAGTACTTACTAGCAAAGTACTTGATAAAGCGCTCATTGTAAATTTATCATTAAATATCCAACAAAATCACGTCAAGAATTGCAATATTCCCTCGCTACCAAATTCTGAAAAATATAAGCAAGCGCTATAATTAAAATTAGTCTCAAAATGACTGGATGATTCCAAGATCTATAACGTTGAGTTCTTTGAAATTGAACAAGTATGAGAATCGAATACAAACACACATTACTAATATTATGTCGATACTGCAATACAAGAACACAAAATCGTTCCTGGTACATTACTGCTACATTGTCTGTGTGCCACACAGAAACATTCGTTCAGCAAAAATACTACTGGTTTCGTAGCAAATTCTCATGATTGTGGCTTGTACCTGTGACGTTTGAGCGAGGTAGATTTTACTTATCAATTCTTTATACAGAAGTCCTTTATAAAGCACTGCTACTTAGTGCAGGATATAGTTGCTGTTCATGAGCCCTGTGATTTTGTAAGAGTGTATTCCAATGGGAATCTAGATTCTTACAACTGGGTGAGCAGGTCTTTAAATAAACAAATCCTTGATTTAACTGTTGAAGCTTAACGACAAGAAAGCAACCTTAAATAGAGTTTATTTATAGAAACCATGCTATTGTTGTTTGAAATAATACACAAGTATCCTTAACACACTGATTTAGTATTCTGCAAGTAATCAAATTGTTCAATGTTACTTATTTCAAGTAAATATGTTGCCACGAATGTTTAAAAGTTTTAAATGACTTTTTTACTTGGCAATTACTATAGAGACTTTTAAAAATGAAGTATAAGACAGCAGTCCGTAATTAACCTTATTTGTATTTTAACAAGGTAAAGCAACTACGATACGCCTATCTCTAAGCAAGTAAGTGTAGGATTTCTCTTTCTGAGAATTTGCAATAACATTTAAAAAGTATATTATCCGCCCTATCAAATATGAAGAAAATAATTGACATCTCTTTGCAAAACCATAGTTCGACTAAAAAGAGCGTGAATTATTCCCCGCATATTTGCTAAAATGGGGATGATACACGATTCAAATAAGATTATATTTTGTGACATCTTCCCCGTTCGAAGCATTGACTTATTGCGATGTCCTTGATTGATGTGAAAAACGGGACAGAATTCCGAAAGATAAAGGGTGACCCATATGCAGAATCTACGGAAGAAAATGCTTATATTTCATTATGATTTAGATATTCAAACTAACCTAGATGCCCTTCTGTGTAGTCGGTTTGAGCAAAAGGGTGATAAATGAGCTAAAAATTTCTAAACGTTTTCAAAAGAATGATTAACTTCTGATTTTTGACCTTGACTGAAAACGTCAAGGTGATCGAGGTACTACTTACGAAAAGTATAAAAGGTCCAATTGGTAGAAAATCAGCTCAAAATCTCTAATCGTTTTCTAAATACGTCATTCTTTTGTTAACGGTACACGAGGTCACATGAGCCTTGATACTCAATATAAAGAATCCCAATGCAACGCTACAATCTACTCAAAGCGTTTGTGCATTAAAACTGGGATTTAAAGGCATTTTCTAGCCATTTTCTTGATAAATATGCGCCCGGAAAATGTTTTGAGATCAAAGTTGAGCATATTTCTGTTTCAACGAGATCTTAATTTTCTATACGTGTATCAAATTTGAAATTCTTCTACAATAGGCTAAGAAGAGTTTTCTGGAAACTATTTTGAAGAAAAAATATTTTGACCTTTATTTAACCTTGAAAGTCTGGATGGTTTAAGGCAAACAAATTGCATATCCGCAAGATCTTGTCAGCCTCTATATACTTGTAAAATTTCGTCTTTTTGCGTTCGAGGAGTTTTCTGGAAAAATATGAGAAAAAAGTTTGGTAATTTTAAACTTCAAACAAGATCCATTTGTGTTGGCTAAATTACTTTAGTTATTTCTTAAACTAACAAAATAACTCAAGAAAGTATATTTTACTGATTTTTAGAGCTTTAAGCCTGTCCTTTTTTTGGAAAGTATAGCACAAAGGCCAAGACGTGGAAATTTCAGGGCTTGGAGAATATGGTTTTTTGTGTTATTCAGAGTTTGCATCAAAGTCGCAATATTCCTGGATTTATACTTATCGTGTTTATGGTTAAATTTAAGTAGAGGTTAAAAACAAGTGCTATGGTCACCTTAAAATGGTTTATTTACTTTATCAAAACAGGGTTTTGTAAAATGCCTTTATGACATAGTAATTAATCATTTTATGTTAGTGCATAAAAAGGATAATGGCAAAGAAGCAAGTGCAAAAGATAAAGATAATGTCTCCCTTTAAAGGTCATTGTCAGTGTTTTTTCTGCATTTCGGGTAAATGTTTTCTATTTTGAATTAAATAAACCTTGATGTTTCGAATTATTTTATTTTGTTTTTACTTAAAATTGTAAAACCCACTAGTGTCACATTGGCTTTGTATTCTTAATTTTAGTCATCCGATCGGTATATTTTCTATCGCCTTTAGTCTGTCTCTTGAATTCTTAATGTGATGCAATTCTTTCTGTGTGTTTTTGTTTGTTTTCAAGTGAGAACGTCGGTTTTACTTAAATTCTTGAGGCATTTGACAGCATATGTATTAACATGTGTATCAAAAATACGAGTGGACGGACGGATACTAAAAATGGAGTATTCTTCAAACTTGGCACTTCCTTTAGATGCATTTTGAAATGGGCAGACACGCATGTTAATCACTTTGTACGGGAGTGCTCATCCCCCTCATATTAAAGTTCTCATATGTGAAGTGGATCAACACATTACTGGTTCAGAAAAGGGAACTTAGACTCTCTAAGTAATTGACGCTGTAAGTTATTTTTAAAATAATTGACGTTTTAGTGGAAATTTGGTAGAAATATTCCGTCTGCTGCGACAATAGGAAGACTACACTGGTGCTTAATACAAGACATACTTTTCGAAAAATTCTACTGCAATTTAAATCGAGAATTCCTGCCTTATTCAGCTAAAACAATATGAAAAATAACCAGTGAAAATCACAAAACCACACGAGCAGGTAAGCTACCAAAGAACTTTTTCGCAGCTTGTTACATTGATAACACTGGCCTGAAAAGCGAGTGTTGGGAGTACGAAAGGATAAGGGAACATTTTTGTTTTACTCCAAAAGTGAGAATGGTTTTATTTGTATTTTTTTAAAACATCTTCTCTTATAACTCTGTCGCGTTGTTATGCTGTTATGACGATCCAAGTATACACTTTCAGTATTGTGTAGCCTGACGTTTTCGTATTCGTAAGTTAGGCTACTACTGTTTGTTTTCCACTCGCACTGGTATCCATGAAATACATGTATAATTTTGACCTACGCCTTGTGAATTCCAAAATTAAGCGAATACTTCCAACACGAAATTTGATTGGAATTCTGTCGTGGATATTCCTGAGGAATATGGGAGAAGTGAATTGTTATGGGAATGATCTTGGGAAAGGTACTTTGCATTCTTTTCGAAGGCCTGTGAATGCACTGCACATAGATTAGTTCTTTTGTCTTTCACAGGCACTAGAACCCAATACAAAGCACTCCGGCTCCATGGGTTATTGCTTTTATAACAGAAATGAACTTAGTGATTTCTTAAATGGGAAACAGAGCAGATTGAACTTCCAAATGGCATGGTGTCGCTCGTGTGTGATGCTTGGCAAAGTTCTATATGGAAATATAAGGATTTCCTCACAAGTCCTCGTTTGTGACACGGTTGTTTTTGAGTATATAAATCATGTGAATTCATTTTTTGTGTTTATTTAGTGATGGAGAATCGCATAAATTTCCTGTCATCGCTTTATGCGAGAATGCATTGTAGTTTGTTACAGTGTAATAATTAAACATTAAGTGTTAAATAGATAATTGAAGCGCAGATGTTTAAGCAATTACTTAATCACATAATGTTGCTTGCTTTCTGTTACTTGTTTAGAGAACCCCCTAGCCTGTTCATAATTATTTTACTATTATAAGTAGAAACTGGTGGATTGGAACATATATATCCGTTAAGTTTTAAAATAAATGCTTGGTTTTTTAAATGACCACGCATGACTGCTTTCGTATGTTATCACGAATCCCTAATTTCTTGTCTTATGATGTAAATAATTAAACTTTAAGTGTTAAATAGATAATTGAAGCGCAGATGTTTAAGCAATTACTTAATCACATAATGTTGCTTGCTTTTTGTTACTTGTTTAGAGAACCCCCTAGCCTGTTCATAGTTATTTTACTATTATAAGTAGAAACTGGTGGATTGGAACATATATATCCGTTAAGTTTTAAAATAAATGCCTGGTTTTCTAAATGACCACGCATGACTGCTTTCGTATGTTATCACGAATCCCTAATTTCTTGTCTTATGATGTATACCTGATTCCTTTTCACCCTTTTCAAAAAGGTTAGGCTTAAACAAGGTGAAGGTGTTCCTATAAATTGATAAGCTGGTTTAATTTAGACGGACAAAAATACCACATGCAATGTTTTTTTAACCCATAAAGAAAACTGCATACATTTCGCTTTATCCTGAATAATGAGCCTTACAACTGTTTATAAACACTTTATCCCCCTATGCTTTATTACACCGTTTTACTTATTGCTAAGTGATGTGGAATTTTTCCTGAAAAATATCACACTGATGCCTTACAATCTTGCAAACTGCTTGCAGCGTTTGCTGTTTTTACCATACATCCAATCTAATTCAAGGCCGGTTACTACTTTTGCTGCTTTACTTGCGAGTGTAAGAAAGCTCTTTAGTGCAATGTTTTTGTAAACAAATAAGCGATTTTTTGGGAGAGTAGGTAATTTTCGAGTTAGGTTTGTGGCGGGTTCAGTAAAAGAACTATAACTGACACATCATAGAAATATATTGCCTATGAACTATCGGGCTACATTTTTAAAAGTTGCAATTACACTTACATACTTACAGCTACACATATCAAAGTATGATACGGTAGAAGAAGTGGAGAGGTATTCAAGTAGAGTTGCAGGTGGTTAGAAAGTAGACTAATCTTGTAGCAGGAATCTCAGCTCATGCATTGCAAAGGAGTAAAACAAACATGAATGATATTTGAAACATCAACATCATGAACACATAACGCATACTCATTAAGTAAAATGTGCCAACTGCAGTTTAACCAGACTCGCAACAGAAGAAAATAATTATATTGAAGCCTTATCCTCCCCTTCCCCTTAGTATGTGCCAAAACGATATATGTACAGAAAATCTTCATTGTAAATAAATCTAAGTTTGTTGTATCTAAAAACACGTGTTTAAATATAGCTAAATATAAATTAAAGTGCAATTTCTCGCGTCTTTCACTTTATCCTTAAAACAATTGAATAGACAGATACACCTTGAAATCCCTAGACAAAGATCCGAAGGGAACAGGTGAAACAAGGTATTTTATTTCATGGCAAATCACAGGATGGGACAGATAATAAGAAAAACGACGAACAACAAGTTAAACTAGCATTGTTATTTAATTTATTCATGCAACCCAGTCTTGTGGTTATTCAATGTGCTTATGCAGGCTCGAGGGCTGTAAGTGGGAAACGTATTTTTGGTGTTTTGAAATGGTTTGATAGAAAAAATACTGTAACAAACAAACAAAAAAACAAAAACAAACAAACTGGGTTAAGTTTTGCTGCTGCCTACCGAATCATGCAAATATGAAAAGATACAGTCACGATTAACTGCACGAGGTGAATGTCAAAAATAAGGTCTGTAACGATTCCCGAGATAACAGAAATCCGCAGATTTTTTACTTGAAGTTCAGGTCAAAGTTCACATCGCGAGGTTACCTGTAATACAACGGAGGCAGAGACCAAAAATTAGGATAAATCCCTCAACCTAAGTATTCCAGATAATAAAGTCACATGACCTATGATCTTGAAAATGTAAGTATAGTTTCACATCACGAACAGGCCCTTTATGTCACATAGGAATGTGAAAGAATTCAAAAAGTGAGATCAAAAATCGCTGACGATTTCATAGATCACATGGCTACTTAACCTATGACTAGGAAAAACAGGTCAAAGTTCAGAACACTAAGTTACTCCTGATGTAACTTAATACGGTGAGGAAGAGTCCGAAATTTCGGAGAGTGGCCCATATGTCTAACGGTTTCTTAGATGACAAGGTCAGATGTAGATAAAGTTTAGACACACAACGTGCCCCAACCTAATTCTGTAGATGAGATGGAGTCCGAAATTGTGATCAGTATTGTTCTGTCTCTAACGGTTGCCAAGATAACACAAGTGATAAAATCTTTGACTTTAAAAATCTAGTTTGAAGTTGCACTTTATGCATATGAGAACTCAGCATAAACCGAAAATGAGACCAAAATCGGTATATCTCAAATAATTTCCGACATAGCACAAATCCCGAATATTAACTTCTCAGAAACATATTGCATTTGTAGTAAAGTGTTGACTTATATTTTTGTCATTTTGTGACTTTTATAAAAACACATAGATATGCTGAAATTTCAGGAAAATATATGGGAAATATATACTACATATTAAAATATATTGATAATTGCAATGCTGCAAATGTTACAATTGCACTAAATTAAACACACACACACACACACACACACATATATATATATATATATATATATATATATA
This sequence comes from Protula sp. h YS-2021, assembly GCA_949752745.1. Lineage (NCBI taxonomy): Eukaryota > Metazoa > Annelida > Polychaeta > Sabellida > Serpulidae > Protula > Protula sp. h YS-2021. The sequence goes on along the minus strand of OX457033.1, from coordinate 26,751,229 downwards.
TATATATACAGGGCAATACGGGGACCATTTTTGCTAAAAACCACAGTATTAGGAAGACCAAGAATTTAAGGAGACCAAAAGTAGGTCTCCTTAATTCTTATTGTGTTTAAACGTTACAAAACTACACAGTAAACAAAAAATGAATGATGCTACAGGATACGGAATATAATAATTTTTGTTTTAAAATTAAATTTGTGTGTTGCCACTTGATTACAAGCTAAAAAACATATATTATTTATTCCAAATGGTCTCCCTAAGTGCTATATATAAGGCAAGATTTTCGCAATATTCATGCCAATTTTTGCCCGGTAGGTAGCAATATCTGCTACGTGTACCCACAATTTCAAATCATCCAGACTATTTCCCTAGCAACAATTAGAATTTACAAAACGTCTCCAGTATACCCATCTCCACCTTTCTGACACACATACAAGCTTTCTTCAATAATAATTTCAGAACGTTTAAAATAATAGGGGGTATACGCTTTAATGAAACTTAGTTGTGAGCCAATATTACTTTCAATTGTCAGAAATTTCTAATGTCCGCTATTTCCAAACAAAATTTTATGACATTAAGGCTAAAATACTAGTAGGAGATACGATTTTATTCAGCTTAAAACCTTTCGTACTCACAAACGTGCAAGCTTTCAATGATGGCTGTTTCCCCTACTTCTGTAGAAGCTGAGATTAAAAAAACATTTTCTGCTCAAACACGAAAGTTTTAATTTGCAAGATTCCCTTTAGTTTTAAATGGAAAGGGCATACGTTATCATGGACAAATTATCCCTTCTCTGCGTGGTGTGGTAAATGTATCTCGAATATAACAAAGGATCACTTGATGTTTTCTATTGTAACTGTACTTATAATAGTATAACTTGACATAGCAGACATTTTATACTTGTATCACCTGTTCTCATTCTAATCCACCTTTTACATCTTAACTTACTTTTCGAATAAATTGACTATTAGGCACACTCCAATTGCTGCAACTGTCAAGAAATGAAAACTCTCCTTTTACACCTCAACTCAATTTTCGAACAACTGGACTATTAGGCACACTCCTATTGTATCTGTCAAGAAACCTTTTCTAAATATTCCAGTTTCTCTGTTTATTCTTCTCACACACTCTGCAGTTACAAGTGTGGAGTGCCATAGAGTATGGATGTTTGACAGAAATTAAAAAAATGTGAACAACCCAAAAGAATATAGGTCTCCTTGTGTAACCGCTTCATTTTGGAATAAACATCCCACAAAAATTTAAAACAAAGAAAGACATTAAAAAGACAAGGAAATCACCCGTCACATTTACGTAAGACTTGTGATGAAAGTGAAAGTGACATCTAAGCTGTAAGCATCCCCTGAGCAGATATTTAAATGCATAAAAATGCGGCATGGCATCAGCGTCAAGAATCTAAATGAAAATAGTTAGTGTATTTATCATAACATGTTGCCAAATAGAGTGTAGCGGTGGGAAGCTTCAGTATTGTGCTACACCAAAGAACCCTGAATTTTGATTACAAACCACTCTAATAGCAACCAGCAAAAATATCAATCGCTCTTTCATTGAACGATGACCAAAAATTTTAATTGCAATCAGCAAAAATATCAATCGCCCTTTCATTGTACGATTACAAAACATTCTAAATGCAATGAACTTACATACAATTGCCCTTTCATTCACTCTATGCAATTGGAAGTGATATTGAAATACTCAAAATGGGAGCAATTTATACATTGTCGTAGCCTCTGGAGTATGCTGCTACAGCCAATGAAGATTCTTTTCCAGAGTAGTTACTTGTGCATTTAGCCAATAAAAAATTAATACCATGTACTCTGCAAACTGCAATTATACTATTAATAACAAATACTCTGAAAGTAATAATTGCAATTTGTATACCCCGGAAGCCACGTGCACGTTCTAATTTTAAAATTGTATAAAAAATTGTACAACAAATATAATTATATAAAATAAAAAAGAAATAAATAAGACGCGGCCTTCTATATCGAAAGCGTCGGAACAGCAGGCTACTCTCTCCGCGGGCTAATGTTCGCCGGCTACTGTCTGGATATCTTCTCATTTAGTTAATATATTTTACTGATTTACTAATTTATTTTTCTATTCCTATTATTTTCCCATCAGAACAATTTTTACATTACGATGCGATAGCACCAATTTAGTCACTTTTAAGATTTTAGAGTATGTAGAGTATGTATTAAGACGAAAATCAAATTTCTCTCCCACCCTTATATGTATTTGAAATTAAAACTAAAGCTAAACATGCTGTGGTCTATCAAAAATATTATATGATGCTTGATCAATCCTGTTTAGCTATCTGTTCATTACTAATTTAGCAGTATTCTCAATTAATTGCACAACATGATTATTATCCAAATAAACTGTGATTACATAATACACAATATGTGAATTTTCTTCACCATAATTTGTTTTCATGCTTGATAATTAATTGTTCTTTGCTTTGTATATTTCAAAAATAAAATATTTCCATTGTAACAGTTACTTCAGTCAATTTCGTGTTTACTATTTGCCGGGCAGATTTCTTCAGGCAATTTCGTGTTTACTGTTCGCTGGGCGGGATTTCTGCCACCGCAGAACATATCCTACAGCAGCTTTCTCTAGGGCCAAGAATGGGGCCTCGAAACTCAGATGAGCTACAAATGCAACACTGTAAGACAGGACCATGTTGGCCAGGAACAGATAAATCTGCAAAAAGAATTGCAACCTATATTTTCAAATCTGCATAAATGCTCACATCTAATTTTTTTACTGTAGCTGTTAATATAATAACTTAATTTTGACCAGACCTGAATATTTCACCACATAAATAGCATTTCTAATTTCAGAAGCATAATAAGAAGAATATATCCAATTTTAATGACTAGGTTAAAGATTACGAAGCTAATACAAATCTTGAAAATATTTCGTAGTAGGAACAATTGCAACTGAAATAAGGAAAATTTGAGACCATGAAACAATATTCATGAAGAAAGATATTTTTTGAAAAAAAAATATATTGAAGTGTGCCTGACGTCAAAAAAGACCATGAAGAAATTATTAAATTTAATTAAAATTAAAACAGTAGTGATATGACGGATCCCAAGCTGCTATACATAGTGTTCATTACTCATTAGCGAACACATTACCTCAAGATAAAATCTAGATATATGCTGCGGCGAATAACCTACTCATTTTCAAATTTTTTCCGTATTATAATTCCGTTTGACGCATGTAATATATAGCAGGCCTGACGTTTGGTGTATATGATATGGTCTATACCTGTCACGTTTCAAATGTAACGATATCATGTAGCTTTTGACACTTGACTTTCGTGATGTGACGCCTGGCGTATATGATGATGTATATGCAAAGGAACATTGCCTTTGTGGAGTTACTTTTGGCATATGTGATGTGGCCTGTGCGGATTGACGTTTGGCATGTGTGATGTGGCTAGTGATTTTATCGAGTTGTATGTAGCCTATGCCGAGTGACATTTGCGTATGTGAAGTGATCTACGTGGTTTAGCGTTCGACGTATATAATAAGGGGACAAGAAGTGAGACTTGGTATATGTGATATGGCCTTTGCCTTGCGCTGCTTAGTCTGAGTGATATGTCCCATGCTGTTTGGCGTGCTGTATGCCATTTTAAAATGAGACGCACCTATAACGACAAGTTTTGAAAAATTTAATCCAATTGAAGGTGGTGATAAGGTGTACTTTCCAAATGAAAAGTGACACATGCAGATAACGTGTTTATTACCAAAAAGGATCATACTTTAGATGTTAAGAAATCGGGAAAATCGGGAAAGTGTTTGTCTTATTCACATCGTAATATATTTGTGGTTGGGACTTACAATGCTGTAGTCGTCGTAATTAAAAAGGTACTTCTGCTGAAACAAATAACTGAATATGACGACTGGGTGAACTAAGTAGGCCATATACGTCAGTCTGCTTAGCGGAAACAGCACTTTCCAAGACAACAGCTTATTTACTAAGCCTATTAAACAATCAACAAAATGTTATTAAACAAAGGCTAATTCTTTGTTCAATTTTTCGATATGTACATCCGCACGAGTATGACTAGTACTTTCATAAAATTATATGATTGTTCTCATAAGTGCTCAGATAACACATGTACAATACTTGCTCTGTACGCTTTTGAGGTATGAAAAATTAAACTCGTCTGTGATTCAATAATTCAGTTTCTTTTCTTGTAAGGTAACTATTCAACTGACATCAGATCTGACACCTGAATGATTATGATATACAATTATTACTTTTATGTTCCATATCATTTCTACATGTTGTATGTCTTGACTTGGATTTTATAGATGTTCATTACAGTACCCGAATACCAATGCAAAGAAAGAAATGAAAATCTACCTCCGTAGCCGGTGACACAGGCAAAGATAACCCAGCATATGCCCAGACCCCAGGCCGACCTGTACACAGTATTGTAGAAAGCTTCCGTTGTCAAGTTCAGCTCTACTTCTTTCCTCGTGTACATGTATAAGCCATAGACGACCAGTATGTTGATGATAGCAGCTATACACCATCCAATTGCATTCAGCGCCTGCAAGACTCAACCCCATCATAGTACAGTAAGGGCATGGAAATGACCATAGCTTTACAAGAAACCATCAAGACAGAGCAAGCGGCGACAAACTAAGACCAAAGCCTATTAAGCTTCATCACAAGAGCGCATGAGCCTGCAAACCAAGACTCAACCCTTATTAAACACCATTCGAACAAAACAAGCGCCCGAAAGCCATGGCATATCCCTGACTAAAAACCATCCAAGCAGAGCAAGCGCTCGCAAACCATGACCTAACTATCGCTAAAATCCATCAAAAGAGCAAGCGCCTAAGAACCAAGACCCAAGCCTGACTAATCATTATAACACAGCATGCGCCTTAAAAGCAAAACTTAATCTTTAGTAATCCCTATCACAGCAGGGCAAACCAGACCAAACCCTGACTTAACTCCATCAAAGCAGAGCAAGATCCTGAAACCAAGACCATGCCTTAGTAATCATAGCAGAGTAACACATAGTACAGCGAGTGAATTTATAGCCAAAGTGAATGCCCCTGGAGTTGGTTACGTCAATAAGACACGAATCCGTACGTTCACATCTTTGTGCATAATGCCACCAAACTTGCATCATTTTGAGCTTGGTTTTATGAGGACAAGTACTTCAAAACTAGTGGTCTTACTTGCAAATACATAGTTTATAAAACTCACCCAATACATTTTAACTTTGCTGTTTGTTTTATAGAGGATGTATCCACACAGCACGCCAAGGATATACGGTCCAATTCTACACCAGGGAGCAACGTAGATTTTATCAAACGCTTCTCCCTCTCTGTCGTTTAACGTGTAAACAAAAGTTATCAACCAACTAGCGTGAGTTTGAAAAAATCACATTTAATGTAGGACCCTTTATTTTAGTAAAATTTAGCCAATTATCGATTGAACAGAAACACGGCACAATTTCTCATTCTTTCCATGTTTGCACATTAAACCACTTTCGTGTAAGGGTATAACATGATCTCCCTTGACTTCTATAAAAGTTTGATATTACATTAAATAAAGTTACGAGAACGTTTTGTTGCATCCCCAAGAATTCATGCGCAATAGACTTTTAGATCCAGTTATAAGTTCAAAGAATAGTCACGACTGACAACGCCATGATGTTTAAGACAAAACCATAAGCAATAAAAATACATAACTTGAACTGGTGAACTTGTACGTTGTTCAAATAAGTGAATAGAAAATTTTTAAAAAATCTATAGGATTGTTTTCATATTTCTATCTGATAAAGTCATATTAATAATTTGATTTCTTGGTACTATATTGCTCGTTCGGTCTTTGAAGGTACTATCTTATTTTTTTACAACATTCTCGGTTATATTCATGCAGCACTTTCAACACACATAGAAATATTAAGAATATGTTGATTAAGACATGTGAAGAAACATACGCTATCTGTTTGAGGTTAGGTCTAACAACATATAGACCCTGTGCGGAAGCTGGAAAACCATAATATGCTGATAGGACACCCGTTGTGATCAGACTGACCAATAAGGTTACTAGGCATACTGCTAAGCCTGCCCACCACTTCCTAAAATCAATAGAAACTTTGCTTTATTTTATTACTTTGCTTTTGCTTTTGGTTTTCATTTTCCTTTTTGTTTGTATTCTTCAACCTAATTTATCACCTTCAAAAATATCTAATCATATTTACTATACAACAAACCATATGTTGTGTAGGCTTATACTTTCGAATGAAGTCCTTACTGGTTTTCGAAGTTAAATTCTGTAAGCTTTATAAAAATGAACTCACCAGAATAATGGAATCAGAAACAGAGGAATGATCCAGAAAAACTGCATATCAATCGCCAGATACCATGCCCATTTGAAACACTGCAAAAAACGAAAAATATTTTAATTTTTGCTGGTAATACAGCATTAAGATATTGCTGGTAATACAGCATTAAAAATTTTCGTACTTTGAAAATAAGCAATCTAGAAACGCAGTTCATATGTTTCACTGGGGTAATGGCTTAAATCATTCGAACAATTCAATCTATAGTATACTAGATATGTAAGAAAACATTGGAAGCATATTCATTGGAAGAAATTCTCAAATATTTGTTAGGACGAAAATGTGCCCACCAACATAGCCTGTAATTGATTTTACAGTTCTTCATTCTGTGCAAATGGTATTTGAATCAAACATTTTCTGATAATATTTTTAGATACTGTCTTTGTTTTCCCTAAACATTAAATACGTGTAGCATTTTCTCTGACCAAAAAGTGTAGCTTTTACAATATAAGGTGCACGTCTGCAGTAAGTGTTGTTAGGCAACATTACAGGCAGTACACGAAAACACCGATTTGCTATGAAACAGATGAAGAGCACTTCGAGCATGTCATTGATGTATATACCCGTTCCTTTGTATGAACAAGGTTGTTGACATAAAGGAGGTTAGTCCACCAGCTCTTCCTGCAGTTATCGTTGATGTCCACCACCGGCCACAGTGGGCCACTGCCCATGTACTCAAAAAGCGCCGCGTTCACTCCCAGTATTATCATGTAGGGAACAGTCAACCTGAAAGAAAGTGTGAATTCATAACACTCTTCTTTAAAACAATACTGAGAGAAGAATGTCATCTACAAACTATTTAAAATATGATGCACAATTAAAATCACTGTCAGTATTCATACACATAGAACCATGATTCAGTTCCTGTTTGTGTCTCTGCACACATAAAAATATCCGCAATGGTGTCTCACTTATTGCAACGATGTCTCATTTATTACACGGGTTTGTACACCAGGTAAATGCATTAAGGTGTTCCCTTACTTACCGCAGAAACATAAATGAACTTGAAACAACACCCAAACTGTACATATCTTTACGCCAGTATTTGTAGATTAAGACGTCCACCTAAACATCCCCTCAGTTAACACCGGTATCTATACACTTACAAGAACACCCACACTGTGCCTCATTTAACACCAGTATTCTGTAAACTAAACAAAAGCACACAGACAGTGCTATAGTGAAAGCCACACAGGATCTATTCCTTTAGAGTAAAATCCAAAACTTTGCCTCATTTACCGCCAATATCTATGCACGTAGAATAACAACCAGTTGATTTTTCCGACTCCTCCCTTGTTCTTCATTTCCTGCAGAGTCAGGAAGGCTCTAAGCAGTCCACTGAAAATATTTATCAATTAAGTAAAACTTTCTAAACATCGCCTACATTTTTTTCAATATTCAACTGAAAACTCATGCAGAATATTTTCATCTGCAAATTAATTAAGCATTAAGAACACAAACAACTTCAAATCATACACACTTAAGGTGCCGTAACTGACTCCTGACTAGTGCGAATATAATTATAATAACATATAATTTTACATCTGATGTGCTTGTTTGTGTACAGTGTTGATTTTTGTACAGTTGGTGTGCTTGCTTATGTGATTTTGTCATATTTTGTGCGCTTGTTTATAAACCTAATGACGAAGAACGAGTCCACGGCTACTGTCGATGATAACACTGCCTGGAAGGAAAACCTCGTTACAACCTCGCCAGCTATGACCAAATTCTCTGTAAAAACGAATCAACACAGTTTCTTGTTTTCTAAAACATGAAGTATTTATAATAATTACTGAATTTTTGACACTGAAAGCAAAGGTCTCATGGACCTCGTCGACCAAGTTCATTGAATGTTTTAAAATTTAATTGTGTGTATCTTTCTCAACACGACTTACTTATTTCTCCTGTGCAGCACCCCTATAGTGACTTTCATACAAGATTTTATAAAAGGAACGTTAGCGGTACATACAGAGAGAGTAATGGAAAGTTTCAATATGTTAGTAATAAAGACATTCTAGACTTTTGTGCCATATCAGACTACTTATTTATTAAAACTTTTGAAGCATTGTAATACTAAAAATATAACCATAATAATTAGCAGCTCAGAATGATTTCTGTTTCTTCTGAAATAATTGATTTTCAAGAATATAAGACCATTCTTTCACTCTTCGAACAGTCTGGGATTATCTAAAAGGTATTTGTTTGATATGAAATCTTTATAAATATTTCTCAGGCTCATTCTTCAACATTTATGACGTAAATTCAAATTTTGGATCAGTTAAGCGTCTACAAGAGATTACTCAACAAATTACACAAAAAAGCTATATTATATTAAAGGATTTTAATTTTCAGTTCTCTTAACTGTAAGCAAAATCACAATCGTTATTATGGCCAACACAAGAAATCTACTTTTTCTTACTCAAGCCGACAATGGTTGGATAGAAAAATGTATGGCCCAGTATAATCCAGCTCATGCTGAAGAAACGTATTCCGTGGATGGCATCTAATGTAGGACTGCTATCGACCCCGGAGGGTGCCACCCTGAAAAGCCGTTTACAGTTCTTCCCAATAGAAAAACAAATAAGCAGTTGACCCATCACGCCTGTTAACAAACACAGAAAACAATGGCATCAAAAGAGGGATACTAATGTCGATAATGTTAGGCATAATTTTATCCAAGTACGTTTATTTGAAGGATACAGGTAAGTGGCGTATTTAAAACTGAGCTCGCATGTAAATTTGAACAAATAGTTCCCACTACTATGAAGTAGCATGATTCCGTCTTTTAGCTTAGCAGGTTTTGGTTCAGAATAATTTTACGATTTAGTTTAACATGATTCTGTAATTTTTGTCAGTGTGATTCCATGATTCTATGATTAGATCAGCATTATTCAATGATTGTGTTCAGCATGATTTTGCGATTTGGTTTTGCATGATTCTATCATCGCTATTTTAGCTCAGTGTGAGCACATGATTTCAATCATCATGAGTTAATGATTTCACTCAGCATGATTCCATAACGTGACTCCATGATTCCATGATTTGGCTCAGCATGCTTCCATGATTTGGCTCAGCATGATTCTAGGATTTGGCTCAGCATCATCTAGGATTTGGCTCAGCATGAACCTATGATTTGACTGAGTATGATTCTATGACTTAACTCAGCATAAATCTATTATTTGATTCAGCAACAATCTCGGATTTGGCTCAGCATGAATATATGATTTAGCTCAGCATGAATCTTTCTTAGACTAAAAAAGAATTTGATATTTAGTCATTGTTTCATTGTGTATAAGCATTCAAAAGCATTTGTTGCTTTAGGTTATTCTTACTTACTGCATAAACTCACTTTATCTTTCAAATGTCATTTATGTCTTTCAATGACCATTATCAATTCGTAACATTTTAAATCTTACTTAATTCTTTGTCCACTTTCTTTGACACTGTCTCCTTTGGCTCTTTCTGTGATGATGGTGTGCATTCTTTCAAAACCATATCGTTACTACCGCTGTCATGCTCTTGTGCGACTGAAAATATGAAATATCAAGCACAAAATGCAACGGTAATCTGTAGCCAGAAACCGTAACATAAATAGAACACGATTAAGATGACTAGAATGTTTGTTGTGTGAAATACTATCAATAATGGGTCTGTTAAAGGACAATTTGGTGATAAGTTTTAGTTATGTTCTTATTGTAAATCCATGTCAGACCAGGAGAACATAAGACTTCGTCTTGGCACACTGCTATGACTGTATTTGTGGTGTCTAGTCTAGAATATAAGACTTCGCCTCAGCACACTGCTAATTATTGTATTAGTAGTGTCTAGTTAATTTCTTCAGAAAAACTTTGAAAACTTCGCAACCATGTTATCTTGTGAATTTTGAAACTAGGTTGCATGCATAAAACCCATAACATCTTAATAAAATCACAGGAGTGCTAAATTTATTGCAGCGGCTTGGTTATTTCAATCACTCTCCGTACTAAAAATCAGACCCTTATTATAAACTATACTATTGTTGTATTTCCCTCCAGTATTATGGCTCATAATGTCCCGTTATGGCCATAACAATGACCCGAAATTTAATTCCAGAATTTTAAGTCAAGACCCAAAATATGGGTGAAATTAGTTATGACCCATAATGCTTCCGTTATGACCATGAGAATAACACAAAAAATTAACAAAAGAATTTCAGTTAAAAGCCCAAAATATGGATGATATTTCAGATGTGCTTTAGAAAAATAAATATGGGTGTTTCTGGGATTCGACCCTTATGATTTCGAGTCTACTGCCTTATCCACTCGGCAACGATTATTTCTTGTTTTTCGAAGTCATAAATACTACTAATAAAGAAAAAAATGCTGTAATGCAATTTATTTGATTTTTTTTTTGCGGGGGGGGGGGTAGGAGGGATCGCAACAATTCCTAAAACTTCCATTTCCAGCAACAGCCCGATGAGTGCAAGCAAAATTATGATAACGATACAAAAATGCGTTCGGCTGTTATTAACTTTTATTATACTGAAAAATGCCACCTAGGGATATTCATTAATCAAGACCACATCACACTATACTAATGATTTTATTTATTTATTTATTTAATTTTGCTAAGTTATACAGCCAAGTCTGATTCAAAAAAAAAAGCGAAGTTCAAAAAATTGGGTAAATATTGAAAGTATGACTCTGATTATGGCTTTAAAAATATGGTGATAATTTTGACCAAAAAAACGTGAAATTTTGACCTGGATTATTCGTCTAATTTACGTCTCTGACTCTAAATAAGCCATAAACTTCATTTTACGGCCATAATATGGGTACTTTAAGGGTGGAATATCAGTTATTTCTTCGTACGGGTTATATTAAAATTGTCCAGTTTTTTTATGTTTCTTTCTGTGTTACAGCAACGTAAACTTCACTAAGACAGTGTGCGATATAACTGCAAAGGCTAATGTTTACTTTCAGTTGCATTTTGTATGGCATCTTTTTGTTAAATCTGTTTTGACTTTATTTGCTTCCTATTAAATATAATCCTAGATACGGTCATTGCATTGCCCTTTTGAGCTTTCTGACATATTTTCTAAGGTTGGATGTCAAGTACTTATTAGAAACTGAATTGTACTCACTTTTACGCTTTCAGTACTTACTTTGTGTTTCTTCTCGCAATGTCTTGGATTTTCTTCTATTCTTCCCGCAGAGCACAAGATCATAAAACGTTCCAGCAACTATAAAAGCTCCAACCACACTTAAGAGTACTCTGCAGAAAATATTTGTTTGTCTTCAAAACTGTCGCCTGATCTTTAAATTCTACAATTACAAGGTGCTATCAGATGAGGCACCTTATCTCCTTATCTCCTTATCTTGATGTTTTGATCAATCTTAACATAAATACAAAGGAAAATCATGTGCTGGCTATTTCTTATTCAAAAATAAAATCAAAAGGTCAGTTATCGTACTCATTTGGAATCGCACCATAAAACTAGTGGTGTGATTCGAACCCTAAAATTGGGTCCGAATATTCGAAAACATTTTCGAACATTATTCGAATATTATTCAAATATTTGCATGTTTTTACAAATTGTTGTTTTCTTCTTCGAAAAATGTTTACAGATGCTGTTTTATTGTAAAACGTCTTTTATGTATTCTAAAAGTCATACATTTGATAAATTTTCTTGCAATTTCAACAATTCTTAACTATTTTCATTCCGTAATTTACCAAACGTACAAGCATTATATTTGAATATTATGTGAAACCTTATACAACATATCTATATATACAGTATATATTCATTACTTCGAAATCGGTTGATTCGAATTATGGATAATTCGAACAAAATACCCGGTCAAAACGTTTTTTACTACACATTTATACCAAAAAATTCGAATTAACGAATATACCGGTTAATTCGAACAAAATGAAAAGCGGCCATTTTTTTTTATATTTACTCAAAATTTACTCAAGCAATGACTGAAAATCAATGGTGATTTATTTTTTGTGCTTATTTGTAATGAAGAACCAATCAAACACCATTGATTATGGCACAGAGCTCAACATAACAATGGCATTAAAGAGCGACGTTCATCGCGAACCCACATTTGCCAGAGATACAATTTGAATCCAAACTGTGCCGACTCACTCCTGATGACATGACGCAATTTGGAAGTGAATATGAATCCACATCAATTCCTTTTATCTTTTTAACTAATGAAATTAAGATTTAGTGCACGGAGTACCCTATTTTAACCAATAAAATCTGCAATTGTGAAGTACTCATCATGGGAGTAAATTCAGTTTGGCTATAAATATGACTGATCTACCTGAAATGTATGAACATTTTGGAATGCAAAATGGCTAGTAAGCGAAAATACAACGATCATACATTGGAAGTGAAATACAAAGCAGTAAAAGAGGTTGAAAGAAGCACCAAAAAGGCTCAGATTGCAAGTGACTTCGACATAAAGCCTAGCACGCTTTCAACCTGGATAAAGGAAAAGGAGAAAATTATTTCAAGCTACTGGTCTATGATCAAGCATTTTTATTTGTGTGTCGATTACAACTCACCCCCTCACAATCATGCCTTTGCTAATGTAAAAAAATCTGAAGTCAAATATCGGTCAGTTCGAATATCGGTTAATTCGAACAATTCCATCGGCCCCAGCTTGTTCGAAGTAACGAATATTTACTGTATATATAATTGTAATACTATCTGTTTATTTGCTTTTTACTTTCATAATGGCACCTTCAATAAGTCTGTTTTCGTTCAAATGTAGAACAAAAATAAAAACTTTGCTATGTCAATCAACACCTACATTTAAAACGATTAACAAAAATTCAATTGCAAGTAATATGATTCTTAATGTTACATATCCGGATTCTACAATGTTATTCAGAAACATAAAAATGTTTTAATTAACTATGTTTAAAATGAAAAATTTCTTGTTTTTAATGTGTCAGATAATTTTGTGCTTGTCTTTGACTTCACGATATAGCACATGATATCTGTACTATAATTTGTGCTGAGTTTAAAACAAAACTCCGAATATAACCCTGCGAACTGTTCAACTTTTTAAGTAGCAATGCTCTTAACTAGTATTTGTAAAACTGTGATTGTTAATGAATATGTCGTTTGCACCAAGAAGGCTGTTGCGCGAGACCATGATACTTATTTGTATACGCTTTCTATGCATTCTTGTTCAAAAATATGAGTAAATTCACATTCTCGGGTTTAAATTGTGATCTCTTTTTCGTGACGATGCTGCCAGGCTGAATATTCTTTCAGCAGGCACTAATGTTGCAGGTATGGCTAGTATATTCTTCGCAACAGTCGATATCAATGGGTATTTTGTATGATTTTCACGTATCTATCGTGGCAATAACAAGTTCTAGCTCACTAGGAAACACGCCGTACGTTCCGCGAACATAGGGTTTAAAATGTTTTACTATATGCTGTGCTAGCAGATCTCAAGAGATTCCCTTGGATATTTTATTATGCCCCGCCTGACAAATGTCAGCGGGGCATATAGTGTTTGGCTTGTGCGTCCGTCCGTCTGTCCGTCTGTCTGTGTGTTCGTTACGCTTTAGGTACCAAGTTTTGTGGATCGCACTGTAGCGTAGCTATTTGGTCGGTAACATTTTTGTTTTTGAGATATTGTTCCTAATATACTGAAGTTGTGCAGGACGTCGTCCTCTTGTTCGACGAGGCGTTTATTCGGTCGGAATTGGGGTTTGAACTTAGGCAATTTTACTGTAGTTAGGTGCTCGTTACTAAGTCCATGCTTATCATTCTTTCTTCAAGAAGAATCACATCCCTCAAACTAAGATTATGTCACTGGTACTCATTACTAAGTCCGTGCTTATTCATTATTCAAGAAGAATCACATCCCTCAACCTAAGTTTATGTCACTGGTACTCGTTACTAAGTCCGTGCTTATTCATTCTTCAAGAAGAATCACATCCCTCAAACTAAGATTATGTCACTGACTATCCGCCAGGCGGGGCATTCGTGCTCCGATCTGACACACCTCTAGTTTTCCTATGAAATAGTTCTTTGTAGATAAAATTCGATTCCAAGCATGTATTACCATATGCATGCATGCGTTGCATAATGTGCACATACATAATTCGTTTGTTTATTAAAAATTGTCATTTTATTTGATATAAGTTTTGCATAGCTTTAAAATGAATTGCCGCCACAGGTTTAGTCAAATAGTAATGAAAACTAAGTACTTAAAGTTTTCGAATATTCGAACCCTACTTTAGGCTTCGAACCCTGTCAAAACGAATCGAATAAAACAAGTTAAAAGATTTATAACAGAAACAATTTGCGTAAGCTGTCCAATTCTTTATCGAATTTTGCGGCATTGCTCTGCAGGAAAAGGAGATATGTTGACACTTGCTTCTAGTTCCGGGGACATGGGGAGGGGTGGGGGAATGCCATCACTAATGCCATATGCAATGAATCTCAAGTTATCAAACAAACACCTCAAATATAGCAAGCTGGAGACGGTACAAACTGATCAGACAAGCATCATCGCACCCACATCGTTACTCTCAGCATTGGTATACTGCGAGTAATGTATGTTTATTTTACAGATATTATAAACTCACATGACACAAGCAGCTCGAGATGTTAATTGTCTCTTTTCTGTCGGTTGACAATAAACATAAGCCTCAACTGGGGCTGTTGGAAGTTTCTGTAAAGCTGAGAATCAAATGCATATTTTCAAATGAAATACATATTTAACATGCTAAATGTGTGTGACTACAGGATTCAAATCTGTCCGCAGGACTCAAAGACCGTCCTACTCAAGGATGCTTGCTCGGACTTACTGCTGTTTATGGTCATGAGAAAATATATTCTTATATGGCGTTTAAGCTAAGTATTCCATCAAGACGTTGTACTATCCCGTTACTCAACCCGCTAACACAGACCCCTTTCTTTGTGTACAGTGATATGCACTATTTAAATTTCACAAAAAAGTTTAAAAATAAATAAATTAAAGAATTTTACCGGTGTACTCAGAAATTTAATGACTCAAAGACTGCTTGACTTACATATTGCCCTATGATTCAGAGATTGCATGACTAGGAGGCTGCATGACTCAGGGACTGTATGACTCAGTGACTGTATTACTCAGAAACTGCTTCACTAAGACTAAGTGAATGGCTAATAGCCTGCCTAAAGTACAGAGCATGAAGATACTTACTGCCATTGATGATGTGAGTTAGCATTGCTGGGGTACAAGTGTCTGGAACACATATGCCTATTGTCAAGCTCTTTACAGGATACCGGAACTACGGCACATAAAAGCATATCAAAATGCAGAATAGCAAAAAATATCTCACAAATATTGAACACAAATTATGATTTGTAGCGATAAAACTTGTGGAAAAGAAAGGATTTTTAACTGTCAGCTGATAGGTGTTAGGTACTATCTTTCTGTTGTAAAATATGTGACGACACGTGTCATCTTATTTTTGTTGCATTGGTAACTACAATATTTTATAGGTTACCGGGAGTGACGCTGTTGTTTCGTTGTTAGTCTTTTTGTCCCTTTTTGATTGATACAAAACAGAGGAACAATACTGGCCACTGAATGGCTCCAAGTATGCCGTTTTGTTAGCAGGTGCGTGCTGCCTGATACATTGTTGATAAGATCCTATCCAGTGGAAATCTCTGTACAGTACTCCAGGTGGAGGTTTTCCCCAGGCATCCAAAACTGAAATAATTGCACATAGATAATTGCTCCTTTTTGAGCGAAAGAACTGTTTTTTTTTTTCGAAAAAGAATGATTTCGAAATCAGGAAAGTTTACACATGCCTTTTGTGTATCCGCAGTATGTAATTCTGAGTCAAACTGGTGCATCTGCTTTCAGATATCCAATTTTATTTGATTTGCTTCAAAGAAATATCCACTCACAATTACACAATTTTAACGTATATCATGCAATATTTAAACTTATCACACTCTTCAAATACTAATGCTATGTATGATTCGACCTAGCATCTTCTTGAAGGAGCACTAGGTGATGGCTGTTATTTCGGCTCATTCAATTTAGTCTTCTTCAGTAACAACGATACCAAAGTTGTTGCTGAATCTAAACTAACATTAACTCGATACATTTGAGTTATGATTTTTAGAAGGGGGTCTGGCTGTGACATACATTTTACAGGCAGGCAGGGTGTGGATGCATTGCTATGACTTTTCCTGATGAAATTCCGAAGGTCAAATGTAAATTACTTTGAACTGATACTTACATTGGTTCGGCGTACTAAGCATCCTGGTGAGAGCATTATTGCATTTCACAGTGTCGGAACTATCACTTCCGCTTAATCCGTTAAGAGTTTCGTTTACCAATTTTGCCAATCCAACAGATACATCACCGAAATTTCTGCCTTTGGAAGAATAGAATTGTAGAAATTTCCATATTTGCACTGTTTTGGAGCTGGATGAATTATTAGCTGTCAGCGCTCTTTGAAGAAACAGTGCCTGTTTCTCTGCCTGTCCAGAGCAGTCTTTAAGGAGCAGGACAGTTATGGTGACTAGTAGTACATTCGACAATACAAACATCTTCATTGTTCAGCAGCATATATTTATGTATTATACCAATCAGCCACAAAGTATTCCACCAGAACTCCTTTTCTTCTATAAGTGCTTCTGAAAACGAAAACAACTTATTTATAGAGTAGTGCCAGGAAAGGGACCATTACCACCGTTTTTTTCTTTTTGTAAGGTTCCTTTTATCAGTTGAGAGGTCGTTAAGCACCCAAGCAAACAATCCGACGTCAGGGAGACGTCAGGATTACGTCGGAATCCGACGTTTCTGACGTCGGGTTTTGGTTGTATATGAAATTGGAACCGACGTTGGGATTTTAACTGAAACCCGAGTTTCGACCTAAATCCGAGGTCGGAATTAAGTCGGTTTTAGGTTGTATATGAAATTGGAACCGACGTCGGATTCCGTCCCGGAAACTGGCGTTGGGTTTACCACCTTGAAACGACCAGTTTTAGACACATCTTACAAAAATAGAGTCTAGAGTTATATTATTAATAGATAATTAATCATTTTTACAATCTAGGAAGAAAAATGCCGACGCGCCATCAAAATTCTAAAATTTTCATGCAAAAATTACGTTTTTCTTCCCCTTTTTCAAAATGACTTCCATTTTAGGTGAGCCATAATAAATGTTATCGCTTTTTGGTCATTTTTGCAACGTAGGAATGACGTCAGAAAACCGACGGAATAAAGCTGGGTTTTGGGAAATAGGCTGGGTTTTGGGAAATAGGCCGTGACGTAATTCTATCCATTTTACAACCTTATTTTATTCAGAATATAGTTGTGAAGTCTTTGCGACCAAAATCCAACCTTTTTTTTTCAACCAAAAAAAAAGACGTCGGTTATTTGCTGGAACGGATCTACATTTCTTGTATTGCTTGAACAATCATTCAGGTGAAAACAAACAGTAGAGTTCAACTGCTTTTACCTTTTCAAGTCTCAGTAATTTTGTCCTTTCACGCTACTTCGAGTTTAGACTACGTCTAGTTTTAGCTATCCTAGTAAATATAACAATCCGTTTTAACTGATGTTGATAGCAAAATACTTCAATCCTATTTTGACTTTGCCTACAGAAAAGAGTTTAAGGTCAGCCTTATAAACAGCTGTTTTCATTGGAACAAATATCTTTTATCTTTGTATATCTCAAAAATGTCTTATCAGACAGTTGAGCTGCCATTAAGACAGCAGCATTGATATCTTCTCTCCACCGGCACGGCTTTGTTTGCTGATAACACAATGCAAGAAAAAGCTAGATATCACACCACTCTGGTTTCACTTAGATATGCTTAGATATCATAGATAGCATTATTACAGAAAAGACAGTGAATGGCATTGAAGAATGACAGTTAATTAGTCTCTCTAATTGTTGCTTTAGTGTTTCTCTGTTCCACTGCTGTATTCCAGGTGTGGTTATCACGTGTTTATGGATACATGCTTATGGATGAAGCGATAAGTTGAACAGGCGATACCTTGACATGGTCCCGAGAGGTGGGGACGGGGAGGGGGAGGGGTGGCGGGCGGGTACATAATATGCTTGTCCATGACTTCTAGAAAGATCCCCACTCACGTACCTACCATTCTTGTCCATGACCTTCTAGAATGAGCCCCACTCACGTACCTATCATGCTTGCCCATTAATTTTCTAGAATGACCCCCACTCATGTAGTTACCATGCTTGTCCATGACCTTCTAGAATGACCCCCCCCCCCCCCCCACTCATGTACTTACCATGCTTGTCTATGGCCTTCTTGATTGAACCCCCACAAATAATACCCCCTTTTTTAACCAAATGTGGACTGCAATTCCAGCAGAACCACCCTTTTATGGGAAATGCAGAGAGCTCAAATTACACTCCTTTTCAACAAGACTGGCACTCAAAACTAGCCCCCTTTCTCTGCGTTTTACTGTGGGCACGCATTGTTGCACAAGTGCCCCACTGCCCCCCCCCCCCCCCGCCCCTGGATGGGGTTTGTTTAGCAAATTGTCATATTAAAGTGACACGAGGCATACATTTCATTTTCCTTCTAATTAGCGTTATTTATAGCTACTAAAGTAAAAAAAAACCGTCTAGTTAAACGATGTCGTTCAAATGAAGCGTTTAGCTGAACAGGCCATAACTCAGCGCGTCGAATTGTTACTATTAAAGAGAGAGAGAGAGAGAGAGAGAGAGAGAGAGAGAGAGAGAGAGAGAGAGAGAGAGAGAGAGAAATAAACTTCTGTTTAAATTAGATTTAATTGGCATTATTTGTAGTTACCGAAATATATTTGCATTGACTAAAACGGGAATCAAGAGCGTTGCAAAGAGGAGGATAACCTCTTCGGTTGTTAAGCTAGGAAAGGAGTCACTTGATAGCGTATGTCTTAATGTATCTGTCCATCTCCTCCCTCCTCCCTCCCTACCCCTCTTTTATGTAATAGTCAAGGTTATATCCACACAAGCTCGATATGGAAAAACTAAGTGAAACATTAAGATGGGAACAGGACAATCCCCCCCAGACAAAGTTACTTGTTAATATCAAAAGTTCCGAAACAAATGCCTGTAAATGGAATAATGATTGGCTCCTTTATATAAAATCTTTTTCTTTCATTTTGTGTTGCACATGAATGAAGCATGTGTGAGCTAAAAACTGCGTTACTATTATTTGTATAAATGATTTAGTTATGTATCTATACTTATTCACGATTCTTTTAATTTTATTTAAATATCTGCCTTCCTTGCGATTCTAAAGTTTATATTTTTTATATATATAAAATACAATCATTAAATAATAAGATTTACATTGATTTATTGATATCTTTATTATAT
Source organism: Protula sp. h YS-2021 (assembly GCA_949752745.1). Taxonomy (NCBI): domain Eukaryota; kingdom Metazoa; phylum Annelida; class Polychaeta; order Sabellida; family Serpulidae; genus Protula; species Protula sp. h YS-2021. Next base: position 26,731,470 of record OX457033.1, on the reverse strand, counting down.
TTTGATATAAAAAATTAGAACAAGATATCAAAAAGGCTTTCCATACCATTCGTTATGACAGTTTCGGATTCTTTATTAAACTAAATAAGTATAGTTAAAAGAATTAATAGTATATCATTTAAAATTTGTATTATTTTCTGTAGGTTTGGAAAAGGCACGAGTCATCTGACCAATATGCCTTATTCAAAGATCTACTTGTTATATCCGTGACCTTCACAAGTGTCGTTCCGAATAAGAAGAACCAGGTTCAGTGTGTGAGATTCTGCTTATCATCATAGTGCCCATATGTGTAGGCAATGAACCACAATTACATTTCCTGGTAGAACATAAACACGCGAGAAGTAAAAACAAAAGCAGTGCCGCGGTAAATGTATTATTATTTAACACATATGCAGTCAATAAATAAAAGTTATTGTTGTAAAATATTCACAATAGGCTGGATTGTTCTAAGAAAAAAAATTGCTGTGAAATATTTATTGGTTTATGCGTAACATTGTTTTAAAAATCAGCAAAATATAGGTTGAAATCGGCCAAAACTTGGGAATTGCACGGTTGCTATTTTCCAATCAGCATAGCAAAAAATCGAATCGAAAGACCCCCATTTTTCTGGCTATTTCTGTTCTTCTAAAGGTCCAGTACATCTGATTTTGTGGTTGTTTTAGATCGTGCAATGTTGTGGAGAGTGCCAGATTTCAAAATGTTATACAGAAAGTCTATGTAAAATTAATTGTGGTCCATGGCCTGATATGAGGTATCGCAAAATAGTAAAAAAAGTATAAGATCTCAAGTTCTTATAGCCAGAAAGCCCCAAGAAACTTCACACGAGCAAGAATAACCTGTATAAATCTACTTTAACTGCGGTTTTCGTATAATAATAAAATTTTGCCCTTTCACGCGGTCAAAAGCCCCCTCCCCCTATCAGGTAACCGGGGTAGCTACGCCAGTAAGCGTAATTATACTTTAATTTCAGGTTCAAAATCTGCTATTGTCCCTCACGAAGTTATTACAAAGCCATATGTATGCATTTAGGCAGTCTTTTGAAAAAATATAAAAAATTGTAAAAGTAAGAGTATTTATTCCGAATTCGAATGTTTCCGTCCCTGATAGGCCATGGAACACAATTACATTTCCTGGTAGAACATAAACACGCAAGGAGTAAAAACAGAAGCAGTGCCGCGGTGAATGTATTATTATTTAACACATGTACAGTCAATAAATAAAAGTTATTGTTGTAAAATATTCACAATAGGCTGGATTATTCTAAGAAAAAAATTGCTGTGAAATATTTATTGGTTTATGCGTAACATTTTTTTAAAAATCAGCAAAATATAGGTTGAAATCGGCCAAAACTTGGGAATTGCACGGTTGCTATTTTCCAATCAGCATAGCAAAAAATCGAATCAAAAGACCCCTATTTTTCTGGCTATTTCTGTTCTTCTAAAGGTCCAGTACATCTGATTTTGGGGTTGTTTTAGATCGTGCAATGTTGTGGAGAGTTCCAGATTTCAAAATGTTATACAGGAAGTCTATGTAAAATTAATTGGGGTCCATGGCCTGTAGGTACAAACCATAAGCACAGAGCATCTATGGCAAGCTAAGATACCAGTTCCCCGAGAGAAGGAGGCAATCACGTTGCCATGCGTGTCAACGAATTTTTAAAACCACCCCTAAAAGCGGAGTGCTAGCTTTAAAATAATACCCATTTTTTAACCAAAGGCGGAGCGAAATTCCGAAATAACTCCCCTTTTTTTATGGGAAACGCGGAGTACTTGATGAAAATTGCCCGCTTTTTAACGAAATTGGCACTCGGTGCGGACCGCGTCTGAACTTAAAATTACCCTCTTTCTCCACGTGTTTTGGACACATATAGTAACACACTTTATACCAAGTGCCCCCCACCCTGGGCCGGTGCATGAGATATCAATGACGTCAATGTCAATGACAGAGATTGATTAGAAATCTTTACCTTCAGCACAGCTTAAAAAAATTAAAACTTAGGATTAATATAACTTATATCAAATAGTTAAGAACATAACCAGTTTTATCTAATTCATTTAAGTAGTCATTTTTGGAATTACAATATAAAATGTGCAAAACGACAACTGTCATCTTAATGAGAACAAGAACATATTTCCCTCAAAATTCGACACATGCTCTCCCACCCCAACCCCTTCCCTACCTTCCCGAAAAAAGGTAAATAAATAAAAATTATAAATAAGTTAATGTAATAAATATTTTAAAAAATTTAATTTAAAAAGAATTGGGCATTACGCGCATTGTTCATACTAGCCACATACTTTTAATAACCTTTTTTAGTTGTTTTGAACAAAATCCAATTGATAAACCGTTTCCATTAAGCCGGCGTCATATGTCTAATTTATCTCAGTCATTTGTATACATTCCTGTGTTATCGCAGCACCACATACCCACAGTCATTTTCTTTTAGCACAAGTTTTATTGACGCTGCCTGTGACGTCATGGCCATGTGACACAGAGATATGTTTGCTGCTTTACTCTTTTTAAGCTAGACAATTATAGCGTGTGCTGTCCCCTGAGTTCAGCGACTGGGAATGAAGAAGCTGTTTCCGATGAGGTGATGCAGCAATGAAGATGACGTCACCCATATCCAGGGCAAACGTGGCGTGAAATGCAATGTTTGAGATCACTGCGGTGTACTCACATAAAGCAGAAATAGTAAACACTGCAAAAAAAATACATACCATATACAGTTAAACTTGCATCCTGACAAATCTCTATTATGTGGACAACTCCATAATACGGACAAATATTTCAGTCCCTTTTAATTTTCCCGTGGCTTCTACAGAATAAGTAACTGAATATTTCCCACACCTCCCTATTCCGGGAACAGACCCTTTTGTAGGTTTAACGTATGAATAACCCGTGTTATTCGCACAACAATGGCGAGATCTTTCTCTCGAGTTATTTCAGTAAGAATGTGCCTCAAGAAACATGACTTCTTCTGTCTTACGTAGTCTCAAGTGGATCACATGTTTAGGTGTCTGGTGCTGTTCAGTCAAATTGCAGGAGAAATGACTGAATGATATTGTTAATCGAAAGGGTAACATAATACTTAAATCTTGCTGAAGGTTATGTTTGGAAAATCTGTAGTGTTGGGCTTCTTTCTCTAAACCAGTTATCCCCACATCCTCAATTCCACCACTTTAGGCGCAAGGTGTTTGGTTCGCCATTCCCGTTTTTTTTTCTTTTTGAGGGAAGCGGTGGAATGACAGTATTTTTCTATGCAGTGTACGGAATTTTCAATTCAAATAATTTTAACGGCCCGTAATGTCCAGATGCAGGGGAAACTCTGTTTTCAGTTCAAGACGATCAGCTTCACTAACTGTAATTGATCACTCAGTTCAATTTATCTTAAAACATCCTGTGACAGAAATGTCGCGACGGCTCCCCAGTAACAACGGCGATATTAAATGTGCTACTAGCAATAATAAAACACTATATAAGGCCGTTCCATGAATACTCTACGATTAACGGATTATGAGCTATCCAAATATTTGAATACAAATAGAAGATAGGCAAGAAACCCCTACGTACGACTCGCAATACTGTCCGACAGTCAAGAACTTGCTATCCCTGACATCGGCTAAAAATGATGATAGAAAAATAGATGACAGAAAAATATGATACCTTCTACTGTGCCTTAAAACATAACAACATAACACGTGTTTTAAGAACTCGTGTTGCACCAGGTGGTGACACTTGCTACAGACTCGCCAAGTACATGTGCACTCGAAAAACACGTGGAGCACAAACACGAAATTATTTTAGTAAAAAAAACTATAATTACCAGTGCTAATAATGTAATTCGTTCTGGGAGAGCCCATTGGTACGAAATGGAGAAAAACGAACCGGGGTTGTTGGATAAGGCTGATACAGTCATTTAGAAAAGTTATATTCTCACTCACGTCCACTCGCCGAGGTATCCTAAGATTCATAAGACCTCGAACCACTTACGCCAAACCATTTGCTGCCTTTTCGTTCAGATCCACTGTGCTCACCAGGCACACCAGGGATACCTCACACCAGAGTCAACCATCGAAAATGATTAAAAACTCGGAGAAGTCCACGATATCGTCCTAAAAATCGATAGAATAGTTAGGGTATCATAGAATTTAGGAAGTTTTTCAAGGTGAAATAGGCTTTGTTGGATCTGTGAAGGTGAAATACCGCCGTATCACATGAACCAACAGGTTATGCTCTTAGAGGGCAATACCGTTTGGCACAAATAACATGTATGTATATATAATGAAAATGGATTTGTGTTATAAAATTGCAGTGAAGGTAAATCCTCGTGTAATTCGTTTGTTGAACTAAAAAATGTTATTTTTAAAAAATGACCTATTGTGAACCCTCTACTCATTGAGCTGTTGTTTTTGTTGAATTGTTTGTTTGTTTGACTGTTTCTTTTTATATTTGCTGTGATCAGGACTCAAAGTGCAGGCAAAGGATGCACTTTAGTGAGTACCTGTGAAGTTCTTTAGAATTAAGAGTTTTACTTCTGTCATATAAGAAGCTGTGGTTTGTTGCCTCCTGTTTAAATAAATTTAAACATGCTACTCTGTATTTGTACTTTCGATTTTATCGTGGGTTTCATATTGCCTTTCTTTGATCAAGCTCACCAAAGTTCGGCTGCATGCGCAATAATAATTGTTTCCAGCAATCTGCCCAGTTGAGCATATATCAGGCCCCAACAATTCCCAGTCCTTAGTATTTTAATTTACGAAATAAATGAAGATTAGTTGCTCATATACGACACACGTAATTGTATGAGAATCCGACATACTTATTTATATGAAAGTACGACATGCTTTGACATGAACATCTTGATCTGTGGGACTTTGTACATATTGATTGATGAAATCAGTTATTGATGGATATATGTTTAAAAGCGTTCCCATTTTAACGTGGTTCAACTGTATTTAACTTAGGTGCTTGTTCCTTTTGATAATATTACTGAATTGATATTAGCCGTGTTATTTTGAATAGCTTGACGACATGATAATGATATTAACAGGAAATTCACGAAATTTATTCGCGAGATTGTTATCTGTAACATATTGTTCATAATTTTTTTATTTTATTGTGTTTTAGTTTTAGTACAAAAATTGTATATGTCGTCAAGTTTTCAATACTTATGAAACTAAATATTATGTTTGTTGATACTTATTTGCAAAAGGTAAATGTTTCCCACGTAAAATAAAAGTTACGGAATAGCTAAGCATATTCCATTTGGCCATAATTAATTAAATTCATTTATGAAATAGCTGAAGAAAGGAGAGGAAATTGCCTTTGCTTGAGGGGTAGAGAAATAAAACACTAATCAAATTTGGTCAACAGTCACATATCCATTTACTGTCTGTTACTCATGCCAGCTTACAAATAGTGTTCAGTTTATAGAGGTCGCTGTTCGTTTGTCATTAATTGTTAAAAACGCTCACGTACATTGATTTCCTTGGAAACGATACATACAATTCAACTGGTTTCGTTTCTCCAAAAACAAATTAGCATAACAAACTCCAAAACACACAGAGTGTTCTACCTATTCAAATAAATACACGTACGTCAATCGATTTCTTGGGAAACGATACATGCATGCCGGTGGTTTCGTTTCTTCAGAAACAGACTAGCATAAATACATAGAGCGTTCTACCTGTTTAAGTAAATTAACGTTTGAATTTTAATTTTGATTGAGGAATTTGATATTTAAAAATTAAAAAATATTAATAAATAAACATGAGCGGCATAAAATTGTATCACTACACAAAGAAAAGCGCCATAGAAAAAATAAGGTAAAATTTCAAACATTTTAAAAACAGTAAACTCAAGAAATGAAAGGAAACAATAGAGCGAAATCGATTAAACAGGATTATCTCATACAGTCATTGTTTTTCAAGAAAACGTGTTAACATTTGTGAGGTTCCATCATTATAGGACCTAGTTTTTGGTTCTATCGAAAAGTGCATTTTTTCTAATGTGGTTAGAGGCTCAACTATGTTTTAGTGTAATTACCTCCTTAATCAGATTTTGAAATGCAAATAAAATACTAAGAATGTTCTTCAGAAGTACGAGTTGTTAAGGGACAATAAAGAATCATAAAGTTTAAAATCTATGTGCATATTGGGCATAGCCCTACCTTTATGTTGCAAATACTTAACTATGGTTCAGATTCTATCTAACTGATGCCTAAATAAGAAACAAGTTTTCTGTTTATTTTTATTATGAAAGAAATGTTCTTGTGTGTCTTTTCTATTAACTATATTTAGCCCGTAATGTTTAAAATCCAATACTTTTGGTTATAGACAAAGCATGAAACTTAAAGCCTCGATTACAGACGGATCCGACGCTCATTTTGGTCGAGGTGTATATTTTACAACGCTTGATCCATACAACAACACAAAAGAACAGATCGTTGCCAATAATTGGGATAACAATTGTGAGTGATAATAATGTATTTTAATCTATGACGTTAATATACATCTAAATTTGGTTGCATTTATTATTGTGAAGAGAAGAAACGTAAGAAATTAGTATTATATCCCCTTTCTCCCCACAAAATTGGAGAACATGAACTGCTCTCTGGCCTTTCGCCGGTCCACATTGTATTCAGTCAATCCCGAAAGGATTTAGGAAAGCCGTTGTGGGTAGGGATTTTTAATTAGAAAAAGCCATTATCATGTCACTAAGCTCAATCGGACTGTCCAACTACCCTCAATGATTAACTGACTATTTTTCTTAAAATTCGGGTAACAGGTAGACTGTAAAGATTTACTTGAACTATATCACGGGATCATCACTTTTGTGACTCAGGTTTTTTTGTTAAAATCAAAATAGAATGACTAATTAGTATCTATACTTTTGATTTGCAGCCAAATGGCTTGCCAGCGTCGGTAAAGCGGACTGGGTAGTTGAGGTCACATTTTTTGGAAGCGATATACCATTGAAAGTAAAGGATGCTAGAGGGAGAGATGTGTACCTCTATAAAAATGACCTCGATCTTACAAGGCCTGACATCAAATATACCATCAGAGAAGTGTAATAAACTAGAAAACACTAGCTCAAGCGCACAGCTTTTTAGCAAAATGAATAATTGGTTTCGAAATTACATTACCAACAGTATGTTTTGATTTCAGTGACATTTAAAGTGTAAAATATGTTTTATTCAATACGCCTTCAAAGTAAAAATGAATTTTACACGATATTTTTCTCATTCTACGCTGACGTGAAAAAATATTTAAAAATTTCAAGAAATCTGTCATGTGTCAAGGTGCAATTTCTTCTAGCTCTGGATTACATTTTGGATAAACATGAAATCAGTGTTAAATTGCTCTGTTACAGAATACTAACAACTGTATAAGCACTTAGTGTCTAATTTATACACATGTCAATCGAAATTAACAGTTATTGTCTACTTTATACGCATTTCAATCAAAATTAGACAGTATTTTATTAGCTTTCATTATGTGCCTTTCACTGCTGGTGGATCGAAACTTTCACTTTGAGAAAATAAACTGCTTTCCTTCCAATCTCAGTGTTTGTTACTCTTCTCCAAGAGCTTCAGCTGCAGTAACATATATGTGTGGTGGATATATCACTGACTTTGGTATAATGCGAAAAAGATAACACGATATTAAAATGAACTTGTTGGAAGTAGTCACATAGGAAATAATAAATAATCATCGCAATTAGAGCAGACAAATCTCTGACATTGTTGATTGAAAAAGACACGTACAAGTAATACCATAAACACAATACCACATCAAGAAACACATATTATTTAAACTTAGTGGCGACGGCGTTGATTAGGTTAGCTATACTTTTCATACCACAGATTGGATCTAATCTAATGTGAAAATAACAGTTTCGATGATTCGTTTAAAATATTTAATAGCGATAAGAACTGATACATACTTCAATCGAAATAAATTTAGGAGGTATTACGCGTCTAACTTGCGTAACTTAAGTTTAGCGATGACCCGAGAGTTGACAGGTCCTTGAAAAATATATACACAAAAGTACTTTGTTTTCTTCTTTCCCTCTCCCTTGAAGAACAAACATGAAATCCATGAATCTGTGGCACTATTTCGTAGTAAACATTTCAATCGCGATGAGAGAAAGTGAAACAAAAATTGTTAAATAAAGTCATATATACATTCAATTTTTATTTTACTTTAAATGTTAACTTAAAACTTTTTTTGGTATATTTGATTGAACTCTAAAGCGGCATACTATACAATTATGGATTGTTTAAACTATTGGTGCGATACGGTTCAGGACTCACTAGATTACGAATTCGTGTTAAATCCACATTGCTCATTTCTCCGGTAACTGGACAGAACCCCGCGATACAGTAACCCCTGGAGCCCCCTGGAACCCGCAGTTTTATTTACAGAAACCTGTGGTTTTATTTATTTTCTTTTTTGTTTAATCAATAAAACTGTTAGGTTTAACAAATTTTATTTCTAGATTACATTACAACTACATTAATTGTTCTAGATTGTCTAGATTATGTTACAGCTACATTAATTGATTGCAAACCACTCTAGGTGTAATTAGCAAAATATCAATCGCCCTTTCATTGTACGATTACCAAACATTCTAATTGCAATCAGCAAAAATATCAATCTCCCTTTCATTGTACGATTATCAAACATTCTAATTGCAATCAGCACAAAATATCAATCGCTCTTTCATTGTACGATTACAAAACATTCTAATTCCAGTCAACTGTCATACAATCGCCCTTTCATTCACTCCATGATTGGAAGTGGTATTGAAATACTCAAATTGGGAGCAATTTATACATTGTCGTAGCCTCTGGAGTATGATGGTACAAGCAATGCTGAATCTTTTCCAGAGTAGATACTCCTGCATTTAACCAACAAAAAATTAAAACCATATATTTTGGGAGCAATGATTGCAATTATAATATTAATAACACATACTCTGGAAGTAATAATCACAATTTATATACTCCGGAAGCCATGTGCACGTTCTAATTTCAAAAGTTTTATGGAAGTTTAACAAAAATATTTAAATACTATAAAAAATAAAGAAAACCACTGCCTTCTGTCTCGGTAGCTTCTGAACCGCGAGCTATTATCTCCTCGAGCTACTTCCCGCGAGCTACTGTCTCGATATGTTTAGTTTAGTTAATATATTTTATTAATTTATCAATTCACTTTTCTATTCTTATTATTTTCCCATCAGAACAATTTTACATTACGATGCGATAGCATCAATTTAGCTCATTGAAGATTTAGAATATGTATAATACGCATGCCAAATATGACAAAAATATTAATTCATAAGTATTATTTAATTTGTTAAATCTCCGGAAGATTATGCATGTTTTGTTAAATCTCCGGGAGATTCGGAATGTGTGGTAACTTGCCACTTCACCTGCAGCCTCGCACACTCGCACTGGGGTATTCTTGACAACGGAAAATAAATGCAGCTTTGGCGAATCAGGTTCAAGAAGTCATCAATAAAAGGTTTTTGTAAGGAAAGTGAGGGTTATTCGACAGAATCACATGTAGTTATGTGAAGGATCTAAATATAAACTCTTGTGAAGAAGATACCAGGTATTTATTGCCTTCTGTGTTGATTAATTAAGTTAATGACTGGCAATAGAATGCAAGCAAAACATAGGGCAACTCGTCATTTAGCAAGGCAATTCGTTTAAAACGGTTTTTTCGCCGGCCCATTTACATTGTAAAGAGAACCTTGTAAAAAAATTCATGTAATACAAGAATGTCTATGTTTAAGGGATATTGTGAGCACAAATTATGTCAGGAACTTTCCGTTACATTTTTTATGCATAAGCTGTTTTGAATGGATTTGCGTGTTTGTCATGATACGACAGTTGCATTACAGCAGTTGCAAAGCTACGCATATCGCGACGCACTATCGGTTCTGAGCAGTCGCTGTCCAAGCGAAGTGATAGTACAAATTAGCGTGCTACGAGTCTGCGTGTCAAAGTATTGCTTGTCTGGAACCCCGGATGCGTTCTTCGCTCGTGATACATTTCAAGGTACTGGGCGCGTTTGAGGGCACTTTGAGTTTACAGTTCATCGCCGTAAAGCTGCGTATTGGGTGTTTTGTATAGGTTTCGCCCGTGATACAGTGTGTCGAGTACACCGAGGTGTGTGAGACATTTTTGAGGATTTATTTGTTTATTTATTTAAATATTTATTTATTTATCTAGCATGTACTGTGGGCAGGTCTGTGATAACGTTGGTTTAAGTGGGTAGATTATGCCATATCTATTGTGTTTATAGTATAAATAAAATTTTCGTTGTTTAAATATTTGCCTTTTCACTGTGTTTCTTTGACTAGTGGCCACTCATTTATCTAGCCCAAAATAAAAATCACATTCGTGACAATGCATTAAAATGAAAATGTTTAATGTTCAGATCAATCTTAACATCAATGGAAAAGGAAATCATGTGCTAACTATTTCTTATTTTAATAATCAAATGGTAAGTTATCGTACTCATTTGGAATTGAAAAATAATACAAGTTAAAAGATTTATAACAGAACCAGAACTTTCCAATTCTTTATCGAATTTTGCGGCATTGTTCTGTAGAAAAAGGAACACTTGATTTTAGTTCGGGAGACTTGGGGGAGGGTGGGGGAATGCCATCATTAATGCTATATGCGATGCATCTCAAGCTATCGAACAAACACTTCAGATATAGCAAGCAAACTGATCAGACAAGTATCATCGCACCCACACCGTTGCCCTCAGCATTGGTAATCCACGTATATTTTACAGATATTGTAAACTCACATGACAAAAGCAGCTCGGGATGTTAATTTTCTCTTTTCTGTTGGTTGACAACAAACAAAAGCCTCAATTGGGCTCTTGGCAGTTTCTATAAAGCTCTGAATCAAATGCATATTTTCAAATGAAACACATATTTAACATGTTAAGTGTATGTGACTGCAGGAATCAAATCTGTCCACAGGACTCAAAGACAGTCCCGCTCAAGGATGTTTGCTCAGACTTACTGCTGCTTACTGCGTTTAAGCTAAGTATTCTATCAAAACTTTGTACTATCCCGTTACTCAACCCGCTAACAGAGACCTCTTTCTTTGTGTACAGTGATATGCACTATTTAAACTTCACAAAAAAGTTTTAGAATAAATAAATTAAAGAATTTTACCGGTGTACTCAGAACCTTAATGACTCAGAGACTGCCTGACTTAGATACGGCCTTACGATTCAGAGATTGCATGACTAGGAGGCTGCATTACTCAGGGACTGTATGACTCAGTGACTGTATTACTCAGAAACTCAGAAAATAAAATACGTATATTTTCCCACGTAAAAATTTATACGCATTTTACAAGTAATTCTCGTCGATTATTAAACGCTTTTTACACGTGTTTTCTCGGACGGATATTAGACGGATTTCACGCATTTTTAAAACTTATTTTATATGTATTTCAGAATTTGCCTACCAATGTAGTGACCTACATAGCAGTCCCACATGGAGACTATGCATAATATATGTAGATATTCCTGCGTACCCTATAATAGAAAGCTAGAAATGGGAATACCAATTTCAGTAAAATTTTTATGCTAAAAATTGTTTTAAGGAGTACTTTATAACTGCACTATAGTGATAAAGGTTCATGTGCATAATACATATCGGAAAGAACTCCCCTAAATCCCACGTAACTACATGGGAATTCCCAACAAAATACACATTATTTATGCGTGGCATTATACTTAGAAAAAAGGCAGCCCTCCACCAAAGCATGCAGAATTTAGCAAAATTTAAATATATTATCGCTCAACGGCGGCTGTTTCCGATCTGCGATAATAGGCTCACATTGCCAGACTAGGTATAATATGCGTATATTTTCCCATGCATTTACTACGTGGAAATTTTCACGCATTATATACGTGTATTTTACAAGGGAATAGCCATATGGGAAATCCCACGTAAAATATATACTTAATATGCGTCACATATTACACGCATAATATGCATGGGCGAAAACGCGTGTTATAAACGTCTTATATATGCGTCTTATATACGTGAGTAAAAATGCGTTCAATATGCGTTTCAAATATGGGCATCTTTTTCACCATGCAAAATATATGCATAATATGCGTCCCTAGATACGCGTACAATATGCGTGGGAAAAATGCGTATAATATGCGCATTGAAAATGGGCATGTATTTTCCCGCGTATTTTATATGTGTAATAAACGTTCCTTGATATGCGCATATTATACGCGGGAAAATACACGTATAATATGTGGATTCAATATGAGCATCTTTTTCCCCCACGCATTTATACACTTCCTACCATAGTCAAGCTTATTGCTACACAAACTCGATATGGAAAAACTAAGTGAAACACTAAGATACAGCGCTCATATTTTTGTTGATATCGAGAATTTAATTTAGATGTCACTTTCTTTATATATAGTTTTTTTTATATTTTGATTCAAAGTGGTTTTTTTTGGTCTCAAAAATTACTTGTTGATATCAAAATTCAGAAACAAATGCCTGTAAATGGAATAATGAATGGCCCCTTTACATAGATTCTTTTTTCTTTCATTTTGTGTTACTCATAAATGAAGCATGTGTGAGCTCAAAACTGCGTAACTATTATTTGTATAAATAATCTAGTTATAAATCTATACAAATTCACGATTCTGTTAATTGTATTTAAAAAATGCTTTCCTTACGATTCTAAAGTTTATATTTTTTAAATCTAAAAAACAATAATGGAAAAATGTAAAATAATAAGATTTACATTGATTTATGGAAATCTTTGATATACTTTGACATAAAAAATTAGAACAAGATTTCAAAAAGGCCTTCCATACCATTCCTTATGATAGGTTCGGATCCTTTATTAAACTAAATAAGTATAATAGAAAGAATTAATAGTATATCATTTAAAATTTTATTATTTTCTGTAGGTTTGGAAAAGGCACGAGTCATCTGATCAATATGCCTTATTCAAAGATCTACTTGTTATATCCGTGACCTTCACAAGTGTCGTTCCGAATAAGAAGAACCAGGTTCAGTGTGTGAGATTCTGCTTATCATCATAGTGCCCATATGTGTAGGTACACACCATAAGCACAGAACATCTGTGGCAAACTAACGTACCAGTTCCCCGAGTGAAGGGGGCAATCACGTTACCATGCGTGTCTACGACTTTTTAAAACCACCCCTAAAAGCGGAGTGCTAGCTTTAAAATAATACCCATTTTTTAACCAAAGGCGGAGCGAAATTCCGAAATAACTCCCCTTTTTGTGGGAAACGAGGAGTACTTGATGAAAATTGCCCGCTTTTTAACGAAATTGGCGCGTCTGAACTCATGAGATATCAATGACGTAAATGTCAATGACAGAGATTGATTAGAAATCTTTACCTTCAGCACAGCTTAAAAAATTAAAACTTAGGATTAACTTATATCAAATAGTTAAGAACATAACCAGTTTTATCTAATTCATTTAAGTAGTCATTTTTGGAATTACAATATAAAATGTGCAAACGACAACTGTCATCTTAATGAGAACAAGAACATATTTCCCTCAAAATTCGACACATGCTCTCCCACCCCAACCCCTTCCCTACCTTCCCGAAAAAAGGTAAATAAATAAAAATTATAAATAAGTAAATGTAATAAATATTTAAAAAAATTTAATTTAAAAAGAATTGGGCATTACGCGCATTGTTCATACTAGCCACATACTTTTAATAACCTTTTTTAGTTGTTTTGAACAAAATCCAATTGATAAACCGTTTCCATTAAGCCGGCGTCATATGTCTAATTTATCTCAGTCATTTGCATACATTGCTGTGTTATCGCACCACCACATACCCACAGCCATTACCTTTTGACGATATTTAATAAACATGAATATCACACTGTAACAGGCTGCTGTGTTTTAGATCTAATGCCATGCAAACATCATTATTGTAACAACGCAACGCCAAGGTTGCCCTGCAGCTGATGGTATCCGACATTTTCGTGGGCATGTTCAAGATGCAATAACGCCACAAAAATTCTAAAATTGAACACGTGACACTTAGCACAAGTTTTATTGACGATGTCTGTGACGTCATGGTCATGTGACACAGATATATGTTTGCTGCTTTACTCTGTTTAAGCTAGACAATTATAGCGTGTGCTCTCCCCTGAGTTCAGCGACTGGGAATGCATAAGCTGTTTCCGATGAGGTGATGCAGCAATGAAGATGACGTCACCCATATCCAGGGCAAACGTGGCGTGAAATGCAATGTTTGAGATCACTGCGGTGTACTCACATAAAGCCGAAATAGTAAACACTGCAAAGGAAAATATACATATCATATACAGTTAAACCTGCATCCTGACAAATCTGTATTATGTGGACAACTCCATAATACGGAGAAATATTTCAGTCCCTTTTAATTCTCCCGTGGTTTCTACAGAATAAGAACCTGAATATTTCCCACACCTCCCTATTCCGGGCACAGACCCGTTTGTAGGTTTAACGTATGAATAACCCGTGTTATTCGCACAACAATGGCGAAAACTTTCAGTGCTGTTTGCGTGTCTCTCGAGTTATTTTTGTAAGAATGTGGAGCAAGAAACATGACTTCTTCTGTTTTACGTAGTCCCAAGTGGATCACATGTTTAGGTGTCTGGTGCTGTTCTGTCAAATTGCAGGAGAAATCAACTGAATGATATTGTTAATCGAAAGGGAAACATAATACTTAAATTTTGCTGAAGGTTATGTTTGGAAAATCTGTAGTGTTGGGCTCCTTTCTTTAAACCTCATAATATTCTAAGAAACTGACCACTGAGGGACATTATGAGAGGGGGGATTGCCTGCATTACCAACAATGACAAATCAAGTCATTATTGCATAATCTGAGTACTCCCTACACCTTGTCAATCCGGACAAATTTTGGCAGTCTCATCGCTGTCCGGATTAACTAGGTTTTACTATACCATAAACTCAAACAGAGCTTAATTTGTACCGTAGACGATCTGCGAAGCCCTTACGACGCGTGACCTAGCAAGGTGGTTAACCTCAAAATGATCGTGAGCTCGAGGTCAAGGTCAATTATTTTGCTATTGCATCTTCGAACAGCAAATAGTCCAAGAAGTGTTTTCTAAGTGTTTTGGCGGGCATTTGATATGTATTATCACGTGTGCCCACCCCTCCCGGAGTTTTCGAGACGAAAAAAAACTATAGCTGGGTTAAAAAAAGAAGAAATATACAAAATTATTCATATAGAGTTACCTTCGTTTAGTTAAAAAAGTGTGTATTTTCGAAACTTGCATATAATAGTAATGTCACGTTAAAAAAATCATGAGTACGCAGAGTAAAACAATATGTTAGTGAGTGCCCCACCCCAGCCCCTCCTCCTCTCCCCATCCCACCCCGTCCTCCTCTCCCTACCCCACCCCTCCTCCTCTCCCCACCCCCACCTCCTCCTCTCCCAAGCCCCACCCCACCCCCTCCTCCTCTCCTCTCCTCTCCCCACCCCACCCCACCTCCTCCTCCTCTCCCCTCCCCACCCCCTCCTCCTCTGCCCTGCCCCACCCCTTCCTCTTCTCCCCACCCCAACCCCTCCTCCTCTCCTCTCCCCATTCCCACCCCCTCCTCCTCTCCAGCCACACCCTGGTCCAAAGCGCGCCCGAAGCATCAAGGCAAACACAGCATACATCACTGGTATCCGACGCGTATACTCACTTCCTGGCTCGCAGTAATTCGTATGCCTTATGTAGAAGTAGCCAGCCATTAGGAGGGAGGCGGTGTAAAGCAGACAGATCCTCAGCTTCCATCGGTAAGATCTTTGATCCTGAAGAACAACACAATTCTTGAGGACGAGTTCACGTCACAACCTTACATCCACCAATGAGAATTAACATTTTCATCACGTGATCAAAAAGTGCCTGTGCCTGCGTCAGGGCAAAAAGCATATTTTCTCACTCTTTTATACCAAATTTAACAGGGTATTTTTCTTGTTCTGGGCCGATTGCATACATTTTGGCCTACTTGTCGCATGCCAGGAAGTTAGTTCTTTACCGTTTAGAAAAATTTTAATACTTAGCTAAAATATCGAAGGATTTGTATTGATATAAAACAATGCGATAAACTCCAAATATCGCTCATTATGCCCTCAGTTACCCACAATGCATGGCATGAAGGTGTCCGCAAGAATACTATCCAAAACTGCATTTCTCCCCAGAAGAAAACTTTTCTTCATGCTCAACCCAAATATATACTCAGAAAACTGAATCTGCTGGTCTCTTGTAATATTCTTTGAAAGTAATTTAACATGTTGCCGGCTCTTCTCCACTTTTAATTCTGAATGGTTGGTTTATTGAAGCGAAAATTCCTAATTTTGCAACCAAAAGTGCATGACAATCCCTTCAACTTCCCCTTGAAAATCGAGCTGCCCCCTCCCCTCCTGCAATTAAGCCCTTCTCCTCTCTTCAAAGCCCCACCCGCATACTGCAAGCCCTTTTCCTCTGTCTCGGCCCATCTGCTCCCCATTGCATCCTGCGAGCCGTTCTTCTCTCTCCCCGCACACCCCTCCCCCTCTGTCCGCCAAGCCCTTCTCCTCTCTCCCCGCACACCCCTCCCCTCCACCCGCCAAGCCCTTCTCCTCTCTCCCCGCAAACCCCTCCCCCTCCATCCGCCAAGCCCTTCTCCTCTCTCCCCACACACCCCTCCGCCCTCCATCCGCCAAGCCCTTCTCCTCTCTCCAAACACACACCTCCCCCCTCCATCCGCCAAGCCCTTCTCCTCTCTCCCCGCACACCCCTCCCCCTCCGCCCGCCAAGCCCTTCTCCTCTCTCCCCGCACACCCCCCTCCATCCGCCAAGCCCTTCTCCTCTCTCCCAACACACCCCTCCGCCCTCCATCCGCCAAGCCCTTCTCCTCTCTCCCCACACACACCTCCCCCCTCCATCCGCCAAGCCCTTCTCCTCTCTCCCCGCACACCCCTCCCCCCTCCATCCGCCAAGCCCTTCTCCTCCCTTCCCCGCACAGCCCCTCCATCCGCCAAGCCCTTCTCCTCTCTCCCAGGACACCCCTCCCCCCTCCATCCGCCAAGCTCTTCTCCTCTCTCCCCGCACACCCCTCCCCCTCCATCCACCAAGCCGTTCTCCTCTCTCCCCGCACACCCCTCCCCCTCCATCCACCAAGCCCTTCTCGTCTCTCCCTGCTCACCCCCTCACTCCATTCCCTCCTCAGCTCCGTACCTTTGATGACATTAGATATTTAGATCGTGACATGCGGAAGAGGACGATATCTAGGATCATGTAGACCTGAGCAGCGATAAAAAAACCGGCTGCGAACATCTGATGAATTCCTTAAATCACAAAAAAAAAAAAAAAAACACCAAGGATAAGACCAGGCAGAACTTTTTTGTTAAATTTGACCATCTTTTTTAAAGATTTTTCTAGAAAAATAAATACCCTCATATTTAGCAATTGTGTAATCAATTTACAAATGTCTGTTTGAAGAGTTTTAAGTGTAATTATTTTATAACGCGAGCGCCGAAATAAAATTTTAGTATAACATTTTTCTCTAAAAGACCATTCCCAGTACGTTTTCTGGTTTCCAGGTAAATCTTTTTTGCTTTCAGATTTTATGCACCAAGTCGGTCGGTCATTTAAAAAAAAATTAGACCTGGTCGGGTCACCTCGGGACAAGGGTCGGAAACAAGATTATTATTATTCCTCGCCCAAACATACAAGCAATTCTCGGCCACACATCAACGTCATCATAACAAAACTTAAGATTAAAAGAATAAACACCCGATCATGGCGTTCTTCCAACCACTCTTCTGCCATACCCTCAGACCGACGGCGGGAGGGGCAGGGAGTATAATAAGTCATGGCATTCTGCCAACCACTCTCCTCCCATACCCTGAAACGGACGAAGGGAGGGGGAGGGGGTATACTGAGACATGGCGCTGTGACCACCATTCTCCTCCCATACCCTGAAACGGACGAAGGGAGGGGGAGGGGGTATACTGAGACATGGCGCTGTGACCACCACTCTCCTCCCATACCCTGAAACGGACGAAGGGAGGGGGAGGGGGTATACTGAGACATGGCGCTGTGACCACCACTCTCCTCCCATACCCTGAAACGGACGAAGGGAGGGGGAGGGGGTATACTGAGACATGGCGCTGTGACCACCACTCTCCTCCCATACCCTGAAACGGACGAAGGGAGGGGGAGGGGGTATACTGAGACATGGCGCTGTGACCACCACTCTCCTCCCATACCCTGAAACGGACGAAGGGAGGGGGAGGGGGTATACTGAGACATGGCGCTGTGACCACCACTCTCCTCCCATACCCTGAAACGGACGAAGGGAGGGGGAGGGGGTATACTGAGACATGGCGCTGTGACCACCACTCTCCTCCCATACCCTGAAACGGACGAAGGGAGGGGGAGGGGGTATACTGAGACATGGCGCTGTGACCACCACTCTCCTCCCATACCCTGAAACGGACGAAGGGAGGGGGAGGGGGTATACTGAGACATGGCGCTGTGACCACCACTCTCCTCCCATACTTTGACGGACGGTGGGAGGAGGGAGTGGGTAAAATAAGATATGACGTTCCGGCAACCACTCTCCCACCCATACCCTGACGGTAATATTAATATTAAAGGAAAAAAGAACGAAAATAGTGAACCACAACTTACTAAAATTGTCAACAGATGACACATAAGATAGCCCGACCAGACACACGATCTCTGTGATATGCAGCAGACTGCTCAAACCAGCAAACACGGTTATCAACCTGACAATATTTATTTTTATATTATGAGCTGTAATAATTGTTTAAAAACAATTTACTTTCATTGATATGAAAAAGATCTGTCCCCTTTTTGGAAATGCATTGAAGATTCTCAAGTTTTCCCCCGTGGTAGGTGGTGGGGGTGGGGGGCGGGAGGCTGAATTTTAAAACCGTTGCAAACAATATCCTCGGTCCTTGAGAAAACTCTGGATCTGCATTTTACTAAGGATGGTGCTCATACGAACTAGGGTGCTTAAATCCGATTTTAATAATAAAGGAAAATGTTGCATTTTGGCGGGGGCCTCACTGCACTTTTTAGTGGATTTGAGCTAAAGAATATTACAATTATCCTACCCCTCCCCTTCCTCCACCATCACATTCAACCTCCTCAACCCTCTATTCCGAGGATAACCATTGCACGTGTGATTATCTTCATTTGTTTAAATGCTATTTAAAATTTAATTTTAACTTAGCATTAGTTATCCGTAGAGGTTCAGCATTTTTTCTATCAATACCATTTGTAATGTTTATTTTTTGAATAATGAGCAAAACGTAATATGCAAATTAAGTACCTGTTTCTGCATACCGGCTGAAATAGCATGTAGTAATTAAAGTAACAAACGGCCATAACGAGCCTTGGGGTGCTGTGGAAGGAAATACAGAACCTCCAGATGTACTTCTGAGGTGCGAAGTGGGCGTAGGAGGCGGAAATTGACGGCAAATAGTTCCTAACAAAACCATCCTGCAAAATAGAAACATATTATATGTAAGGGGCACCAGGCCGCATTGGACAACTGAACACGTCGAAGCACATGAATGGCAGCTAAAATTGCCTGACTAAATTGCACCAGACTACTGAAATTTATAGAGAAAGAGAATGTTATTCAGCAAACATTTCGAATAGAAAAATATCTTACAAAACTTCTGTCATATTGCACCGCGTTGACTTTTTGATGGGGTACATTGGCATGGGGTCATTTTAGGATCTTGCTTAAGCCCTACTCTTCTTGCCAAAGCGAAGTAAAAAAAGTAATGAGACATAATGGGACCTTATGTGTCTTTTGAACTAGCTCTTCCTTCATAAGAGAAATCATTTTTCAAATGTAGCGCCCCTATGATTATTTCTCCTATCGGAAGCGCTACCACCATGCACCCCAGCCCCCTCCCCTACCCCCTCCTCCACCCACCATAGCCCCCTCCCCCAGCCCAGCCTTTTAGGCTAAAATTCAGGCTATTTTCCACAATGTTTGTAACCCCACTAGTAACAAAAGTGTTTTGCATTTTAATTGACATTACTCATATTAATATATTTTCTGAATCTCTCACAAACTTTCTATGCAAATGTGGGTTGGGTGGGACAAACAACATCACAAATGAAATATCATATTAAATTATTCATAAATATTACTTCATAAACGTTTTAATCAAGTTTTAGGTTAAAGTACCATGAAGTGCAAAGCTTTGTTTTCCACATGCCAGTGACTGGCCAATCTTGTACTGATAAGAACCGCGTTCCTGTTAATCATCTTCACAAGTGTCTTCACCACAGAGTCACCAAGTGGTTACATCCACTTTATAATGACTAATTTAGGTTTTTGCTGTCACGAAATTAATAGCTATTTCACATACAACTTTTTTTTTTAAACTTATTTGAAATAATGAGTGAACATGCGATATTGGATAGAATTTGATCTGACACTTCGTCGGTTCGGCGTAGGGGTTTGGTTGTCTATGAAAGTCGAAACAAACCCAGTGGACATTTAGTCTGTTTCCAATGCCAGGGCAACTTCGATGTGACGTTCGCACGTTAGAACAATGACGTAAAAACTTTGAAAACTAATCAACTGCTTACTCGAACGTCTTTCCACGGACGTCGGATAGACTTCAGGAAAGTGCATTGCATGGACATGAGGAAATGGACATTCCTGAGATGACACTGAGCGGTGGACAGATGTTGCATACATACGGAATGTGTCTTGAAAGATAATACCATTCCAAGATGTTAGTTACTTGTCGGACAGACATATCAAAGTGTTAATAACCCGCAGTCCTTACTCCCATTCTAATGCAGTTAAAGACCAAACTTCGCATGACATTAAACGCTTCTGTCACCCCACTCAAACCTAATCACCCGTCCCCTCACCACCTCCAACGCCACCACCCCTCACCCCACCCAACCCCAGCCATTCAAGCCCCCCCCCCCTACCGCTCGAAACCACCCAAACCTTCAACAACACCCACACCACTACCCCTCACCCCACCCAACCCCAGCCATTCACCCCCTACCGCTCGCAACCACCACCCAAACCTTCAACAGCAACCACACAACCACCACCGCCTCCACACCCGCCCACCCAACCATCTAACCCCTCAACTGTTCCCCCTCTCCCCACACCTCACCACCACCCCACATACCTTACAAATAGTTGCCGTGGCAAAATCAAAATTAAAGAAAACAGTTAAAAGAACAGTGCTGAAGAATGCAATCGTTGGTAGAGGCAAAGTGAACCAGATCAGTCCTTTTCCTGTTATTCTAAATACCCTCTTTCTATCTCGTGAAGAGTCCATTTCTTTTTTTAACGTTTTCTTTTCTACAGCTACTGTATGTCTTAATGGTATGATAAATAATTATTCATCTTCTTTAGCTCCTTATCCTGTTTATTCCAATGAGATTTGGAAAAAATAAAGCTCTAGGCATTAGCCTTTATGTTTTTATGCAGTAATATTTTTGAGCGGCATTTTCAACGTTTTATGAATTGACCAACCATGGACAGCTGTGATAATGTGAGTTAGGGAGAGGCCTTTATATATGGACCTGTGAACACCAGATCCTACGAGTGAGTCACTGTTGACCGTAATCAATTATTCAGTGATTCATTGCACATCTTTTTCCTGTATTATTTTTTGTCGTTGTCGGTTTTATTACATTAAGATATTATACTTAACAACCTTGTTTCATAAGACTTTGTTACACATAAAGTCTCGATGAGAGAATTCAGAGACCGATATTTTCTACTTGCTTGCGATGCGAAGTTCCTTTTAACATCACTCACAGTAATCAGGAAAAGATAACTGAAAAAAAAAAACAAGAAGCACAACATAGAAATACGGCTCAAGTGAAATGATTTACAGCTTTGATTTAATGATCTCAAAGTATTCTTCTGTTAAAATTGATTGTGTTTTCTTCACAACACAGCAACGGAGGTGGGACCTGGTGGTATGCATTTGACCATGTGTGTCAAAACAACAAAAAACAACAACAACAACAACAACAACAAAAACAAAACAAAAACAAAAAAACAAAAAACACACACAAAAAAAACGCCGATTTGGTTAAAAAATGGTGTCATTTCCATTTAGCACTCCATATTTTCCAGAAAAGGGGATTCTTTCAGAATTGCGCTCAGCATCCAGCAGAACTGGAAGCCCAAAAATTGTGAGCACAAAGTTTAAGTGTTTGTTTAGGTTTTGTTCTGTGATTACTGCAGGGTTCGCGTCAGCCATGCCTGTATTTATAAATATGCAATTCGTTGAAAAGGGGTGTCTGTTTTTTTTTTTAAATTAAATTTGACACTCCGTGCTTATGGACTTAAATTTACAAGGATGTCCATGTTTGGTTAAAAAAAGAGGTACTTTCAAATGTGCCACTCCGCGATTAGGGGCCGTTTTAAAACTTGTTGACACGTATGGCAACCGATTTGTACATGAGTGCGCTGCTTTTAAGACCGTCAAATACTTGCGTTGTGCACCAAGGGTAGATGTTATTCCACGTAATGTTGTTACTGAGACTCTTCTAATATCCGTTTCCCAGGTATTGAGAATGGGATGTTTGCCGCTTGACAATTAAGCAGGTAAAGGCCGGCTGATACCCCCCCCCCCCTCCCAACTCCATCTCCTCCCTCCTCCGCCCCCGCATGATAAGAAGTCATGTGAGTTAGTCACGCCAGTTAAGGTGATGATAAAAGCAAGAAAATATGACCACCACTCTCACCTGACATACGGAGACCATTTGTCTCGAGTGAAAAAAAATCCAGTTCCGTCAACAGGAATAATAACAATAACACTAACCACAACGAAATAATAAAAGAATAAGAATAACAATGATGTTGATGAGGCTGCTGGTGGTGGTGGTGGAGACAAAGACCACCACGAAATTTGAAATATTGCTATTTGTAATATCTTTTTAAATTCTTAGATTTTTTTTGTTGTAGTCCCATTTTGTTCTTTAATTTAGACAAATCGGCTTCCGTAGATATGACTAATTTATATATTTATGTAAACGACAAGTGTCGTTACAATTGTGTCTTCACATCATAAACAAAATAAGACAATAGCTGCCTGGCCTTAAACACTGTAATGATAAATTAGTAAAGATCTTATTCCCACTTGGTATTGAAAATACCAAATGGGGATGGATTGCCTAGAATTCTTCACCTTTTTCCCCTCGCTTTTTAAAAATTTTTCTTCTTCCGCCGAATCGGTTTCAAGACATCTCCTCCAAGACCGCTGAAGCTAGACCAACCAAACTGTATAGAGGGTCATCTGAAGTGGTGCAGCTGATAAAAAGTTTTGACCTTGACCTTACTGGTCAATGTCAAATCGCGAAAAAGGTCAGTCGGTATTCAGACATCTACAACAAGGCCGTTGAAGCTAGAAAAGCCAAACTTGGCACATATATATATAAAGGACGATGTGATCTGATGCACCCGTTCGAAATTTTTGACGTTTACCTTGATGGTTAAGGCCAAATCGCGAAAATCGTTATTTAAGAAAAACAATGATTTATCTCGAAAACAGTAAGAGATAGAGCAATTTTGACCTCATTTCGACCTCCACTCATTATACGACGATACGTAAAGTATAACTTCCGGTGTCCTTGACCTCCAGGTCACTTTCGAGCCCCAAACCGGAAGTTGGCCTCTATCTCGAAAACGGTATTTGACCTCATTTTCGACCTCCACCTCTTATACGACCATCGATAAGGTGTAACGTCCGGTGTCCCTGACCTCCAGGTCACTTTCGAACCCCAAACCGGAAGTTGGCCTTTATCTCGAAAACCGTAGTTATCATTCCAAGGGGGGTCTAATTCGCTGTGCGAATTTCGGTCTAGTTTGGTTTACTTTGTCCACACGGTTAGCCGGGTGAATTTCTATCAGTTACTTCAAATTCTAAGACCCGGCCTGCTCACTTCCTTTTCTCATTTGTTGGATTTTAGGGATCCCTCTGCGGGATAATAAACACTTTTGCCTGTCAGTGTTTTCATTAAGGGTGATAAAAATTTAACGTAAAAAACAAACACATTTTTTCACTATTAAGGGAACACACACACACACACACACACACACACACACATATATATATATATATATATATATATATATATATATATATATATATATATATATATATATATATATATATATCTGTGTGTGTGTGTGTGTGTGTGTGTGTCACAGGCTATGATTAAAATCAGGAAATGTATGCATTTCCTAAAATTATCAGGCTATGTCTACAATTCCTAACTCACTCAGGCAATGTATACATTTCCTGGAAAAGGCCAGGAAATATACACATTTCCTGATTTTGTGGTAAAACTGTACTCTTTTCCTGAAACTTGAAATGTCAATTTTTGGTTGATGTTTATTGATATTCATTGAGTACATATCTTCACTCACAACTTCAATCGTTGTTAATCTCTATGAAGATAAATCTTGCAACTGGAATCTTTCGTTCGTCATGTCTGTTGCTGTAAATTACCTTTAAATTGCAACTGGAAATTACAACATTAATTGCTATTGATCTGTATGAAGATAAATTACCTGCCTGTGACACTTACAAATTGCAATTCGAAATTACAACATTAAACGCTGTTGATCTCTATGAAGATAATCTGCTACCTGTAATCTTACGTTCTCATGTCAGTTTGATTTATGCAGTCATAAAGTGTTGTCTGAAAACGATGTTAATCTGGAATTCGAAATATCGTTGCGTCAAGCAGTGCAGTTTGAGTCCAATTGTGGTGGCCAAGGATTTTTGAAATGCAACTGTAATGGTAGTAAAAGGTGTCAGACAAGGTGTTGTAGATGTTTTAAAGCCAATGTTTTGTGCAACTCTCGTTGTCATTCCAGTTTGTCATGCCCAAGCAAGAATTAGTTATCACAAGAGTAAACTTCAGAGCAGTTGAAGATAGTTGCAGTTTTTTGCACATTTCGAGGTTCGTGTAACCTGTTTGTACTTTCATTTTAATTCATAGTGTAATTGGCTTAAATTTACTTATAGAGCAATTCTATGTAGTGTGTTTGGTTTATAAAGTTCGAAATATAAATGGTCAGAAACACAAACATTGAATTTATGTTTTTGGAGAAATAAAAAAATTTTAAATAAAAATCAATGAGAGTTTACTTTGACACGCAGAATACGTTTCAGGAAAAGACTGCAACACCAGGAAATGTGTACTTTTCCTGATCTTTTTCAGGAAATGTATACATTGTCTGAGTGAGTCAGGAATCGTAGACATAGCCTGATCATTTTAGGAAATGTATACATTTCCTGATTTTAATCATATCCTGTAACATAAATATATATATCAGATATATAGATATCAGATATCTACATATCTATGCCTAATGAGACAGAACTTACAGAAAAATATACTTATTTCAATTGCAGATATCCCTAGTGGACTAAAATTAAAGATTTCTTTAAAAAAGTGATGATTTAAAAATTATTTGCAGATGCCTTTCAATAAATTAAGTAGATGTCATATTATTTCGAGAAATCTTTGAAATGTTAAATGAATTGTCGAATGAATCATAACTATGGTGTCGCTGGATGTGTGAGGCGGGTTGTCAATATCAACTCACTTTTCAAGTCTGTATTTAAATAAAAGGGCGATTGAGAACAAACGAAGTGCGCATTAAATTCTGCAACTGCACATTTCACAAATGTTTTCATGGCATGCATCCACCACCCCCATTGCCTCGATATGAAAATCAACCATTCAGTCCAATATTGCTATAAAATCATGAAACCAACAACTTGCTCTATTGCCATAGCTTCTCATGTAATTTCATTTTATTTGTCATAGATTGAAAATATAAAACTTGACGCCAATAAGATCATTCCAGTCATTACACTTTTACATTCAGTTATTCAGTTAAAAATTGCGAAAATATACAAGATTTGTGCAAATATGTAAAAATCAATAATTTGATTTGTAATCAAATATCTCGAAAAGCTCAAAATATTCGCTGCATCGATATTTTTAAAAATCAGTGTAAATATTTTTAATCTCAAAAAATAAATAGATGTGTTATTTTGTATAACAATTAGAAAGTTATTTCCTGGTTTTCAAGATCGTGTCTTTAGTAAATCTGTACAGCTATGCTGCTGCTACTGGTATACTATAAAATAAGAAATATTATTCAAAATACCTTTTCATTAAATGGTAGGCTCTAAATATCATAATCTCAGAGCATCTAAAATCTCGCTCATAGATTTCGCTTGTTCAAGGAGTATTTGGCAAATAGTTAAGAGCGGGGTGTGAACATGTTTAATAGATCTGTTAAAACGAAACATGTCAATTAGTCGCATTCAGTAAATCTGACCATTACCCAAGAACTTCAAATGACAAAAGATAAAAGCTTCTATCTATTCTTATCCGATTGCATTGTCATTTTCGGTCAAGTATCATCAGATTTTGTTAAGAATAACTTATACATAGGTGATTATTCAAAATTTTGAAATTCCACTTTGCATGAAAAAGCATACCATGCGTCAATTTAAAACAAACGTGGATTAGTTGTTGTGTCTGCAATTTAAAAGCAGAATTTGAAAGTTTTATTTGTGATTCCATAGCCAGCACACCCAATAAGTATCTTGATCTGAACAGCACCTAATCATTTCGACTTGGGTAACATATCAGTTTGTTATACATTCAATCAGATTAAAAAAACTCACATTATTTCTGTATATACAAGAACAGGAAGAAAGACAAGAAGGTTTTAAGTTGTCACAAAAAAGTATCTCCAAAGCGTGTCCACATTTACGGATGCCTTTGCCGTATTCGAACAATCACCAGATTCGCCATAGCTGCAACACTCTATGGGCCACTGGTCAAGTCAGCACGTATTTTGGGCTGATTCAAATTCATCAATTCGAAAATTCAAATAAATTTTAACTCCTCCCTGCTGGTCTGGTACTGTATGGATACGTATATATCAGGACATCAGGATATATACGGATGTTTATTCATTACTTAACAAAGATCATTTATGTACTCAGCATCAGTAATTATACAAACCGAATTGTTTATGTTCCATTGCTCAATACTCCACCAGTTCTAAATATTCCATATTATATAAAAACCCACAAATAAACAAAAACAAACAAACAAACATTTGCCTTGTATTAATATTTGTGCTATAATGTAAGGTTTTATAGAAAGAACATGCTAATAACAGACACCAGAGACTTTATGCCAACTAAGAGTTCACATTTGCGAAAAAGCCTTGTTGGCATTTGAAAACATCGTCTTTCACTCACTCTGATTTTACATTGATGTATTGTTTAGGAGAAATAAAGTATATTAGCGCAATATTTCTATGAATCTGACTATTATATGCCCACTTTTGAATGCTATGATAACAGTTTTCATTTTGTTTGCTTGTCATTCTTCTTTTTTTTTGTGGATGAATTACTTTCAGAAACGCAGCAATGGCTTTCTGTCGCAGTGTTCGTGCCGATGACCAGAAGCCACGTAAACAACCTCGTTTTGAATCCATCATGGCAGCTGTCAACAAAAACCGGCGTTTGGAAATATTTTATCTGTCTGTGTTTTCACTGTTGGTATTGTATGTCACTGCACACCAACACACGCATGGTCATACCCATGATCATGGACACACACATGAAGAACCCCCGAGTTTCAAATATTCAAAAGCAGCTAACACAGCTGGCAACGAGGAGCATTCCACACATGGCCACTTACATGAGCATTCACATGGAGAACCAGAAGGTGGTCATCACCATTCGCACAGTCATTCACATAGTCATTCGCACAGCCATTTGCATGGTGAACAGTCACCAGGAGGGGATACTTCCGAATATGAGTCTGTTCCTGTCAAGTCTAAAGATTCTGGACCTATGCTGTGGTTGTGGGCACTTGGATCAACTGCCATGATAAGTGCGGCTCCTGTTGTAATTTTGCTGTTCATACCGTTAGAAAGATCTGAAGCTCATCAGCCTAGGTTGAAAGTGCTTTTGAGTTTTGCATCTGGTGGGCTATTGGGAGATGCATTTCTTCACCTTATTCCTCACGCAATTAGTGCACAAGGTGGGGATTCACATGGCCATAGTCACTCCCACTCTCACGGTCACTCGCATGGGGATTCTGGCGAGCATTCCCATGATTTAGGCGTAGGACTTTGGGTGCTTGCTGGTATAGTGGCTTTCCTGATTGTTGAGAAGTTTGTGCGTTATGTAAAGGGTGAAAGTCACAGCCACGGTCATAGCCACTCGCACAAAGTCGGACAAACTGACACGAAAGAAAAAGAAGATGGTGATACAACTGCTGGCCTAAGGCAACGCAAGAAAGGAGACGAGCAAGACAGTGCCGACAAAAAGGAAGACTCTAACGCAGAAAACTCTCTTGCAGGTTTGTTTAAACGCGACCTACTTTTGGTGCTTGAGTAGTTAATAAGGCAATTGGTACTTTCGGACTTTTTCGGTGGTATCATCGTTTCGACTGCATAAAGACATGATAAGAGGAAAACATCAAAATTTTATTTTTTTTAACAAGTACAAATTCGCCTGTTGTATGGCATATACAAGAAATAAATGGAGCACACGAAATATGAAGATTAAACATTTGATTGTTGTTGTTACAGATAAATGAAGAAAGCGTTTTCAATCAAAGTACATGTGACCAAACACTTATGATTATTTCCGGGAGTTCCGTCTGATATTATTTTGTAATTAGTGTTACCGTATTTTTTTTTCAATATAAATGAAAATTGCGTTCTGTTGCAGCTGAACTGCAGTTTTCAGGGTAAATCTAAGGTCAGTACATGGAAGTGTCGCGGGCTCGTCGGTCTTGTTATAATAACTTCTAATATATGTCATTTCTTTTTCAGAACGTGAAGACATTGAAGTGGCTGGATATTTAAACCTAGCTGCTGACTTTACACACAATTTTACGGACGGCTTGGCGATAGGCGCATCTTATTTAGCTGGTAGAAATATAGGCATTATAACCACCGTGACTATTCTTCTGCACGAAGTACCACATGAGATAGGAGACTTTGCCATTCTGGTCAAATCTGGCTGTACTAAGAGGAAGGTAAAGGTTATGTTAACTATTTAGCTAAATTATTAAAGTTTTGAGTTGTAATTTCATTGAAAGAAGTTCCCTGACCATTTTTTCTGTGACTTTAGTTTTTGGCGCGGAGGAGGACTGGTCGAAAAGTCTGGAAAAAATATCTTGTGGAACACAAAGGTCCCGATTTCCGATATATTTTAAACGCTAAAATCTCATATGTTCGTTTCAGGCGATGATGCTTCAACTAACCACGGCATTAGGGGCCATGACGGGCACACTGTGCAGTTTACTGGCGGAAGGGGTAGGCGATGCGGCCATTGCTTGGATTCTACCTTTTACTGCTGGGGGCTTCATTTACATTGCCACAGTTTCCGTGATTCCTGAGCTTTTAGAGGACACCAAACTGATGCAGTCTGTGAAGGAAATTGTAGCCTTATTAACTGGTGTTTATATGATGGTGCTTATTGCCGAGTTGGAATGATTTCGGTTTTATTTAGTGAATACGTTTAGGGGTTTATTTATTCTTCGTTAACTTCTTACTCAGAAAGAACCGGAATTATTCCCGGTTGCTAAGCCAACTGTTGATTTGTAAAATCGTGCATATTTTTCACTGGAACACTGCGAAATAAATTGATTTGACAGACAAAAGGAAAAAATGAAAAGGAGTCTTTATTTTATGTTCGATTTCTGAAAGACGCTGGCCAGAGCTTCGTCTTTTATTGTTTAATCTTTTATCCCTGGTCGCAAAACGTCAGTGCACTGGACCTCGTGCTGATGAAATTTTGCTACGCGCTTTTCTGAAAATAAAACGAAAAATTGTATGTTGCTTGTATGTGTAAGATAGAGACAGCGATAAAAGCTTGTAGTTCTGGTCAGAAGTGAAGGTAAAGGTTTTGTTCGTAAGAATTTGCTTATTTATTTGAAAACTAATCTAACAGCTATTACACATGGAAACACGCTGCACTGTGCCAAAACGCATTTGGAGTGTGAATCACAAGACTTATCTCATATACCAGTGTCTCAATTTTGCAGCTGTCCACATCCATGTAGTGTGTTTTCTGCGAGAAATATGTAAAATGAGAAAAACTACAATATTTCAAAGTGTTTACTTTGGTATACGCTGTGCAGTTTATAGAAAAATCAACTATTTCTGCCATAGTTTACATCAGCCGCACAGTCATACCACAGTGACTATGTGATATAATTCAGGATGCAAGACATCTCGTGGTTTTGTAAAATATGGTAACATGTTTCTGGCCATGAATTGTGACTTACTACGTTTTCACACAGTTTTCAGTTCTTTTCCCTACTGAATAATAATGATAATAAAAAAAAAAAGAGTCTAACGTCTCCAAAGGTTTCTTAGTATTTGTTTTTCGCTTTGATTTGTCCATTCTGTCAGATTATAGTTGGTTTCCTGCTCTGCTTCTATTGATAAGTACCGCACAAAAGTACAAAGTGATGGTCGAATTAGAATAGTGGGCATATTTTTAGGATAGATGGCGCTACTCGCTTTGTGAAACAAACCACATAGGATAACTGGTTCAATGTTTTTATGTGATCGCGTTGTCATTTTATTTCGTTACGTCACTTGGAAATTAAGATGTTTTCCTGTGAATTAATATTGTTTGTTTGGTGCGTTAATTTATCCCTGGATTGTGTGTTGTGTATGTGAATAAAAAGTACATGTAAACACGTAAAAGTTGTGTAGTTTATTTGCATTTAAGTTTCCTGCAATTTCATATGACCAAAAACCAGTTCCACTATGAAATCTGATTTGTTACTTCATTGTGAAAAAGATAAAAGATCGATAAAACATTTCAAGTTACGTAACTGTCAAACAAATTTTTATCCTTCATTATCGCCCCCTCCCCCAAATTCTAAGTGAACATTTACCTCGCTCCCCAAGTGTTCACGGCAGAAATTGGACTTTTAAATAATGTAGAACTGTAAACCTTTTGTCGCAAAAACGCTTACTCTGGGCACAACAAACCAGTGAAAAGCCAACATTAAAAAATCGATGGCACACATGTAAAGTGTGATAACTGTAGCATTTAATTTAATGTTGGATAAAAAATGACAGCAATTTTAAGATTTCAAAAAGTAATTGATTCGTAATTGAAACACGTGTTATAACACTGCTTGATTCAATCCACCAACCATCCCTCACACACAATTCCTCTCCTCCTTGCTACAAAATGATGTTCAATCAGCCTCATCCACAGGCTGTTCAAGCGTTGCGGGACCCTCCGTGGGTGGGTACTTTGAGGGCGAGTAAATTCCCTCCATTCGTTGCACTTGGTGTAGATCCATGCACTTGTCCCCGAGTTGCCTGACACGCGTGTGGTGGTGGTTAGAGAGATAGTACAAATAGATAACGAAGAACACCCCGCCGAGTACAAACGCCATGGTGAAGTTCACGACGAACATCATCGGGTAAGCTATAGGGGTCTTGTCGATGTACACCTACAACCATAAACTTCACAATTTTTGGGCTATTTTTAATTCCATGATAGGCGAAACTACCTGAATGAGGGCACATAATACATAACTATTGTTCTGCTTGGATATGTCACCGGAAATCTGTGTTACCAGGGATTTCCTAAAATTCCTTGTGAATTCGTGTAATGGCTGAAAAATTCAATATGTAAGTTTTGATTTATCATTTAACTGCCCTTTCCTTTAAGGTATGTGTTTTCCTCAAGTTTACCAGTGGAAATTCGCTTAAAAGTCTTTGTATACAAAGTTCTTCCATTAACATACGTTATTTAAAAGAAAAACGGCTATACTGTCGTACGGCTAAACTGCCAAGTTTTATCCAATATTTGGAAAATAATTTACTACAAAAAAAAAAATAAAAAAAATAAATACCTGAAATTCGGCATAGAGATTACAGAAGGATATGCCCGGAATCATCTCTGCCCTGATGTGATACAGCCCCGAGCCCTGAAAGAAAAGCCGTGTTATACAGTGCATGGGTAGATTATAACACACGTGATTATACTACACGTGTCAATCACACGATATTGGTCACGTGTCTAGTCGTGTCATTACGTACGCGTCGACCAGAGCCCTACACGAAAAAAGCAAGAGTATCGAATATGACACGTGTAATGCCACGAAACACGTGTAATGGCATGTCATTAGACACGTATCGAGCGGGGTCATTACACTTATCGACCCAACTCTTGAACTGAAAGACGCGTATCGAACATGAGAAGCTCGTGCGTCATAATATACGTGTTAATCACGTTATCATTAAACACGTGCTATTACACACGTGTCGACCTGTCATTTTACAAGAGCCGACACCAACCCCGCAAGAAAAAGCACGTGTACTGAAGAGTTGGTTAAACACCATAAAACAGTCTAATCACGTATCATACACGCATCCGTCACAGCCTTCTAAGAATAACACGTGTGCATAACACTCGAGTGGATATATGTGCTAATACAGTGTACAGATTATATGCAGCTACAAATGATCCAGATATTAAAGTGGAGTGTTTTAATTGCAATTAATATTACACAAACACGGATCTCGGTTCACAAAAATTCCAAAGACAAGCTTTCAACATTGTTTTCATTTAGAAATAAAAGTCTAAATTAGAAAACCCACTCCCCGGCCGAATAACGTAAAATGCCGCAATTTTTTGTCATGTTTACGTTAAACATTTCGCCCTTTTCTCCTTAACATCATACCAGACCCTCACATTCATAGAGATTGTCAGGTTGCGAGGATCCCAGATTTGGTGCTCAAACAAATGGCTGTATTCTGTAGACAACACCGTCTGCAGTGTAGAGGGTTCGAACCCGTTGTCCTTCGCTTCGTCGTTGACTTACACAAAAACGCACACACAAAAACATGTCATAAGTTATTCTATCTATAAGCTTTGTTTGAATATGTCTGGCATTATTTTGTATTTACAAAACGACAGCTTGATATAAACAAATCTACGCGGGAATACATAACAATGATAACATATAAAAAGCCCCTCTACAGACTTTCAAAGGTATGGTCTTACTCCCACCGGCCTACATTCTGATGTTGGTTAAAACTTTTATTTCATGATTTCACGTGATACTGTAAAATAATTAAAAAATCTGTACGCTGCTTCTAGATAATTCAAAATGACCCAATTACCCAAGATACTGGCAACATGCAACATACATGGCATTCATACAGCACAACAAACTTCGCTCTTTGAAAAGGTAATCACAGGGTTAATTTTATTTATTTATTTATTTATTCCATGTCCTTATTTTGTTCTATTACGGGCAATTTCTTTTGGCACTTTAACTTATTAAAATACAACGAAGCAGACAGCTTGAATCATACCTTTAATTAGCAGCGTTCTGTTGTTGAGTTCCTTGAGGACAATGACGTGGTTTTCTGACACATTTTGAGACGCTTTGCCACGTTCTTCTATAGTAAAGTTGAGTTCTAAATACCCAGGATAACTCATCCTATAAACCTGAAAAGACAAGTTTTATTACCTATTTACAACAATACTTACAAAAAGTATTACCGATCCCGACAAAAAAATTATTCTAAAAAGACAGCTGAAGCTTGAAGAAGTCGTAGCTCCTTCAGTTTGTTTTGGTCAATTCGAAAAAATTGCTGGCTACAAGTGAAAACAAGCAGTTTTTTTTTCTGTCGCACATAGCCTCCCTCCCTTACCAAGTGCCTTCGCTCTATGAACTTAAGTTCGATATATACTGTACATACATTTATAAGCACAAAAAGAGAATAAAACATGACTCTTATATAACTCCATAAACACTCACATGGTTCAAGTTCGGGGTTAAAATGGATGCACTTCCGCTTTCCACGAGTGATACTCACGCAGTGCTTTCCTTTCCATGAGTCATACTCAAGCAGTGATTCCCTTTCCATGAGTGATACTCACGCAGTGCTTCCGCTTTCCATGAGTGATACTCACGCACTGTGCTTCCGCTTTGCATGAGTGATCAGATACTCACGCACTGTGCTTCCGCTTTGCATGAGTGATACTCACGCAGTGCTTCCCTTTCCATGAGTGGCACTCACGCACTGTGCTTCCACTTTGCATTAGTGATACTCACGCAGTGCTTCCCTTTCCATGAGTGATACTCACGCAGTGCTTCCGCTTTCCATGAGTGATACTCACGCAGTGCTTCCCTTACCATGAGTGATACTCACGCAGTGCTTCCCTTTCCATGAGTGATACTCACGCAGTGCTCCCTTTCCATGAGTGATACTCACGCACTGTGCTTCCTTTTCCATGAGTGATACTCACGCACTGTGCTTCCCTTTCCATGAGTGATACTCACGCAGTGCTTCCGCTTTCCATGAGTGATACTCACGCAGTGCTTCCCTTTCCATGAGTAATACTCACGCACTGTGTTTCCCTTTCCATGAGTGATACTCACGCAGTGCTTCCCTTTCCATGATACTCACGCGCTGTTTACAATCAGAATAAGCCACATCCGAAGTAAAGAGCATTTCTTCAGTGCACGCGCACTCACTTCTGTTCGCTTTGCCCGCACATTGCTTGTAGACTCCCGATTCCTGCGACACAAAGATCCCCCCCCCCCAAAAAAAAAAAAAAATGGAAGAAACAGCTGCATTGTCAATTATGTTGTATCTTTCTTATCTTACCTTTCTTATTTATGATCTTAACTGTTTTCTACCACTAAGACCACTAAGACTTCGCATATATCAAAATTCTCAACAATATTCGTTCAATCAACGGGTCCGAAAAATCATTTATATATCTACCAAAAATAAAAAAAAAAAGAAAAAATACTAAACAATGACAACTCACCCTTGACCTTTTGAACCTGTCGTTCGGCCTGGGGAGGGAAGGGTCCGCGTTGTAAATGTTATCGCTTAGTGGGATGTTGAAGCCCAGTGCCGACGGCGGCCTGTAGTTTGGCTGACAACAATACATATAAATTCCACGATTAGCTACTGAACCTCTGTACATTATCAATAAAATACATTTCTTTCCTTTATATGGATGTATAAATTCAGTGTAATTTTAAATGATGGCAGTTGTGCCAATCTCCTTTTTTTGTAAAACCCTTAAGTTTTTAAGTGAGGCAGATAAAACTTGTCCGCTAAAATGTCACACCGATCCTTTTGCCCACCCCGAACCCCTAGTTAACTCACCACTATTTCTATAAGGATGGGTTTTCCATAAACACTGTCGACAGGGTTACCGTAGAGGAAAACATGCATGGGGACAGTCTCCGGATACCAGTACGTCAGTCGTTTGGTGCAAGGACAACCTGGATCAGTAGACGGAGGACACACCACCATTGGCAGGCGACCGCACTCCACACAAGATATTTACCATACAGGCACGCAAACATAGTGCACGCAAACATAGTGTACCATCAATCTTTGCCATTTTAATCCCCCGGCTGATTTTATTCTGGTAATGTTTATGATTTTAAGGCAAGTACAAAGGCCATGAGTACGTAGAAAGAAGAGGCCAGTTATGGATGGCTGTACCTGCGTGTACTGTGAGTACATAGACGGGCAGTGCACACGTCAGTGATGGCTGTCGTATCCCTATCCGTACTGCGGCCACCCCCTGTAAACACGCCAGTCAAAGATCAGTCCACACGTCGCGATCGACCCCCCCCCCCGGATATCGAATCAATGAATAACTGCTTCCCCCCAGCGTCTGCCCTCATCCTCCTGTCATCACGCCAGTCAAAAATCACTCGATCGCCTCGGATATTGATGAAAAACTTCACCTCTCATCTACCTGCCAACATCTCATAGTAACCATTCACCAACATCTCCATTCCGACATAGCTACCACTCCTCCAACCAACCACACCCCCTTCTCGATATAGCTGCCACTCCTCCAACCAACCACACTCCCCTTCTCGATATAGCTGCCACTCCTCCAACCAACCACACTCCCCTTCTCGATATAGCTGCCACTCCTCCAACCAACCACACTCCCCTTCTCGATATAGCTGCCACTCCTCCAACCAACCACACTCCCCTTCTCGATATAGCTGCCACTCCTCCAACCAACCACACTCCCCTTCTCGATATAGCTGCCACTCCTCCAACCAACCACACTCCCCTTCTCGATATAGCTGCCACTCCTCCAACCAACCACACCCCCTTCTCGATATAGCTGCCATTCCTCCAACCAACCACACCCCCTTCTCGATATAGCTGCCACTCCTCTAGTGAACCACACCCCATCTCCACCTAGCTGCTCCTCCACCAATGAACCACACCTCTACCCCAACACGCTATTCTTCGCTTCTCACTCTGCTCCCACCACCAAAAACAAATGTAAATAAATAAAGTAAACCGACGCGACTAATACGGTACCTTTCGACTGATTCTGGGGCTGAGCGACAGCGTCAGGTTGTCATGGTGAGGATGCTGCCACTTCGTGACGGTCGACTGGACGCGGAACACCCAGGGGTTACTGAGTGTGGCGAACACCTGCACAGCACCCTGTCGTTCCTTATCTGTGGACATCAACCATATATCGTTATTTAGCCCCTCCCCCCCCACCTCCATCCTACATAGTGGTACATTTTTTGGAAAGGGGGGAGGAGGTTGGTGGCGTTTTTTTCCATGCAGGTCACGTGAGAATGTTAAGCACGCAACCACAAACTTTCATGTTTACGTTTATATAATCACCACTGTCCTTGCAGATAATGTCGCTAGTGTTTAGGGCAAGTCCCAACCCTCCCCCCCCCCCCCCCTGAAAAAAATATTAAAAACTCGAAAAAAAAAATAAATAAATAAAATAAATAA
Organism: Protula sp. h YS-2021; assembly: GCA_949752745.1. Lineage (NCBI taxonomy): Eukaryota > Metazoa > Annelida > Polychaeta > Sabellida > Serpulidae > Protula > Protula sp. h YS-2021. The sequence goes on along the minus strand of OX457033.1, from coordinate 26,694,544 downwards.
CAACAATAATTACACCAGTTATATGTATTAAATACGAAACGGCTTATTGGCCTTGATCGCCCCACCTCCTACTCAGGATAAGCCCCCCTCCCCTCCCCTCCCTCAGTGACTTCACCTTGTGTTGTTGCTAGATAAGTGACGTGTAGATATTCTCCCAGGTCTAGCTCAATCATTGTCTTTCCCTCCAGGTGTGGATCAGGAGCAATTTCCACCTGACAAAAACACATATTAGACTGGGAACAGCAATACCAAGACATGAGAACAGGCGGGGTCTAAAAGAAAAAAAGAGCCAATTTTTATTTAGCGCTTGAAGGCGCGACAAGCCATTAGAAGGGGGTAGGGGGGGGGGGGGTCAGGTAGGAGTGGAGTAGTACTGACAGTTATTTTTGTACTATGTAAGTAACAATTACAACATGATTTTTTTTTAAATTGGCTAAATTGTCAAACTAGAGCAGTGTGCATGACCCACATATTCCCCACAGCCTCCCCCCCCCCATCAGTTAAACACGGCCATCAATAGTCAATCAAGAGCTGAAATTTTCCAAGTCCAGTTGGTGCATTTTCCTTGGACGAACCTGGCCCATTTACAACACCGATCTGTGTTTGTTCCCATTAAAATCCTTGCAGCAGTTTTTAAGTTATCGTGTCAACAAGCTCTTGATGACAGACCGACCGACAGACCGACACGCGGTCGATCGCATATATTCCCCACAGCTTCTACCTGTGGGGAATAAATACTGCTCAGGTGAACCCCAGTATTAGCCCATCGACCAACACCCACCCCCCTTTACAAAGTACATTTTGAGATCTCAACGGATTTGCATCGATCTCGGCGACCACAAATTTGAAGTCCCCACCTCATCCCCCCCCCCCCCCCAAAAAAAGGTGGAAACATCTGAAAAAGCAGACGGTTTTATAGTAACTCTTACATAGCAGCAGTATGCTTGAAAATAAAACCGTTGAATGGAACTTTTGCTTTTCTAGATGACTTCATCACAAAAACACGGTTCCGTCTGCCTAATTTTACTGACTAAATTTGCATGCCCTACATGTAAACCCTACGTTAACTTAAGACAAAACATCACCGGAGCGCCAGTACCTGGCAGACGTCTTCCTCCAGGTGCCACACACTCTCATTCTGAAAAGTACACACATTTCTTTTAAACTTTTATTATTTTTTAACTCATGCTCTTGGGGTAAACATAGGAAATTAAGTTTCAAAAGTCATCCTATAAAAGATTGTTATTACAGAATTTTAGAAAAAAATTACCAACTAGACCGGAATTTTTTGTGAACATTAGAACAGCCATTCATTCGTGAGACACGTGTGGGATAATCTCAAACGCTTTCCACTTACATTCAGAGTATCATAACCAAAATCAATCAAAATCCATTTCCCAGATTCAGCCGAGAAATCTTCGACCGTGAAACTAAAAGGTTTGATGCCGGCGAAGTGACTGGCGTTGATGTAGCGTGTGAGGAGTATGGGGGTGTTTCCCGGGAATACCGCCGTCTTGTACACGTCACTGTGTGACCAAGTACCTGCAGGACAAGGGCCAATTAAAATTAACATCAAACTTCACAACTTCTCACCACTAGAGATAACGATAATGTTGATTTGTATTTTAACAGTTTATTTCCTGCGTTTAGTGATGCTGACCCCCCCCCCCCCCCCACCTTCCCCAAGCCCCACTCTCATTGCTAAAGCAGTACAGAATACCAAAAACCGTCGTTCCGTCGGATCGGGCCGACAAAAAACTAGCCGGGCTGACAAACATTTCAACTTTCTCGGTCCGGTGTGCCGAGAAAAAATTTGGGAGAATTTTGAAGATTTATTTTTCACAAATATAAATATTCCTTATACTGTTAACATACATATCATTTCGATATTACTTGAACAATGTAAGCCTACTAGGGTATGATTTTTAAGTGAAATAAAATCGATCTAGAACATATTATAATCGTAATTCCTGGCCCCGACAGTAATTTCACGTAATTCCTAAAAGTTTAGGAATTACGTGAAATTACTGATTACACAGATTTACTGTAACATATATCAACGTGTTTGTTTTTTAATTATTTTACACTGCTTTAACTGACATTTAAGGTCGGGCCGACAAAAATATCGGGACTTGTCGGCAAGAAGGGCCGGCAAAATTTTGGACGATTTGGTATTCTCGGTAAAGCATTTTGTGAAAGCAGTACGCAGAAATGTAGTTTGACACAATTGTGGTTTTTCTTTTTTACAGTCTTCTCCTGGGAAATTATACACTTGACAATGTACCAGTTTCTAAAGCTAAAACTGTTTCGCCAGAGGTCTGGTTCAGGAAAGTCACATCTGAAACAAAACAATAAGAAAACAAATCAATTTCTCTTCTTTGCACGGGAGCCATTTCCATTTCAGGACTGCTGTTTTATTCATTAATTGAATTACAGACCCGGTTGCTGATTGGAAAAAATATCACCTTGAATTTCCCAAAAGAACATCTCCTCTCCCTTATAGAAGCCCAGGGCTTCTTTTTGGTTTGAAAACAGTCACAATAAAAATTGTTTCGAATAAAAGCAACCCCGACCCCCTCCCCATTAATCAACCCGTTCTTGGGTACCCCTAAGTGTTTACTCTTACCACTGATACGGTTAGTCCTTTTGCCAGCACAACTCAAACCCCTCATCCCCTACTGCCACCTCCTTCAGTGTGCACAAAGTAACCCCGTACCGACGCCTCTACTCCGGAGTATTACTCAACCCGTAGAGCCCCCCCCTCCCTACTTCCACCTCCTCCAGTGTGCACAAAGTAACCCCATACTGACGCCTCTACGCCGGAGTATTACTCGACCTGTAGAGTCCCCCCTCCTACTCCCACCTCCTTCAGTGTGCACAAAGTAACCCCGTAACGACGCCTCTACTCCGGAGTATTACTCGACCCGTAGCCACCTTTACTCCTTGACTGGCAGCACGGTGTTGTGAATAAAACTCTCAAAAGTAAGGTAATGGAATAAGGTAATTTGTGTGTGCGTGGGTGTAACAATGCATCTTGTTTTTCTTAATTGAGCAGAAAAAAATTAATTGAATTACCTCAATAATAACAGAAGCCCCGGGACTTATATTTGGAAAGTTTCCAAATAGAAGCTCCCCCCCCCCCACCTCCCCCCCGAGTTTTACATTTGGTTTCAATCTGAGAGTCTCAAAATGTCGAATTTCCGTTTAGAAGCCCAGGGCTTCTATTCGGAAACTCCCGGTAGATTTTATTTTACAGTCTGAAGCGGGCAATCATTTAAACGAAACGAAACTAGAGAACATTTTATGCAACAGAATCTGGAGGAGGCTTAAATGAAAAACACAACATAAACAATTCAACACTTGTTGTTTACGGCGTGGCAACTCACGCCATACTGACTCACCAATATTGCTTTGAATGAACATATCTGAGGTGAATTTCATGAGGTCATAGGGTGGATACAGCCGCATCTTTATTAGCCCCATCACGTGATCAGCCAGATTGTCACGTGACACACTCGTCACTAAGCCACGCCCACCATTTCTGATTTAACGTAAGTATGTGATTTTATTAATGCTCTATTTATTTCTTTCTTCATTTACCAAATAAACTGTCAAATAAATAAACAACAAATTTTATATTTTCATGTTCTCTTTTAATATAATAAAATCAGTTTGATTTATTGGTCATAAGGGTTTTGAGACAATAAGCAGAAATCAATCGAACTGAATATATTCCACTACGCCATCCAATAACTTGCTGTTCTACACAAAGGTACTAAAATTACACTTATAACTGCTTCCGTGGACAAACCCCTCCCCCCCCCCCCCATCCCCCTTTCCCCGCTTGTACAGTAAAAGAACTACCAAGCCTGACCTGTGTACCAGGACTTTATCAACATGGTGCTCCGTGATAAATGGCGTGGTGTTGTCATCAACTGCCACCTCGTACAGATACCACGTGGTCAGTGTGTGAATCATCACTGCCAGCGGGGCGTGGCCAATCACACGGTGTGTCTGCGCATAGACAAAATACAACTAGAGCGGCCAGTGCACACAAAACATAAGAGTGCAGGCTTATATTACAAACTTTCAATCGATACCTACTTAAGTTTCTTGTTTTTGTGAACAAAAACAAATGTCTCCCCGACAAAACCCATGACCCCCCCCCCCCTCCCCCCCAAACTGAAACAAAATATTCATTTCTGCAAACATAACCTTCATTCATTGTAAAAATCTTAAAATAAACCAAACAGATGGTTGTCACTAAAACAGATATAAATGAGCATCTTTTTTCATCGGAGTCTGAAAGGTGGTCGCTAAAACGGGTTTTACTGTAGGCCCCTCTTATCCAGATCTGAAGTTGGTCACTATAGCAGTTTTACTGTACGTTACATTTTTATCCGGGTCTGGAAGGTGGTCAAGACAGGCAGGTTTTACCGTACGTCTTTTTACCTGAATGTGGAAGGGGTCACGACAAACGGTTCTTACCTTACATCTTTTTATCCGGGTCTTGAAGATGGTCGGGATTTTTTTTTTGTAACCATCATCCTCCACCCCCCCCCCCCACCCCCGCCCCCCAGCTATTTACTGTAGGTCCGACTATAAACACAACCCTAACCCTTTTACCCAAGGCAACGGTAACAGTCTGTACCCTAACTGTAGTTATAGCATGATAGACTACCTTGTCTTCGCACATTCCCATCGGCCAAATAGCACTAGGAAGGCATTCTTCATAACTGCGCATCAGAGATGACGCACCTCGGTGGGAGAAGGGGGAGGCATTTCGTAGGCAAAATGGTGAGCTGCTCCTCATAACACAAGATATCAGACGACCCAATTTATAGCGAAAAATGCTTCTGCACACAATGCTAATCGATACAGCATGGCTCCTATATATAGCACATCTTCGCAAGCTAATCAAGTATGCGGCGAAAAAAAAAATCAATAGCTAGAGCTGCTTAGAGCTATAATACGACAATAGCATTCCATGACCTCGTAGATAACGACTCCATCATGCACCGCAACTGACACTGACCCCTGACTGAGTGGTATGTTACGTAACAACCACAGATGAGAAATGCACAAAAAGCTCAATTTCAGGCAATAACAAATAGCAATGGACCGACAATAATGCTGTTACTGTTTTTAAAGCTTTCTGAAGAATGCAGGAACACTAGAAAATCTTCGGAAAAATCTTCCGAAATCCCCAGCGCAGTTAACACCCATGCATAGATAACACAGCAGCCAAAAATGGGGAGGTTGGGGTGGGGGGGGGGGGATGCTGTTGACGTTATGCACCTTTCTTGATTTTCTATACGAATTCAATAATGTTTAATAAAACCGTGTGACCTATCCGAGGAATAAATACACCGAATTTAAAGTCGATCCGACTTTCCGATGTCGAGATATTTTGCTTAAGAACAGATAACTTTTTACCTGTCAAAAGTTGAAACAGTCGTCTGACTGAACCAAGGAATATCCATATAAAATTTTAAGTCGATATGACTCTCCGCTATCGAGATATTATGCATAAAAGATCTGGTTCAAAATATACACATTTTACGCGGTGACGTCATACGCCGCTTTCGTTCGTTCTACTCGTGAAAAATATTTAGAGTTTCTTTCGGACCTACCAAGCAATAATCCATAGTTTCAGTTTTCTCCGGCGTCCAGCAGCTGAGAAATTTCGCACACAAGATTTTTACAAAATGACGTCATACACCCGCCCTAATCACGTGACACGCCAAAAATTGATGGAACAGTCCGGCTGACCTAAGGAATATTCATATAAAATTTGAAGTCGATAGAACTTTCCGTTATCGAGATATTTTGCACACAAGACCTTGTTTATAAAATAAAACCTATTTTACGTGATGACGTCATACGCCGCATTCGTTCGTTCTACTTGCAAAAAAATTCTATAGAGTCTTTCGGACCTAACAAGCAACAATCCTACCAAGTTTCAACTTTCTCCGATGTTCAGCAGCTGAGAAATTTGGCACATAAGATTTTTACGTAATGACGTCATGCACCTGCCCTAATCAGGTGACATGCGTAAAAAGTTGACAAAACCGTCCGACTGACCCAAAGAATATCTATGTAAAATTTGAAGTCGATAGAACTTTCCGTTATCGAGATATTTTGCACACAAGACCTTATTTATAATATATACATATTTTACGTGATGACGTCATACGCCGCATTCGTTCGTTCTACTCGCGAAAAAAATATATAGAGTTTTTCGGACCAACCAAGCAACAATCCCACCACGTTTCAACTTTCTCCGATGTTCAGCGGCTGAGAAATTTCGCACACAAGATTTTTACGTAATGACGTCATACGCCTGCCTTAATCCCCTGACATGCGCTAAAAATTGATAGAACCCGCCGACTGACCCAAGGAATATTGATATAAAATTTGAAGTCGATAGGACTTTCCGTTATCGAGATATTTTGCACACAAGATCTTGTTCAAAATATATACATATTCTGCGTGATGACGTCATACGCCGCATTCGTTCGTTCTACTCGCGAAAAAAAATCTACAGAGTCTTTCGGACCAACCAAGCAACAATCCCACCAAGTTTCAACTTTCTCCGATGTTCAGCGGCTGAGAAATTTCGCACACAAGATTTTTACGTAATGACGTCATACGCTTGCCCTAATCACGTGACATGCGTCAAAAGTTGATAGAACCGTCCGACCTTACCAAGGAATAATTCGATCAAGTTTGAAGTCGATCCGACGTTTCGTTCTCGAGATATCTTGCACACAACACTTTGTTCACAACAGACTGACACACACACACACACACACATATACAGGTATGTCGGGAAACAAACGACGAATCGCGATTTCGTGTCCAACTCGCGAAATGTACGCCAAAAATCTAACTTCGTTATTAGGGACTTTTCAGACATAAGTTGCATATGAAAATCTCGGTAGATTTTTTTTACATTCAATTCCGAAAGCGAAAATATATAAAAGACATCAGATTAAGAGAAATTTAACAAAGCATGAACCCTGCGAAACGGAATATTTTGTTTACATAATTTGCATATTTTACACCATTTTTTGATATCTACAACTGTAAGTTTGCTGTGAAATGAGACTGTGTAAAAAATGTAAACAAACCGATTTTGTTTATAAACAAAGGCCACGTGCTTTCTGTAAATGAATATTAGGGAAACACTAAACAAAAGCCAAACAAGCGTAGAGTTTGTTTTCTTTTATTTACACCATAACCCCCTGTAATATTTATTTTCTTTCATTTTTATACATAAACTATTTAACATTAATTGAAGAGTTACAAAATATTGAAAAGCAGTACAAAAGATATTCAAACAGATGAATTTTAAAAAACATAGATTTATACAGATGAATGTTTAAAAACAAAACTCTTTTAAAATAAAACCAAAATACAGGAAAAATAAAACAACAAAATCCTTTACTGATATAACCGTGATGTGTAAATAACCAACTCTATCTTATTTTCAAGCTCAGTGTTATGTGCACTAATTAAAATTTAATGATAGGCCGAAAAAACGTGAGGCAATGAGATATAAACCACATAAAGGCTTCCTAAAGAAAACAAAATACACAGCTGAAACTTTCAAACTAACATGCGAAATGTACGTACACAACCATGCACAAAATTTGCAGGTTTAGAGACCCTGCAACACAACTTGGGTGTACTACCCCATCTCGTGACGTTCATAAATTTAAAGTCGGTGACTTCGTATAAGAAAAATGAACTGAAAATAACTAAATTAAAACTTTCAAACTGACATGCGAAAAGTACGTACAAAAGCTACATGAAAAACCATGCGAAATGTGCGAACACCAAAATTTTTTAAGCACGGAAACATCGGCAAATTTCCAAGTTTTGAAACCCTGTCACATTTGCGCGTACGCCCTTCTCGCGACGTTCATAAATTTAAAGTCGGTCACTTCGTATAAGAACAATGAACTGCAAATAACAGGTAAAACTTTCGAACTGACAAGCGAAATGCGCGTTTATACACAATCATGCGAAATGAACGTATAACAACCATGTATGTGACACGGTCTCAAACTTTTGAAAATTTTGCCGATGTTTCTTTAAATAAGCACATTTTGGTGTTCGCACATTTTGCATGGTTGTGTACGTACTAAAGTCGATGACTTCGCATGAGAAAAGTGAACTGCAAATAAAACTTTCAAACTGACATGCGAAATGTACGCACACAACCATGCGAAATGTGCGAACACCAAAATTTTCTTAATCACGGCAACAACGGCAAAATTTCCAAGTTTTGAGGCTCTGTCAGATACCCTTTGCTTGTACTACCCAATCTCGCAACGTTCGTAAACTTTGAAATTGGTCACTCCGAACAGAGAAGTTTCGAACTGACAAGCAAAATGTACGCTAATACACAACCATGTGAAATGTAGTGCAACCACGCGAAATCTACGACGCAAGTATTTCTTTTTTTTTAAATTCATCGGCAAACTTGGCAGCTTTTGTGACCCTGTCACATGAAACTTATCCGTATTACCCATCACCGCCACTTTCATAAATTTACAGTGTGTCACTTTATACGAGAAAAATCAAATGGAAATAACACACTGAAACCTGATACGCGAACGCACATAACCATGCGAAATGTACGAACCAAAACACTTCTTAATACCTCGGCAAATTTGGCAGGTTGTGAGACCAAGCTGCATGAAAATTGTCCATACTACCCAGCCCCGTGACGTTCATAAATTAAAAGTCGGTCACTTCGCATAAGAACAGTGAACTGCATGGAAAAACTGACAAAAAAAACTCCCCGCACTTGTGTAAACCAAAACAGAATCCCACAAACATGACATCACAGCGAAATGTCCGCAAAACAGTTTCTTTTTTTTTAAACGGATCTGAAGCTTCATCCGAATTTTTATTTTTCTTGTAAAAATTTGAAAGGTATGCCCGCAACTGAACTTTGTCCCTGTGTTAAAATATCACATGCGAAATGTACGTCCACAATCATGTATGTAACAGGGTCTCAAACTTCGAAAATTTTGCCGATGTTTCTGTGTATTAGAACATTTTGGTATTCGCACATTTCGCATGGTTTTGTACGTACCAAAGTCTGTCACTTGGTGTGAGAAAAAAGACCTGCAATTAGCGCAGTTAAAGCTTTTGAATTGACAAGCCAAATGTACGTATACAACCATGCGAAATGTGCGAACACCAAATTGTTCTTACTCACAGAAACATCAGCAAAAGTTGCAAGTTTTGAGACCCTGTCACATATCATTTTCTCGTACTACATCATCTCGCAAAGCTCATAAATTTAAAGTCGGCTACTTCTTATAAAAGCAGTGAACTGCAAATAACACAGCTAATACTTTCGAACAGACAAGCGAAATGTACGCACACATCTACAACCATGCGAAATGTAGTGCAACCACGCGAAATCTACGAAGCAAGAATTTCGTTTTTTTGACACATCGACAAACTTGGCAGCTTTTGTGACCCTGTCACATGAAACTTATCCATACTACCCATCACCGCCACTTTCATAAATTTACAGTCGGTCACTTTATACGAGAAAAATCAAATGCAAATAACACAATGAAATCTGATACGCGAACGCACATAACCATGCGAAATGTACGAACCAAAACACTTCTTAATACCTCGGCAAATTTGGCAGGTTTTGAGACCAAGCTACATGAAAATTGCCCGTACTACCCAGCCCCGTGACGTTCATAAATTAAAAGTCGGTCACTTCATATAAGAACAGTGAACTGCATAAAAAACTGATACAAAAAAAAAAAAAAAACTCCCCGCACTTGTGTAAACCAAAACAGAATCCCACAAACATGACATCACAGCGAAATGTCAGCAAAACAGTTTCTTTTTTTTAAACGGATCTGAAGCTTCATCCGCCCTTTTATTATTCTTGTAAAAATTTGAAAGGTATGCCCGCAACTGAACTATGTCCCTGTGTCCTAAAATATCACATGCGAAATGTACGTCCACAACCATGTATGTAACAGGGTCTCAAACTTCGAAAATTTTGCCGATGTTTCTCTTAATTAGAACAATTTGGTATTCGCACATTTCGCATGGTTTTGTACGTACCAAAGTCTGTCACTTGGTGTGAGAAAAAAGACCTGCAATTAACGCAGTTAAAGCTTTCGAATTGACAAGCCAAATGTACGTACACAACCATGCGAAATGTGCGAACACCAAATTGTTCTTACTCACAGAAACATCAGCAAAATTTGCACGTTTTGAGACCCTGTCACATATCATTTTCTCGTACTACACAATCTCGCAACGCTCATAAATTTAAATATTTTCGAACTGACAAGCGAAATGCATGCACACATCCACACCCATGCGAAATGTAGTGCAACCACGCGAAATCTACGAAGCAAGAATTTCGTTTTTTGACACATCGACAAACTTGGCAGCTTTTGTGACCCTGTCACATGAAACTTGCCCGTACTACCAATCGCCGCCACTTTCATAAATTTACAGTCGGTCACTTTATACGAGAAAAATTAAATGCAAATAACACATTGAAACTTTCATTTGATACGCGAACGCACATAACCATGCAAAATGTACGAACCAAAACACTTCTTAAATACTTCGGTCAATCTGTTAGGTTTTGAAACCCCGTTACATGAAAATTGCCCGTACTACCCAACCCCACGACGCTTAAAAATTTAAAGTCGGTCACTTCGTATTAGAACAATGAACTGCATGGGAAAAGTGATACAAAGAAAATTCCCCGCATTTGTGTAAACCAAAACAGAATCCCAAAAACACCACACCACAGCGAAATGTCCCCAAAATAATCTCTTTTTTTAAACGGATCTGAAGCTTCATCCGCCCTTTTTGTTTCTTGTAAAAATTTGAAAGGTATGCCCGCAACTGAACTTTACCCCTGTGTCCTAAAATATCACATGCGAAATGTACGTCCACAACCATGTTTGTAACAGGGTCTCAGGCTTGGAAAATTTTGTCGATGTTTCTGTGAATAACTACACTTTGATGCTCGCACATTTCGCATGGTTTTGTACTTACAAAGTCGGTCACTTGGTGTGAGAAAGTGAATTGCAAATAACACAGTTTAAAAGCTTTCGAACTGACAAGCGAAGTTTACGTACACACCCATAGCCATGCGAAATATAGTGCATCCACGCGAAATCTACGAAGCAAGTATTTTTTTTTTAAATACATCGGCAAAAACTTGGCAGCTTTTGTGACCCTGTCACAGGAAACTTGCCCGTACTACCCATCGCCGCCACTTTCATAAATTTACAGTCGGTCACTTTATAAGAGAAAAGTCAAATGCAAACTAGAGCAGTGTGCATAGGCCACATATTCCCCACAGGCAATGCTCTACCACATCCCTCAAAACACATGTCGCAATTTCATGTCCAGCAAATACATCCGCATCTACCCCTCCAGGCCTCTCTACCATCCTGCAAGTCCAGCAGCTTCTGCAACAAAACAAAATGACAGACATGAGAGTTACACAAGCAAATGGTAAATGCATTTATGTGATATAAGCGAAGACCTGGAGGGCCACTACTGCTGCTGCCGTACTTGGATTTTGCAAGTGAAATCCTGCTCAGGTAGTGCTTAAGCAATACCTAAGCAGGATTTCACATACAAAATCCAAATAGGACAGCAGCAGTAATTGCCCTCCAGGTCTTCCGGAATCACAACAGTGGGCATTGATAAGCAGTCCGTTTCGCCGACAATCATAACGCACGAAAAATGTTTTGAATTCTTTAAAATGCCAACATCTGGTTGGCTTGACCAAATCTGCACAAGTGCTACATATATCACGATACTCCTTCCGACACATCTCAGCAACAATTCTTACCCTTTATAAATGCAAAAGCATCACTTACCCAGCAACTCAGAAGACGCCCCTTCAACAGCCGATTCCGCATTCGCTGAGAGTATTGTGTCTTTCTCGCCCTGCGATGAATGTGTGTGTTCCCCCTCTTCCCTTTGGTCTCTCACAAAGCTCTTTTGACGTGGTATCAACGCCTGTAATGACGCAATCGCTGCCCGAACTACGTTCTTCGGATTGCGCCACCCCCTCCCCAACGGTGGCCGTAACTTCTGTGTCATGGCTTTAAATCGCTGCAACGGGGATATTGTATGAAAATGTAAACCATTTAATCTGTGCAAGCGAAATGAACAGATGTTTTTAAAATTAATTTAAACTCTGTGGTTAATTTTCTTCAAATGCCAATGTTTCATTCTAATGTAACAGCCGAGTCATAAACTATAACGTCCTTATTTCATCCTTGAACAATTTAAAGCTTAGCCGCACAGGACATGCACGTTCAAAATTCTGACAACAGTCCGTTTCGCTTCAGTCTTACAAGTTCCGGTTCAGTAAAATAACGAAACTGCCCTTCGGATCACACTCACACAAACCAAAAAAATGTCGAATGAAACGAGAAATACGCGTCAAGCAAAATATATGTTCTATATTCTTCCACTTGTAATTACCTGAAATCGGCGCAGGGATATTTTCCGCTGCTTTCTTAATCTGTCTACAGGCTTGGTTAATATCCGAACTGTCATCACTATCTTTAAGCGGTCCCCCAACAATTTCACCCACAAAATGGGTCAAGTGGCTCTGATCCCTGCCGCATAACCTCTTTGCGGCTTCTGCCCAGGCCCTGATGTATCCCTTACCGGGATTTTTACACACCTCATCTGCAGAAAAAAATGACGGAATGCTGAATCATTCCACATTTCATTCCATATAAATTTAGACGCACATAAATCATTCCGAAAAACCATGCGAAAACACACTGTGCGTAAAGGAAAACGATACCTTCTTATCATTCCAAGGCCTGAGCACAAAAATTACACGTACACAATGGTCATTTCAATTTCCCTTCCACGCAAGTTACAGAGAGAACCGATACCGAAGGGCAAATTTAAAAATAGGTGGTATAAGGAATAAGTAAAATCTTGTATATACAGTCCGTTTAGCAATGAGAGCGTGCAACTGGCAATAGAGGGATTCAGCACTTCATCTAAGATACTGAAAAAATACAAGTTTTTCGGGTCTGATGCTTTCGGCTAGATAATCGAACCTGCAAACTTATGAAGCACTATCATGCAAAACTCAACAGAAACGGAGACTGGCAAACTATAAAACGACAAAACAGACATTTAATCCAATCACAGGGAAGGAAAAAAATCTGTCATTTCTTAATAACATATTACCAATTCCCACAGCCACAGGAAACGGTTTGAGCTTCCTGGGATCGTAAACTTTCTCCGGACTAAAAATGAAAGAATGTATCACTCTCAGCTGCTGTAAGAAGGACGTCACTTCTGTCGTTGTCCAGTTTTTATTTCAGTTATTACAGGAGCAAAAAAATGCTACAATACACTGGTCTTTCAACTCTACACAAGTATAATTTCTGCGAATAGGACGTCATCATTCCACAAGAACATGCAAAACAAAAGGGAATCTAAATCAACCTGGTTTACAGGACGTCCACGACCTGGAAAGGAAAGCAATAAAAGGACGTCCACGACCTGGAAAGGAAAGCAATAAAAAAATGTTTAAGAACTTACGCAAAGTCAAAACCGCAAAACGAGACTTCTATACTTCCGTCAGGGTCCCGGCCTTCCACACGTGCAGGCCACCACTTCCTTCTGTACATGTGAAGAACAACGTCACCTGTTCGGTAGCGCTGCAGATCAACGGACTGTTCTGAGACCTTGGCCTTTTTAATCCACCCTTTTTTCCGCAGCATCTGTGAAAGCAATAAGAGAAATATCATTAGCTGAATATATTGGGAATTTGAAATAAAGACACCACAATCCATAAATCTTAGCGAAACTAACCGACAAGTGACGGGATACATTTTGTGTAGCATTGTGATTTTCGATCTTTTTTTTACTGTTATATGGCCATATCGGGGCCCCCTGCCACATTATCCTGGTATGAGGCATTCAAAATCTCTCTAACCGTTGTACATGGAGTCCCTCACGGACTAGCAAGAAGGAATCCAAATCTTAGGTATGACCCGACAGCATAAGCTATAACTGCGCGAAATTGACCGATTTTTTTTACATTCTAAGAGACCATCCATGCCGTTTGTTTTCTATCATTTACATCCTAATCCCACCTGAATTCAGCCGAAACGCAAAAAATTTCCGCTAAAAGCTAAGTGCGAATTGGCTTATTCTTTAAGCGTTCAAGACGGAGAGGGGGGGGGGGGGGGGTCAAAGCATCCGGACTGCGTTCAGGGCAGGGGTTTAAAATTGGCAAAAGTCTGTGTACGTATTAACAGGGCTGGAAATTGGCGGGGGTCCGAGACCCTCCTTTTTGGCTACCCAGAGTCCGACAGAGCCGCAAAAAATCAGGTCTTCTTGCGCCCTATTTTATCTTAACACGGTTCGGATCCTCCCTAAATAGCTTTGGACCTTCCTTTTTCAAAGACACGGGTCCCAAGGACCCGGGCCTAAAAAAGTTAGCTTCCAGCAGTGGCTACTTACCAAAAATTGTACACCAAGAAATCCATGAACAGACAACATCGACAGCATTTTCAAGCAAAACTGAACAACAATTTTCTGAGCGAACATTTCTCGACATTTAAATCCGTAAACTGACAAGGCATGCTAGCTCAAAAAAATGCCGCCCTTACAATTAAGCCTGTATTTTTACAGCAGCATCTTACACATTCTTAAAGAAAATGTCACAAATCACACCAAATACGCTAAACAAACATTTTCACGTGATTCACAAAATGTGTGTATTTACCTTTAGGCATATCCTCATTAACTTTTTATCCACTTTTAAGTTTTTCAAAAATTATCCACATGTAACCTGGACGCTTTCTGCATTGAAGTGATGCTACCAAGAACAAAGCCGCGCGCATACACCTCGTGACAAGTTAATTTGCATATACTGAGTCAAAAAAAAAAAACATTCAAGTTCATGTACACAGTGTAGTGTTTCGCAGATAATTTCATTCCAAACCTTAGCATATTTTTTTTATAAACTAACACAAGCTAAAAAATATCGCCAAACAAGCATTTTAATGGCAGAAAACCATTACAAAATGACGGATTATTTCGCGCGTAAACAGTGACAAGGCAAGTCAATCATAAAAGTAGTGCTCACACAATTAAAACAGCGCACAATAATATACAGTCAGCCTGTCATGAGCGTGGGAATCTCGAGCTTTTAGCCCGTTCACAGATCAAAGCAAATCTGCTGCGACTTAGAGCTTCTGATACGTGTTTGAACTGGCTATTCCGCAGTGAAGGGGGGCGGGGGTGTGGATGGAGAGGGGAGAGGATCAGGGAAGCATATATGGGAAGAAAAATATGACAGTTTTCGCGTGTAAATAGTAACAAGGCAAGTCAATCATAAAAGTAGTGCTCACACAATTAAAACAGCGCACAATAATATACAGTCAGCCTGTCATGAGCGTGGGAATCTCGAGCTTTTAGCCCGTTCACAGATCAAAGCAAATCTACTGTGACTTAGAGCTTCTGATACGTGTTTGCACTGGCTATTCCGCAGTGAAGGGGGCGGGGTGTGGATGGAGAGGGGGAGGATCTGGGAAGCATATATGGGAAGATACATATGACAGTTTTCGCGTGTAAATAGTAACAAGGCAAGCCAATCATAAAAGTAGTGCTCAAACAAATAAAACAGCGCACAATAATACACAATCACACATATACAGGTATGTCGGGAAACAAACGAGGAATCGCGATTTCTTGTCCAACTCGCGAAATATACGCCAAAAATCTGACTTCGTTATTAGGGACTTTTCAGACATAAGTTGTATATGAAAATCTCGGTAGATTTTTTTTACATTCAATTCCGAAAGCGAAAATATATAAAAGACACAGCCTATCACATGTGCGTGAGAATGTCTCGCTTTAGCCCGCTGACAGATGCAAGCAAATCAACTGCGAATAGCCGTTTCGGTGTGTTTATCAATGTCAATTTCGCAGTTGGCGTGTACAAGAGAGGAGGAGTAAGGGTGAGGGGGATCTGGCCGGCAAAATTTCTTTTCACTTCCAGACTTTACCAGTGCATTTCGCTTTTTGGGGAAAGGGTGGGGTTTACCCCGAATGCCCTCAACCCCGTTGTTGCACCAATTTAACAGTACAAATACTACAATTTTTGGCTCGAAAAAAAAAGCCGTTTTGATGTGCCAAAACGTTAAACCAGAGTAAAACGAATCGATTCTCTCTCTCTCTCTCTCTCTCTCTCTCTCTCTCTCTCTCTCTCTCTCTCTCTCGCTCCTTTTTTTTTTAACAAAGCATACTCACGATTAAGGACAGTGAGATAGTGAACTTCAGTTAAAGCGATATTTTTTTTTAAAAAGGGAGGGGGGGGGGGGGGGTTTGCACGTCATTGTCTCCCACTAGCTACACTAATAGAGCAATATATTTTTGAAGGATTGCGTCCTGCAATGAATAAAATAAGCCCATTTTAATGCGCAATTTCGCAGCGGTTGTGTATTGGAGAGGGGGGAGGGAGTTCTCGTGTGCAAATATCTTACGCTTAACGGTGTTAAACATTTTTTTATGACTAATAGGCTTTATCATTGCATTTTGCTCTTGGGACGGGGAGGGGAGGGGAGGGGGGGGGGTGGGCGGAGGGAGGAGTGGGGAAGGTCGCGCACCCTCCCTATTTGCGCTAATACAAAAATGCACTTTTGAAGTATTAGTTTCAGTCAAAGTGAAACTAAAAAAAAAAAAAAAAGACAGCACAATTAAGATTAAGGTCACCAAGCAGTGAAAAACGAAACTCAGTTTAAGCGATATTGACGGAAAGACTTAGTGTATATTAGACTTGTACGCACATGACACACGCTTGTACACCCCAGAAACATATAAAATGGCATCACTCAAGAACCTGCCTCTACACGGCGTAACCAAGCGAATTTGGGAGAATTTGGTGGCCACAGCACACTCAAGTTTAAGGGCATCAAATAATGAGAAACAAGTAAGTATTTGTGAAACACAAGCGGGCCCCAACCGCCCCCCCTCCAAAAAAAATCATAGGGTTATGAAGCGATGACGGACAGATGGACAGACGGACGGACACCCCAAACCTATAGGCCCCAATCCGAAGGGTTGGGGCATAATGAAAGCCAATTTCAGCGATATCCACAGAAAGAGTGGGTGTAAATAAAACATATGCGGACATGAAACACGCTTGCACACGCCAAGAAAAAAGTTTAAAATGAATGGTACTGAGAGTTTACAGTAACTGCAGCTCACACGCGGCACGCATAGATGTCGCTTAAACTAACATGAACAGACATGAAACTCAGAAAATGCAACATTTTTTTCCGAGAAAAACGAACGAGGGGAGGAAGAGTTGCCCGTCATTGTATCCTCCTAGCTACACCAATGGAGCAAAACATTTTTGAAGAATTGCGTCCGTCAGTCAATAAAACAGACCGTTTTTAGTACGTTTATCAACTACCAATTTCGCAGTTGGCGTGCGCAAGAGAAGAGGGGAGGGGGGGGAGGCTCTGGTGAGAAAAATGTCTAGGTTTAACGGTGTTAATATATATTTTTTTCACTTCTAGACTTTACCAGTGCATTTCGCTTTTTGGGGAAAGGGTGGAGGGGTTTACCCCGAATGAACCCCAACCCCCTCCCACCCCGTTGTTGTGCCAATTTAACAGTACAAATACTGCAATTTTTGGCTCGAAAAAACAAGCCGTTTTGGTGTCAAAACGCAAAGTCAATGTGAAACGAATCGCTTTCTCTCTGTCTCCCCCTCTCTCTCTGCTTTTTTTTTTAAATAAAGCACACTCGAGATTAAGGACAGTGACATAGTTAAACTAAGTTAAAGCGATATTAACAGATAGACTGGGGTAAATTTGACTTGAAACACAAGAAATAGGTTTGTAAACCCCCCACAGGAAGATACAAATGGCACAGAGTAATAACTGCATCTACTGGGCGAATCAAGTCGAATTTGAGAAAATGTTGCGAATACAGCACACTCAAGTTAACGCCAACAAGTAGTGAGATATGAAACTCAGTTAATGCCATATTTTTTATAAAGCTAGGGGGGGGGGGGGGTTGCACGTCATTGTCTCCCACTAGCTATACTAATGGAGCAATATATTTTTGAAGTCCTGCAATGAGCAAAATAAACCGATTTTAATGCGTTTATCAACTATCAATTTCGCACTGGTTGTGTATTAGGGGGGGGGGGGGGTTCGCCTGCAAAAATTTTAAATTTAACGGTGTTAACATTACAGGAGGAGGGGGGAGTGGGGGTGGTGCACCCCTCTACTTGCGCTAATGCAACAATGCACTTTTGAAGTATTAGATTCAGTCGAAGTGAAATAAGCCGAATTTGAAAAAAAGACAGCACAATCAAGATTAAGGTCACCAAGCAGTGAGAAACGAGACTCAGTTTAAGTGATATTGACGGAAAGACTGCGTGTATGTTAGACATGTACGCACATGACACACGCTTGTACACCCCAAAAATATAAATGGCATCACACGAGAACCTGCCTCTACACAGTGAAACCAGGCGAATTTGGAAGAATTTGGTGAACACAACACTCAAGTTTAAGGGCATCAAGTAATGAGAGATTAAGTCAATTTCAGCGATAACTACAGAAAAATTGAGTGTAAATAAGACATGTACGGACACGTAACACGCCTGTTCGCACAATAAAGAGTTATAAAGTGCACTGAGAGTTTACAGTGACTGCAATTCACACACAACACGCATACATGTGTCTTGCGAAACAGACCGGCTTATATAAAGAAACCGAGAATAATATGTCAAACAAATGACTTGGTTTAAAAAAAAAACAAGAATCTACGAAGATAAACAAACTCTAACGATTGCTTAATAAAATATGTGACACTTTGCTTCAGTTAAGCAAAAATATGTACTTAAAAAAACGAAGTGGAAACTTTCTGATATTATCGTCCACTAACAAAAGGGGTGTTGCCTTGTTTACCCTCAACTTTAACTTTGATTTTTGAGATTTATAGGCTACAAACAAAACAATAAATAACTTTAAAACGTATTTGTGATATTATTCTTCTTGTTTTAAATACAATTATTTGGATAGGCCACCCCAAAATCTACTAAAATGTCGGCCAAAAAGTAGACAACCACCCGGGGCCAGGTCCATTCCAACACGTGGTCGCGCTCCCCTGACACATGTGCTAGCACCTGATTGGCTGAAATGTGATATAAAAATAGATTTCACACAGATCGAAAGATGTGTACGGCTTCCGATTGGCTCTCGTTCCACGTGCTTTTCTCACACAGAGTTCATGGTAGGTAGCCACCTATATGTTGGTGTGAGAACTATTTTACACAGCAAATTTGATGGTCTCTGTAAATTTCTGCGAAATAGGCATGTGGTCTCAGGTGAAAGAGCACGTTCTGTTTCGCAAAATGAACCCCTAACACAGATTTGCGAAACGGACGACCCGACCAAAATGCGAAACGGACCGAAATTCGGTCCGTTTCACTTTAACATTGCAACGTGATACACACCAATTCGTCTTGTTTCCCGACGAAGCCGCATCCAGACACACACACACACACACACACACACACACACACACACACACACACACACACACACACACACACACACACACACACACACACACACACACACACACACACATATACAGCTACGTCGGGAAACTAACGACGAATCGCGATTTCTTCTCCAACTCGCGAAATGTACGCCAAAAATCTAACTTCGTTATTAGGGACTTTTCAGACATAAGTTGTATATGAAAATCTCGGTAGATTTTTTTTACATTCAATTCCGAAAGCGAAAATATAGAAAAGACAGCAGATTGAGAGAAATTTAACAAAGCATGAACCCAGCGAAACGGAATATTTTGTTTACATAATTTGCATATTTTACACAATTTTTTGATATCTGCAACTATAAGTTTGCTGTGAAACGAGACTGTGTAAAAAATGTAAACAAACCGATTTTGTTTATAAACAAAGGCCACGTGCTTTCTGTAAAAGAGTATTAGGGAAACACTAAATAAAAGCCAAACAAGCGTAGAGTTTGTTTTCTTTTATTTACACCATAACCCCCCTGTAATATTTATTTTCTTTCATTTCTATACATAAACTATTTAACATAAATTGAAGACTTACAAAATATTGAAGAGCAGTACAAAAGATATTCAAAAAGATGAATGTTGAAAAACATAGATTTATACTATACAGATGAAATTTTTAAAAACAAAATACAGATTTATACAGATGAATGTTTAAAAACAAAACTCTTTTAAAATAAAAATAAAATACAGAAAAAATAATAAAACAAAATCCCATACTGATATAACCGTGATGTGTAAATAACCAACTCTACCTCATTTTCAAGCTCAGTGTTATGTGCACTAGTTAAAATTTAATAATAGACCGAAAAAAACGTGAGACAATGAAATATAAACCACATAAAAGCTTCCTAAAGGAAACAAAATACACAGCTGAAACATTCAAACTAACATGCGAAATGTACGTACACAACCATGCACAAAATTTGCAACACAACTTGGGTGTACTACCCCATCTCGTGTGGTTCATAAATTTAAAGTCGGTGACTTCGTATGAGAAAAATGAACTGAAAATAACACAATTAAAACTTTCAAACTGACATGCGAAATGTACGTACAAAACCATGCGAAATGTGCGAACACCAAAATTTTTTAATCACGGAAACATCGGCAAATTTCCAAGTTCTGAGACCCTGTCACGTTTGCGAGTACGCCCTTCTCGCGACGTTCTTAAATTTAAAGTCGGTTACTTCGTATAAGAACAGTGAACTGCAAATAACAGGTAAAACTTTCGAACTGACAAGCGAAATGCACGTTTATACACAATCATGCGAAATGAACGTATAACAACCATGTATGTGACACGGTCTCAAACTTTTGAAAATTTTGCCGATATTTCTGTAAATAAGCACATTTTGGTGTTGGCACATTTTGCATGGTTGTGTACGTACTAAAGTCGGTGACTTCGGATGAGAAAAGCGAACTGCAAATAACACAATTAAAACTTTCAAACTGACATGCGAAATGTACGTACACAACCATGCGAAATGTGCCAACACCAAAATTTTCTTAATCACGGCAACATCGACAAAATTTCCAAGTTTTGAGGCTCTGTCACATACCTTTTGCTCGTACTACCCAATCTCGCAACGTTCATAAACTTTGAAATTGGTCACTCCGAACAGTGAACTTTCGAACTGACAAGCGAAATGTACGCTCATACACAACCATGCCAAATGTAGTGCAACCACGCGAAATCTACGACGCAAGTATTTGTTTTTTAAATACATCGGCAAACTTGACAGCTTTTGTGACCCTGTCACATGAAACTTGCCCGTACCATGCGAAATGTACGAACCCAAACACTTCTTAATACCGCGGCAAATTTGGCAGGTTTTGAGACCCCGTTACATGAAAATTGCCCGTACTACCCAGCCCCGTGACGTTCATAAATTAAAAGTCGGTCACTTCGTATAAGAACAGTGAACTGCATGGAAAAACTGATACAAAGAAAACTCATCGCACTTGTGTAAACCAAAACAGAATCCCACAAACATGACATCACAGCGAAAACGTCCCCAAAACAGTTTCTTTTTTTAAACGGATCTGAAGCTTCATCCGCCTTTTTATTTTTCTTGTAAAAATTTGAAAGGTATGCCCGCAACTGAACTTTTCTCCCTGTGTCCTAAAATATCACATGCGAAATGTACGTCCACAACCATGTATGTGACAGGGTCTCAAACTTCGAAAATTTTGCCGATGTTTCTGTGAATTAGAACATTTTGGTGTTCGCACATTTCGCATGGTTTTGAACGTACTTAATTCGGTCACTTGGTGTGAGAAAAATAGACTGCAAATAACGCAGTTAAAGCTTTCGAATTGACAAGCAAAATGTACGTACACAGCCATGCGCAATGTGCGAACACCAAAATTTTTTAATCACGGAAACATCGGCAAATTTCCAAGTTCTGAGACCCTGTCACGTTTGCGAGTACGCCCTTTTCGCGACGTTCATAAATTTAAAGTCGGTTACTTCGTATAAGAACAGTGAACTGCAAATAACAGGTAAAACTTTCGAACTGACAAACGAAATGCACGTTTATACACAATCATGCGAAATGAACGTATAACAACCATGTATGTGACACGGTCTCAAACTTTTGAAAATTTTGCCGATATTTCTGTAAATAAGCACATTTTGGTGTTGGCACATTTTGCATGGTTGTGTACGTACTAAAGTCGGTGACTTCGTATAAGAAAAGCGAACTGCAAATAACACAATTAAAACTTTCAAACTGACATGCGAAATGTACGTACACAACCATGCGAAATGTGCCAACACCAAAATTTTCTTAATCACGGCAACATCGGCAAAATTTCCAAGTTTTGAGGCTCTGTCACATACCTTTTGCTCGTACTACCCAATCTTGCAACGTTCATAAACTTTGAAATTGGTCACTCCGAACAGTGAACTTTCGAACTGACCAGCGAAATGTACGCTCATACACAACCATGCGAAATGTAGTGCAACCACGCGAAATCTACGACGCAAGTATTTGTTTTTTAAATACATCGGCAAACTTGACAGCTTTTGTGACCCTGTCACATGAAACTTGCCCGTACTACCCATCATCGCCACTTTCATAAATTTACAGTCAGTCACTTTATACGAGAAAAATCAAATGCAAATAACACACTGAAACTTGATACGCGAACGCACATAACCATGCGAAATGTACGAACCCAAACACTTCTTAATACCGCGGCAAATTTGGCAGGTTTTGAGACCCCGTTACATGAAAATTGCCCGTACTACCCAGCCCCGTGACGTTCATAAATTAAAAGTCGGTCACTTCGTATAAGAACAGTGAACTGCATGGAAAAACTGATACAAAGAAAACTCATCGCACTTGTGTAAACCAAAACAGAATCCCACAAACATGACATCACAGCG
Organism: Protula sp. h YS-2021; assembly: GCA_949752745.1. NCBI lineage: Eukaryota > Metazoa > Annelida > Polychaeta > Sabellida > Serpulidae > Protula > Protula sp. h YS-2021. The sequence continues at coordinate 26,671,512 of OX457033.1, read as the reverse complement.
AAAACGTCCCCAAAACAGTTTCTTTTTTTAAACGGATCTGAAGCTTCATCCGCCTTTTTATTTTTCTTGTAAAAATTTGAAAGGTATGCCCGCAACTGAACTTTCTCCCTGTGTCCTAAAATATCACATGCGAAATGTACGTCCACAACCATGTATGTGACAGGGTCTCAAACTTCGAAAATTTTGCCGATGTTTCTGTGAATTAGAACATTTTGGTGTTCGCACATTTCGCATGGTTTTGAACGTACTTAATTCGGTCACTTGGTGTGAGAAAAATAGACTGCAAATAACGCAGTTAAAGTTTTCGAATTGACAAGCGAAATGTACGTACACAGCCATGCGCAATGTGCGAACACCAAAATTTTTTAATCACGGAAACATCGGCAAATTTCCAAGTTCTGAGACCCTGTCACGTTTGCGAGTACGCCCTTTTCGCGACGTTCATAAATTTAAAGTCGGTTACTTCGTATAAGAACAGTGAACTGCAAATAACAGGTAAAACTTTCGAACTGACAAACGAAATGCACGTTTATACACAATCATGCGAAATGAACGTATAACAACCATGTATGTGACACGGTCTCAAACTTTTGAAAATTTTGCCGATATTTCTGTAAATAAGCACATTTTGGTGTTGGCACATTTTGCATGGTTGTGTACGTACTAAAGTCGGTGACTTCGTATAAGAAAAGCGAACTGCAAATAACACAATTAAAACTTTCAAACTGACATGCGAAATGTACGTACACAACCATGCGAAATGTGCCAACACCAAAATTTTCTTAATCACGGCAACATCGGCAAAATTTCCAAGTTTTGAGGCTCTGTCACATACCTTTTGCTCGTACTTCCCAATCTTACAACGTTCATAAACTTTGAAATTGGTCACTCCGAACAGTGAACTTTCGAACTGACAAGCGAAATATACGCTCATACACAACCATGCGAAATGTAGTGCAACCACGCGAAATCTACGACGCAAGTATTTGTTTTTTAAATACATCGGCAAACTTGACAGCTTTTGTGACCCTGTCACATGAAACTTGCCCGTACCATGCGAAATGTACGAACCCAAACACTTCTTAATACCGCGGCAAATTTGGCAGGTTTTGAGACCCCGTTACATGAAAATTGCCCGTACTACCCAGCCCCGTGACGTTCATAAATTAAAAGTCGGTCACTTCGTATAAGAACAGTGAACTGCATGGAAAAACTGATACAAAGAAAACTCATCGCACTTGTGTAAACCAAAACAGAATCCCACAAACATGACATCACAGCGAAAACGTCCCCAAAACAGTTTCTTTTTTTAAACGGATCTGAAGCTTCATCCGCCTTTTTATTTTTCTTGTAAAAATTTGAAAGGTATGCCCGCAACTGAACTTTCTCCCTGTGTCCTAAAATATCACATGCGAAATGTACGTCCACAACCATGTATGTGACAGGGTCTCAAACTTCGAAAATTTTGCCGATGTTTCTGTGAATTAGAACATTTTGGTGTTCGCACATTTCGCATGGTTTTGAACGTACTTAATTCGGTCACTTGGTGTGAGAAAAATAGACTGCAAATAACGCAGTTAAAGCTTTCGAATTGACAAGCGAAATGTACGTACACAGCCATGCGCAATGTGCGAACACCAAAATTTTTTAATCACGGAAACATCGGCAAATTTCCAAGTTCTGAGACCCTGTCACGTTTGCGAGTACGCCCTTTTCGCGACGTTCATAAATTTAAAGTCGGTTACTTCGTATAAGAACAGTGAACTGCAAATAACAGGTAAAACTTTCGAACTGACAAACGAAATGCACGTTTATACACAATCATGCGAAATGAACGTATAACAACCATGTATGTGACACGGTCTCAAACTTTTGAAAATTTTGCCGATATTTCTGTAAATAAGCACATTTTGGTGTTGGCACATTTTGCATGGTTGTGTACGTACTAAAGTCGGTGACTTCGTATAAGAAAAGCGAACTGCAAATAACACAATAAAAACTTTCAAACTGACATGCGAAATGTACGTACACAACCATGCGAAATGTGCCAACACCAAAATTTTCTTAATCACGGCAACATCGGCAAAATTTCCAAGTTTTGAGGCTCTGTCACATACCTTTTGCTCGTACTACCCAATCTCGCAACGTTCATAAACTTTGAAATTGGTCACTCCGAACAGTGAACTTTCGAACTGACAAGCGAAATGTACGCTCATACACAACCATGCGAAATGTAGTGCAACCACGCGAAATCTACGACGCAAGTATTTGTTTTTTAAATACATCGGCAAACTTGACAGCTTTTGTGACCCTGTCACATGAAACTTGCCCGTACTACCCATCATCGCCACTTTCATAAATTTACAGTCAGTCACCTTATACGAGAAAAATCAAATGCAAATAACACACTGAAACTTGATACGCGAACGCACACAACCATGCGAAATGTACGAACTCAAACACTTCTTCTTCCCTTTTCACTGGTCTCTCACAAAGCTCTTTTGACATGGTATCAACGCCTGTAATGACGCAATCGCTGTCCGAGCTACGTTCTTCGGATTGCGCCACCCCCTCCCCAACGGTGACCGTAACTTCTGTGTCACGGCTTCCGATTGCAGCAACGGGGACATTTTCTAAAAAAGTACAACACTGGTATTACAAACGCTAAATCACTGTGAATTCGTACGACAGAGACATTGACAACTTCACATCAAGTCAAAATAGCAACTACCTTTGATGAGAACATAAAGCGCCCAGGAATAACCTTCACATTTCAAAGCTGAACTGTACAAAACTCTTACAATCTTAGCAGTGGGCACCGATAAGCAGTCCGTTTCGCCGACAACCACAACGCACGAAAAGTTTTTTGAATTCTTTAAAACGTCAGCACCTGGTTGGCTTGACCAAATCTGCATTAGCGCTACATATATCACGACACATCTCAGCAACAATTCTTACCCTTTATAAATGCAAAAGCATCACTTACCCAGCAACTTCTCAGAAGATGCCCCTTCAACAGCCGATTCCGCATTCGCTGAGAGTTTTGTGTCTTTTTCGCCCTGCGATGAATGTGTGTGTGCAGCCCCCTCATCCCTTTTCACTGGTCTCTCACAAAGCTCTTTTTACGTGGTATCGGCGCCCGTAATGACGCAATCGCTGTCCGAACTACGTTCTTCGGTTTGCGCCACCCCCTCCCCAACGGTGACCGTAACTTCTGTGTCATGGCTTTCAATCGCTGCAACGGGGATATTGTATGAAAATGTAAACCATTTAATCTGTGCAAGCGAAATGAACAGATGTTTTTAAAATTAATTTAAACTCTGTGGTTAATTTTCTTCTAGTGCCAATGTTTCATTGTAATGTAACAGCCGAGTCATAAACTATAACGTCCTTATTTCATCCTTGAACAATTTAAAGCTTAGCCGCACAGGACATGCACGTTCAAAATTGTGACAACAGTCCGTTTCGCTTCAGTCTTACAAGTTCCGGTTCAGTAAAATAACGAAACTGCCCTTCGGATCACACTCACACAAACAAAAAAAAAATGTCGAATGAAACGAGAAATACGCGTCAAGCAAAATATATGTTGTATATTCGTCCACTTGTAATTACCTGAAATCGGCGCAGGGATATTTTCCGCTGCTTTCTTAATCTGTCTACAGGCTTGGTTAACATCCGAACTGTCATCACTATCTTCAACCGGTCCCCTAACAATTTCACCCACAAAATGGGTCAATTGGCTCTGATCCCTGCCGCACACCCTCTTTGCGGCTTCTGCCCAGGCCTTGATGTAACCCTTAACGGGGTTTTTACACACCTCGTCTGCAGAAAAAAATGACGGAATGCTGAATCATTCCATATTTCACTCCATACAAGTTTATACGCACATAAATCATTCCCAAAAACCATGTGAAAACACACTGTGCGTAAAGGAAAACGATACCTTCTTATCATTCCAAGGCGTGAGCACAAAAATTACACGTACACAATGGTCATTTCAATTTCCCTTCCACGCAAGTTACAGACAGAACAGATACCGAAGAGAAAATCTAAAAAAAAATAGGCGGTATACGAATAAGTAAAATCTCGCATCTACAGTCCGTTTAGCAATGAGAGCGTGCAACTGGCAATAGTGGGATTCAGCACTTCATCTAAGATACTGAAAAAGACTAGTTCTTTTGGGTCTGATGCTTCCGGCTAGATAATCGAACCTGCAAACTTATGAAGCATTATCAGGCAAAACTCGCAAACGGAGATTAGCAAACCATAAAACGGCAAAACAGACATTTAACCCAATCACAGGGAATGAAAAAAATCGGTCATTTCTTAATTACATATTACCAATTCCTCTTTCTCCGGACTAAAAATGAAAGAATTTTTTTAAATCATGCATCACTCTCAGCTGCTGTAAGGACGTCACTTCTGTCCTTGTCAAGTTTTTATTTCAGTTATTACAGGAGCACAAAAATGCTACAATACACTGGTCTTTCAACTCTACAAAAGTATAATTTCTGCGAATAGGACGTCATCATTCCACAAGAACATGCAAAAACAAAAGGGAATCTAAATCAACCTGGTTTTACAGGACGTCCACGACCTGGAAAGGAAAGAAATAGAAAAATGTTTAAGAACTTACGCAAAGTCAAAACCGCAAAATAAGACTTCTATACTTCCGTCAGGGTCCCGGCCTTCCACACGTACACGCCACCACTTCCTTCTATACACAACGTGAAGCACAACGTCACCTGTTCTGTAGCGCTGCAGATCAACGACCTGTTCTAGGACCTTGGTCTTTTTAATCCGTCCTTTTTTCCGCGGCATCTGTGAAAGCAATAAGAGAAATATCATTAGCTGAATATATTGGGAATTTGACATAACGACAACACAATCCATAAATCTTAGCGAAATTAACCGACAAGTGACCGAATACATTTTGTGTAGCATTGTGATTTTCTATCTTTTTTTACTGCTATGGCCATATCGGGGCCCCCTGCCACATTATTCTGATATGAAGCATTCAAAATCTCTCTAACCGTTGTATGTGGAGTCCCTCACGGAGTAACAAGGAGGAATCCCAATCTTAGGTATGACCCGACAGCATAAGCTATAACTGCGCGAAATTGACCGATTTTTTTTACATTCTAAGATACCATCCATGCCGCTTTTTTTCTATCATTTACATCCTAATCCCACCTGAATTCAGCCGAAACGCAAAAAATTTCCGCAAAAATCTAACTGCGAATTGGCTTATTCTTTTAAGCGTTCAAGGTGGAGGGGAGGGGGGGGGGGTTTCAAAGCATCCGGACTGCGTTCAGGGCAGAGGTTTAAAATTGGCAAAAGTCTGTGCACGTATTAACAGGGATGGAAATTGGCGGGGGTCCGAGACCCTCCTTTTTGGCTACCCAGAGTCCGACTGAGCCGCAAAAAATCAGGTCTTCTTGCGCCCTATTTTATCTTAACACGGTTCGGATCCTGCCTAAATAGCTTTGGACCCTCCTTTTTCAAAGACACGGGTCCCAAGGACCCGGGCCTAAAAAGGTTAGTTTCCAGCAGTGGCTACTTACAAAAAATTGTACACCAAGAAATCCATGAACAGACAACATCGACAGCATTTTCAAGCGAAACTGAGCAACAATTTTCTGAGCGAACATTTCTCGACATTTAAATCCGTAAAATGACAAGGCATGCTAGCTCAAAAAAATGCCGCCCTGACAATTAAGCCTGTATTTTTACAGCAGCATCTTACACATTCTTAAAAAAAAATGTCACAAATCACACCAAATACGCTAAACAAACATTTTCCCGTGATTCACAAAATAACCGCGCTTTTAACATGTGTGTATTTACCTTTCAGGCATATCCTCATTAACTTTTTATCCACTTTTAAGTTTTTCAAAAATTATCCACATGTAACCTGGACGCTTTCTGCATTGAAGTGATGCTACCAAGAACAAAGCCGCGCGCATACACCTCGTGACAGGTTAATTTGCATATACTGAGTCAAAAAAAAAAAAACATTCAAGTTCATGTACACAGTGTAGTGTTTCGCAGATAATTTCATTCCAAACCTTACCATATTTTTTTATAAACTAACACAAGCTAAAAAATATCGCCAAACAAGCATTTTAATGGCAGAAAACCTTTACAAAATGACGGATTATTTCGCGGGTAAACAGTGATAAGGCAAGTCAATCATAAAAGTAGTGCTCACACAACAGCGCACAATAATATACAGTCAGCCTGTCATGAGCGTGGGAATCTCGAGCTTTTAGCCCGTTCACAGATCAAAGCAAATCTACTGCGACTTAGAGCTTCTGATACGTGTTTGAACTGGCTATTCCGCAGTGAAGGGGGGCGGGGGTGTGGATGGAGAGGGGGGAGGATCTGGGAACCATATATGGGAAGAAAAATATGACAGTTTTCGCGTGTAAATAGTAACAAGACAAGTCAATCATAAAAGTAGTGCTCACACAATTAAAACAGCGCACAATAATATACAGTCAGCCTGTCATGAGCGTGGGAATCTCGAGCTTTTAGCCCGTTCACAGATCAAAGCAAATCTACTGTGACTTAGAGCTTCTGATACGTGTTTGCACTGGCTATTCCGCAGTGAACGGAGCGGGTTGTGGATGGAGAGGGGGGGGGGATCCCGGAAGCATATATGGGAAGATAAATATGACAGTTTTCGCGTGTAAATAGTAACAAGGCAAGCCAACCATAAAAGTAGTGCTCAAACAAATAAAACAGCGCACAATAATACACAATCACACATATACAGGTATGTCGGGAAACAAACGAGGAATCGCGATTTCTTGTCCAACTCGCGAAATGTACGCCAAAAATCTGACTTCGTTATTAGGGACTTTTCAGACATAAGTTGTATATGAAAATCTCGGTAGATTTTTTTTACATTCAATTCCGAAAGCGAAAATATATAAAAGACACAGCCTATCACATGTGTGTGAGAATCTCTCGCTTTAGCCCGCTGACAGATGCAAGCAAATCAACTGCGAATAGCCGTTTCGGTGTGTTATCAATGTCAATTTCGCAGCTGGCGTGTACAAGAGAGGAGGAGGAAGGGTGAGGTGGATCTGGCCGGCAAAATTTCTTTTCACTTCCAGACTTTACCAGTGCATTTCGCTTTTTGGGGAAAGGGTGGGGTTTACCCCGAATGCCCCCAACCCCGTTGTTGCACCAATTTAACAGTACAAATACTACAATTTTTGGCTCGAAAAAAAAAGCCGTTTTGATGTGCCAAAACGTTAAGCCAGCGTGAAACGAATCGATTTCTCTCTCTCTCTCTCTCTCTCTTTTTTTTTTTTTAACATAAAAAAGCATACTCAAGATTAAGGACAGTGAGATAGTGAAATTCAGTTAAAGCGATATTTTTTTTAAAAAGGGAGGGGGAGGTTTGCACGTCATTGTCTCCCACTAGCTACACTAATATAGCAATATATTTTTGAAGGATTGCGTCCTGCAATGAATAAAATAAGCCCATTTTAATGCGCAATTTCGCAGTGGTTGTGTATTAAGAGGGGGGAGGGAGTTCTCGTGTGCAAATATCTTACGCTTAACGGTGTTAAACATTTTTTTATGACTAATAGGCTTTATCATTGCATTCTGCTCTTGGGACGGGGAGGGGAGGGGAGGGGGGTGGGCGGAGGGAGGAGTGGGGAAGGTCGCGCACCCTCCCTATTTGCGCTAATACAAAAATGCACTTTTGAAGTATTAGTTTCAGTCAAAGTGAAATAAGTCGAATTTAAAAAAAAAAAAGACAGCACAATTAAGATTAAGGTCACCAAGCAGTAAAAAACGAAACCCAGTTTAAGCGATATTGACGGAAAGACTTAGTGTATATTAGACTTGTACGCACATGACACACGCTTGTACACCCCAGAAACATATAAAATGGCATCACTCAAGAACCTGCCTCTACACAGCGTAACCAAGCGAATTTGGGAGAATTTGGTGGCCACAGCACACTCAAGTTTAAGGGCATCAAATAATGAGAAACAAGTATTTGTGAAACACAAGCGGGCCCCAACCGCCCCCCCCCCCAAAAAAAAAAATCATAGGGGTATAAAGCGATGACGGACAGACGGACGGACACCCCAAACCTATAGGCCCCAATCCGAAGGGTTGGGGCATAATGAAAGCCAATTTCAGCGATATCCACAGAAAGAGTGGGTGTAAATAAAACATATGCGGACATGAAACACGCTTGCACACGCCAAGAAAAAAGTTTAAAATGAATGGTACTGAGAGTTTACAGTAACTGCACCTCACACGCGGCACGCATACATGTCGCTTGGGAAAGTTACATGAACAGACATGAAACTCAGAAAATGCAACATTTTTTCCGAGAAAAACGGACGAGGGGAGGAAGAGTTGCCCGTCATTGTATCCTCCTAGCTACACCAATGGAGCAAAACATTTTTGAAGGATTGCGTCCGTCAGTCAATAAAACAGACCGTTTTTAGTACGTTTATCAACTACCAATTTCGCAGTTGGCGTGCGCAAGAGAAGAGGGGAGGGGGGGGGGAGGAGGCTCTGGTGAGAAAAATGTCTAGGTTTAACGGTGTTAATATACATTTTTTTCACTTCTAGACTTTACCAGTGCATTTCGCTTTTTGGGGAAAGGGTGGAGGGGTTTACCCCGAATGAACCCCAACCCCCTCCCACCCCGTTGTTGTGCCAATTTAACAGTACAAAAACTGCAATTTTTGGCTCGAAAAAACAAGCCGTTTTGGTGTGTCAAAACGCAAAGTCAATGTGAAACGAATCGCTTTCTCTCTGTCTCCCCCTCTCTCTCTGCTTTTTTTTAAATAAAGCACACTCGAGATAAAGGACAGTGAGATAGTTAAACTAAGTTAAAGCGATATTAACAGATAGACTGGGGTAAATTTGACTTGAAACACAAGAATCAGGTTTGTAAACCCCCCACAGGAAGATACAAATGGCACAGAGTAATAACTGCATCTACTGGGCGAATCAAGTCGAATTTGAGAAAATGTTGCGAATACAGCACACTCAAGTTAACGCCAACAAGTAGTGAGATAAGAAACTCAGTTAATGCGATATTTTTTATAAAGCTAGGGGGAGGGTTGCACGTCATTGTCCCCCACTAGCTATACTAATATTTTTGAAGTCCTGCAATGAGCAAAATAAACCGATTTTAATGCGTTTATCAACTATCAATTTCGCACTGGTTGTGTATTAGAGAGGGGGGGGGGGTTCGCCTGCAAAAATTTTAAGTTTAACGGTGTTAACATTACAGGAGGAGGGGGGAGTGGGGGTGGTGCAACCCTCTACTTGCGCTAATGCAACAATGCACTTTTGAAGTATTAGATTCAGTCGAAGTGAAATAAGCCGAATTTGAAAAAAAGACAGCACAAATAAGATTAAGGTCCCCAAGCAGTGAGAAACGAGACTCAGTTTAAGTGATATTGACGGAAAGACTGCGTGTATGTTAGACATGTACGCACATGACACACGCTTGTACACCCCAAAAATATAAATGGCATCACACGAGAACCTGCCTCTACACAGTGAAACCAGGCGGATTTGGAAGAATTTGGTGAACACAACACTCAAGTTTAAGGGCATCAAGTAATGAGAGATTAAGTCAATTTCAGCGATAACTACAGAAAAATTGAGTGTAAATAAGACATGTACGGACACGTAACACGCCTGTTCGCACAATAAAAAGTTATAAAGTGCACTGAGTTTACAGTGACTGCAATTCACACACAACACGCATACATGTGTCTTGCGAAACAGACCGGCTTATATAAAGAAACCGAGAATAATATGTCAAACAAATGACTTGGTTTAAAAAAAAACAAGAATGTACGAAGATAAACAAACTCTAACGATTGCTTAATAAAATATGTGACACTTTGCTTCAGTTAAGCAAAAATATGTACTTAAAAAAACGAAGTGGAAACTTTCTGATATTATCGTCCACTAACAAAAGGGGTGTTGCCTTGTTTACCCTCAACTTTAACTTTGATTTTTGAGATTTATAGGCTACAAACAAAACAATAAATAACTTTAAAACGTATTTGTGATATTATTCTTTTTGTTTTAAATACAATTATTTGGATAGGCCACCCCAAAATCTACTAAAATGTCGGCCAAAAAGTAGACAACCACCCGGGGCCGGGTCCATTCGAACACGTGGTCGCGCTCCCCTGACACATGTGCTAGCACCTGATTGGCTGAAATGTGATATAAAAATAGATTTCACACAGATCGAAAGATGTGTACGCCTTCTGATTGGCTCTCGTTCCACGTGCTTTTCTCACACAGAGTTCATGGTGGGTAGCCACCTATATGTTGGTGTGAGAACTATTTTACACAGCAAATTTGATGGTCTCTGTCAATTTCTGCGAAATAGGCATGTGGTCTCAGGTGAAAGAGCACGTCCTGTTTCGCAAAATGAACCCCTAACACAGATTTGCGAAACGGACGACCCGACCAAAATGCGAAACGGACCGAAATTCGGTCCGTTTCACTTTAACATTGCAACGTGATACACACCAATTCGTCTTGTTTCCCGACGAAGCCGCATCCACACACACACACACACACACACACACACACACACACACACACACACACACACACACACACACACACACACACACACACACACACACACACACACACACACACACACACACACACACACACACACACACACACACACACACACACACACACACACACACACACACACACACACACACACACACATATACAGGTATGTCGGGAAACAAACGACGAATCGCGATTTCGTGTCCAACTCGCGAAATGTACGCCAAAAATCTAACTTCGTTATTAGGGACTTTTCAGACATAAGTTGCATATGAAAATCTCGGTAGATTTTTTTTACATTCAATTCCGAAAGCGAAAATATATAAAAGACATCAGATTAAGAGAAATTTAACAAAGCATGAACCCTGCGAAACGGAATATTTTGTTTACATAATTTGCATATTTTACACCATTTTTTGATATCTACAACTGTAAGTTTGCTGTGAAATGAGACTGTGTAAAAAATGTAAACAAACCGATTTTGTTTATAAACAAAGGCCACGTGCTTTCTGTAAATGAATATTAGGGAAACACTAAACAAAAGCCAAACAAGCGTAGAGTTTGTTTTCTTTTATTTACACCATAACCCCCTGTAATATTTATTTTCTTTCATTTTTATACATAAACTATTTAACATTAATTGAAGAGTTACAAAATATTGAAAAGCAGTACAAAAGATATTCAAACAGATGAATTTTAAAAAACATAGATTTATACAGATGAATGTTTAAAAACAAAACTCTTTTAAAATAAAACCAAAATACAGGAAAAATAAAACAACAAAATCCTTTACTGATATAACCGTGATGTGTAAATAACCAACTCTATCTTATTTTCAAGCTCAGTGTTATGTGCACTAATTAAAATTTAATGATAGGCCGAAAAAACGTGAGGCAATGAGATATAAACCACATAAAGGCTTCCTAAAGAAAACAAAATACACAGCTGAAACTTTCAAACTAACATGCGAAATGTACGTACACAACCATGCACAAAATTTGCAGGTTTAGAGACCCTGCAACACAACTTGGGTGTACTACCCCATCTCGTGACGTTCATAAATTTAAAGTCGGTGACTTCGTATAAGAAAAATGAACTGAAAATAACTAAATTAAAACTTTCAAACTGACATGCGAAAAGTACGTACAAAAGCTACATGAAAAACCATGCGAAATGTGCGAACACCAAAATTTTTTAAGCACGGAAACATCGGCAAATTTCCAAGTTTTGAAACCCTGTCACATTTGCGCGTACGCCCTTCTCGCGACGTTCATAAATTTAAAGTCGGTCACTTCGTATAAGAACAATGAACTGCAAATAACAGGTAAAACTTTCGAACTGACAAGCGAAATGCGCGTTTATACACAATCATGCGAAATGAACGTATAACAACCATGTATGTGACACGGTCTCAAACTTTTGAAAATTTTGCCGATGTTTCTTTAAATAAGCACATTTTGGTGTTCGCACATTTTGCATGGTTGTGTACGTACTAAAGTCGATGACTTCGCATGAGAAAAGTGAACTGCAAATAAAACTTTCAAACTGACATGCGAAATGTACGCACACAACCATGCGAAATGTGCGAACACCAAAATTTTCTTAATCACGGCAACAACGGCAAAATTTCCAAGTTTTGAGGCTCTGTCAGATACCCTTTGCTTGTACTACCCAATCTCGCAACGTTCGTAAACTTTGAAATTGGTCACTCCGAACAGAGAAGTTTCGAACTGACAAGCAAAATGTACGCTAATACACAACCATGTGAAATGTAGTGCAACCACGCGAAATCTACGACGCAAGTATTTCTTTTTTTTTAAATTCATCGGCAAACTTGGCAGCTTTTGTGACCCTGTCACATGAAACTTATCCGTATTACCCATCACCGCCACTTTCATAAATTTACAGTGTGTCACTTTATACGAGAAAAATCAAATGGAAATAACACACTGAAACCTGATACGCGAACGCACATAACCATGCGAAATGTACGAACCAAAACACTTCTTAATACCTCGGCAAATTTGGCAGGTTGTGAGACCAAGCTGCATGAAAATTGTCCATACTACCCAGCCCCGTGACGTTCATAAATTAAAAGTCGGTCACTTCGCATAAGAACAGTGAACTGCATGGAAAAACTGACAAAAAAAACTCCCCGCACTTGTGTAAACCAAAACAGAATCCCACAAACATGACATCACAGCGAAATGTCCGCAAAACAGTTTCTTTTTTTTTAAACGGATCTGAAGCTTCATCCGAATTTTTATTTTTCTTGTAAAAATTTGAAAGGTATGCCCGCAACTGAACTTTGTCCCTGTGTTAAAATATCACATGCGAAATGTACGTCCACAATCATGTATGTAACAGGGTCTCAAACTTCGAAAATTTTGCCGATGTTTCTGTGTATTAGAACATTTTGGTATTCGCACATTTCGCATGGTTTTGTACGTACCAAAGTCTGTCACTTGGTGTGAGAAAAAAGACCTGCAATTAGCGCAGTTAAAGCTTTTGAATTGACAAGCCAAATGTACGTATACAACCATGCGAAATGTGCGAACACCAAATTGTTCTTACTCACAGAAACATCAGCAAAAGTTGCAAGTTTTGAGACCCTGTCACATATCATTTTCTCGTACTACATCATCTCGCAAAGCTCATAAATTTAAAGTCGGCTACTTCTTATAAAAGCAGTGAACTGCAAATAACACAGCTAATACTTTCGAACAGACAAGCGAAATGTACGCACACATCTACAACCATGCGAAATGTAGTGCAACCACGCGAAATCTACGAAGCAAGAATTTCGTTTTTTTGACACATCGACAAACTTGGCAGCTTTTGTGACCCTGTCACATGAAACTTATCCATACTACCCATCACCGCCACTTTCATAAATTTACAGTCGGTCACTTTATACGAGAAAAATCAAATGCAAATAACACAATGAAATCTGATACGCGAACGCACATAACCATGCGAAATGTACGAACCAAAACACTTCTTAATACCTCGGCAAATTTGGCAGGTTTTGAGACCAAGCTACATGAAAATTGCCCGTACTACCCAGCCCCGTGACGTTCATAAATTAAAAGTCGGTCACTTCATATAAGAACAGTGAACTGCATAAAAAACTGATACAAAAAAAAAAAAAAAACTCCCCGCACTTGTGTAAACCAAAACAGAATCCCACAAACATGACATCACAGCGAAATGTCAGCAAAACAGTTTCTTTTTTTTAAACGGATCTGAAGCTTCATCCGCCCTTTTATTATTCTTGTAAAAATTTGAAAGGTATGCCCGCAACTGAACTATGTCCCTGTGTCCTAAAATATCACATGCGAAATGTACGTCCACAACCATGTATGTAACAGGGTCTCAAACTTCGAAAATTTTGCCGATGTTTCTCTTAATTAGAACAATTTGGTATTCGCACATTTCGCATGGTTTTGTACGTACCAAAGTCTGTCACTTGGTGTGAGAAAAAAGACCTGCAATTAACGCAGTTAAAGCTTTCGAATTGACAAGCCAAATGTACGTACACAACCATGCGAAATGTGCGAACACCAAATTGTTCTTACTCACAGAAACATCAGCAAAATTTGCACGTTTTGAGACCCTGTCACATATCATTTTCTCGTACTACACAATCTCGCAACGCTCATAAATTTAAATATTTTCGAACTGACAAGCGAAATGCATGCACACATCCACACCCATGCGAAATGTAGTGCAACCACGCGAAATCTACGAAGCAAGAATTTCGTTTTTTGACACATCGACAAACTTGGCAGCTTTTGTGACCCTGTCACATGAAACTTGCCCGTACTACCAATCGCCGCCACTTTCATAAATTTACAGTCGGTCACTTTATACGAGAAAAATTAAATGCAAATAACACATTGAAACTTTCATTTGATACGCGAACGCACATAACCATGCAAAATGTACGAACCAAAACACTTCTTAAATACTTCGGTCAATCTGTTAGGTTTTGAAACCCCGTTACATGAAAATTGCCCGTACTACCCAACCCCACGACGCTTAAAAATTTAAAGTCGGTCACTTCGTATTAGAACAATGAACTGCATGGGAAAAGTGATACAAAGAAAATTCCCCGCATTTGTGTAAACCAAAACAGAATCCCAAAAACACCACACCACAGCGAAATGTCCCCAAAATAATCTCTTTTTTTAAACGGATCTGAAGCTTCATCCGCCCTTTTTGTTTCTTGTAAAAATTTGAAAGGTATGCCCGCAACTGAACTTTACCCCTGTGTCCTAAAATATCACATGCGAAATGTACGTCCACAACCATGTTTGTAACAGGGTCTCAGGCTTGGAAAATTTTGTCGATGTTTCTGTGAATAACTACACTTTGATGCTCGCACATTTCGCATGGTTTTGTACTTACAAAGTCGGTCACTTGGTGTGAGAAAGTGAATTGCAAATAACACAGTTTAAAAGCTTTCGAACTGACAAGCGAAGTTTACGTACACACCCATAGCCATGCGAAATATAGTGCATCCACGCGAAATCTACGAAGCAAGTATTTTTTTTTTAAATACATCGGCAAAAACTTGGCAGCTTTTGTGACCCTGTCACAGGAAACTTGCCCGTACTACCCATCGCCGCCACTTTCATAAATTTACAGTCGGTCACTTTATAAGAGAAAAGTCAAATGCAAACTAGAGCAGTGTGCATAGGCCACATATTCCCCACAGGCAATGCTCTACCACATCCCTCAAAACACATGTCGCAATTTCATGTCCAGCAAATACATCCGCATCTACCCCTCCAGGCCTCTCTACCATCCTGCAAGTCCAGCAGCTTCTGCAACAAAACAAAATGACAGACATGAGAGTTACACAAGCAAATGGTAAATGCATTTATGTGATATAAGCGAAGACCTGGAGGGCCACTACTGCTGCTGCCGTACTTGGATTTTGCAAGTGAAATCCTGCTCAGGTAGTGCTTAAGCAATACCTAAGCAGGATTTCACATACAAAATCCAAATAGGACAGCAGCAGTAATTGCCCTCCAGGTCTTCCGGAATCACAACAGTGGGCATTGATAAGCAGTCCGTTTCGCCGACAATCATAACGCACGAAAAATGTTTTGAATTCTTTAAAATGCCAACATCTGGTTGGCTTGACCAAATCTGCACAAGTGCTACATATATCACGATACTCCTTCCGACACATCTCAGCAACAATTCTTACCCTTTATAAATGCAAAAGCATCACTTACCCAGCAACTCAGAAGACGCCCCTTCAACAGCCGATTCCGCATTCGCTGAGAGTATTGTGTCTTTCTCGCCCTGCGATGAATGTGTGTGTTCCCCCTCTTCCCTTTGGTCTCTCACAAAGCTCTTTTGACGTGGTATCAACGCCTGTAATGACGCAATCGCTGCCCGAACTACGTTCTTCGGATTGCGCCACCCCCTCCCCAACGGTGGCCGTAACTTCTGTGTCATGGCTTTAAATCGCTGCAACGGGGATATTGTATGAAAATGTAAACCATTTAATCTGTGCAAGCGAAATGAACAGATGTTTTTAAAATTAATTTAAACTCTGTGGTTAATTTTCTTCAAATGCCAATGTTTCATTCTAATGTAACAGCCGAGTCATAAACTATAACGTCCTTATTTCATCCTTGAACAATTTAAAGCTTAGCCGCACAGGACATGCACGTTCAAAATTCTGACAACAGTCCGTTTCGCTTCAGTCTTACAAGTTCCGGTTCAGTAAAATAACGAAACTGCCCTTCGGATCACACTCACACAAACCAAAAAAATGTCGAATGAAACGAGAAATACGCGTCAAGCAAAATATATGTTCTATATTCTTCCACTTGTAATTACCTGAAATCGGCGCAGGGATATTTTCCGCTGCTTTCTTAATCTGTCTACAGGCTTGGTTAATATCCGAACTGTCATCACTATCTTTAAGCGGTCCCCCAACAATTTCACCCACAAAATGGGTCAAGTGGCTCTGATCCCTGCCGCATAACCTCTTTGCGGCTTCTGCCCAGGCCCTGATGTATCCCTTACCGGGATTTTTACACACCTCATCTGCAGAAAAAAATGACGGAATGCTGAATCATTCCACATTTCATTCCATATAAATTTAGACGCACATAAATCATTCCGAAAAACCATGCGAAAACACACTGTGCGTAAAGGAAAACGATACCTTCTTATCATTCCAAGGCCTGAGCACAAAAATTACACGTACACAATGGTCATTTCAATTTCCCTTCCACGCAAGTTACAGAGAGAACCGATACCGAAGGGCAAATTTAAAAATAGGTGGTATAAGGAATAAGTAAAATCTTGTATATACAGTCCGTTTAGCAATGAGAGCGTGCAACTGGCAATAGAGGGATTCAGCACTTCATCTAAGATACTGAAAAAATACAAGTTTTTCGGGTCTGATGCTTTCGGCTAGATAATCGAACCTGCAAACTTATGAAGCACTATCATGCAAAACTCAACAGAAACGGAGACTGGCAAACTATAAAACGACAAAACAGACATTTAATCCAATCACAGGGAAGGAAAAAAATCTGTCATTTCTTAATAACATATTACCAATTCCCACAGCCACAGGAAACGGTTTGAGCTTCCTGGGATCGTAAACTTTCTCCGGACTAAAAATGAAAGAATGTATCACTCTCAGCTGCTGTAAGAAGGACGTCACTTCTGTCGTTGTCCAGTTTTTATTTCAGTTATTACAGGAGCAAAAAAATGCTACAATACACTGGTCTTTCAACTCTACACAAGTATAATTTCTGCGAATAGGACGTCATCATTCCACAAGAACATGCAAAACAAAAGGGAATCTAAATCAACCTGGTTTACAGGACGTCCACGACCTGGAAAGGAAAGCAATAAAAGGACGTCCACGACCTGGAAAGGAAAGCAATAAAAAAATGTTTAAGAACTTACGCAAAGTCAAAACCGCAAAACGAGACTTCTATACTTCCGTCAGGGTCCCGGCCTTCCACACGTGCAGGCCACCACTTCCTTCTGTACATGTGAAGAACAACGTCACCTGTTCGGTAGCGCTGCAGATCAACGGACTGTTCTGAGACCTTGGCCTTTTTAATCCACCCTTTTTTCCGCAGCATCTGTGAAAGCAATAAGAGAAATATCATTAGCTGAATATATTGGGAATTTGAAATAAAGACACCACAATCCATAAATCTTAGCGAAACTAACCGACAAGTGACGGGATACATTTTGTGTAGCATTGTGATTTTCGATCTTTTTTTTACTGTTATATGGCCATATCGGGGCCCCCTGCCACATTATCCTGGTATGAGGCATTCAAAATCTCTCTAACCGTTGTACATGGAGTCCCTCACGGACTAGCAAGAAGGAATCCAAATCTTAGGTATGACCCGACAGCATAAGCTATAACTGCGCGAAATTGACCGATTTTTTTTACATTCTAAGAGACCATCCATGCCGTTTGTTTTCTATCATTTACATCCTAATCCCACCTGAATTCAGCCGAAACGCAAAAAATTTCCGCTAAAAGCTAAGTGCGAATTGGCTTATTCTTTAAGCGTTCAAGACGGAGAGGGGGGGGGGGGGGGTCAAAGCATCCGGACTGCGTTCAGGGCAGGGGTTTAAAATTGGCAAAAGTCTGTGTACGTATTAACAGGGCTGGAAATTGGCGGGGGTCCGAGACCCTCCTTTTTGGCTACCCAGAGTCCGACAGAGCCGCAAAAAATCAGGTCTTCTTGCGCCCTATTTTATCTTAACACGGTTCGGATCCTCCCTAAATAGCTTTGGACCTTCCTTTTTCAAAGACACGGGTCCCAAGGACCCGGGCCTAAAAAAGTTAGCTTCCAGCAGTGGCTACTTACCAAAAATTGTACACCAAGAAATCCATGAACAGACAACATCGACAGCATTTTCAAGCAAAACTGAACAACAATTTTCTGAGCGAACATTTCTCGACATTTAAATCCGTAAACTGACAAGGCATGCTAGCTCAAAAAAATGCCGCCCTTACAATTAAGCCTGTATTTTTACAGCAGCATCTTACACATTCTTAAAGAAAATGTCACAAATCACACCAAATACGCTAAACAAACATTTTCACGTGATTCACAAAATGTGTGTATTTACCTTTAGGCATATCCTCATTAACTTTTTATCCACTTTTAAGTTTTTCAAAAATTATCCACATGTAACCTGGACGCTTTCTGCATTGAAGTGATGCTACCAAGAACAAAGCCGCGCGCATACACCTCGTGACAAGTTAATTTGCATATACTGAGTCAAAAAAAAAAAACATTCAAGTTCATGTACACAGTGTAGTGTTTCGCAGATAATTTCATTCCAAACCTTAGCATATTTTTTTTATAAACTAACACAAGCTAAAAAATATCGCCAAACAAGCATTTTAATGGCAGAAAACCATTACAAAATGACGGATTATTTCGCGCGTAAACAGTGACAAGGCAAGTCAATCATAAAAGTAGTGCTCACACAATTAAAACAGCGCACAATAATATACAGTCAGCCTGTCATGAGCGTGGGAATCTCGAGCTTTTAGCCCGTTCACAGATCAAAGCAAATCTGCTGCGACTTAGAGCTTCTGATACGTGTTTGAACTGGCTATTCCGCAGTGAAGGGGGGCGGGGGTGTGGATGGAGAGGGGAGAGGATCAGGGAAGCATATATGGGAAGAAAAATATGACAGTTTTCGCGTGTAAATAGTAACAAGGCAAGTCAATCATAAAAGTAGTGCTCACACAATTAAAACAGCGCACAATAATATACAGTCAGCCTGTCATGAGCGTGGGAATCTCGAGCTTTTAGCCCGTTCACAGATCAAAGCAAATCTACTGTGACTTAGAGCTTCTGATACGTGTTTGCACTGGCTATTCCGCAGTGAAGGGGGCGGGGTGTGGATGGAGAGGGGGAGGATCTGGGAAGCATATATGGGAAGATACATATGACAGTTTTCGCGTGTAAATAGTAACAAGGCAAGCCAATCATAAAAGTAGTGCTCAAACAAATAAAACAGCGCACAATAATACACAATCACACATATACAGGTATGTCGGGAAACAAACGAGGAATCGCGATTTCTTGTCCAACTCGCGAAATATACGCCAAAAATCTGACTTCGTTATTAGGGACTTTTCAGACATAAGTTGTATATGAAAATCTCGGTAGATTTTTTTTACATTCAATTCCGAAAGCGAAAATATATAAAAGACACAGCCTATCACATGTGCGTGAGAATGTCTCGCTTTAGCCCGCTGACAGATGCAAGCAAATCAACTGCGAATAGCCGTTTCGGTGTGTTTATCAATGTCAATTTCGCAGTTGGCGTGTACAAGAGAGGAGGAGTAAGGGTGAGGGGGATCTGGCCGGCAAAATTTCTTTTCACTTCCAGACTTTACCAGTGCATTTCGCTTTTTGGGGAAAGGGTGGGGTTTACCCCGAATGCCCTCAACCCCGTTGTTGCACCAATTTAACAGTACAAATACTACAATTTTTGGCTCGAAAAAAAAAGCCGTTTTGATGTGCCAAAACGTTAAACCAGAGTAAAACGAATCGATTTCTCTCTCTCTCTCTCTCTCTCTCTCTCTCTCTCTCTCTCTCTCTCGCTCCTTTTTTTTTTAACAAAGCATACTCACGATTAAGGACAGTGAGATAGTGAACTTCAGTTAAAGCGATATTTTTTTTTAAAAAGGGAGGGGGGGGGGGGGGGTTTGCACGTCATTGTCTCCCACCAGCTACACTAATAGAGCAATATATTTTTGAAGGATTGCGTCCTGCAATGAATAAAATAAGCCCATTTTAATGCGCAATTTCGCAGCGGTTGTGTATTGGAGAGGGGGGAGGGAGTTCTCGTGTGCAAATATCTTACGCTTAACGGTGTTAAACATTTTTTTATGACTAATAGGCTTTATCATTGCATTTTGCTCTTGGGACGGGGAGGGGAGGGGAGGGGGGGGGGTGGGCGGAGGGAGGAGTGGGGAAGGTCGCGCACCCTCCCTATTTGCGCTAATACAAAAATGCACTTTTGAAGTATTAGTTTCAGTCAAAGTGAAACTAAAAAAAAAAAAAAAAGACAGCACAATTAAGATTAAGGTCACCAAGCAGTGAAAAACGAAACTCAGTTTAAGCGATATTGACGGAAAGACTTAGTGTATATTAGACTTGTACGCACATGACACACGCTTGTACACCCCAGAAACATATAAAATGGCATCACTCAAGAACCTGCCTCTACACGGCGTAACCAAGCGAATTTGGGAGAATTTGGTGGCCACAGCACACTCAAGTTTAAGGGCATCAAATAATGAGAAACAAGTAAGTATTTGTGAAACACAAGCGGGCCCCAACCGCCCCCCCTCCAAAAAAAATCATAGGGTTATGAAGCGATGACGGACAGATGGACAGACGGACGGACACCCCAAACCTATAGGCCCCAATCCGAAGGGTTGGGGCATAATGAAAGCCAATTTCAGCGATATCCACAGAAAGAGTGGGTGTAAATAAAACATATGCGGACATGAAACACGCTTGCACACGCCAAGAAAAAAGTTTAAAATGAATGGTACTGAGAGTTTACAGTAACTGCAGCTCACACGCGGCACGCATAGATGTCGCTTGCGAAACTAACATGAACAGACATGAAACTCAGAAAATGCAACATTTTTTTCCGAGAAAAACGAACGAGGGGAGGAAGAGTTGCCCGTCATTGTATCCTCCTAGCTACACCAATGGAGCAAAACATTTTTGAAGAATTGCGTCCGTCAGTCAATAAAACAGACCGTTTTTAGTACGTTTATCAACTACCAATTTCGCAGTTGGCGTGCGCAAGAGAAGAGGGGAGGGGGGGAGGCTCTGGTGAGAAAAATGTCTAGGTTTAACGGTGTTAATATATATTTTTTTCACTTCTAGACTTTACCAGTGCATTTCGCTTTTTGGGGAAAGGGTGGAGGGGTTTACCCCGAATGAACCCCAACCCCCTCCCACCCCGTTGTTGTGCCAATTTAACAGTACAAATACTGCAATTTTTGGCTCGAAAAAACAAGCCGTTTTGGTGTCAAAACGCAAAGTCAATGTGAAACGAATCGCTTTCTCTCTGTCTCCCCCTCTCTCTCTGCTTTTTTTTTTAAATAAAGCACACTCGAGATTAAGGACAGTGACATAGTTAAACTAAGTTAAAGCGATATTAACAGATAGACTGGGGTAAATTTGACTTGAAACACAAGAAACAGGTTTGTAAACCCCCCACAGGAAGATACAAATGGCACAGAGTAATAACTGCATCTACTGGGCGAATCAAGTCGAATTTGAGAAAATGTTGCGAATACAGCACACTCAAGTTAACGCCAACAAGTAGTGAGATATGAAACTCAGTTAATGCCATATTTTTTATAAAGCTAGGGGGGGGGGGTTGCACGTCATTGTCTCCCACTAGCTATACTAATGGAGCAATATATTTTTGAAGTCCTGCAATGAGCAAAATAAACCGATTTTAATGCGTTTATCAACTATCAATTTCGCACTGGTTGTGTATTAGGGGGGGGGGGTTCGCCTGCAAAAATTTTAAATTTAACGGTGTTAACATTACAGGAGGAGGGGGGAGTGGGGTTGGTGCACCCCTCTACTTGCGCTAATGCAACAATGCACTTTTGAAGTATTAGATTCAGTCGAAGTGAAATAAGCCGAATTTGAAAAAAAGACAGCACAATCAAGATTAAGGTCACCAAGCAGTGAGAAACGAGACTCAGTTTAAGTGATATTGACGGAAAGACTGCGTGTATGTTAGACATGTACGCACATGACACACGCTTGTACACCCCAAAAATATAAATGGCATCACACGAGAACCTGCCTCTACACAGTGAAACCAGGCGAATTTGGAAGAATTTGGTGAACACAACACTCAAGTTTAAGGGCATCAAGTAATGAGAGATTAAGTCAATTTCAGCGATAACTACAGAAAAATTGAGTGTAAATAAGACATGTACGGACACGTAACACGCCTGTTCGCACAATAAAGAGTTATAAAGTGCACTGAGAGTTTACAGTGACTGCAATTCACACACAACACGCATACATGTGTCTTGCGAAACAGACCGGCTTATATAAAGAAACCGAGAATAATATGTCAAACAAATGACTTGGTTTAAAAAAAAAACAAGAATCTACGAAGATAAACAAACTCTAACGATTGCTTAATAAAATATGTGACACTTTGCTTCAGTTAAGCAAAAATATGTACTTAAAAAAACGAAGTGGAAACTTTCTGATATTATCGTCCACTAACAAAAGGGGTGTTGCCTTGTTTACCCTCAACTTTAACTTTGATTTTTGAGATTTATAGGCTACAAACAAAACAATAAATAACTTTAAAACGTATTTGTGATATTATTCTTCTTGTTTTAAATACAATTATTTGGATAGGCCACCCCAAAATCTACTAAAATGTCGGCCAAAAAGTAGACAACCACCCGGGGCCAGGTCCATTCCAACACGTGGTCGCGCTCCCCTGACACATGTGCTAGCACCTGATTGGCTGAAATGTGATATAAAAATAGATTTCACACAGATCGAAAGATGTGTACGGCTTCCGATTGGCTCTCGTTCCACGTGCTTTTCTCACACAGAGTTCATGGTAGGTAGCCACCTATATGTTGGTGTGAGAACTATTTTACACAGCAAATTTGATGGTCTCTGTAAATTTCTGCGAAATAGGCATGTGGTCTCAGGTGAAAGAGCACGTTCTGTTTCGCAAAATGAACCCCTAACACAGATTTGCGAAACGGACGACCCGACCAAAATGCGAAACGGACCGAAATTCGGTCCGTTTCACTTTAACATTGCAACGTGATACACACCAATTCGTCTTGTTTCCCGACGAAGCCGCATCCACACACACACACACACACACACACACACACACACACACACACACACACACACACACACACACACACACACACACACACACACACACACACACACATATACAGGTATGTCGGGAAACAAACGACGAATCGCGATTTCGTGTCCAACTCGCGAAATGTACGCCAAAAATCTAACTTCGTTATTAGGGACTTTTCAGACATAAGTTGCATATGAAAATCTCGGTAGATTTTTTTTACATTCAATTCCGAAAGCGAAAATATATAAAAGACATCAGATTAAGAGAAATTTAACAAAGCATGAACCCTGCGAAACGGAATATTTTGTTTACATAATTTGCATATTTTACACCATTTTTTGATATCTACAACTGTAAGTTTGCTGTGAAATGAGACTGTGTAAAAAATGTAAACAAACCGATTTTGTTTATAAACAAAGGCCACGTGCTTTCTGTAAATGAATATTAGGGAAACACTAAACAAAAGCCAAACAAGCGTAGAGTTTGTTTTCTTTTATTTACACCATAACCCCCTGTAATATTTATTTTCTTTCATTTTTATACATAAACTATTTAACATTAATTGAAGAGTTACAAAATATTGAAAAGCAGTACAAAAGATATTCAAACAGATGAATTTTAAAAAACATAGATTTATACAGATGAATGTTTAAAAACAAAACTCTTTTAAAATAAAACCAAAATACAGGAAAAATAAAACAACAAAATCCTTTACTGATATAACCGTGATGTGTAAATAACCAACTCTATCTTATTTTCAAGCTCAGTGTTATGTGCACTAATTAAAATTTAATGATAGGCCGAAAAAACGTGAGGCAATGAGATATAAACCACATAAAAGCTTCCTAAAGAAAACAAAATACACAGCTGAAACTTTCAAACTAACATGCGAAATGTACGTACACAACCATGCACAAAATTTGCAGGTTTAGAGACCCTGCAACACAACTTGGGTGTACTACCCCATCTCGTGACGTTCATAAATTTAAAGTCGGTGACTTCGTATAAGAAAAATGAACTGAAAATAACTAAATTAAAACTTTCAAACTGACATGCGAAAAGTACGTACAAAAGCTACATGAAAAACCATGCGAAATGTGCGAACACCAAAATTTTTTAAGCACGGAAACATCGGCAAATTTCCAAGTTTTGAAACCCTGTCACATTTGCGCGTACGCCCTTCTCGCGACGTTCATAAATTTAAAGTCGGTCACTTCGTATAAGAACAATGAACTGCAAATAACAGGTAAAACTTTCGAACTGACAAGCGAAATGCGCGTTTATACACAATCATGCGAAATGAACGTATAACAACCATGTATGTGACACGGTCTCAAACTTTTGAAAATTTTGCCGATGTTTCTTTAAATAAGCACATTTTGGTGTTCGCACATTTTGCATGGTTGTGTACGTACTAAAGTCGATGACTTCGCATGAGAAAAGTGAACTGCAAATAAAACTTTCAAACTGACATGCGAAATGTACGCACACAACCATGCGAAATGTGCGAACACCAAAATTTTCTTAATCACGGCAACAACGGCAAAATTTCCAAGTTTTGAGGCTCTGTCAGATACCCTTTGCTTGTACTACCCAATCTCGCAACGTTCGTAAACTTTGAAATTGGTCACTCCGAACAGAGAAGTTTCGAACTGACAAGCAAAATGTACGCTAATACACAACCATGTGAAATGTAGTGCAACCACGCGAAATCTACGACGCAAGTATTTCTTTTTTTTTAAATTCATCGGCAAACTTGGCAGCTTTTGTGACCCTGTCACATGAAACTTATCCGTATTACCCATCACCGCCACTTTCATAAATTTACAGTGTGTCACTTTATACGAGAAAAATCAAATGGAAATAACACACTGAAACCTGATACGCGAACGCACATAACCATGCGAAATGTACGAACCAAAACACTTCTTAATACCTCGGCAAATTTGGCAGGTTGTGAGACCAAGCTGCATGAAAATTGTCCATACTACCCAGCCCCGTGACGTTCATAAATTAAAAGTCGGTCACTTCGCATAAGAACAGTGAACTGCATGGAAAAACTGACAAAAAAAAAACTCCCCGCACTTGTGTAAACCAAAACAGAATCCCACAAACATGACATCACAGCGAAATGTCCGCAAAACAGTTTCTTTTTTTTTAAACGGATCTGAAGCTTCATCCGAATTTTTATTTTTCTTGTAAAAATTTGAAAGGTATGCCCGCAACTGAACTTTGTCCCTGTGTTAAAATATCACATGCGAAATGTACGTCCACAATCATGTATGTAACAGGGTCTCAAACTTCGAAAATTTTGCCGATGTTTCTGTGTATTAGAACATTTTGGTATTCGCACATTTCGCATGGTTTTGTACGTACCAAAGTCTGTCACTTGGTGTGAGAAAAAAGACCTGCAATTAGCGCAGTTAAAGCTTTTGAATTGACAAGCCAAATGTACGTATACAACCATGCGAAATGTGCGAACACCAAATTGTTCTTACTCACAGAAACATCAGCAAAAGTTGCAAGTTTTGAGACCCTGTCACATATCATTTTCTCGTACTACATCATCTCGCAAAGCTCATAAATTTAAAGTCGGCTACTTCTTATAAAAGCAGTGAACTGCAAATAACACAGCTAATACTTTCGAACAGACAAGCGAAATGTACGCACACATCTACAACCATGCGAAATGTAGTGCAACCACGCGAAATCTACGAAGCAAGAATTTCGTTTTTTTGACACATCGACAAACTTGGCAGCTTTTGTGACCCTGTCACATGAAACTTATCCATACTACCCATCACCGCCACTTTCATAAATTTACAGTCGGTCACTTTATACGAGAAAAATCAAATGCAAATAACACAATGAAATCTGATACGCGAACGCACATAACCATGCGAAATGTACGAACCAAAACACTTCTTAATACCTCGGCAAATTTGGCAGGTTTTGAGACCAAGCTACATGAAAATTGCCCGTACTACCCAGCCCCGTGACGTTCATAAATTAAAAGTCGGTCACTTCATATAAGAACAGTGAACTGCATAAAAAACTGATACAAAAAAAAAAAAAACTCCCCGCACTTGTGTAAACCAAAACAGAATCCCACAAACATGACATCACAGCGAAATGTCAGCAAAACAGTTTCTTTTTTTTAAACGGATCTGAAGCTTCATCCGCCCTTTTATTATTCTTGTAAAAATTTGAAAGGTATGCCCGCAACTGAACTATGTCCCTGTGTCCTAAAATATCACATGCGAAATGTACGTCCACAACCATGTATGTAACAGGGTCTCAAACTTCGAAAATTTTGCCGATGTTTCTCTTAATTAGAACAATTTGGTATTCGCACATTTCGCATGGTTTTGTACGTACCAAAGTCTGTCACTTGGTGTGAGAAAAAAGACCTGCAATTAACGCAGTTAAAGCTTTCGAATTGACAAGCCAAATGTACGTACACAACCATGCGAAATGTGCGAACACCAAATTGTTCTTACTCACAGAAACATCAGCAAAATTTGCACGTTTTGAGACCCTGTCACATATCATTTTCTCGTACTACACAATCTCGCAACGCTCATAAATTTAAATATTTTCGAACTGACAAGCGAAATGCATGCACACATCCACACCCATGCGAAATGTAGTGCAACCACGCGAAATCTACGAAGCAAGAATTTCGTTTTTTGACACATCGACAAACTTGGCAGCTTTTGTGACCCTGTCACATGAAACTTGCCCGTACTACCAATCGCCGCCACTTTCATAAATTTACAGTCGGTCACTTTATACGAGAAAAATTAAATGCAAATAACACATTGAAACTTTCATTTGATACGCGAACGCACATAACCATGCAAAATGTACGAACCAAAACACTTCTTAAATACTTCGGTCAATCTGTTAGGTTTTGAAACCCCGTTACATGAAAATTGCCCGTACTACCCAACCCCACGACGCTTAAAAATTTAAAGTCGGTCACTTCGTATTAGAACAATGAACTGCATGGGAAAAGTGATACAAAGAAAATTCCCCGCATTTGTGTAAACCAAAACAGAATCCCAAAAACACCACACCACAGCGAAATGTCCCCAAAATAATCTCTTTTTTTAAACGGATCTGAAGCTTCATCCGCCCTTTTTGTTTCTTGTAAAAATTTGAAAGGTATGCCCGCAACTGAACTTTACCCCTGTGTCCTAAAATATCACATGCGAAATGTACGTCCACAACCATGTTTGTAACAGGGTCTCAGGCTTGGAAAATTTTGTCGATGTTTCTGTGAATAACTACACTTTGATGCTCGCACATTTCGCATGGTTTTGTACTTACAAAGTCGGTCACTTGGTGTGAGAAAGTGAATTGCAAATAACACAGTTTAAAAGCTTTCGAACTGACAAGCGAAGTTTACGTACACACCCATAGCCATGCGAAATATAGTGCATCCACGCGAAATCTACGAAGCAAGTATTTTTTTTTTAAATACATCGGCAAACGTGGCAGCTTTTGTGACCCTGTCACAGGAAACTTGCCCGTACTACCCATCGCCGCCACTTTCATAAATTTACAGTCGGTCACTTTATAAGAGAAAAGTCAAATGCAAACTAGAGCAGTGTGCATAGGCCACATATTCCCCACAGGCAATGCTCTACCACATCCCTCAAAACACATGTCGCAATTTCATGTCCAGCAAATACATCCGCATCTACCCCTCCAGGCCTCTCTACCATCCTGCAAGTCCAGCAGCTTCTGCAACAAAACAAAATGACAGACATGAGAGTTACACAAGCAAATGGTAAATGCATTTATGTGATATAAGCGAAGACCTGGAGGGCCACTACTGCTGCTGCCGTACTTGGATTTTGCAAGTGAAATCCTGCTCAGGTAGTGCTTAAGCAATACCTAAGCAGGATTTCACATACAAAATCCAAATAGGACAGCAGCAGTAATTGCCCTCCAGGTCTTCCGGAATCACAACAGTGGGCATTGATAAGCAGTCCGTTTCGCCGACAATCATAACGCACGAAAAATGTTTTGAATTCTTTAAAATGCCAACATCTGGTTGGCTTGACCAAATCTGCACAAGTGCTACATATATCACGATACTCCTTCCGACACATCTCAGCAACAATTCTTACCCTTTATAAATGCAAAAGCATCACTTACCCAGCAACTCAGAAGACGCCCCTTCAACAGCCGATTCCGCATTCGCTGAGAGTATTGTGTCTTTCTCGCCCTGCGATGAATGTGTGTGTTCCCCCTCTTCCCTTTGGTCTCTCACAAAGCTCTTTTGACGTGGTATCAACGCCTGTAATGACGCAATCGCTGCCCGAACTACGTTCTTCGGATTGCGCCACCCCCTCCCCAACGGTGGCCGTAACTTCTGTGTCATGGCTTTTGATCGCTGCAACGGGGATATTGTATGAAAATGTAAACCATTTAATCTGTGCAAGCGAAATGAACAGATGTTTTTAAAATTAATTTAAACTCTGTGGTTAATTTTCTTCAAATGCCAATGTTTCATTCTAATGTAACAGCCGAGTCATAAACTATAACGTCCTTATTTCATCCTTGAACAATTTAAAGCTTAGCCGCACAGGACATGCACGTTCAAAATTCTGACAACAGTCCGTTTCGCTTCAGTCTTACAAGTTCCGGTTCAGTAAAATAACGAAACTGCCCTTCGGATCACACTCACACAAACCAAAAAAATGTCGAATGAAACGAGAAATACGCGTCAAGCAAAATATATGTTCTATATTCTTCCACTTGTAATTACCTGAAATCGGCGCAGGGATATTTTCCGCTGCTTTCTTAATCTGTCTACAGGCTTGGTTAATATCCGAACTGTCATCACTATCTTTAAGCGGTCCCCCAACAATTTCACCCACAAAATGGGTCAAGTGGCTCTGATCCCTGCCGCATAACCTCTTTGCGGCTTCTGCCCAGGCCCTGATGTATCCCTTACCGGGATTTTTACACACCTCGTCTGCAGAAAAAAATGACGGAATGCTGAATCATTCCACATTTCATTCCATATAAATTTAGACGCACATAAATCATTCCCAAAAACCATGCGAAAACACACTGTGCGTAAAGGAAAACGATACCTTCTTATCATTCCAAGGCCTGAGCACAAAAATTACACGTACACAATGGTCATTTCAATTTCCCTTCCACGCAAGTTACAGAGAGAACCGATACCGAAGGGCAAATTTAAAAATAGGTGGTATAAGGAATAAGTAAAATCTTGTATATACAGTCCGTTTAGCAATGAGAGCGTGCAACTGGCAATAGAGGGATTCAGCACTTCATCTAAGATACTGAAAAAATACAAGTTTTTCGGGTCTGATGCTTTCGGCTAGATAATCGAACCTGCAAACTTATGAAGCACTATCATGCAAAACTCAACAGAAACGGAGACTGGCAAACTATAAAACGACAAAACAGACATTTAATCCAATCACAGGGAAGGAAAAAAATCTGTCATTTCTTAATAACATATTACCAATTCCCACAGCCACAGGAAACGGTTTGAGCTTCCTGGGATCGTAAACTTTCTCCGGACTAAAAATGAAAGAATGTATCACTCTCAGCTGCTGTAAGAAGGACGTCACTTCTGTCGTTGTCCAGTTTTTATTTCAGTTATTACAGGAGCAAAAAAATGCTACAATACACTGGTCTTTCAACTCTACACAAGTATAATTTCTGCGAATAGGACGTCATCATTCCACAAGAACATGCAAAACAAAAGGGAATCTAAATCAACCTGGTTTACAGGACGTCCACGACCTGGAAAGGAAAGCAATAAAAGGACGTCCACGACCTGGAAAGGAAAGCAATAAAAAAATGTTTAAGAACTTACGCAAAGTCAAAACCGCAAAACGAGACTTCTATACTTCCGTCAGGGTCCCGGCCTTCCACACGTGCAGGCCACCACTTCCTTCTGTACATGTGAAGAACAACGTCACCTGTTCGGTAGCGCTGCAGATCAACGGACTGTTCTGAGACCTTGGCCTTTTTAATCCACCCTTTTTTCCGCAGCATCTGTGAAAGCAATAAGAGAAATATCATTAGCTGAATATATTGGGAATTTGAAATAAAGACACCACAATCCATAAATCTTAGCGAAACTAACCGACAAGTGACGGGATACATTTTGTGTAGCATTGTGATTTTCGACCTTTTTTTTACTGTTATATGGCCATATCGGGGCCCCCTGCCACATTATCCTGGTATGAGGCATTCAAAATCTCTCTAACCGTTGTACATGGAGTCCCTCACGGACTAGCAAGAAGGAATCCAAATCTTAGGTATGACCCGACAGCATAAGCTATAACTGCGCGAAATTGACCGATTTTTTTTACATTCTAAGAGACCATCCATGCCGTTTGTTTTCTATCATTTACATCCTAATCCCACCTGAATTCAGCCGAAACGCAAAAAATTTCCGCTAAAAGCTAAGTGCGAATTGGCTTATTCTTTAAGCGTTCAAGACGGAGAGGGGGGGGGGGGGGTCAAAGCATCCGGACTGCGTTCAGGGCAGGGGTTTAAAATTGGCAAAAGTCTGTGTACGTATTAACAGGGCTGGAAATTGGCGGGGGTCCGAGACCCTCCTTTTTGGCTACCCAGAGTCCGACAGAGCCGCAAAAAATCAGGTCTTCTTGCGCCCTATTTTATCTTAACACGGTTCGGATCCTCCCTAAATAGCTTTGGACCTTCCTTTTTCAAAGACACGGGTCCCAAGGACCCGGGCCTAAAAAAGTTAGCTTCCAGCAGTGGCTACTTACCAAAAATTGTACACCAAGAAATCCATGAACAGACAACATCGACAGCATTTTCAAGCAAAACTGAACAACAATTTTCTGAGCGAACATTTCTCGACATTTAAATCCGTAAACTGACAAGGCATGCTAGCTCAAAAAAATGCCGCCCTTACAATTAAGCCTGTATTTTTACAGCAGCATCTTACACATTCTTAAAGAAAATGTCACAAATCACACCAAATACGCTAAACAAACATTTTCACGTGATTCACAAAATGTGTGTATTTACCTTTAGGCATATCCTCATTAACTTTTTATCCACTTTTAAGTTTTTCAAAAATTATCCACATGTAACCTGGACGCTTTCTGCATTGAAGTGATGCTACCAAGAACAAAGCCGCGCGCATACACCTCGTGACAAGTTAATTTGCATATACTGAGTCAAAAAAAAAAAAACATTCAAGTTCATGTACACAGTGTAGTGTTTCGCAGATAATTTCATTCCAAACCTTAGCATATTTTTTTATAAACTAACACAAGCTAAAAAATATCGCCAAACAAGCATTTTAATGGCAGAAAACCATTACAAAATGACGGATTATTTCGCGCGTAAACAGTGACAAGGCAAGTCAATCATAAAAGTAGTGCTCACACAATTAAAACAGCGCACAATAATATACAGTCAGCCTGTCATGAGCGTGGGAATCTCGAGCTTTTAGCCCGTTCACAGATCAAAGCAAATCTGCTGCGACTTAGAGCTTCTGATACGTGTTTGAACTGGCTATTCCGCAGTGAAGGGGGGCGGGGGTGTGGATGGAGAGGGGAGAGGATCAGGGAAGCATATATGGGAAGAAAAATATGACAGTTTTCGCGTGTAAATAGTAACAAGGCAAGTCAATCATAAAAGTAGTGCTCACACAATTAAAACAGCGCACAATAATATACAGTCAGCCTGTCATGAGCGTGGGAATCTCGAGCTTTTAGCCCGTTCACAGATCAAAGCAAATCTACTGTGACTTAGAGCTTCTGATACGTGTTTGCACTGGCTATTCCGCAGTGAAGGGGGCGGGGTGTGGATGGAGAGGGGGAGGATCTGGGAAGCATATATGGGAAGATACATATGACAGTTTTCGCGTGTAAATAGTAACAAGGCAAGCCAATCATAAAAGTAGTGCTCAAACAAATAAAACAGCGCACAATAATACACAATCACACATATACAGGTATGTCGGGAAACAAACGAGGAATCGCGATTTCTTGTCCAACTCGCGAAATATACGCCAAAAATCTGACTTCGTTATTAGGGACTTTTCAGACATAAGTTGTATATGAAAATCTCGGTAGATTTTTTTTACATTCAATTCCGAAAGCGAAAATATATAAAAGACACAGCCTATCACATGTGCGTGAGAATGTCTCGCTTTAGCCCGCTGACAGATGCAAGCAAATCAACTGCGAATAGCCGTTTCGGTGTGTTTATCAATGTCAATTTCGCAGTTGGCGTGTACAAGAGGAGGAGTAAGGGTGAGGGGGATCTGGCCGGCAAAATTTCTTTTCACTTCCAGACTTTACCAGTGCATTTCGCTTTTTGGGGAAAGGGTGGGGTTTACCCCGAATGCCCTCAACCCCGTTGTTGCACCAATTTAACAGTACAAATACTACAATTTTTGGCTCGAAAAAAAAAAGCCGTTTTGATGTGCCAAAACGTTAAACCAGAGTAAAACGAATCGATTTCTCTCTCTCTCTCTCTCTCTCTCTCTCTCTCTCTCTCTCTCTCTCTCTCTCTCTCTTTTTTTTTTAACAAAGCATACTCACGATTAAGGACAGTGAGATAGTGAACTTCAGTTAAAGCGATATTTTTTTTTAAAAAGGGAGGGGGGGGGGGGGTTTGCACGTCATTGTCTCCCACTAGCTACACTAATAGAGCAATATATTTTTGAAGGATTGCGTCCTGCAATGAATAAAATAAGCCCATTTTAATGCGCAATTTCGCAGCGGTTGTGTATTGGAGAGGGGGGAGGGAGTTCTCGTGTGCAAATATCTTACGCTTAACGGTGTTAAACATTTTTTTATGACTAATAGGCTTTATCATTGCATTTTGCTCTTGGGACGGGGAGGGGAGGGGAGGGGGGGGGGGTGGGCGGAGGGAGGAGTGGGGAAGGTCGCGCACCCTCCCTATTTGCGCTAATACAAAAATGCACTTTTGAAGTATTAGTTTCAGTCAAAGTGAAACTAAAAAAAAAAAAAAAAGACAGCACAATTAAGATTAAGGTCACCAAGCAGTGAAAAACGAAACTCAGTTTAAGCGATATTGACGGAAAGACTTAGTGTATATTAGACTTGTACGCACATGACACACGCTTGTACACCCCAGAAACATATAAAATGGCATCACTCAAGAACCTGCCTCTACACGGCGTAACCAAGCGAATTTGGGAGAATTTGGTGGCCACAGCACACTCAAGTTTAAGGGCATCAAATAATGAGAAACAAGTAAGTATTTGTGAAACACAAGCGGGCCCCAACCGCCCCCCCTCCAAAAAAAATCATAGGGTTACGAAGCGATGACGGACAGATGGACAGACGGACGGACACCCCAAACCTATAGGCCCCAATCCGAAGGGTTGGGGCATAATGAAAGCCAATTTCAGCGATATCCACAGAAAGAGTGGGTGTAAATAAAACATATGCGGACATGAAACACGCTTGCACACGCCAAGAAAAAAGTTTAAAATGAATGGTACTGAGAGTTTACAGTAACTGCAGCTCACACGCGGCACGCATATATGTCGCTTGCGAAACTAACATGAACAGACATGAAACTCAGAAAATGCAACATTTTTTTCCGAGAAAAACGAACGAGGGGAGGAAGAGTTGCCCGTCATTGTATCCTCCTAGCTACACCAATGGAGCAAAACATTTTTGAAGAATTGCGTCCGTCAGTCAATAAAACAGACCGTTTTTAGTACGTTTATCAACTACCAATTTCGCAGTTGGCGTGCGCAAGAGAAGAGGGGAGGGGGGGGGGAGGCTCTGGTGAGAAAAATGTCTAGGTTTAACGGTGTTAATATATATTTTTTTCACTTCTAGACTTTACCAGTGCATTTCGCTTTTTGGGGAAAGGGTGGAGGGGTTTACCCCGAATGAACCCCAACCCCCTCCCACCCCGTTGTTGTGCCAATTTAACAGTACAAATACTGCAATTTTTGGCTCGAAAAAACAAGCCGTTTTGGTGTCAAAACGCAAAGTCAATGTGAAACGAATCGCTTTCTCTCTGTCTCCCCCTCTCTCTCTGCTTTTTTTTTTAAATAAAGCACACTCGAGATTAAGGACAGTGACATAGTTAAACTAAGTTAAAGCGATATTAACAGATAGACTGGGGTAAATTTGACTTGAAACACAAGAAACAGGTTTGTAAACCCCCCACAGGAAGATACAAATGGCACAGAGTAATAACTGCATCTACTGGGCGAATCAAGTCGAATTTGAGAAAATGTTGCGAATACAGCACACTCAAGTTAACGCCAACAAGTAGTGAGATATGAAACTCAGTTAATGCCATATTTTTTATAAAGCTAGGGGGGGGGGGGGGTTGCACGTCATTGTCTCCCACTAGCTATACTAATGGAGCAATATATTTTTGAAGTCCTGCAATGAGCAAAATAAACCGATTTTAATGCGTTTATCAACTATCAATTTCGCACTGGTTGTGTATTAGGGGGGGGGGGGGGGTTCGCCTGCAAAAATTTTAAGTTTAACGGTGTTAACATTACAGGAGGAGGGGGGAGTGGGGGTGGTGCACCCCTCTACTTGCGCTAATGCAACAATGCACTTTTGAAGTATTAGATTCAGTCGAAGTGAAATAAGCCGAATTTGAAAAAAAGACAGCACAATCAAGATTAAGGTCACCAAGCAGTGAGAAACGAGACTCAGTTTAAGTGATATTGACGGAAAGACTGCGTGTATGTTAGACATGTACGCACATGACACACGCTTGTACACCCCAAAAATATAAATGGCATCACACGAGAACCTGCCTCTACACAGTGAAACCAGGCGAATTTGGAAGAATTTGGTGAACACAACACTCAAGTTTAAGGGCATCAAGTAATGAGAGATTAAGTCAATTTCAGCGATAACTACAGAAAAATTGAGTGTAAATAAGACATGTACGGACACGTAACACGCCTGTTCGCACAATAAAAAGTTATAAAGTGCACTGAGAGTTTACAGTGACTGCAATTCACACACAACACGCATACATGTGTCTTGCGAAACAGACCGGCTTATATAAAGAAACCGAGAATAATATGTCAAACAAATGACTTGGTTTAAAAAAAAAACAAGAATCTACGAAGATAAACAAACTCTAACGATTGCTTAATAAAATATGTGACACTTTGCTTCAGTTAAGCAAAAATATGTACTTAAAAAAACGAAGTGGAAACTTTCTGATATTATCGTCCACTAACAAAAGGGGTGTTGCCTTGTTTACCCTCAACTTTAACTTTGATTTTTGAGATTTATAGGCTACAAACAAAACAATAAATAACTTTAAAACGTATTTGTGATATTATTCTTCTTGTTTTAAATACAATTATTTGGATAGGCCACCCCAAAATCTACTAAAATGTCGGCCAAAAAGTAGACAACCACCCGGGGCCAGGTCCATTCCAACACGTGGTCGCGCTCCCCTGACACATGTGCTAGCACCTGATTGGCTGAAATGTGATATAAAAATAGATTTCACACAGATCGAAAGATGTGTACGGCTTCCGATTGGCTCTCGTTCCACGTGCTTTTCTCACACAGAGTTCATGGTAGGTAGCCACCTATATGTTGGTGTGAGAACTATTTTACACAGCAAATTTGATGGTCTCTGTAAATTTCTGCGAAATAGGCATGTGGTCTCAGGTGAAAGAGCACGTTCTGTTTCGCAAAATGAACCCCTAACACAGATTTGCGAAACGGACGACCCGACCAAAATGCGAAACGGACCGAAATTCGGTCCGTTTCACTTTAACATTGCAACGTGATACACACCAATTCGTCTTGTTTCCCGACGAAGCCGCATCCACACACACACACACACACACACACACACACACACACACACACACACACACACACACACACACACACACACACACACACACACACACACACACACACACACACACACACACACACACACACACACACACACAAAAGGCTCCGTACCGGGTATATAACAGTTTCAGGTTGCTCTGCACCAGGGTCAGATAGTGTACTGCGTACCTGTAAAGACATTGTCTGCGGCATATGAAATGTGAAAAATGTGTTCAATGGCTTAGTTGTGACTCTTCATTAATGACTTGACATTTAAATGCCTCAGACAGTTCTTAATGGAAAACAAAATAAAAAAGAAATTCATGCATAGATACGCAAGCCGCAAATGTTGGCATTTGTTCAAACATGAAAGCTAAAGTTATATAAAGTTATAATTTTGAGGCCGGTTTAGTGGGTAACACTTCATATGCTGGTCGGTTTATTCCCACTTAGCATTGAAAATGCCAAATGGGGATGGATTGCCTCGAATTCTTCACCTATTTATATTTTTTTCTCGCTTTTTGAAAATTTTTTTTCTTCTTCCGCCGAATCGATTTCCAGACATCTCCTCCAAGACCGCTGAAGCTAGACCAACCAAACTTGGCACATGTATGGAGGGTCATCTGAAGTGGTGCATCTGATAAAAATTTTGACCTTGGCCTTACTGGTCAAGGTCAAATCGCGAAAAAGGTCAAACGGTTTTCAGACAATTACTGCAGGGCCGTTAAAGCTAGAAAAGCCCAACTTGGCACCTATATAGAGGGCAATGTGATCTGAAACAATCGATAAAAATTTTTGACCTTGACCTTGACCATGACCTTGAAATCGCGAAAAACTTTATTTAACAAAAACAATGAGTTATCTCGAAAACGGTAAGAGATAGAGCAATTTTGACCTCATTTTTGACCTCCAACCCCTATACGACGATACGTAAGGTATAACTTCCGGTGTCCTTGACCTCCAGGTCACTTTCGAGCTCCAAACCGGAAGTTGGCCCTTATCTCGAAAACGGTAAGAGATAGAGCAATTGGTTTCCAGACATCTCGTCCAAGACCGTTAAAGCTAGACCAACCAAACTTGACACATGAATAGAGGTCATCTGAAGTGGTACATCTGATAAAAATTTTTTACCTTGACCTTGCCGGTATAGTTGGTAGCATTTAGGAGGATATTCTACATTCAGACGTGAAAATTGTTAACAAATAACAATATCATCTACGTTCCGTTTACAGTTATCATTCCAAGTGGGGTCTAATTCGCTGTGCGAATTTCGGTCTAGTTTTAGTTTGTAGTTTTTCTGGCCGACCTGCCCTTTTTCCCTTTTTTTTCTTCTCTTTTTCCCGTTTGGATGGTTTTCAGAAACTCCCCTTACAGTATTTGACAGAGGAAGACGAAATTTGGCATACATGTAGAGGGTCACGAGATCAGGTGAATCCGCATTTTATTTTACCTCAACGGTCAAGGTCAAATTGAGCTCAAACTTATTTTGTTCAGAAACTAGTTTCCAGAAAACTCCTCCTAGCATTTGAAACAGCGGAGCTTTATAGTTAATACACTTATAGGTGATCATCAGGTCTCGGGGAAACCGCCAAATATTTTTGACATTGACCTCACAGATCAAGGTCAAATTGAGGTCAAAATAGTTTTCAAACCCTACTAATCATAAAAACTGACCATGAAAGTGCTCAAATCCCAGTCTGAATATGTCAAAAAGGGGTAACCTTCCATCCTGAATTTTTACCCTGGGGGTCAAGATCAAAGTTCACGTGACCTCATGTAACGTTATCGACAGGCCCACCTGTCTCAGAAAATGGTTAGAGATAAGAGTGATTTTGGGCTCATTTTCTATCATTTCGGCCTAAACATTGGTATTTAAGAGGTACCCCAGTCACCTCGTCCTCGGTCACGGTCAAGGTGAAAAACCGGAAGTTGACGGGAGCAGAACAAGTGCCTGAACATGAAAGAGATGTTATTAAATCTTGAAAGATAAATTTAAACTTCACACAGCAACACCAGTAAAAAGAAAATCAATTTAAGTTTTCATTTATTTATCTTTTAATATATTTTTTTGGGGAGGGGGGGGGGGGGGTAACGCTTTTTCCCTTTAATTTTAACTGATATTTTTCTGTGTGGCAGCTGTCCGAGTGGCACGTGTCCAGGTGGTACTTGAGTGTGACCTTTTCGTTCATAATTTAATACAAATATTTTCTTTCGTGGTTTCTGCAAGTGGGTCATTGCACTATTTAGCGGAATTCAGTCTAGTTATAAAACGATCTCGTCCATTTTCATGGGAAGATGCAAAACTGGCGAGACTTTGAATGTCTGATAGGTCTGTGCTCACAATATTCAAGTATTCGGCCGGCCAGACCGTAGCAATTTTGTAGGCCAGACCGTAGCAATCTTGTAGGCCAGACCGTAGCAATTTGCTAGACCAGTCCGTAGCATTAGGTAGGCCAGACCAAAGCAACCTTGACATGGTTTAATTAGCTACATTTATTTTTTAACTTACAGGCTTTAGTGGGAAAATCGGGGAGAGCCCTGCCACATCTGTAGCATCTACTTATCACTGATTTTGAATGCTTTCCTGCTTGGTAGCAATGTCCCTTGACACTTTTCTGTTGAATGTAAAAAACCACTTTCTCCTACCCCCCCTCCCCGGCTATTAGACTTCTTATTGCATTGAGCAGCTGTTACTTGGTTGACCTTGGTTATGTCCCTCATGTACTGGCCGCAGTCAGATGGCAGTCTTGAAAATAATTTCCGTGATAACGTCCCAAGACAACAACCTCAATCAGTAGTGCTTTAAGCACAAGCCATCGAACACAGAATTGTTTTGGATGAAATGCAAATCCACAGACAACTCGAAAGTATATATATATATATATATATATATATATATATATATATATATATATATATATATATATATATATATATATATATATATATATATATATATTGCTGAAATTAGAAAAATTTCGAAAATATCGCTTATGGTTAAAAAATATCTCTTTCCAACTCAGTTAACCAGCGCCAAGCTTAATGTGAGTGTGTGTGAGTGTGTATGTGTGTGAGTGTGTGAGAGTGTGTATGTGTGTGAGTGTGTGAGAGTGCATCGTCCAGGTTTTCCGTCTCTGGTCTCTTCCCCTCGTGTCTTTCGTTCTCACTGTTTGAGCGGGCAGAACCACAGCCATTCTTCTAGTCACTGACTCTACCTTGGATAATGGCACGGGGGGGGGGGGGGGATTCGGAGTTGTGGAATATCTCCTCACAAAACACGGCCAGCCTGTTGTGACTGACCCGTGAAGAAACGAGGAGTAAAGCAAACTTAAGAGTTTCAAGCCGTAGTCATCAGAGCCAATGCTCTGTTTTGGGGTAACGCAGCCCCGGGGTCCTCCGAACGCCTATAGGAGCGGCTCCGCAAGTGCGAAATGCGCATTGACATCGCTACCCTCGGGTTGTAGTTTTCTGCGTTGGCTAAAATCCTATAGGCGTTCGGTGGGCCCCGGGGCTGCGTTACCCCTGCGTTTATTTAAGTAGTGGCCTTCACACATAGCAGTCTCCTCTCCACTTCCTCCCCCAAATCATAAAAACCACTGCATTCGAGAGTGCAAATGTTTTTTTGTTTCAGAATAATTTGCAGAAAGAAGTATGGACAGATATAACAAATTCTTTGACGAGGCCGATACCGATAAAAGCGGCTATCTGACGATGGATGAACTGACAGCCGTGCTCACGAAAAAAGGCCATCGGGCACAGGATGTGAAGGTAGGGGACACAGAGAGGGGGTGGGGGATGGAAAGCCCCAAACATCAAAGCCCCCCCCCCTCCCCCATTCTCCCAGGAGACAAGGCCATTGGGCAGAGGCTGTGAAGGCAGGGGACACAGAGAGGGGGTGGGGGAGGGAAAGCCCCAAACATCAAAAGTCCCCCCTTTCCCATTCGCCCAGGAGACAAGGCCATTGGGCAGAGGCTGTGAAGGCAGGAGACACAAAGAGGGGGTGGGGGAAGGGAAGCCAAGAGGATTACCCCAAACACCAAAAGCCCCCCCCCCCTCCGCCACCCTTCTGCCAGTAGAAAGGTCCATCGGGAACGGGGTGCGGAAGTCGGGAGCGCATAGAAAGAGGAGGTGGAAGGGTAATCAATGGATGTTATCGATCCCCTCTCCTTCCAATTACCCTTTGGAGAAATTTTGAACATGGTCACCGAGGTTGAAGAGAAAGATTTTTTCCTCCTTAATAATAAATGCAATTTTTCATTAAAAAAAACGCATTTACTGCAATGTTATTGACTGTGTTGTCATTTTATGAATATTTGTTTATCAAGTCAAATGTGACAAAGATTTTTGCATATAACAACATTTTTCTAGACTATTCGATATTTACATGAATGCAGACTGGTATCGAGTATGTCCTTGCAGGTTGTGGCTTTCTTTTCGCTAGTTTTGTTTTTCAAGTTCGAGCAATTTCAGCCATTTCTAATTTTTTTTTATTAAGTATGATTATGAATCAAATTTTATTGTAATTTTACAAAACTATGGTGGAGAGAGGGGTAGGGTTTTTCTCGGTATGATTATGTGCAAAGTGATACCTTTGCAGGGCATGGGTACAGAGACTAGGGTGGGAGTGGGGGGCCGTGAGTGGGAGGT
The DNA here is from genome assembly GCA_949752745.1 of Protula sp. h YS-2021. Taxonomy (NCBI): domain Eukaryota; kingdom Metazoa; phylum Annelida; class Polychaeta; order Sabellida; family Serpulidae; genus Protula; species Protula sp. h YS-2021. Next base: position 26,630,488 of record OX457033.1, on the reverse strand, counting down.
AATTGTGCTAACTTATTGACAACAGAAACTGGCATTTCTTACAGGGATTTTTTAGGTCAGTTGATACCTCAGGAGACAATAAAATTTCCAGGCAAGAGTTTTTGCAAGCGATGGGCTGCGTTCCTCCGGATCAGCACACGTAAGTACAAACAGGGAAGAACCCTGACATGGCGTGGAGAAGCTGAATAAAGTTACGCACGGCAAATACAACAGCCAATTCAGCTGCGCAATGCCACGTTATAAACACACGTTATAAACACACGTTATTTGTTATACGCGCGCACTTGTGATAATCGTAATAAAGCCGGGGGTTTAAGCGATTTACCCTGCTTGCAAAATGTGGCTGCAAAATTAGATAGATCCACTTAACTACACTTCAGTTTAATTTTAATCCATTGTGAATTTCCCCAATGATCTTATTTTATTCAGCGGTGCGGCGATGAGACAAGTGTTTCGCGAATTTGACAAGGATGGCAATGGCAAAGTAGACAAGAAGGAACTGAAGCAGGTAAAGTTATAAGCGATCCCTAAAAGGTACATACTAGTAAGGGGTATCAGGTGAAGGTAGATACTGTAGGTTGGGAAGGGGTATCCGGTGATGGTAGATACTGATAGGGTAGTGGAGGGGTATCAGGTGATTATCGATACTGGTAGGGGAGGGGAGGGGGTATCCGTTGAAGGTAGATACTGGTAGGGTAGTGGAGGAGTATGTCAAGTTGAAGCTCCCACGCCAACTAGAACTGCTTATTTCGAGATGCCTCAAGTTTGGTTTTTTAATCACTATCCACGTGAGCCCTAATTGTGGGACTCAATCGCACTGTACTGAAGTCCGGAGCAAATCAACATGTCCTCATTCTTTGCCCTTGTATTTCAGGTGTTCGCGGAAATGGGCAAACATTTTTCTGATGCGGAATTGAAGCGGATGATAGAAATGATGGACGCGGACGGAAGCGGGGAGGTAGATTACGAGGAGTTCATTGGCTACTTCACATGCAAGTCCAAGTAAATCTACCCTCCTCCCTCCCCCGTCCCCCTCTCTCGATGGGACGTCTCATCTGCACACATGGAAGCAGAGAGAACAGTGCAACAATACGACTGGATCACTACTGTGGCAGAACTTTTTTTATAGAAGAATATAATTTAGCAAAGTTTTTCTCGATAAATAGCAAATAGCATACATTCTCTTATTAAACAAAAACTGCAAAAATTTTGAAATCCACTTTTTTTTTACCTATCCAAGAAAAAAATGTGGTAGATAAAATTCACAACGCGTTAATTATATATTTAAAAAAAATATACAATGTTGAAATAATCTCGAAATCATCCAAAACTTGCCAAAATAGACTTGTTATAAATTGCCAAAAATTGCAGAAATTTATTCGCTTGCACTTCGATTTTTGTCGCCGCCATATTGACACTCATTTACGTCCGCTTTTTACTAACAGTTTGTTCAATGGTACCGTTTCTAAATTACGTGATGGCTTCTTTTTCAGTGCTTCGTTTCAACAACACTGAGTTTTGGTGTCCAGTTTTTTTTTCAAATCATGTTTTATTTTCGCTTTGGGTAACTTCTTTGAAAGCTTGCTGCGTAACTCCAGGCATACGTTTCCCGATTGAATGTACTTTTATGGAAGGGGATATGACAGCAAGTTTTCAATTCCCCCATGAAAGGAACAAGGAAAATTAGATTCAAGACTGCTGAATTTTACGATGTATTACTTTTCTTTGCTGTTGTTGAATTATTGAGAATGCTTCGGTTTTGTATGTTATTGATTGATTGATTGATTGTATAGTCTTCTTTGCTTTTGTTGTACGAGTTCATAATTATTAGTTTTCAAAAAAACATGGTTTTATTTACTGTCATATGCTTTACGATGCTTTTCTTATGAATTGGTTTAATTTCTTTTGGATTGAAGCAAACGTCATTCTGCAGTTACAATGGCAAATAGGAATGAACCAATCAGGTGCCGACTATCGAAAAAATTAAAAAAAAAACAAAACAAAAAAACTAGAATTTTAGAAGGGAAGTTCATTTTGAATTCAGTTGAAGAAAAAAAACATACTAAAACAGAAAAAAAGGGCATTAAACCACATAAAAAAGGCCTTGTTTATCAGTCCTTACAGAATTTTCATGCAAATTGCTGGTAAAATCTTGTTTAAGTTCCTGTGCAATCTCATTGGGAAAAATCACTACAGAAGCAAATGTTATAAAAACATGACTATAAATAGTGACAATCTCGTAGCTTTAGACTGTATGTAGGCGTAGGAAAAAAATGCTTGGTTTTTCCCTGGCAGTGTGGGATCTTCTCCCCCCCCCCCCCCCCCCTACTGCACACCGACTGCTCATGGCTATTTTTTTTATATATGTTTTAGACCTATATAAAGAGGTGTTAATTTCTAGCTGACTATGTTAGTTTTTTAATAAAAAAATAAAGGTTCCATAAGGATGGATAGAAGAAAACTTGCCGCCCCCCCTCCTCCCCCGCCGCTCGGTATTTTACACAGCTCTGAAGCAGTGATTTTACTCTTGAATCTGTTATTATGTGTTTTTTAAATTTAATAAGATTTTCAATTTGAATATGGGAAAAAATAATTAAGACGCTTTCAGTTTTAATGTACTCTTTTGCAACGTCTCAACCATTGCCCCAGTTACTGCCAGAAACGAATTCTATCACGGGGGCATTTTTTGTGGTACACACCGGCCAGAATCGAGGCTTCTATTGACAGTGGCTTTTTTACCGAGTACGCCGGGGGTTGGGAATACACGAAGAGGGGTCATCATTGTTTCGCGTGACCTCGGATTACGTTTGGTGCTAAATGTGTAGTGAATTGTAAAACGTGTTAGAATAAAATAGAAACAAAAATGATCTAGCTGTGTTGTGTTCGTCTTAGCAGCTTCATGCCTTGAATATTCAGGTCAACAACTGTGTGCAGTGTTTTGTCGCAACCGGATTCACAGCACAAGAACTGAGGTCGAATATTATTAAGTTTGGGACACGATAACTGCAGAAACAGCCTCGATCCGATCGTGATTTTGCCGGTATAGAGATCATCCAGAAATACACGCAATCATCTCGCGATAAGTCACAACATTTATGCTTTTTTTTTTTTATATTTCACTTGTAAGAAACAATAAGAAACAACTTTCGGAACTGAACGAAGCCAAAATTGGTCACGTGGTGTTATCGCTTCAATCATCCAGCTCAGGCACTTAAGAACTCAGACCGGAGGAGAAAAGCTACTGATAAAACTGACAAGTATTTCGGTGATAGAAAAAAGTGTTAAAATGGAGTGAGTTTATTGCCATTTGCATAGATTTCTTTCTACGTATCAACCACTGAAAATATCACAAAGTCATGTATTCACGCTGCAGAACTTTACACTAAAAAAAGATACAATTCTACGGTTTCAAACAATAATTACAAGAACACAATAACAGAAGTGGAATATATTTACGACTCTGACGCCGCGCAAGTGACCTTGACCCAAAATAAGGACACAACAAGTAAACACATTCCACGTGCTTCCGGGAATTGCAAATTACAATAGAAAATAAGAAACACATGATTGAGTGCATAGATTGGTAACTGTCACCGTCACAAAAAAAAAAAAAAACTAGATAAGTAAATCATGACATGGATTAAATTGTGGAAAGAGTGAAACTGAATGAAACCCAGGTTCCAAAACTTGTTTACGCTTTCATACGATTCTAATACCATAATACAACAACGTATATTTTAAATAAACTGCCCCAACCCGACCCATCATTCCAAGGTTATGTCAAAGCTAAATATAGCTCCACTGCGAACGTTTTGACGACATAGCACAGGAGCAGTCACGTGGCGTCAACACCATGTGACCAATCACGTGGCACCATCCTCAGCCAATCGCCATCAAGTAGTGCCATCACGTGAGGCTGCCTCGTCGACCAATCACACGCCTGTTCCTAGGTTTTTTTTAACTTTATAAATGCATGAGCCGTTGGTGCACGGTGCATTTTACCCATTAACTTCCCATTCATCCTTATCACTATCTTTCTATTATAAATTTATCCCGTATAAATGCCCAGTTCTTCCAATAAGCCCTTCGGTTCGTCATCCTCCTGCAAAATCAAGTGACGTAATTGAACTTCAATATTGAAAAAAAAAATAATAATAAAACAAACTGGACATTTCCCACTTAATTTTTAATTGTTAATTAATTCGGTCTTTTAATCAGTTTTTCCCCTTAAGTCTCTTGTTTCATTAAGTCTTCAAACGTCCGCTTGTTCCTCAAATGTATGTTTATTTTTACGCGGCGATTGGCGTTTTTTGGCATGTTGTTGTTCCATTTCCACCTCTCCCCCGCCCCCTCCCCCCCTCCTCCCCCGCAGCACTCACCTCTTGCATCATGTCCTGTGCGGCGATGGCTTTTAGCACATTTTTCTTACTCGTCTCTTGCACCTCTCCTCCTAACATGAACTCGTCCAGCATGAAGTAGGCCTTCTCAAAGTTGAAGATGATGTCAAGTTCACACACCTGCCCACCACAAACACTGAAGCGCTATTTTTTTTTTAAATCCTACTTCCTTTCTAAAACCTACTTTGTTGTTGTTGTTGTTGTTGTTGCTTTTTTTTGTTGTTGTAACACTCAGGTTGTACGGCACGGTGAATAACTGAAGTACTTTTCAAGATTTCAAAAAAAAAAACTAGAAATACTCCATCTTCAAATGCTTATTTTTCAGTAGCGCTCTAAGGATTTCTAACATTTTTTGTGGCTTACACTAATTCACACATATATTAAATTCTACAATATATAACTACATTGTCTTACGTTTCCAAAATATTTATCAAGTAACTCAACGTATCGATGGATTACTTCTAGCGTCAGTAACTCATTGTCTTCCCGCTCTATACAAGAGCAAAAGTACAAACTTGCATATCTGTTAAAAAATGGAAAAAAATAACAAAATAAATAGTAACAACATGTAAATGCAAAGATGTAAACAACTAGAGCGCTGGTGTTTGGAGAATAGAATTCGCCACATCAAGTACGGTAAGTAACCGCAGACGGCAGTCAGTAAGCGACATCACAAAATACTATGTCCACAGTCGATACCAGTTAACATGATAGTAGGTCGATTTTCCAAGGAAAGTTATGCGTTTATTTTGATTTGCGTGGCTGACGGGAATACTTCGTAGAACGTTCCTGTCGCCCTTACTACACACAAACATAAACCGCTTCCTGGTTTATACTCGGCATAGAAGCTATCCTGAACTGTACCTACCTTTTGTAAACTATTTTTTGGTCTTTCCATTCAATAAAACTACTCATTTTAGGTTTTCGTGATAACACCAGATTCACAATCTCCTTGATAATTTTCTTTTTTGTTTTGTCTGGGTAAGCGACGTTCCATTTTTGGAGCCTCAGTTTGCCCTGACGGCTAAACAGCAACATAAACTGCATCTAAAAAGACAACAACATAAACATGCTACAAAAATTTTTTTAACTCTTGATGCCATTTATAAGACTTTATGGCAAGTTTTCATGTATTAAGTCTTTTTAAAGGGATTCAGAACTGACAGTCAAAAGCATATATCCCCATCTTCTGGTGTTATTTATTTACTGAATCTTATCACTTTGGTGTTTTGTTTCGGAACACTTTTGAAGTGTTGCGGTTCATTGCGGTTTCTTCCCAAAGTATTCCTTGATGTTTTTTTCCCAAATGATTTGGAATTTGAACGGCTCAGTTTTCCTCATTCATTTGTAAGAGAATTTTCGCCAGACGATTATTCGTTAAATTGTAATGTCTGTGTACGGAGACTTCTTTCTACATTAATCTACTAGAGTTGTTGCCGAGTCGAGCTCTCCATCGGAAAATGCCGTAAGTGCAAACTGACGTGCTGAATATAACATATGTAGCTTCACGTGACAGACTACCGCATTTTACCATTTTATACACTTACAGCGGTAAAACAGGTAGAAGAACGAAAGTTGCTTGGAATCACGCTCTAATCTTTTTGATACACTTGAAACTCGCATTAAAAAACTTAGTGACTTAATCCTGTCTTGACGTCTGTTGCGTAGCCTCGTGTAGCCCACAGTGAATGATTATAAAGTTAGTCACCACATCAGACATCAGAAAATATAGTTGTAAGCACAAGTTTGTATGTAGCCCCCAACCTGAGAGTCCCAATTTCGTAAAAAAGGGGGTGGGGGATAATTTTCATAAAGCACTCAGCGTCTCTTCGAAAGTTTTCTCCGCGTTTCGTCAAAAACGTAGTGTTGTTTCAAAACCAGTACTCCACGTCTAGAGGTCGTTTTAAAAAGTTATGGACACCCACGGTAACCAGCTGGTGCGTCAGCCCCCCCCCCCCCCCACCATCCCGGGTGTAGCCCACAGTGACTGATTATATTTTCAGTCGACACTTCATACTCTAAAATATGTGTAAGTACGAAAGTTGCTCAGAATCTCACTGTTTCTATCTCTTCGCTCACACTCTGGAGTTTGTGCTTACGCTAACCTCACACTTAAGACTCTTGAAAAACTCGTTGTATTGCTAAGTACCGAGTAATAAAGAACACGATATAAAAGTTAATTCGATTTCCTAAATACATAATGGTAATTTTTAATCAATGATCAACATTTAAGAAGTGTGTACTCGCAATTTGTATAAAATCCTACATCTGTCTGATCACAAGTGTCGTCCATGTTTGGCCTTGCACTTAACAAACAGCCAATGAGAACAGAACTTTCAACGAGAACACGTGAAAACGTGTTTTTGTATTCGCGACCATTCTTAAACTTCAATTCCAATTGAAAAAAAACTTCCATTTAATTTATTCACAAGGACAAATATGGGATGGAAATGGTTGAAATATTGAGAAAATGTTTGCTTTGTCTTTGTATTATGTAAATCACTTATCTAAAAAGTCCCGGCGATTCTTAAGAAGCGCTTGTATTTTGTTATCACTAAGATTTAGGTAAGCCCCAGGCATATGCTAGAAATTAAGGCATCAAAGTTTGAGGTGAGCTAAAGCACAAACTCCAGATTGTCAGTCAAGATATAGAAACAATTTGGCAATTTGAGACGCCCAAGCCAGTTCACGGTTTTGAGAGCCCATGTTCAGTAGATGAAATTCGGAGAATTCTAGTGGGATAAAACATCAAGAAACAAATGAGAAAATATACAAGTTTATTTTCTCTGGTATGATTTACATTTGAGGTGTCAAGACTTTAGGGGAATATTGGAAACTTCATTTATGACATGAAAAATGGGTTATTTATTACAAAGTGATTTTTTGCTTTACTCCATTTACTCCTTTGCATGGTTACCATAGCATTCCCTTTTGACTCAAACATTCTTTTTTATTACCATACGGACCGGTCAGGAAGAAAAAGCTGACTCGATCGGCTGGTGGTCCTTGTTCCGATAAACCAAACAACACTTTGGGCGTTCCCAATAAAATGCGCAAAAATTCTGCATTCCGATTAAATATAACCCTGTAAAAATGGAAGAAATGACAGAGGAATTTCGCCTAAATCTCCAATTTCTCTTGCACCAAAAAGCAATCATTTTTTTAACAACCCGTATGCTATTTTGAAAATTTATTAAAAGTTTCAAGTTTTAGTTTCTTTTATGTTCCAAGTACGAGCTTTTTTTGCGATATTTCTTCCATATTTTTCTACCATTTCTTTCATTTTTACCCGGTTCCCTCGCTGTTGAAATTCAAAATTCTTGAGCATTTTAGTCGAAACACCCAACAGGGCATAAAGTTCACGGGGACCCCTGATAATCGGCTCGGGACCCCTGGAATTTGACCCTGGGGTCCCGCGGGATCCCAGAAAAAAGACGGTGTTCTCTTGCAACTGTTCAGTATCACCGCTCAGATCGAAAATGATTGATTTTTTTCATTGTTTAACGTAGCATCATTCACTATTTCCTTTTTGTTGTTAGAAGTAGTAGTTTTGTGATATGCATGATATCAGTAATCGCGTTTATTTTTTTTTTTTTGTTGCAACAAAATTGATTTTATAGAATTTAACTTTTTTTATTGCCCGGAAATGTCGGGACCCCATCACTTTTCCTCAGGACCCCTGGTTTTAGAGGTCGGGGTCCCGCGGCAGCCCGACCTGAAAAGTAAACTTTTTTTGCCCTGACCCAAAGTGTGATTTGGCTTATTTTAATACACCAATTCGTACTTTAGGATTTTTGCGATGGAGGTTCGTTTCGACTGCAATTGCTGGGATGAATTAATGTTTCTGGCAAATTCGAATTTTGTTCATTTTGCCAGTTTTTACTATCAGTTCTTTATATCCTTATCCTAAATGAATTCCGTTGAAACAAAAAAGTACGAATCCGTTTGTTATCAGGCCGGGAAACGCTGTTAATTCTGCCCCGCATTAGCTCCAAGAAGCAGTACTCTACAAAGTTTCCGGGCACCGCTTCAAAGCCTCGTTATATAACGATAAGCAAGTCAACTGCGCTCGCTCTGAGGCACCCCTGTGGCTACTTTATGCGCGATTCAACGATCCCTAAGTCTTTATTGGCATTTACTAAAGGCCCTCAAAGTACAACGGTAATGATTTACAACTTCTGTGTTAAGCTTTCTTTAAAAGAAAATAACACGGAAATAACCACAATTCTCCCGCAATAATTGACATTTGTTTGTATACAAGGAGAGAAACATAAAATTGAACAGCACATCGTAATTGGCAAAACTGAAAATGTGTTCTTTTAATGCGACAACAGCGTTTGCGGCGGTTGTTCCATGTTTATTTACAAACTTTTAGCCATACCATTCACTATTACATTCTTATTATGGGTCATAATAATTTTCATCAGCCAACAGACGAGTTTGTACAATAACCAATTACGATGTGCTGGTCAATTTGAATGTTCCTTGCCTTGTACAGGGATCATACTTTATTACGTGAAAGAGAAACAATAATTTTTAACAATTATCCACAAAAAACTTTGGAATTGATATTTCAAAAAGAACGTAAAAAACAAAACGTCAAACTTTGTGCGTATACAAAATAAATTTATACCTAACTCTGCATTTATCAACTATTTTAGTACAAGGCTAGGAACATTCAAATTGACCAGCACATCGTAATTGGTTATTGTACAAACTCGTCTGTTGGCTGATGAAAATTATTATGACCCATAATAAGAATGTAATAGTGAATGGTACGGCTAAAAGTTTGTAAATAAACATGGAACAACCGCCGCAAACGCTGTTGTCGCATTAAAAGAACACATTTTAAGTTGTGCCAATTACGATGTGCTGTTCAATTTTATGTTTCTCTCCTTGTATATATTTTAAAATAAACTATGACCCCTTTATTTAAATTTTTGGTCATCTGATTTTGGTCATGCGACATTTAAAGGCCGGACTGTAAACAAACATTTGACAGGTGGGTACAAAAGGTGTTTTTTCTGCAATTTTATGAACAAATAAGAAATATGCAGCTCACTAAAAATTGTGCCTATTTTGCAAAAAGGGTATTTTGTGCGTGAACTTTCAGTAAATTTTTGAATTATTGGGGCTGGCGTGCAATATTCGTGCCTCAGAACATTCAAAGTTGATCCCTATTAGCGTAACAATGGAAGGCTTCGTAGCTCTGACAGAGAGATATACGATGTTACGAGTATACAAGTCAGAGCTACTTGTACATGTACTCGGAGCTAGCCCCGCATATGTCGACTTGACAGGTAGCGATATCCTGCAGCTAAAATGCTTGTCCTATAGACAAACAGCGAGGAGGTTATTACCAAGCTCGCGATCTCGCAAATCTCCCTATCTGATTTACCAGTACATATGGAATTAAAAGAAAAACAAAATATTTTTACCATTTTTATCGATTCTGAAACACTTCCTGAAATTTACGTCATCAGTTTATGCGGCGATGGTGTAAGGCGCACAACAACGGGCGAACTTTCATGCATATGACTAAATTCATGCTGGAAATATATCCCACATTTCAGCAACCGTTATATCTTTATTTAATTACATTATTTTAAATCATTTTATATTTGCCGTCATTCAGTTTGAAAAATAATATAACTGCTCCCTCGCCAAAACAAAACAGTGCCTTTTAAGGTTTAACGGTTTGCACAGTGTTTTTTCACACGCGTTATTCTTTAAAAATGTCCAAGAAATGCATGATCTGTTCTTTATATGGCAAAGGTATGTGTAGCAACCCGTCGGTTTGTTAATTTTTTCCCAAGTATTAAACTTTGAAGTAAAAGTACGTCTCTTAAACTAATGCAGCAATAGAATCTTCTCCACCGACCAATTTGCTATCACGATTGTCGAAACAGGCAACTTTACAATTTGTTCAAGGACTGAAAGCTGTGACACAGAAAAATGAGGAAAATGATAGCAATTGACTAAATAGTATCTTAAAATGAAAAAATATTTTATTAACTTTTCACACCACTGAAAGGATTTAAATTCCTCTAAGAATAGAGTGGTTCAATTTCTGTGAATATTAATGATTTTGTTTTTTAAAACCATTTGAAATATTTAGAAGGAGTGTTTGTTTCTTCCTTAACTTTGTATAAGACACCAAATTATCCGTTGCTTAAAATATCTACCATTTCATAAAATTCAGTTACATAGCCATAAAAATCTTACTAAGAGATAAAACATCCACTATTTTGCTCTCAAGCCAGCAAAACTGGAGGAACAAATTTTTTTATTGTACAAACCGGTAGCTTAGGCACCCAGGAGGTAATATTTATTTAAGAATAAAAGGTGGTAGACCGAACCAATATTAAAACTCATTAAAATCATTTATTCAGTTAAAAAGGCTGCCATAATGCTCTTATATAAAGAGTCGCCATGTTTTTGCACAATACAAATTAAAAGATACTGAAATTCGAAAACATCAGAAATATTTTTGTTGAAAGCAAATAAATCACATATTATATTTTGATTAATGGAGTAATTGCAACCTTGAATTTTTTACCTTCATTTATATATGCATGTAATAGTTATCTTACAAACCCATTCTGAAATAGTTAAGAGTTCACATTTCGCGCTCATTGGACAGTTTTCTGGTTGCTATTGATTCCGATTACAGGGTCTTGTCTTAGGTGTTCGTTTTTACACATACGTTAAATCCCATTAAAGATCTTAACACAAGTGTTAGCAACACAAAATTTTAACAGCAACTGTTAATTAATCGGTTTAAACTCAAATTAGCCACTTTCTAATATCATTGCATTTCCCTAAGGATCAGCGTATTATGCTATATGAGCTCCAGTTAAAAGAACACAAGTTTATGTACAGTCGCAGCAATTATTCAAGATTTAAAGATTTTACTAATGGACTTACTTCCTATAAGATCAGTGGATTTCAACCCAAAAATCAAAACGTATAGGAAAGGATGATCAATCTTCTAGAGATCCGTCTGTGAGAAAAGTAAATCTCAGTTGCTGTAGGCTGTATGCTTTTGTTAAGTGCAATTGCAATATAGTTATGCCTTATTCACTTTTTATTTCATATACTTTACATATGTTATAATAATCCTAATAAATGAAAGCCTGTATGTTGTCGTGATAAAGTATTTATAAATTGCTTCACTAAATTAGTTGTTTTTCACATGTTTTTACATGTTATTATTATTATTATTATCATTTCTTCTATAGCGCTCATTGGAAACACTTGATCATGGCGCTTTACAATTAAAAATACATTATAATAATATTCTAAAATCAAAATGCAAATAAATATAAATGCTAATTAATACTGACAATAATAAATACTGGTTTCTTAGTATTACGTAAAGGCTTTTAAAAATAAAAATGTCTTCAATTCTTTCTAAAGATTTTAGAGCATTCCATAGGTGTGGGCTAGAAACACTAAAAGCACGATCTGCCCCAAAGCGAAGTTTAGTCTTTCTTTCAACTAGCAAAGTTCCAGAATTTGAGGATCTCGCCACTCGCGATCTTATTGGTAACCAATGAAGCTTTTTAAAGACTAATCTGTCCAGTGACATTTCGACTATCACCAGTAATAAGTCGAGCGGCACAGTTTTGGAGGTGCTGGAGTTTATCTAGTTGAACCTCTGAGATTCCGTATAAAAGTGTATTTGCGTAATCCAGACGAGAAATAACTGTTCCTTGTACTAGAGTTTTGGTTTCATGTTGCGCAAGATATTTCCGTATGATTCTGATCTGAGGGAGTTGGTAATATCCAATTTTTAAAACGTGAGAAACATGATTGACCATTTTCAGCTGACAGTTTAAAATATGATCCGAAATTTTTTACACAACTTTTCGCTTGAATTTGTTCACCGCTGGCATTAATTGAACCGTATTCCATTTTTTAATTGTTGTTTAGTACCAAAAATAACAAATTCAGTTTTTGTTTCGTTCAATTTTAACTGGTTTTCTGTCATCCAGTTACTCACTTTGTGTATGGTCAGTTCAAGTAAGCTTGTAATGCTTCAATTTGGGATGCCACACTGTTTGGGTTCAATATCCTAAGAAGCTGCGTGTCGTCAGCAAAAAGGTGGAATGATGTCTGCATCAGGGGGAGAAGATCACCTAGTGGCCCAATATACTTGCTATAGAAGTGGGGGCCCCATCCGGATCCTTGGGGGAAACCTGTCTCAAGGGTCACTTGATCCGAGAGGCAGTCATTTATCTTCACCCTTTTGCGTCCTATCTGCCAAATAGGAGCGGAATCAGTCAAGGGCCTGACCAGATATGTTGTAATCTATTTCAAGCCGTGTTAACAGGATATCATGATTGCACGTATCGAACGCTGCACTAAGGTCGGGTAGCGCCGAAAGTACAACTTACTGGTCATCTATTGCGGTAATTATCTGGTCTTGGACTTTAACAAGTGCTGTTTCGGTTGAGTGAAATCGTTTTAACGCAAATTGTAGGGGTTCATCTAGGTCATTTGCAGCTGTAATACTATAAATTTTCTCCGTACCAACATGCTCTGTAATTTTCGAAATAAAGGGCAGGTTTGAAACTGGTCGAAAGTTTTAAAACTCCAGTTTTAAATTTTTTTTATGATTGGAGTGATAATGGTCTGCTTAAAGGCATTAGGCATGCATCTAGTGTGACGAGATTTATTGACTATGCTTTTTATTACTGGAGTCAAAATATTTATATTGTCTTTCAGAAGCTGCGTAGGATTGGGTCGATCTGAGGGCAGTACTTATAGGGGGCCCTCTGTACCATTTTAATGATATCCTTGTCGGTTACTTCTCTGAATTGCACAAAGTTTGGCTTATCACAATTACCGATTTGCGATAGTAAAGTCGGAGAGATTTTGCTATTTGGAAAATTTTTGACGATTTTCTCAATTTTTTCTGTGAAAAAGTTTGCAAATTTGTTTGATAATTGTTTTTCATCTTTGGTTTCCGGAAAAGTTTGTTTGTTATCTTTCCTCTGAATTTTGTTAACGATTTGAAAGAGCGCCTTTTGATCGTGCTCACTAGACTGCAACATTTTACTAAAATTTGCTATCATTTTAGAGCCAAGTTATGCGCCGTAAGATTTTTAGAATGTTTTTGTAAATTGTTCCTCCACATCTTAGCGGGATCTTATCCATTTTCGTTCTTTCTGTCTTACTATTTTTCTATAATCCCTCGCTTCATCATCAAACCACTCATTTTGTTGGCGCAGTGTTACAGTGCGGACATTAGCAGGCGTGTGTTTGTCCAGAATTAAAGGCATATTTGCACTGAATAACTCAACCAGTTCATTGATGTTTTTTGGAGGGCATATAACACTCGGAGCGTTGCGAAGGTCATTTCGGAACGCAATCATATCGATTTCCTTTATTTTCCTTTGACTTATTGTCTTACATTCGTACTTCGGCTTTACGATGGGCAGAGAACATAAAACTATAAACTATAAATTGATCAGACAACATTTCATCTGTAGTTGGTGGCGATATTGGGCTAAGGCCATCAGAACGCGTAATTATCAGATCTAGGGTATGACCTGAAGAGTGTGTGGGAGTTTGAACACTTTGCACTAAACCAAAGTGCTCCAATAGTTCCAAAAAATTATAATTTATAATTATTTATAATTATTTAAAAAATTGAATAAGTTTCCCTTAACACATTTTTAAATGACATAATATACTACAAAGCAACGCTTCAAATACTCCTACATAAAGTTTCCGTGTTCCGTTCAATGATTAATTCAATGCCCGTCAGAATGCGTTTCTTACTATCCATTAAAAAAGGACACCTAAATGAAATTTTATTTATTTAATAATAATCTGTTTTAAGATGAGTTTGAAAATACAACCATCGGTATTTATCTGGTAAGCGAAGATTTTCTTACTAAAACGTTTTTAGACGAAGAATGCACAAGTCCGGTCTTAGATTGAAATCTTCTTGCTGTCACACCATCAGGGATCGTATTCATGAAGCTTTTCTCCAAACCCACAAACTCCCAGTAATTATTTGACTTTGCCATCTTTTATCATTATTAGCAATTTGTCATGAATACACAATGATTTTAAGGGTTAAGAAAATGAAAATTTTTACAAATCAGAGCAGCTTGACAAAATTTATTGGCATCGTCTGGAAGGAAATACTTGGTCTTCAATATCTAAGATCTCCTGCAGGCAGTTTTAAAGGATTAGCACACACCAGTAACTATTCATTTCTCCAAACCAACCCCAGCCTCATAACCTCAGTTATTTTCAATAAAGAATGCATTAAATCGATATCACATATGAAATCTTGATCATTTCCTACACGTCATTAATGTTTTAATGAAAATGTTGTGGAATAATCAGTCTTGCTGGACATTTACAGATTATGTTAACGCCTGCAAAGAGTACGCGAGCTTATTTATTGCATCAGCGAAATCATGGAGTCATCACACATATATGAGTGGTCTCCGAAGCTGCCGGTCTGTGACAGACAAAATAGCGATATTACCGTCAGGTGGTTAAGGCACCCGATGAGCACGCACAAGATGATGTTTATGTTTGGATACATGCTGAAAAATTTCTGTGAACTATATATTACCCCCAAAGGGAAATGATTAGCAAGAGACAAAACAAAATAACTGTTGGTTCTAGTTATCCAATAACCCTTTGTTAAAAATCTTAGTTATCGCTATGGATTTCAGATAATAAGTCAGTCCACTCCAAAACTTCCAATAAACTTAGCAAAAAGAAGCAATTTCCTTAGCCATGCGACAAAACAAAAACAAAATAATAATATTATAGCTACTGCATATCATTTAGTGAATTACCTATTGCAAAGGATGCTCGTTAATAAAATATATTAAAGATGGTGTGACTGTAACGTACAACAGATAAGATTGTTCAAAATAGCTCCTTAATTTTAGATAACTCAATTGATTAATTCTTGCGACTTTACATAAACTTATATTCTTTTAACTGGAGCATATATAGTACAATAAGCTGACCCTTAAGGAAATGCAATGGGTGGGTCGGTTATTAGAAAGTGACTAATTGGAGTTTGAAATGATTAATCAACAGTTGCTGTTAAACTTTTGCGTTTCTCACACTTGTGTTAAGTATTTTAACGGATTTTAACGGATTTAACGTATGTGTAAAAAAACCTGTAATCGGACAAAAACCTGTAATCGGGATCAATAGCAACCAGGAAAATGTCTAATGAGCGCAAAAATTTGAACTTTAAACTATTTCAGAACGGCTGGGTAGGATAACTATTACATTCATATCTTCTTTTCGTATTTTTTAGTTTGTGTTGTGCAAAAACATGGCGACTCTTTATATAAGAGCATTATGGCAGCCTTTTTAACTGAATAAATGATTTTAATGAGTTTTAATATTGGTTCGGTCTACCACCTTCTATTCTTCAATAAATATTACCTCCTGCGTGCCTAAGCTACCGGTTTGTACAATAAAATAATTTGTTCCTCCAGTTTTGCTGGCTTGAGAGCAAAAAGTAGATGTTTTATCTCTTAGTAAGATTTTTATGGCTATGTAACTCTATTTTATGAAATAGTAGATATTTTAAGCAACGGACAATTTGGTGTCTTATACAAAGTTAAGGAAGAAACAAACACTCCTTCTAAATATTTCTAATGGTTTTAAAAAACAAACTCATTAATATTCACAGGAATTGAACCACTCTATTCGTAGAGGAATTTAAATCCTTTCAGCGGTGTGAAAAGTTAAAATATTTTTTCACTTTAAATACTATTTAGTCAATTGCTATCATTTTCCTCATTTTTCTGTGTTACAGCTTTCAGTCCTTGAACAAATTGTAAAGTAGCTTATTCTGACAATCGTTATTCATGATAGCAAATTGGTTGGTGGAGAAGATTCTATTGCGGCATTAGTTTAAGAGACTTACTTTTACTTCAAAGTTTAATACTTGTGAAAAAGTTAACAAACCGACGGGTTGCTACACATACCTTTGCCATTTAAAGAACAGATCATGCATTCTTGGAAATATTTAAATAACAACTTGTGTGAATAAACACAGTGCAAACCGTTAAACCTTAAAAGGCTCTGTTTTGTTTTGGCAAGGGGGCAGTTACATTATTTTTTTCAAACTGAATGAAGGCAAATATACAATGATTTAAAATAATGTAATTAAATAAAAATATAACGCTTGCTTAAATGTGGGATATATTTCCAGCATGAATTTAGTCATATGCATGAAAGTTCGCCCGTTGTATGCATCATAGTCGCATAAACTTATGACGTAAATTTCAGGAAGTGTTTCAGAATCGGTAAAAATGGTAAAAATATTTTGTTTTTTCTTTTAATTCCATATATACTGGTGAATAAAATAGGAAGATTTGCGAGATCGCGAGCTTGGTAATAACCTCTTCGCTGTTTGTCTATAGGACAAGCATTTTAGCTGCAGGATATCGCTACCTGTCAAGTCGACATATTCGGGGCAGAATGAACAGCGTTTCCCGGCCGGATAGCAAACGGATTCGTACTTTTTTGTTTTGACTAAATTCATTTAGGATAATATGATATAAAGAACTGATAGTAAAAACTGGCAAAAATGAAAATTCCATTTTGCCAGAAACATATTCACATGTTGGTTATTTAAGGGGTTGAGTAATACCATGTCAAATAGCTTTTTGAAAACATCTCACGACGGCTTTTTTTAATTCGAAAGTGTGCATGTTGAAAGAAAATTAGAATTCTGATATTTTCCCTTCTAATTTCTTTATCATTCATCCCAACAATTGCAGTCGAAACGAACCTCTATCGCAAAAATTCGAAAGTACGAATTGGTGTATTAAAATAAGCCATATCACACTTTAGGTGTTTCGAATAAAGTGAGAATTTTGAATTTCAACTACGAGGGAACAAGATAAAAATGAAAGAAGTATAAAACAATGTTCGCAAACATAAAACATAAAAACGTAGAACATAAAAACTGAACTTTTAATAAAATTTCAAAATAGTATACGAGTTGTTAAAAACTCGATTGCTCTTTGGTGCAAGAGAAATCTGAGATTTAGGCGAAATTCCGCTATCATTTCTTTCATTTTACCATGTTATACTTAATCAAAATGCAGAAGTTTTGCTTAACGTCCATTCCTGTAATAGTAAAAGATCAGTAGGAATAGTGTTATTGGAGTTGACTTTGACAGCCTTAATATCAATTTTCAATTTTAAAAATAGGATGAAACCAACTCCTCTTTCAGAAAATGGTGATATTTTCAAAATTGGTCACTATCACTCATTCGTTTTTCTTGAACCTGCATTTCCAAAATAAAAGTGATTGAGTGATAGTAAAGAATTTAGCAAATAATATAATTTCTAGAAAGAGGGGCATCATATTAGTGGATTGCATCCTATGTTGGAATTCAAAAATCGGTAACAGCGTTGCAAAAGCCAACTCTATTAGCCTTAACCCTAACCCTAACTCAAGCGTTCATTTACCATTGTAGGAATGGACATTGAACATAAGTGATTGAGTGATAGTGACTACTTCAGTACATATCATCATTTCTGGAAAGAGGATCATCAAATTGGTCGATCGCATCCTATATTTGGAAAAAATTCAATAACAAAGTTTTAAAAGCTAACCCTAATAACTCAAATCCTAACAATTATTATACGGATCATTTAACATTGAAGCAATGCAGGTTTAAGAAAAGCCAATGAGTAATGGTGACCAATTTTAAAAATATCATCAATTTTTGAAAAGAGGAGCATCAAATTAGTCGCTTTCATCCTATTGCTGAAGCTGATAATTGATAGCAAGGCTGTCGAAGCCAACCCTAATAACTATAACACAAACCCTAATGATCTTTTACCATTACAGGAATGAACGTTAAGCAAAAGTGATTGAGTGATGGGAAAGAATTTGGCAAATAACATAATTTTTAGAAAGAGTAGCATCAAATTAGTGGATTGCACCCTATGTTTAATTGAAAAATCGATAACAGAGTTGCAAAAGCCAACTCTTATAGCCTCAACCCTAACCCTAACTCATGCGCTCATTTACCATTGTAGGAATAGACGTTGAGCAAAAGTGATTGAGTGATAGTAACTAATTTAGTAAATATCATCATTTCTGGAACGAGGAGCATCAAACTGGTCGGTCGTATCCTATGTTTGAAAAAAATTCAATCTATTGGATTGAAGGTGACAAAGGTGCATCGAGCCATTATGTTCCAGCAGAGTAAATGGCTGGCTAAATACTTAGTTGTCAGCACAGAGAAGAGAAAAGTGACAAACAAACATTTGAAAAAGAATTTTAGAAATTGATGAACAATATCATATTTGGTAAACCATGAATACGAACCAATGTAGAATTGAACCACAACGATAAACGTTTCAAAAATGTGGTGGCTAGGCCTGCGTTTCACCAATTTTACATTTTCAATTAGGATTTGACAGTAGTACGCTGCTTAAAAGCAGATCTGTTGCTGAACAAACCCATTCACTTTGGGTTTGCTATTCTGGATCTCAACAAAACCCACATGTATGATTATCATATGAAGAAGAATTATCCATAGGCAAAATTGCTGTTCAGTGACACATACAGTTGTGCTGTGAATATGATATACAACAGGATAGTCATCTTTTGATACAAGTGATAACACGGGTCAACAAAAAGTTTTTGTCAGTTACAAGAAAAATTCTATGTGATTTTAGTTAATTTTATCTTTTATCTTTAATCATAACTGATTTTAAATCTGTAGACAAAATTGCTCTCTCAGATCAGGTTTTAGAGTAATGTGATACCCTTTAATCGCCCGACTGACATTATTTGATTTTTGTCCTACACAACTTAACCGCTAAAAAGTAGATTCTAAGAGTACCTGAACTAAATACAGCATGTCTAGGATGGGTTGAGGACTTGCTCTATAGGTCGTTTCAGTGTTCCGTTCAGTGAAGCTACTGTAGTCTCCCATTATGTTTCAATTGAAGCGCCCCTTGTAACGTGTTTCCATAGCAGAAATATCACGGTGAAAACTCTCACCATGCTCATTGCTTAACGCAGCGAGGTTTGGCGAAAAAAGTCGAGGTGCTGTGCATTTTGAGTGACATTCTGCACCCCATAATTTGGTATGTTTTTTTAACATGTTCAACATAGTTCTCTGCTCTAAAATTACTCAGAAAATTCTAAACTACTAATACAAATGCTCGCCATGCTGAAAGCTCACTTGGGCTAAAATGTATCTTGAATTCCCCGTTTTGAATAGGACCCCACATTTTGGGCCTAACAAATACACCCGCTTTAAGTTTTGCATGGGATTATGCCCCCAATTTATGTTCAAGGTATTTAAAACCACAGCAGTTGTGTGTCATTGCTTTGACGTAGTTTTTATTAAGACCCAGTTTTATGTGCAGTGGTGGCAGAAATACCTTTTGTGGGTCAACAAGTGGCCTGTGTTTGATACTGAATCATCCTATCACATATTCTTCTCCAGTCTTTCACAGCATAGGGATTACTATCACCATGGCTGTTCCAAATACACAAAAACACATGTACTTTGTTATGTAGCTATCTGCGTTGGGCACTGGTCGTAAATTTTTCCGCAAATGTAACAAAAATTGTCTAGATTATTTATACTACGTCTCCTTTTTACGATTACAGCATTTGAACATCAACCTAAAAATACAGAAAATATATACACGGTTAAAAGACTGCCCATATACCTATAGTTTGGGTATTTCGGAGTAGGAGCCACCTTCTGTGGCAAAAATCCCAGCCAAATGCAGTAATTTTGAGCTCAGATTTGTAATCAGCGCCTCCAAATTACCTCAAGCCACATTCAATTTTCTTTGTAACATTTTGATTATTGACCAGTGGTATCCAAAGGACCATTTCCTGCCTTCCACTGTGAACGTGTTGGGAAAAATTAAAGATGAAACTGCGAGAGCAACCACTGAGGAGTGTATAAAGTTTACTGTATGGTGGGCACGAGAAACACACTGCTAAGGGTAGTATGTGCTCCTGTCAGAGTCGAATGACACATGCTCAATAAAAGGACGGTTTATTTATGGAAGAGCAGTCATATGTCGCGGGAAACATCATTCAAAGCCATAAACATCAACTTTTCTAGAGAAGACTGTGAAGGTTGGTCTGTCACCATTTGATGACAAGTGCTATGTATTGGATGATGGTTATACCACATTAGCTAATGGGCATTACACAGCTCATAGTCTAACTTTTAGAGCATGAATGCATGAGTTAAACAGCGCCTGTCCTCAGACATAGCACTTGTTCCGTATCAAACTGTTGAAGGGTGGATATTTCTGCAGTGAGTGAACAGCAACTGACATCTACAACAATACCTTCAGTAATACCTACAGCAAAGTCTTAGACAATACTAACAACAAAGTCTACAGCAGAGTCTGAGACAATACGTACAGCAAACCGTAAGAAATGCCCACAGCAAAGCCTTCGGCGAAGCCTATAACCAAGTCTGAGGCAAAGCCCATGACAAAGCATGAGTTGAAGCCACACCCTTAAAGGCGGCCACAGTTTAGAAAGATAAAAAGAGCTGCGTCCGCTTACAGCTACAATGTCAACGTGTACAAAGCAAAAAAAAAACAGAACTTAAGGTAGAGTCTACAGCAGAATTTATGCAACCTAAGGCTAAATTGCTATTGCCACTGCTGTAAAGTCAAAAGTTGATTTAAAATCTGCAAAGCCAAAAATTGTTGCTGTCAGTGCTGTAAATCCTAAGCATAAAGCTGTTGCCAGTACAAAGTGTATGAAAAAGATGAGTCGAGATGATTTACCCATTGTGCTACCTATCAATGAAGAAAAATATATTAAACTGGTGAAATTCCAACAGCGAGTGATGGTTAACATTGTTGAATATATCACGAATCATGCTTCTGGGAGGTTATATCCTACACAGGTGGGAATTTTGTTGTCATTGAAAGAATGGCAAATGTTGAAGAAGCAAAAGACCTGAGTGGATCATGTGCTTCAAAAGACTGATGAGTATAAATGATGCAGCATTCAACAACAAAGAATTCAAAAGTCCAACTATCTCTGGATTATTTGCGTGAACTTACAATCTATTTTTGTGAAACTTTCATTATCCTATCTCCTGAAGATGAAGCCTTGGCAAGTACTTGAAAGTTAACTTTGAACCAATGTACAATTGATACGTGAGTCAAAGAGAATTGACTTTACACCTAATATGTGGAGTATGATAAAGACTATGAAAGATTTAAATGAATTGACACTATCACATCATATAGATGTCAAAGTGATTTGACGTAATAAATACTATGTTAGTTTTCATAGCAGTTACAAACGGGGTGATAATATTCGCTGATGTTAACTATATTAATTTAAGTTGTTGTGAGTGTTCTAATATGATGTCAGAATTGTAACAATAAAGTTTTTCTGTTCTCAATTATTAATTATAGTTTATATCATATAAAAATGAATCAATTGTAAATATATTGATTTGTAAAATTGCTGTTGAATCAATTGTATATATTTGTGAATTCTTATGTTAAATAAAAAACAAACATGATTTCTTAAACTTTTATTTTTTCATTCTCAATAATTAATTGTAGTGTTTACATCATGTGAAAATGAATCAATTGGTTCTTGAAGTTGTTGTTGAATGCATTGTAAATATTTGTGATTTGTTATATTAAATAAAGCACACACACACACATGAATTTTCAGCTTATATTTTTTCCCAAACAAGACTTAACTATAACACATAGCATTATATAACTACAAACAATAAATAGCAAAAAAGATAATTATATATATTTATATATGTATATCAATACAAAACAAAAACGACACTTTTCTTTCACTGATATGCTATATGGTCTAAGAGTGAACTAACACCTCGCCAATAAAGACGTTCAATACCAAACTGTTGTAACTCTTCTTCATACACTGTTTTATTCACATAAACGTAATGTGTATCACCTGATAGAATTCTAGTGCAAATACCAACTTATATTTTTTCTTCAGTTTCAAATGAATAAATAGGTAACCGGGTGGTTTTTTCCTTTTAGCATCTTGACATGCCTCAATTAAAACAGAGATTTTCCTGGATACATTTGTCGAGCCAATGTATTGATCTGTTGACTATCCCTTGAAGTGAATAATGTAATGTGTATTTAAACTAATATTACATATTTCCTTTCAAATGATGCTCCGATTTTTATGACTACTTCAAACCCTAAACAATCTTGTTATCCGTTCATCACTATGACAGTTGTTTATGAGATCGTCAATAATGAGTAAGTCATTCTGTTTTGGATCGAAACGCTGTTCAGAATCCTCTGGAATGCCTTGATGAATGTCACTCCTTCCATATCTTTGTAAAAATTCTGATCCGCAGCATAGAATCATACAATATTATCAGAAAATGGTTGAATGACTTTTTGCTCAGTGAGTGATTTCACAAGAGACGTTTATCCACTGCCTGTTGGTCCAGAAACTAGAATGCAACGGATACTTCATAGCACTTGATTATCAGATTTCTTTATTAAACTATTAAATTTCTTTGGCCAGCCTAACCACTTGACAAATGATTTTTTCACACCTCGTCTTTTTCATGTCTTCATTTTTTGCAATTTTTCATTTTTTTTTTTGCAATTTTATTAAAATGTCTTTTGTAAGAGCTTGTATTCTTCTTATATAAATAACCATTAATATCTTCGTTTAGGGACTCTTTGACACGATACAAGTATATTCCTTGCTTCTAACAACAATGTGAGACAATGGACACGTCTTGCATCCATTTTATATAGTAATTGCTTTGAAATTACTATTTCAAGTGTGAAATGGGATCATGTTGGAAAATGTTAAGCTTTTAAATTTGGCTTTTTTTTATTGATTCCAATTTCAATTTATCAATGTGCATATGTTTCCACATTTTTAATTAAATTTTCTTGGTAATGTCTAATGGTGATAATGCATTTGGTAAGGAGCTATGAGGCTCGTAATTATAATTATAAACCAAGTCTTGTAAAATATCTGTATACCGATACTCTTGCCAATGTAGGAAATAGTGATACACAATTCCTTTAAGAGTACGTATGACTCTTTCAGCAAAGTTGGTTTTCGTCTCATTCATGGCAGCATATGTACCAATACCTTCGTTCTTTGGCAATTGCTTTGCGTATCTGTTCTTGCCATTTCTTGAAAGCTTTTTTGAAAGGCTTGAATGACACTTGTATGAGATGTACTCACAAGTATTTGGAAAAGACATCTATAACGATTAATAGAAATTCATTGCTTTCATTATGTTGGCTACATCTGCCAAGCCCACTTCCCACATATCATCAACACCACGAGTAATGATTCGGTGTCTTTTAAATTTGTATTTCACTGGTTGAATTAAACTAAAGGCATTTTGCTCTTGCAACCAATTTTTCACAATATGTCACAGAATATTTTGTTTTGTTTCAGTATTCTGTATAGCTTAACAGGTCCTGCGAATGCACATGGGATTTCAGGTTTAAAGTAAGTATTGGTGAAGTAGTTGCCCACGCTGTAATAATAAGTCGAAATAAAACTAATTATTCACATAACAAAACTTTTATTGACAGGTAAGTATGAATAATTTAACCAATATTTTAACACTTCAGAGAAAATCCTTTAAAGGTTTTGTTATGCATTACAATTCATACATAAAAACTTAAATGTTCTTCAAACATTCTGAACTACATATATGCACTTCAAGTCGTCCATTATTGAAAGTGACAAGCTTTCATATATCCGTCGACATTGTGACATCATCGTCATAATGTAAACTAATTCTAGCAGCCTCATCAGGTCAACTGCCCAACTGGTATTGGTATTGATGAATTCTGTTTCAATGTCATAGATATTCCGTGGCAAATCCAGTTGATCACATTCACTCAAAAACATTTGATGAAAAGATTTTTTTGAATTTGAACACAGCTTCCCAGTGTTTATGCATATTCTTTACTTTCAGAACTCTGTTTATAGATGGTTTAGGGTATTACTGTCCATCTGGTTTCTATTCTATTATTTTAAGTTCTTTTTTTTTGGCTTGTGTTCGGCGGAGTTTTGTATTTTAATTAGGGGCATCAGTGTTAAATCATGTCTCTTTATATTGTGTATATTAATGCGGAAAAGTGTTGTGAATAAAATCCAGCCAAAATCAAGACAAAGTTTATTTAATGGTTCCCAGTTTCCAATACCCTTGAGGTAATTATAAGGATTTTGTTGGTAAATAAAATCCCCTAATTACAGCAAGGGGCAGTCCTTGTTTGTTATTCGGGAACGTTCATTGGCTGATAAATAATGTGAGTGGCGCATCGTGTGGATCTGCAGGCTTTCTCCTGAATGAGAACTCACTTTTCGTGTAGCGCGCCAGTGTTAAGACGGAGATAGTTAAAATGTTATAATCTGAATTACTGCATGTATATAGCTGTTGGTTAGAAGGCTTACGGGTTAAAACTCAGGATTTAGAGTTACTGGGATTTATAAAGCGTCCCACCCTCCCGCCCCCTTTTCACGGTATGTACAACTATGTCAAGGACGGAGTTTTGTATTTAAATTAGGGGCATCAGTGTTAAATCATGTCTCTTTGTATTGTGTATATTAATGCGGAAAAGTGTTGTGAATAAAATCCAGCCAAAATCAAGACAAAGTTTATTTAATGGTTCCCAGTTTCCAATACCCTTGAGGTAATTAAGAGGTTTTGAAAACACAACGTTAATATAGTTGACTTTGAAGGCATCATCCAATACCTCTCAGTGTCTGCGAAGAAGGACTTGAGATGTTGACATGTTTCACTGTTCTTCTATAAAACCATCTGTTAAATAATCCACCACGCCATAGTGCACCCCTACAGTAGTACGAACAAAGTCAAATGCAGAATCAGAATCAAAGTCCTCTGCGTCTACTTTTCCAGTTTAATAACACTCTTCAATAAACTTGCTTTGTAATTCAGTTCTGTTAAGGTTATAGTGCGCGAAGTCCCTAAAAGCATCTAAGTGCCAAAGTTGTTCTTCCCCTAATCCAAAGCGAGTGAGTTCATCAATCATAAAGTCTACTTAAATCCGTTTGAAAATAGTATTTATGTTCAAAAATACCAAACAGTTATTTACAAAAGCCCGTCTTTACTGCTTAGTCTCTACTGAATATATGATTATGTACCTAATCTGAAAGTTCATTTATAGTTTTATAGTGCTACTGTTCGCTAAAACATTTTCTTATTTGGTATTTGCTCATTAGTTTTTTCCTTGGTCAGCTGAATTGGTATTTTCACATTATGGCACTTCTTACATAATTCATTAATTAGAAGACCGGAAGATGTTGATGCAGGCTCGCCGAATAATGCACTGTTTATTTGTGTCATTACCACCAACAACGTTGCCCAGTCCTCATCATTGAAGTAGATGTAGTAAGTATAACAAAAAGCTAATATAGCGCCTATGGTTGTAGGTAATCACTTCTATGCGCTTGACATTTTTTAAGTATAGTTTGTAGCCGATGTTGCGAAGCTTCTACAAGTTGTTATTCACATCCTTCTAAAGGGAAGCAGATAATACAATCCATTTGATATTTCGTATGGTTCTGATGAATTGACCAAACTTTCCATCTTCAACCCTCACAGTTAATGTACTGCTGATGTTGAATTCTTATTCCTTTATTAATGTCCATACCTTCTCTTTGTTAATTTAACAAAGACGAGGTTCTGGTGAATACTGTGCTGCCAAATGGTTGAAATCGGTCTAGTAGTTCTAAACTTACGCGCTGTTGAAGTTGGCATACCATATAGCTTTGTAGGGGGTCCAGAAATGAAAAATGATCAGCATAGCCAAAAAGTACAACTATGCCAAAATCTTAATTTCCCGCCTATGAAGGGGGCGTCGGAACGTGGCATGACTGACAGTGCTATAGAGCCCTATGTAAGCGCAGCGCTCCAGGCGATGGACGCCACAATCAACAGATTTCTTAGAGATTGGTCTGTGCCCTTGGTCGGTAATATCAGTTTTTCTCTATCAGTTTTGTCAATGGTATCTAAAAGTCCCATAAGACTTCTAGACAGGCTATCCAGAAATTACATCCAAAAGTCTCGTCCATAGCCTACTGTTCAGGGGCTCGAGAAATCTTGCCACCGATGAATGAACTCCAAAGGGGCTCTTCCTGTGCGTCATTTCCAGCCTTGTCACTTCGGTCTAGGTCTAGGTTGAGCTTCGCCCGTTGCCAAATTTGCCTTTTACAGCGCTTGCTGCTGCTTGAAGGACATGCTGCTGGGCTACACATAGAGGTATGGCAAAATATCGTACCGAAAGTTTGTCAGTCACGGGCCGAGTCCAGAGGATTGTTTCAACTAAATACAAGCCAGGAAAGGTTTCGCTCTCTTTCACTCAGACAGTCAACGAGCCATAAAACATATGCCAGCTACCGTTTTAAAAGAAAATGAACAAACCGTGGCTTATAAATAAATCTTTAATTTTAAAGTAATGTCTGTCTTAGATTTGGTACCAAAATATAAAGTTTTGTCTAATTTTACCATTATATACTCATGATAGGATAGTTCATTCTCTGCCTGGATACTGAGATTTAGTGAAGAGTGTTCAAACTATGACATGGTGTCATAGACCTCATTCATCCAGTTTAAAAAACCGCTTTATTTCATACCAATAAGTAGAATTAAAATGTCAAATATTGACAAAAATTCTAACAAAAACGCAAAAAAACGCTGCATGGAAACAGCATCGTTAAGACATTGGCCTTAAGGGTAAAATACAGCACACTTACAGCATACACATGATATAACTGAGCGCCCAATATACATAGTTGAAACACCAAATTGTCCATTTTTGCTGATAAAATGCAAAAGGATCAGCTGGGCGTGCTATAATATGTTTCTAGCAGATTTGATCAGTTTATCACTACCTATTCGAACAGCATGGCAAAAATGGAAATAGAGAAAAGTGCAATGTACAATTTCAATACATTATAGGGATTGAAAATCCATAATTAATATAAAGACCTTGTCTTAGACCAATGTAAAGATAAAGACAGTGTTGAAAAACGCTAAAACATAACTGGAAAATGCAATTCATGGTACATTACTAAATTAAATATAAAATTCAAAGAAAGGATAGCTTTTAGTGTCATTTGTCTGTTATTCCGTTCGATGCGTTCAATTTTTTCTTTTATGTGTTTGCCCTTGATATGTCTAAGTGATGTAAATGAGTGAGTGGTTATGATGTATGATGAAAAAAGACAGATATTCCTTCGTATATTTAGAGCATTCAATGCTGTGCTGGTTGAGATGATGCAACTAAGTATGAACACGTATTCTGATGGCATTTTGGGATGAAAATGTTAACAGAAACATATTAACACTGCAAATGATAATCCTTTGTAATTTCTTTAAAAATTATCGATGCCCAAATCCTTCAGATTGTTAGAGACATGTCTTTGCAACCAAATCGTCTACAGAAACTCATTTCTGCTCATGTTTCAAAAATCAGTATTTACTAACCATTGAAATGTCAAAATGCAATACAATACATAAAAAAGAATATTTCAGTATTCGAAAATTGAGAAAGTTGGAAGACACTGATTCGATTAAATAATAATTATTTTTTAGTAATGTTCACTCAACATTGGGAAATCAGAATATTCACATAGTTGTTGCATCGAATTACTGAAGATATGCCTTTTCGCTAACATTAATACATGGTGTGTATTGATGATCCTTCAAATATCATCTTTTGATTCTTGTAAGGGACGGTTGATGAGTCAAAGCTGGTCAATATAACGCCCTTTGGAGAGCGTTCAAATGTCAGTGGTATTTCAGTGAGTACATAAACATCAATATTCAGAAGAATTGTGACAAAAACAGCAGTGCAATCTTTTCTAAAGAAATGCTAGTTCTGAGACAATGTGTTACTGTGCATAGCCATTTTAAAGATTTTTCATCAAGTTTTCAATGACCTTTCACATGTGTTTGCGAAAAAAGCGTATAAAACAGCGCAATATCCCTTCTCGTATTCTCTTTAAAACGTAGCACCAGTGACGCATACAAGGAGATACTAGTGTTATAGTGCACTGACTTTTTAGGCACATATAATGGAGTAAAAACAAAACAGTAATTTAATATCTATTTAGTCATAAAAGCTAAATTTAGAACATAGCGTTGGCATGTGAACATTTATGCTCAATATTTACACTCCTTTATTAGATTTCACGTGAGAATTCATAAAGCAAAGCGCTTGACGTTACTTTGACACAGGGTGCGGTAAAGGTAAAGGCCACGTTGCATTCTCCGTGACAAGCCTTTAGCAAGAAACTGTAAGCAACGTAAAACACCTCTACTAATCCGCATACAACAGCTATAATTATAAATTGATATGTTTCTTAAAGCCTGAGCAATGTTGGATTTTAAAAGGCGTTGGAGCGTTTTTTGCGTAAGTGCTATTCTTATTGGCTTCTTTATGCACTACTTGCCACAACACAAAGTCAGCTTCCACAGCGAATATCCTATAAAACAAACGAATGATTTTGCTACTCAGATTAACAATTTAGACTTTTCAAAGAAGAAAGACAACGATTTTGAGGAAAAAATTATCAAAAATGTCTCAAATGTTGAGAATGAGCCGAAACAATTATTGAATAATATTTCTGTATTATCATTTAGTGAGAAAAAGCAAAACAATAAAAATAACAACAAGAACAATATAGATACCAAACAGCAAATGACAGACAATCAAACCAAAAACTCAGATCCTAATCCTCGCCAAAAGGACAAGCAGGTTGACAGGGTAAATGCTACGACCTCTCAAAGTAGAGGAAGACAGGCAAAAGAGATAAAAAGTAAACCTTCAGATTTAGCCAGAAGAGTGAAGGAAATAAATAGCATGTTATTTCCTTTTTGGAACAAAATTAAACTAATTACACAGGAGTTGATGACATCTCAAGGTCAGATTAAAACAAATGATAAAATGGAATTACTACTTGAAAACTCGACGACATTTTTTGAAGAAATAAGGAAGTTTTCCCACTCTTCCCGAATAGTGCCGATAGAAGTTAAAATGTCTGACATTGAACCTTATTTATTCAAATATGAATTTCCAATAACGCGTGACGTATGTGATTTAACTGGCTCCGAATTAATTGATAAGGGTCCCCTGTTAAAATATAAACACAAGGACAGGTTCAAACCATGTCAGTCAGACAAGGGTGTCGGTTTATGTCCTGAGGTATTTGATTGGTCGAAATATAGGCCATTAATAATTGACAACAAGCGGCAATGGACTTATGTTAGTGTCGTCAAATATGGTTGCATAACTAATGTAGGGGATTATTATAATAATGAATTTAAAGTAATAAGTGTGAAATGCAACCAGCCCAAAAGCAGTTCATTTATAAAACCACCAACGGCTAAAGCCATATTTAGTATTAGCCAACATTACGGGGCAGCATACGGTCACTTTGTGTCTGAGAATTTGCCTAAGTTAGCACCTTATTTAGAATTTCTACGCGAAAATAAACATATCAAAATACATTCGCCGATAAATGATGAGATCTCAAACGTTTGGTTTTCTTCTTTTGGGATTAACCCAGATCGGATAATAACTGGGAATCACTGTGCTGACATCTTATACGTGCCACGTGGAACAAGGTGTGGAATGCCCAGTGCTTTTGAAGCACAACTGCTATCACTTAAGCTTCGGCAGGATAACCCTGTTCGGCCCATGTCCTCGCGCCGCAGCATTCTCTTCATTGAAAGGACCCAATCACGCGCAATGGGGGACCGCAGGAAAATGCTAGAACTTCTAACCAGTTTGGCCTCTTCACGAAACATGACGGTAGACGTATTTTCTGACTCTGCCTTACCTTCGTTTCAAGAAACAAAAGCTATGTTCAACCGTGCTTTTATGATTTTTACAAACCATGGAGCAGGCATGGCAAATATGATAATGTCACAACCAGGGACTTTAATCTTTGAGTGTACAATATATGATGGATTCGCAAACTGGAGCCTTGGATATTTTGCGAAGATTCTTGGTCATAAGTTTTTCAGTTACAGAAGTAAAGATTGTATGACCGTTAAAGCCGAGGAACTGATGGTACACGTTGAGCCATATTTAGATCTACATGCAGATATTGTTTCTGATACGTGTCCATTAAAACATTGATTAATGTAAAAAAATTGTTAGATTTTTTTTCTTGGCATGTGGACAATATTGAGTTAAAAATTATCATTTTAATAAATGATTAAATAAATACAAGATTTTGCTTCACTATGTTTATAGCACTTTTGTCTTCAATAACCAAAATAAACAGACATCTAACTTCTGAAAGCTAATGCCCCAAATCTCTTATTTTACACCTTCCCCTCGTTGAACCTTTAAAAGCTTAGGATATTATCAAAGCTTGCTGTTCAAGTTCACTGAAATGCTGTAATGTAAAATAATCAGCTATTAGAACGTATACATGCTAGAACTAAGACAACCCGTGCGTTAATTATTTAGTACACAGCTGTAACTGTATCGAAACATAGGTCAATCTTGGAGGTTTCACTTTCTCTAATTGTCTCAAAAGTTATGAGTGCCAAAGCGTGATGAGGGAAAACTTGATTTTCGCACAACACAAAGTTATTCGATTGATCTTTTTACCAGTGACTTCGTTGATCTGACAAAACGTGATTTCTTTGATCTGACTAACATTGACTTGATTGATCTGACCAACTGTCACTGTTTTGATTTGAAGAACAGTGTCCAGGCTGATCTGACTATCTGACTTGGTTAATCTGACGAAAAGTAATTTGGTTGATCTGACTAACAATGACTTAGTTGACCCGACAAACCGTGATTTTATTGACCTGACTAACAATGACTTCGTTGATCTAATTAACACTGAGTTGGTTGGTCTGACTAACAGCGCTCTGGTTGATCTGACTAACAGTGATCTGATGGATCTGGCAGCTTATGACAGCGAAAAATAAAATTAGAACACTGTAGAGAATACATGTAATTCTGACGGGGTAATGAGGTACCCGAGTTGGAACTGTCGCGGACTTCCAATGGATTAATAAATGACATATTCTGCTTGTTGATGTGTTTTCTGCCTGTAATGGAACAGTTCGTTATTATCAGTTATTTCGCATACAGCCATAGCAGCATCGTTGCTCTATTAGTGCGGTCTGCTCCAAGAGTTCCATTAATCTACTACACTAGTCGTTGGTTCACTCCGAAAGTGACACGGAATACGTTGTTTATAAATCACGGGAAAGCACTGGCAGTGTCATAGATATGCTCTTGTAACTGCCTATACAGCAAATTGCAACATGTCTGATTAAAGAAAAGGCCTGAAATTTCATGCTATTATTTAATTTATTATGAATTGCGGTAGTTTAGTTATAGCATTCATAAATTATAAAAATAGTTTTCGTCGAAAAAATCTTTAATGTTACCTGGGACTGCTATAAAATTGCTTTTACGTTGTGGAAAGATTTATGGCAAGATTGCTCACAAGTGAGAATTAATTTAACTCTCAAAATAGTGTGAATAAACAAAATAGTAGCATTAGCATTAATAGTAGCATTAATATGTGCCATATATAGCCATGTAATAAATATTAACAAATCTTGCGAGGCATTCACTGCCTCCAATACATTTTGAAACAAACAACAGAACGGGCACTTAAAAGTGGTTAACTATACCTGCGATATATTAGACTAATCACACTTTGTAAAATGTGTAGTGATGGAAGAGTTATCGCGAAATTATTGGTTAAATCTTGAAAAAAGTTTTAAAATAGCATACGTATTGTTTAAAGCACGATTGATCTTTGGTGCAAAAGAATTTGAGATTTAGGTAAAGTCTCATTATTATATATATTTTTTTGCCCTTTTAGTTCGCAAAAAGTCATATTTTTGTGCATAAATTGTGATTTGGTTTACTAAGCTTCAAAATTTCTTAAATGCATTTAATCTTTATCAAATAAACAAAGAACCCTTTCTGTCGTTGTGTTTTATGACTTAAAAACATGGAATACTCAAAACAATCGCTCTGTGATGCGCCTATCAGTGAATCAGAGTTAGGCCAAAGACTGTCTCCTGAAAAGTAAGTGCTCAGAAGGAAAGCTGAGAACGGGCTTGGTGTATCACCTAACAAATTGAATAGGAATTGGCACTTAAGAACAATATACAACGTCATCTTTTACACGAATTTTGCTGACAGAAAATCAATAATTTCACCAAAAGCAGCTAAAAAGAGAGTTGTATCTAACTCATGAGGAAATGGCAAAACTCTTTCTTACTTATTAGCAGAAGGTTCACAGACAAATTGTAACCTAAGATATACACAGAGTTAAAAGTGATATCTAGGTTATTAAATAAAATCGATGACTTCTTGATATACAGCCCAAAACATTCATGCTGTATATTTTGCCTCTTATGCCATGCAATCACCAAATATTGGCATATTTTGATAACTTTTTTATTGAAATACTAAGCTATTTATTTAATTTATTTGGCTAATGTTTCTGGTGCATACCGATTGCATAACCATTGTTCAGAAATGTTTTCCATGTCTCGTAAATGGTACGTCATTGCTGAGCATTGTTATTTCTAATAAATTGCAATTAAATATTTTATTTATAATGTCCAACCAGCTTTATAAATGATTACTTTTAGTGCAAACTTAAAATGTGTTTTACCTTTTACTTCAGTCTAAAACGTGGTATTTATTCTCAGTCATCTACGAAATGAATGCCTAAAATTGTGATTTAAAAATTAGAATTAACAGATTTATTTTCATGTTGTAGACATCAATTTGAAATATTTGAAGACACGTCTATAAAATTGAAGCATTTCAAAGTATAAAGCATTTATAACAGAGGGGGCAGCTCCGTATTCTCATCTCTGGTTTATTGTTCTTTAGGCAGCAAATAATAAAATGTAAATATTCAACAAAGCGAAAATATAATCAGAGTTAACCAGGCTAATATTCTAATATATTTAGATTTAATAATTCAACTCAATAGTTAGTTATTTAAGTTGCTAACATGGCGTGCGCGTTTTGTAACCAGTCAATTGGCTCCTTAAGCCGTAGTTCATAGTTAAACAAGATGGTTTTTGTGTTTCGTATAAATTAAAATCAGTAAATGACCATTACAATCGTACTTAGGCAATTGTTTTTAAACATGTAACATGAAGGATTTTGTAATAAGTGAATGAACAGTAAACAACATGATTGCATTAAGTGTCTATGTGATTTATGCTCGACATTTCGATTCCGTCAAGATTTCTAGGAAAACATCAGTGCCAGAGAGAGACGGGGGGGACAGAGAGAGTGAGTGAATGAGAGACAGAAAGAGAGAGAGAGATACAGAGAGAGAAAAAAAGAAAGAAAGAGGTAGGGACGAAAGGAGAGAGAGAAAGGGAGGGAGTACATAGCTGAAATCAGAATTCCTTTGTTAAACCGGCCTTTCATTTATAGAAAAATGTAATTGAAACAGAATGGTAAGAGTACAAAATAATTTTTCTATTCGTTCTTTGTCTAGACTGCTTATAAGGCCTGATTTTGCCATAATTTAATGCATTCGTTCGATGTCGCTTATTGCCACGATTAAGTACAATATATGTTGAACATCTCCTGTGGAACGTGCTTTTGTCGGCAACTATTTAGCGTTTGAAAACAGGATGGCCTATAGAAATATATATAACAGAAATATATTAGAAATATGATAGAAAAGTATATAAAACCCAGCTATTATAGCTCTAATGATATTTGAAGTCTAGGTGAAATTAGAAAATAAATGCAAGATACTTGTAGGCTGGTACAAGATAAAGGATCTAATATTACAACTCTAAGGATTATTGTTGCTTAGCATCGGGACTAAGCGTTAGCAACACTGATAACGCAAGCGCTTTTGGCGTCATCCTAATGATATACCTCACATAGAGATGTAGCTATTAGATACAAAGTGAACTGAAGTGAAGTACGACAGTTTTTTACGAACAACATACATAATCTGTCAAAGTAAAATCGCTGCTACAATTTCTACCGTAACATCCCATCTTAGAATCTTATGGGGCAAGGCCCTAAATTTTACAATGAAACTAAATTTAGACATAAGTTTGTATCTCATGTGTGTACACAGGATTTCATATTTACAGCAGCTTCAATTCAAATGGACATTATAAAAGATTTACTTTTCTTCAATACTGTGATTAGCTTACAGTTGGCTTTAGTCATTAGTTAGCTTTAGTTATTAGAAATGCGTATCTTTGTATTTCTGGTGTACATAAATGTACTTGCCAGCCGTGACACGTGTCACCCGTGTGCTCACTGAACCTAACCTATCTTGTCTACCGTAACACGGCAAACATGACATACACCATTTGTACAAGCTCGCAAGGTAGCCATGGAAACCGGAATATGACACCTTGTACAATATTGGGTCACATGAACACTTAATATAGGGCAAGATAGTCATAAACAAAACTACTGATTCGTTATTAATTATACGCGTTGCCTTATGGTTAATTGAAGTAACGTGTAGGATGTTAAAAGGCAAATGAAATAAGGTAAGATTAATAACAAGGAGTAGAATTGAACGAAATGTCCGCTTTTCTACCTGCATTTCATCTGACCATTCGAATCTGGAAAGGCGCCTCTTTAGCGCTCGTATGCTTCTGTGTATGCGTAAACACACAATGTATGTGCCGATAACTATAACTTGTAAAAAGCACACGCTAGTTGTGGACACAACACGTGATATCATTTCGATTACGGATGATTTTCTAGCAGAACATTTCCAGTTAATTGCGGTGGCTAATCCAATGCTTGATGTTACAGCTATTACGGCGTAGAAGAACCAAACGCAAATCAATAATATACGAGTGTTGTGTTTACTGACCCGTGTTGGAAAAACAAGAGGGTGGCAAACAGCAATGTAATGCACTACGCTAAATCCGAACAAAGTTGTGCAAGAAATTAAGCCAAACGCTGTAGAAAATATTAATGCAAGCGTCATAACGAAGATCATTTGACATAGGTCGCTCCCTGAATTTACCGAGTTACGAGTAAACAGTAATATATTGTTCGATATCCATGATGTAACACAAAATAATGCATTGACTAAAGTAAGGTTTTTAAACAATGCATAGTAGGCATAATGCTGGTGTTGCTGATGACGTGACAACGTAAAGGCAATTATGTTAATTAGTGTCGCGATTCCAGCAAAACAACTGCCTGATGCGATCCGGTGCATCGATGTATAATGATCAAAAAATGAATTATTAATATCATCATCAGTACTTGTATTTGAAGTAACATTTAGTGAAGTATTTGAATTCCAATAAGATACAGTTATTAGCTTATCCATATATAAAATCGAGATATGTTGCATGCAGCAGAACAAGATAATTTGTAGTTTAACTTATGGCAAAACCATTCCAGGTGATTTGATTACAGTTAAGTAACGTTAAAAGATTATACGAATTGTTTTATTGAAAATTAAAATATCAGTAATATCTGTTGTTACTCTTTAAAACACCATTGTTGGTTGTATCCAAGAAAAATCTGCAAAATAAGTCACATTTCTTTCTTAAAAAGTAAGTGAACGTCACGTATTCCTGTAAGATGTCAATTAAACTGTAGTCATTTGTGAACAACCATTCAGGTCCTCACTCGCTAGGTTCTTTAAAGTACGTTTGCTGTACTCTTTTCAGTAGCCTATCAGTAATTAAAGTTCCTGCAACTCTGGAGATAAAATAATTCCGAAAGAACATAAGACACAGTAAATTATACGTAATTGTTTAGTGCAGATCTACAAGTTGGTTAATTAGCAGTGCCTGACAAGCTCCTTGCGTTACGTATACAATTGAATGCAACTGAATGTTTGAGTATATAACTACTCTCTCATCCAGGATACGCTTTTGCAAGCGATTCAGTGACAAGAATGCTCTTAGGCAGAAAGGTCGTCTGAGCTTCTGAGGAGACACTGATCATTGTCAGCGCTTGTGCTTTTCACATCTCTCCGTGGACTCTTGCAAGTCTTTTTACAGACATTATCTTGACGTTATTTTACTTTTATAGAAGTAACTGAATTATTTTAATTCACGTTGTTAAAGGAAGTGTATCACGTGATCTTACACTAAGTGATTTCCACCTTCTCTTAAAAATGGAAATTTGCTCGAAATTAAATTCAAAGAGAAAAATATTCATGAATTACTTCAGCTTGTTGCATTAAAAATCTGTCAACTCAGAAAATACGTTGATTGTATCCATGACAATTTTGGCTTCTATTTTAGACACGTGACAATAATGATTTGAACTTAAAATAAACAGCTTTATTTCATATTGATTTATTTGCTCTGCGTATACGAAAAATGATTTTTCAATCATGCAATTTTTTAAAGAAATATATGTTTTTATACAATGGAAAAAGTGGTACAAATAACAATCACATAAAATAGCTGGCAGATGCTATGCCCATCTCTATATACACATGTGTGCGAACAAACACCCGCATTGCGGTTATCACACGAACACATATATTAAAAAACTGTCGTAACGAGTTTACTGGGTTTATTTAAAAATATTCTCTCAACTAAACTCGAAAATTACTTCACTGCCTAAAACAAATTCAACCAGTATTTCGTAAGGTTCTTAATCTTAAAAGTAAGAAATTAATATAAATTAGTGTGCACTGTGACAAAATGTAAGAAGAGTAAGTGCTCTTTAGTGTAGCTTAGTGTAGACGCCTCCCATGGTAATGTCGTCCCTGAATGGAATGTTTCAGGAAGCGAGCTCCAGGAAGGCTGCTGACAGGTTAACTAATGATATTTGAATTTATGGCTTATTGACAAAGTGAAAGCCACAAAGATTACTCCAATATAATGCAATATCACTACTATTTTTCTTGAACTATTTATTGTATTGTCTTTCATTGCCACACTAATTAAGGTAATTTAAGATATTTCTGTTCTAGTGTGGTTTAATCTCAGCCAGTCACAACATTCGTCCTAGGGAATAAGCATACAAGCTTTTATCGGTTACATATGCCAACGCGCTCTCTTTTTAATAAATAAAGAATAAATAAATAAATAAATAGATTCTCAGATAATCCCGTTTTGTGATACGCTTTTATGGTATATTCGTATATTTGAAGTCAATATTAATTAAATTAAGTTGAAAATGCGTGGAAAAAATCTGGGATGAAAGATATTGAATTGTTCAACGGTACCTGTGGTAAAGTTACCCCATTGCAATGACAGTTGAATATTTGTGACGTTACACCATGATTCTTATCATGTTATAACTTTGTCTTTTTCGGCTACTCGAGTAACGTTGGCTATTATCCAACTGCAGATACCATAACAAAGCAGCAAATCTAGAATATAAGAATCTATTTTTTCCAAGTATTGCCAATAAGCAAATTTTAGCTCACCAAATTTAAAAGGTAAGATTTTGTTTTTATTAAATAAAACATTACACAGAGATAGAGATTTTTTGGGCCTTTTTTGGCATGAAACATATAGCACTGAAAATATGTGTACAGTGAACTTAATCAAAGAGTTGGTTACAGGGTTGATTTGGTAATCCCAAAGACCTTGGTGCGACTCCTGCTCGGGTGGTTAAGGAGCAGTGACTTTCTCGCCGTTTGCCTTGTCCATCACAGAATTCACTTTATAATAGTGCTTGAAATTAATAATGTTTCATTTTGACAGAAATTTTACTCCAAAGTTTAATGTGTTGCTTCACTGCTAACGAAATTATTTTCTCGTAATCCAGGTTATCACAAAGAAGTACAGTAGCATTCGCAGTTTCCAACTCAGACATCATCTGAAACTGCTGTAGTTTTTTTTTGCTATTTTAATGAAAGATGTCTTAACAAAGAAATAAAGTTACACAAATGAACTCTGTTGTTAAAGTAAACAATTACAGTCTATATTTCCTGTTTCACAAATAAGCAGACGACTTATCTACACCTCCACAAATAGGAAATTTCATAGACGACTTTTATAAACCCCACGCAATACAAAAAGTGGGATTACATTAACCTGAGAGCCAGTTTTTGATAGGTCCTTTATATTCTACGTGATTTAATCTTTATCATAGACTCCAGTGGGAGCTTCAGCGTCAGAAAGGCTTACAAAATTGTGTTAATTAT
This sequence comes from Protula sp. h YS-2021, assembly GCA_949752745.1. Lineage (NCBI taxonomy): Eukaryota > Metazoa > Annelida > Polychaeta > Sabellida > Serpulidae > Protula > Protula sp. h YS-2021. Next base: position 26,591,929 of record OX457033.1, on the reverse strand, counting down.
CTTGTCATTTGGTCACACGGGAAAGTAAATGCGCATCAAGTACTTTTAATATTTGTAGAAATATATGTACATGAACAAAATTAACTTGACATATGTATAGTGTAGAATTATGTTTACTGGATTATTAAATAACAGCTGAAGAACATGAATCATCTCTTGTACCCATACGTCAACCCGGAATGTTAAAAGTATGTTTACCTGATTAAAAAATGGTAATAAATATTTCAAAGTATCACATAATTTACATTTTTGAAAATAAAATTGCAGAATTAAGAATCAAGACTTGGAAAATGCTATAATCTGATTGGTCTCAACAATTTTGGCAATATTGACTGGAAAGCATTTGTGATCAAACTGCTAGCTAAGTCATATCATAACGCATACACTGGCATATATTTGGAGTTGAAATGACGATATAATTGACCCATGACGAAAATGGTAACCTTAAGGCTGTGCTTGAATTTTTCCATGAAGTGTCAGTTTAAAGCTTATTTCCATATAGGGGACAAGAATCGGGGTGACATGAAAAATCACGAAATACTGTATCAAATATGGATGGCATTTATTATAATACCCTTATTTCATTTTGACGAGGACAAATAGAACAATATTATTAGAGAACAGAACAAGTATTCTCGGCTGAGGGTTATTATCGGTCAAATAACATAAAAGTGTGATATGAAACAGAAGAATATTAGTGCAATCCGCATAAATATAACGTATCCATTAGTTCACAGAAGATATTTTGAGAAAAAATCTTTAGCACTTTACACATGTAAATACCTTGTCTTTTCGTGCTTTGTAAAGACTGTCTATGTATGTAAATACGTTGCCTTAAGTTGTAAAGACTATTTTCCAATTGTAAGTGCATTCCCATACTTCAAACACATACGCAATACTTCAGGAACGTAGAAAAACTTAGTGGAATGTTTGCAGCACCCTGCGCTTATATTGTGCTCTTTTGAGTTTTGTTTCATATTCATCAAGTAGTTTGTTTATGTAGAATATTATTTGTCAGTCTTTCCTGAGTGATCTTTCCTAAAATGCCAAACGTTGTAAGCAATGACTGAATCACTGCTAAATAGTAGAGACGACTGAAAAAAATAACTTCGATGATAATTAGTGCTAAAACTAAATCTGTAAGCAAACACTTTATAGAATATTGCAAAAATTAGTAACTTTGGATGTCTATTTTATTACGTTTTATTACTACTTTTGGAATCGTTTAAAGAGAATAATACAGTAAACTGTTTATGCAACCTGGCAGAGAAGATTACTTTTGGGGCCACAAAAATACAAAGATTCCGAAACGTTTAATAATATTTGTAGGAATAAATATTTGTTTGTTACAAATTATGCTAGTTTGCCAGTTACATTAAAACACAACTTTTTTCCGAATTTAAAATAACAACTCCGATGTAACATTAAAAATATTTAGGAAAATTGACAATTTATGTGGGCGTTGAACAGAAGACGTTGCAAAGATGTCCAATATACAGTTCAAAAACCTAGTGGTGTATCTCGCAGGAAATGGAATAGCTTTTACTATATATTTGTGAAAAATTATTTTTATGCATATCCTGCGTTACCGGAAGGACCAACGCGAACTTTGACGGGGCAATGACCATTATTCCTTAAGCCTGTCAGAAGGTCACTCTCTCGGCGTCTGCATAACGTCGGTAGGGAGATTTTTTCAGTTGGTGGTTGAGTTCCCTTTCTTCTCATTTAGACAACTACAGAAAAATACCACCTCTGCAAGTTTTAGTCATACTCGGTATATATAAATTTGCTTTTGTCGGCAGTGGAGAGATAGCTTGTACTATTAGCTATTATAGCCTTATACCAGTCATCATTTTCGAAATTTCAACGTTCGTATTTGCATATAAACTTTTAATAAATTTGTAGGAAACGAGGAGGACCAACTAGACACGCTACAGTATGTCACCTCCGATTTGGTTTGGTTTTCCAAGTATCAACCGCCTTTGGCTGGTTCGTGTGACAAAGTTGTGGCGGAAAAATAAAAAAGAATCATACGGAAACACCTTTCTGCATCATAAGAATTTAGTAATCTATGGCGACTGAAAATCTCCCAGTGTTCTAACATGTTCTTTAATCTGATGAGGGTAAAAGGCCCCACTTTTTACATAAAATGCATTGTTACAAGGCAGCATGCCTTAACCAACAAGTGCTTATTTTCTTTTACGCAAATACTCTTATAGTACGGATAGCTGTGCTAATGTTCGGGTTATTTTATGACATTCAGCATAAGTAATGAAAAGTACACATTGCATCTTGCAAAACGTTCTTTATTTACAATAATTTCTAGATAAAAATGATGATTTGAATAGAATAAATAAATACCCTGAGTGCATCAATAAATATATGAAGAACATGCTTTTAAGAGGCTAAGTACTGTATCAATTTTTCTCCAACAGCATTTACCATAAAGGCCATCTTACAAGTCTAAAGGTAAAATAAATCTATGGCTTTATTCACAATGAACGTGAATCAATTCTTTTGCCTATAAAAATAATGAGAACCATCGGACTATATACCTATTTACTTATGTACGCCTTAAATGAAGCTAGGGAAGACCGACCTTGCAACTCATATATGTCACTCAATCTAAGAAAAGGAACGAGAAGTGAAATAGAAAGTGAGCAATGACAATGCCCTAGAAAGTACATCGTTAGGGCGTAATGTTAATTGGTGCTTCGCTGCAATGTTAGTCTGTTGGGTGTAATGTCAGCCGTCGTTTCAACATTAGCCGATGTTTGGGTATAATATCAGATGGTACCGAGATGTAATATCAGCCATTACGTTGATATAATATCAGCCTACTCTTCATGGCTTTTCAAAGCAGAAAATGCCGCATTACGAGATACGTGGAAAATATAGAACTGGAAAGAGAAAACTGATACATGTTTTTGCTCATGTGTGCGATAGTGCTATAAATGAAACGAAATGCTGATTTTAACATCACAATTGCCGCTGCAAAAGACCTCATGCTTTTGTTCTTTGTAGTAGTAAAAGATGAAGGCATTAATTATACAATGCAGGAGCTTTTGTGCTGTGTATATAGCCATGTTTGACTAGTCCAAAGCAATTCTTGTTTTGTCTATTTGATGCAAGAACACTGTGTTAATTGCATGAGGAGCATGCAACTGTTATCTGTGTGCCGGGGAATTCTCGTGGTATTCTCATTTAGACGTGTTAGATTATCGCTCAAAAGTATGAAATTCATCATCCCCATTCCGTCATTACTGTAGTTACCAACACATGATGGGATATCAATTCCACTACAAAATATCTGAAACTATATAGCTTTAATGTATGAATAGGGTGTTGTTTCAAAGTTTAGTAATTTACATATTTATTGCTACTAAAACTAAAATTTTCAAGCTTTGAATGGCTGCTTTTTTTAATGGAATATAACGTTACTGATTAGGAATGCAAATTAATAGCTTTGGGTATTTCTCAGAAAAACGAGAGTTCTCTTTATTGCGAAAACACATGAAGTAAAATATTGTGCAACAAAAATTCGAGTTCAAAGTTAGATTTTGCTATGATCACTCTTGTTTTGCTTTAATGTAATTAATGATATCACTTCTTGTTATGTTTTATCACAACGAGTTTCATTGAGTTTTTCAACCTTTATTTTAGAGATGCAGTGTTGTAATAAGGAAATGACATCATAGGTTATTATCTCCTATAGCCGTGAGATTAGTCATATTTAACAGACGGGGAACATTTCCATATTCTGTATGATAAGTAGCTTTGAGTGAGTTTACAGTCTTGTCAATCTTTAAACAAAGCTGCTATTTTTGCTGCTGGATATATTCGCATATACTATTTGCAACTCTTTTAAACCCTCATAAAGAAAGGTTTCATTGGCTTTACTAATCTTTAATATGCATAATCATTAACATATTTACGTTCCTTGCAACGGTTTACAAAACCAATGGATTTGAACATTTAGTTAAAATTTAAGCGGCATTGATTTTACTAATCTATAAACAAGTATTATACATTTTGGAATTAGAGTTTCATAGGAAATAAAGACTCCGCAATATAAGTATGAGGTCACTTGGTCAACAACCCATAGATGGCATGTCAAACACAGTTTCGACCTTTTCCTACAGTTTATGGATATAAATATAGTGATACATGACATATATCAGATAAAGTGGTAAAATATACATTTATATGTTAATTAATCATTTATAATTTAGATTATATTAACATGTGTAGTTCATAATTCTGCATTTAATTATGTACGGTTTGGACTCTGATGGATGCAAATAGCTGATATTGCTCGTAAATAGGACAGTTCCGCTTATAACAAAATTCAACAGGCTTAGGCAGAAATGGTAATAGAACTTTGCGGCACAAAGTAACCAAATTATACCAGATTACCTTCTGGTCAGTTGAACTGCATTACATCGAAATATAGCGATACCATTGAAGTAGAAAATTATCTGTCAATCATTCGTGACTAGTCTCTTTCAGAATGTCGATTATCAAAAGCAATGATCTAAATAATGTTACACAGTAGATACAACTGGAAGGGTCACAGGTTCAAGAACACTCATGCTATGTACCTGACTTGGAGCAGTTTACTCTGTAAAACTTCACGCATGAGCTACACTGTTATCTTTAGAAATATTAATATAATTTCAGTAATACCCATGGCAAAATATATAACTCAAAAAATGCATTTTTATAATGCCCAAGCATTTGATTACGCTTATTCTTCATAATTGTAAAATATCTTATTCTTCGATGATGTACGTCTTAACTTTGTGTAACTAAATCATGTTTCAAGTAATCATGTTTCAAGTAATTGTTCAATTATTAATTTAAGGAATAAAACAATGCTAAAAGTAATCAAAAATTTTCGTAAGGAGATTTCATATTTGGTGATGATTTCACAATGCTTCTTCTTGATCTATTTTTTAACGTCAAAAGAAGACACAAAAACAGAACTGCAAAACTTTAATTTTATTTCGCCTTTTGGATTATTATTCATAGATTGCTTTTGCCCTTATGACAAATTACGTTTTTTGCATACAAAAATTAAGGCAAGATAGAAAATTAACAGGAAGAAATCTCACATCTGTATGTCTATTTACCCAAGGTGTGGTTGAAATGGTAGAGTGCTTATTTTATTTATGTTAAGTACTGTCATTGCAGGGGTTATTATTTCAATAATCTCCTCGTGCCAGCATAAAATAGGGATCTTGGGAGATTTCATTTTACACGTCTTTGGTAAATGGCGCAATCTACCTGGTATATTCCCAAGCCAATAATTTTTATGCTGAACAAAACGCAAACATCGGCATACAATGATTTGCATGAAAAGAACGCATACTAATTCATGTAGCAAAGCACATATTGACACAATGAGTCAACAATGATTCAATGCACCGATGAGCAGTGAAGGAATGTGGAATATTTCATCAGAAGTTTATAATTTTGAACCAAACCGGTCACATGATTCTACCAATGGCTTCCTGACAGAGTGGTGCTAGTGGCGAGGCACGAAATGGCAGTTCAATCGTTTTTATCTTAATTTGTAAAGAATATTTATAATGAATTATATGACTGTTAGCTGTTTTTATGCTAAATGTGGAACATAAGGTTAACTCTGACTGACTTTCAAATTAAGCCGGATGTGGTTAGTTCATTGTTTTATTTTAACGCCACGCATTTTATCTGCCACATTTCAAAATAACAGGCTTCAGCTGATAATTTTCGTAGGTCAATTCATTAGTCATAACGTTTGTATTGATAAAATGTATAGCAGAAATCAAAACGTAGAAATGGCAGTGCCATCGTTATATTCAAGATACTTCTTTCAGAGCTAATTTATCATAAAATAATTAAGCAATTGACAAGATCTATGGCATTATATGTTGCAAAGAACTATGTTTCAGCGTCGATATAGAACATATAATTTAATTTGTAAAGCCTCACTTCAAATAAAATTGTCATAGCTGTATCTCTTTTGAATTGTCCACATGAAAGGATAAGGCATAGAAGGCTGGTTATTTTGTATGCCACTTAGTTTTCTCAATCAAGCTCCATTCCACATGCGCAAAGTGCCAATAGTCTATCATAATTATAATAAAATGTTACTTTAGCATCAAAATGGAAGCAGCGTCATGCTCCTTTGCATGTATGGCACAGCTGAATAACCAAGTTAATGACATATGTACATTACTTTATTCCTGATGCTTTAAATCGTTTGGAGCAGTCAGTCTAGTGGTTTCTTTTCATCAGATAATGTCTTAAAGATTAACAACACAGAAATTAATACTTCTCTGCTTCGTTTACCTTGATTGCCCCTGTGTAAACTTTTTGGGATGCATCCCTTGTCATATGATGTAAGAGACCTGCCTTAAAATATAAACACGAGAAGAACAAGAAGGTGGAGACTTTACTGCAATACCACACATTACGTAATACTTTTGTGGACATTCAATATCTGGGATTTAAAGTTAATTAGATACAATTTGCTCACGAAAAAGTCAACGAAATTAAAGTGTTATTTTGAATCTTTAAAAGGCAGTGTCAAACAAAATAGTAGTATTGTACATTTAATATACCTTAACTACATTAGTAAAGTTTGCTATATAGAAGTGAAACTGAAACTGAACACTGCAAGCTTTGCGTTATATGTTTTAGGTAAAGAAACAATACTTAATGCCCATGAACAATTTGTTTAATCCCTTATCAAAGCAAATCAATGGCAGTTACCTTTTATCTAGAGCCCGTGTCATATTATGCCATTCTTGAACGGCAGTTAAGTTAGCCTGAAGGGTTTGGCTAATTAAATATATAAAAATCTAAAGCCTAAACGTGAGCCTTTATCACTACGTCTTTATGTGTAAGGGTGGATTGTGTCAAATTCAGCAATATAGACTGACCCAAAAAAGAAAGTATCCAGACTTATAGCCGAATAACTTTATTTTTAAGAATAAAATTTTCATATTTGCACAACTGATTTATTACGTCATGTTTATGTTAATCAATTCAATAAACAATTAGGTGCGAAACATTGTGAGGTACTGCCATAGCGTATTTATGTTGGGGTGTACTGTTTATTGCCTCGTACAGTTTCCTAAAAGATAGCCCTATGTTTGAACAATTGACAATTTTGTTCCAAAACCACTGATTAAAATGCCACGGCTCTCTGAAACAGAAAGGGAACAAGCAATAGGCATGTTGAGTGTAGGGGCATCCACGAGGGAGGTGGCCAGACGCTTTGAGTGCACTCGAGCAAAACGCGGAAATGGCAGTGCATGGCAAGGCATACTTGCTCACTTGGATGGGGAAGTGGGATACCAGCCAGAATGGCATACTTGCTCACTTGCAGCGTCCTGCTTGAACCCCAGACAACAGTATCCACACTCCCTACTGGGTATCTAGCTTAATGTATTCTTCCTGCACTCCTTCCTGAAAACTAAAAGCTAAACAACACGATATTTTTCTTAAATCAAAAAGAGTGGTAAACGTCTGTGAGCCAATTCGAAAAGGTAGCGGGTGAAAAAGGTGATCCCTTACACCCTTCTCTCCTGCCCCCTCCCACAGTAGTTTCAGAAATAACAGAGTTTAAAATTATTGGGTCAGTATATTAATTCTTTGTGCTTTGTAAACTAATATTCTCCTGTATAAAACAAATCATTTAGATATTTTAATCAAATAAGAAGTTATTTGCTATCAGCTATCTGTCATTTCATGTGAAACTAACAAGCTATTATTACGCCGCGAAACAGAGAAAGGGTTTACAATGTCACGTAATTTACAATACAATAGTAAAATGCTTCGAGTGGCGTCATGAGTTGAACTTTTGTACCTTTAAATACTTTCGTGTGATACAACTCAAATACATTTTTGTTCAAAATAATAGTGCGATTACATTATACTACCTGTATCTGAATGTCACATAGGTTGGGGTGGGAGGGTTGGCGAAATGAGAGCTAAAGACAAAATGCTTCTTAGAATTATCATCATATTTATACGGCATTCAGTGACAATATTGCGAGAAAATAACGGAGGCACCTGTGATTACTTTTATGAAACACAGTCTTGCTACAGTTGATTCATAAAGGTAAATGAGGGCAAATCGTAAAGATAATCTCTGCATCACTTATTTTGTAGAACTTGATATATGAAATCTTTGTTTAGAGCTATTCTTAGACTGCAAAATATTCTAAAAATCTTGTCAGTATATTTTCTGATTATTTATCACTTAGCTTACACCGACAGCACGCACAGTACACACACCCATACACATCCATGTGCAGATATGATTAGACATTGCGCGTTCACAACTTACTTCAGTATACTTCTTCTCTTAAAAATTAAGATATTTGTGATGTACGAATGTCCAGCAAATTTAACAACACGTTTTCCAATAATCTTAAATCTGCTGATATTTTACTGATATATTGATTTATACTAATAGCTTATATATACTGACACATTCTGAAAGATTCTGGTAGTTTTTATAATCTATACTGGGTTACACTGATGTATGCGGCAAGCACATATTACATTTTATTGCATCCTGTTTTCACAATTGCATAACATTTTAATACTATTTAAAATTTAAATACTCAATACTAATACAAAAATAACTTCCTTTTACGTGTACTTCAGGAAGTTAGCATGCATGTCAGGGTGTATGTCAGTATGCATGTCTATTGCGTCGACTAGAACATTCCCTCCTACCAATTGGCTTTAACGTTACTTCTTAATTAACAGGATAAATGACGTGCTACTCTTGGGAAGGACAGTCTTTTACATGTTGCTGTATCCAATAATCTGACACTATTTTCAGTGTCGCGACATGATTGCAAAACAGCAAAGTGCAAATGGAATGAAACAGCAACGTGAATTAAAAGGCTTAGGTGTGAGAATCGTGGTCTAGAAATATGTCTCTAAAATCTTAAATCAGATTTAAATATGCATTTTTCTTAACAAATGTGAAAACAAGGGTAATAATATAAGTATAGATACGAATCTCAATTTGTCACTGGTTTTGTTCCCTATTAGTGCATTTAGGAGCATCAAGCAAGGCTAAAATGACACTTGTTCAAAATTTAGTAAATATTGAATCTTTTCTAGTCAACGTGAAGCATTATTGACAATAATAAACGAATGACCCTTGGGTCTCAATATCGTCATGCTGACTTGAAATTAGTCAATACATGGTTTTTAATATTTTATGTAGTGTTTTGATTGCAATGATAGCAATATTCATCCACATTTGGTCAACATTGAAAATTATTAACTTATAAATCGACCACTGATATTTTTCTGATAAGTTATGTAACAATACCATTTAATGCATATTTGGAGTTATTTAATACACAGTTGCAGTTATTTTATTATTTCGGCCATGCTATGACAGTTTGCGTCTACACAAACATCAGGATTAACTCAATGTGATGGCAAGGTACATACTATTACCAAGGACAGCAATCATAAAGGCACCCTGATGACATCATAAAGCAATGCTTTTATTGCTTTTTGCCATTTCATGTAAATCATAAACCATTACCATGCCCTAACCCAATTATATCTTCCTTAAAATCTAGATATGAATTTTTAGAACGGATGTGACATAGGTTTTAAATTGGGGATAGAAAATTGTTGTTAACAAATGAATGAAAAGGAAATTCACGGGACATCTAAGTGCCTAAGGAATCATGAGGAATTTAAGAATCAGGAGTAAAATGTCACTGGAAATGTATATTTGAATGTCTGTTTTGAAAATCGAAAAGCCTTTAGGAAAAAGCGTTTAGTGACTAAGACACAACCAAGCATGCACTTATAAATGCAATGCAGGCTGAAAAATTCGTTATATGATCCAGACAGACCCGCTAAACAAAGCAGCAAAGTACACAATATGAGCAGTTCTTTAACGATACATGCTACAATATGAATCTTATCGCTGATATGCAACGGCTGTACGAAATGAGTCCAACTAGACAAAAAATGTCCTTGACTCGAATTGATGAACGTAAGTTTGGCTTGCAAACCGGTATACAACGACTGATAACGACGGTGTAACACAAGTTTATCAATCCATCACATTAATTGGGAATGGGATCAAATGTCTTATAGGGGCGAAACAATGACAGATTTAACACAAAACCGCTGTTATGCGTCTACGAGTGTGTAGTTTTTGGACATGACAGACTTTGCAGGGGGCGGGGGTACGAGGGTCGAAGGCAACTAAGTATCGCACAACACCAAAGACAGTGATGTACGGTAATAGGCGTCGATTTGTGCTTTTGATTCTATTTTGAAGAAAAATCGTCTTGACAGTGTAGTAATTTACGAGTTCTCCCAGGATAATGGAATGATTTCTATGAAATATATAATGCGTTTATCTATCTATCTATCTATCTATCTATCTATCTATCTATCTATCTATCTATCTATCTATCTATCTATCTATCTATCTATCTATCTATCTATCTATCTATCTATCTATCTATCTATCTATCTATCTATCTATCTATCTATCTATCTATCTATCTATCTATCTATCTATCTATCTATCTATCTTTCTATCTATTTATCTATCTATCTATCTATCTATCTATCTATCTATCTATCTATCTATCTATCTATCAGTCTATGAACTATCCATTGATCTATCCGCCTGTCTTTCTATCTGTCTATCTATCTATCTATCTATCTATCTATCTATCTATCGATCTATCTATCTATCTATCTATCAGACTATCAATAAATCTATCAAGAATCCAGAAAAATAAATAAACTGACAAGAGAAATATTAATATGAGCCGGCTTTCTAGATTATCGAAGACTAGTGAGATTTGTTTGTGAGAACCACAGAGAAATGAAAACAAAACATGTCCAAGCATTACTGTAATATACAAATATCCTATATGAAATGGTAATTCGTTGCAAATGATGTGCTAGCTTGCATCAGTGGCAGCCACATCTTGAAATTATTGAAGAGGAAATTGATGTGTAATGATTACCCGACAAACAAGCAAAGGCTTTGCTGTCACGTGCTAGATTTTGCAACGTAATATTATAGTTAAGTGCAGGAAATGGCACCAAAGCTTATAATTTTCCTGTTATTTTGGAATCAATGTTTTACTTAAAAATGGCATTTTCGTCCAAATGGGATGTGCGACATGATCTAATGTTTCATGAACTGTGAAATGAGGCTTTGGCGAACAAACATTTCTCAGAAATGTTGTTATTTTTAGTCTTGTCTTACTACAGTGAGAAAATTTTCAGTGTCTCTGTGTTTACAATCGTTTTGAGTTTGCTATTTCGTATGAGGACAAACCATAGGAGGAAAATCAGCTGCGAGGTATGAAATCGAAGCGTGAGATGAAAGGTTTTATAAAAGAATGATGTATATATTCTATTGCCCCATCATAACCCATCGTGAAACTTTAGGTAACTATATACAATGTAATGAAAAACTTCATTTTAAGGCTGCTAATAAAATATTACAAATGGTGGAATTTACAGCGATTTGTAATGTCAGTTGTAATAGCCCTTTATAATGCATCCATACAGTAGGCCCTAACTGACACACATTATTAGCAATTGCGAGTTTCTGACTATCAGGTAGTGGGGTTACAGCGTCATCTCTTTGTTGGTTAGGATGTTCGTTTCGCAATCCCAAAGTCCCCTGTTCGAATCCGGCTTGGGGTGGCAAGACGGGAATTGATATTCGATCCTTAGCTCGGCAAATGCAGTGGTTTAGATGGTTATCATGGAATTCAGAATTTACACTCACCGAATTTTTCAGAATTAAAAAGTTATCGATTATTACGTATACGCATCGATTGCGACTGAGATGTGTCCTTTGTTTTTTCTCATGCCTTTAATATTTGACAGATATTAATTTGTTTTCGTTCACAATTCATTCCGTAGAGCTTTAGCAGTTTATCACTCCAGATTTATAAAGGGTCAACGTGCCCATTAAAATTTATGTACTTACCAAGGGAGGTAAGCTATGTTGTCTTCACATAACCCTGAGTATTATTTGTTGTTACGAAACTAGGCCCTGTAGAACATTAGTGGTTGTACTGTGCCACCCATTTTAGTCGTAAAAGTTTTTTTTATTAATCTTAAACATCCTGGAAGTGATTCAATAGCTGAATGTCTAAAAAGCTAACATTTGAATGCGCATAGGAGATTCAGATGACTTACAAGACTGTGTTTGAATCTTAAAGTCTTGTTAGCATTTTTTTTCATTTAACATTTAACTGAGAAGCTGCCATTAAATCTTAAGACGTTTCGTCTTATTATTGATGGAAAAGACTTAATAACAATTAAAAAAGGAGGTAAGATATTGTAATAAAAATCACACCAAATGTCAATGATGGTTAAGGATATATAGAAAGGCGAGGGCATCATAGCCATAACACCAACTAAAACAGACTCAGCAATTCAGTCAAACCAACTATTTAAAGTCCTTAAACTTAAACAATACTGGGGAGGGTTTTCAAGCATTCTTTTGCGACGAAAATTCTGCAGAGAAAAATGGTATAACCTAATTGTACTTATATTTCTGTCAGATTTTTTTTTCCTACTTCCTTTTGCTGTTTTGTTCAATTACTAAATGGAGTATGATATTACATGGAGAACAGAGTCTTCCACGACCCAAAAAAGCTTATGTTACTTGTTATTTGATGCACCAAAATAGCTTGGTACCTTCTTCGCTTGGGATGGCGTGGCCTTGCCACCACAGCATTAAAAATAAACACAATCACAACAGTTTTTTGTATTCTTTGGATTGCAATACAAAGCTTGTTGTTTCACAACAACTGTCTAATAAAAAATCTGCTATATTTAGCACATTTGTGGCAGATATGAAAAGAGAGTAATTGGTATGGCAAATTAATAGAACAAGAGCAAGTGATTATTATACAAATGTTTACATTTTCCTCAGTTAAAGCATTTTATCACTCTATTAAAAAACTAAGCGAGGTATGTATTACATGCAAACTAACAGTTACACGTGATGAAATCTTAAAATGCAATAAAAGAGTTATTTTTAGTGATAACAGTGTTGTTCCTGGTAAAGCAGAAAAAATCGGAGCTGTCATTATGAGTCACGTCCTTGGTGTTCGGAAACTCAATTAATGTGAGAATAAATGTGAAATGATGTCATAAGCTGACAAGAACACTGGCATAAAAATCTAACACAAAAAGAAAAGTGACAAAAATTAATGAAGTATTTTTACGGTAATTGAGCCTTTCTGAATCGCCTTAATTACGTGTTATGCTGACAGGCTTTTGATATGGGACTAAATCACTGACACTTCCTTTTATATTCGGAGAAAGCAATTGGGTAGAAAAGAGTTCAGTTTAAAGGAGAAAATACTGGAAGCAAAAGCAGATTTTGAGCAAACAATTCACTACCATTTCGCTGAACTGAACAAAAGGTTGTTTGAAATAACCGGAAACGAGGTTAATTTTACAGGATTCACCACAGATTCTTAATAAAGTGTGGCTTCTGTATGTACTGTGAAATTTACAAATCACAACAAGTAGTTAAAATGTCCCTAACTCTTCTGTCATAAGTCCTTTGCTGTATGGTAGACTTGATGCGTGGATTTTTGCAGAGAAAAGAACGCTTTTTAACAAAATTTATCTCAAGGCGCCGTAGCAGTTGTAATTACCTGAGTCACTGTTTTATAGTGATCCAAATTATGAGCTTCGGAGACTGGGTGCAACACAAACAGCTACGCTATAAATAAATAAATAAATAAACCACTTTAGGTTATTGCTCACTTATAAGCTTTATTACGCAATGATCTTATTTTATTTTCATATTTGTGCTGTTGTAAAGTTCTGCGTAATATTTATTAAAACTTACCCAACAAGACGCTCATCCACTGCTTTTTGTGGCATTTTACAGAATTAGCCTTACGTGCTTTGCGAGTAAAATGGACTTTGGATTGCAAGCAGTTGTGGGAAAGACAACTTTATGCAATTGTGAAGACTTCTGAAAAGTGAAAGTCTTTTGATGCGCACATAAATGCCACCATAAATTTGGCATTGTAATATATCTTCATCGAATAGAGTCAATGGCATTCTAAAAATTAGAAGAATTTGCTTAGTATGAGTAAAGCATTTAAGTTGCCTATCATGTGCTTTTGTGACTGAAAGTAACATGCTAATTAAATTATTACTGTGAAAGCATAGAAAGTATGTTCTGCGCTCAGTGTGTGAGAGATTTTATTGATTTATTGGTGTCATTAAATAATTATGCTCCAGTTATTTTCCGTTCAAGAAATAAGCACATTTTAAAAATCCTCGTTTAAGATTTAAGACGCCAAGTGGACTCTGAAATGACATATGAATATTCTATGACGTCAAAGACTGAATGGAGTAATTGGTTCCTATGTTGTTCTTGAAACTTGTTAGGTCATGTCTAAAACTGTTTCAGAACACTTAGGTATGATGTTAGTGTTAAATGTTATATTATTTCTTATATGACTTTTTGTCTCTGGTTCATGCTTTCGCGGGGATGAGGAAAAAGACGATATGATGATTTACGCTTTTCACAGATTGTTTCCAGTGTGGCTTTTTCCATTAATACACCATTTTGTTGGGCCTGGGTGGAGGAAAATAGGGGTTGCGAAGACCAAGTGGTACATTAAATGGCTCTTCTTGCAAGTCCATTCATTCGTTATTAGTGGGAGGGGAGGCATTGGTATAACCTATTCAATAGATATCAATTCCACGAAATTCTTGTGCAGCGCTAATAATGCGGTGAACCCAGATGTACTGCCATACACTGATATGTTACAGGCGGAAAGCAATGTTCTCCGATTACTATTAAATAAGTTACATAACGCCGTATTAAGATGTAAATAACAAACATTATGTATTAATTTATTACATCTTGTTAGAGCTGATTTTGTAAAACGTCTATTTCTTAATAAGCAACTTGCATGGGATAAGTCACTGCTGACAAGATTGTTCATCAAGTTGACGCTAATGGCTATTTAAAATAAAACAACAAGCAATTCCTTCATTTTATATATATCGATTAAGGATTCTTTAACAAACAAAATATGTCGCACGCCCAGAGTTAAACTGCAGTTAAAGCACCATTTCACATGAAAGGGTGATTCGTCTTTCCAATGCATTTTCTTTTCTTTTCCTTTGCAATGTCGGTTTATTTTTCAATTTATTAGCTATGCTTTAACGTAACCTAGCGATGAAATTTGCAAAAGAGAACGAAAAAACATGTAATTTAATATTCCAACCAGCAGAACCAATCCAACTGAAAACAATTATAATCCTAAATGAAAATGCAAATATCAAAACAGATTGGTCTAATTCTTGTCAAAATTGATTCAATGACTCATAATAATAAAGATACGACCGCGAAAACAATATGGAAAAGCATCGAAATACGTATATCCTTTTTAGAAGGGCTAAAATTAGCATAGATTACAAATAATGAATGATATCAGCCTAACAATGACCACTAAACTCACATATTTTAACATGTCTGTAATCTATTTTAAAATCTCTTCAATCTAATGGTTCATCTCTTCTACCAAAGCAGAGGTTTAACCGCGCCAAGCCACTTTAGTTTGACTTTTCTGCTTAGGAAAAAGCTGTCAAACATTTCCCATAGCTTCGGTTTGTAATTTGAAAACATTTCCGTAACAATATGTTGTTTAAGATTTACATTTAAGGCTTAAATGTACTGCTTGATTGTCCCTAAGCAAGTCTGAAGGACCCTACCTGGGGCATCGAAGACCAGGTGCTAAAACCTAATCTTATGGTATTGTGTGCTTCGCCGAGTCACTCTGGGCGAAAATAGATAGACGCTGGCAATATCGAAAATATTCACTATGATAATTAACCATTACCACATGCTGAACCTGGACAAAACAAAACGTAAACAAATTAGTAACACCTGTTTTGCTCGCGCTAACATAACATAACGTAGAGTAGTAAATTTTGAAGTGCTTATTATAATTTTATTTTCTCAACTACATTGCAGTAAACTCACCTGCTTCAAAGGGTAATATATAGAACATCAAGACGAAAGCTCTACAAACACGTTGCTTTACTGAAATCGTTTTGACGTCATTTAGCTATTTATTAATAGTTCCTGTGAAAAAATATCCCACAGTGTCTTATATATATCTATTATTATATATACAGTTTATATGTATATATATATATATTATATGTAATATAAAATATATTATATATTATATATACAGTGTCTTATATATATCTATCTATCTATATTTTCATCTATCTAGCTATATATATATATATATATATATATATATATATATATATATATATATATATATATATATATATATATATATATATATATATATATATATATATATATATATATATATATATAAATTACAGGCAAACTGCTAAATCAGGCAGATTATAATCTGCCTGAAAATTTCAGGGAGATTGTAAAATTCTTGGTTCGGCCAGGTACATTGTAATCTGCCTAAAATTTGTAGGCAGAGTGTAATCTGTCTGATTTTGGAGCCCGAAAATTTGACAATTTGCCTGAAGTGAAAGGAACGCTGGTAATCATGATCCTCCCATGCGATTTGGTTGTTGTGTTTTCAAATATGTGATCGTAAGAATAAAAGGTGATTGATATGGTCACTTGCAAGTAAATGGGAGTGAACAATAGGTCCGCTCGCGCGCTTCATGCGATTTGATTGCCGTGTATTTTCTATTGTTACTTTTATCGTATGCCTTCATTGACAGCTGCATCAGTTTATTTCAATGCAATTGTATCGATCTATGCGGTTTTTGAGAATGCAATTAGACGCAAGTATTTTTTTTTCTATTGTGCTAACTAAAAAAATAAATATGTAACACTGCAAATGTATTTATTAGTATCAATTTTTCACGCCCCTATTTACACTGTGTCCCTATTTATACTATATATATATATATATATATATATATATATATATATATATATATATATATATATATATATATATATATATATATATATATGAGTTTCAGAGAGTCAACTATAAAGTACGGTTTATTTTATTAATAAATGAATTCTGTGTGTATTGTATCTCTGAAACAAAAGCCATGTATAACGGTGCAACCTGTGCACTGTTATTAATAACCAAATGACGTTTTAATTCATGACCAAGAAGGGCTGAATGAAAAGTATATAATCGATATATCATGATAATGCTCGTATCATTTCAAATATGCTGTTATGATATTGTTGGGTAATTTCGTACCTAAAAGTAATTAGAATAGCACTACAGCGACAAAAGTAGTGGAATGAAAATTAACATATTTGCTTTCCAAATGATGGAACAAGTATAGACCCAATGCAAATTGTGTGTCTGGTTTAGCTATAGAACAAACTAGTACCAAGCACTTATAAATTGAATTTGTAATGTGTTACACCAGTCAGAACTTTATTCTCACGCCGGTCGTTTTCAAATTAGCATGATTGTACTATTGTACAGCACAAAGACTTTGCAAGATGTTTTCTGTTTTTAGCAAACAAGAAATGGTGCAATTTCTTGTTGCTGACGTACAATCTCACAGTTATCGTAGGAGAAACATAACTGGGATATTGCTAACGTATCAGTCATACTAAGTTGCACATAAACAGGTTTAAAATTGCCAAGGGCTAAACAGGTTTCCAAAGTGCCAACGACTAAAATGAAGAAAAATGTACAAATAGACAGAGCAAACAAAATTCAAATAACGCTGCTAATACGAGTTAAGATCGTTCTCCAAAATTAGGTTCTCAATGTGTCCTATTAACTGTATTACTCATTATGCATAAATTTTGCTTTAAGTTTGAACCTGTTTACTGCACTGGACCTGTGCCTCAATTTTACCGGTATTATATTGAGGCAATCACATTAAACATGGCAGGTTTTCTTGTATCTTAAAGGGAAGGCAGCTGGATGGAGCGTATTCGGACTACTGAACGATGGCATATTAAATCATGCAGAATTTGCATTAAATCTTTTTTGTGTAGGAGTGGATAACTATATATGATAATATATTTCTTAATAAGTGTTCAAAGGGTTTTTATTAGAATCGCTTTTCTAACAATACAGAAAAAGTATGAGTAATATGGAATGACATACTGAGACAATATTTGAAAAAGTGCACAATTTGAACAAAATTGCTGTGTTTTAGTCAGAGCAGCCCTCTTCAGAGCTCAAACTGAGAGATATTTTGCACAATGTAACATTTAAAACATCTCACAAATAGCACATCAATTAGTACGTTGTCGATTTCTAGTTCTGACTACAGTACAAACAGTACATAAAATAGTACACCGTTTCTTTTTATTACTGAATGCAGTGTTTAAAGATTTATTTAATATATTTTATTTAAATCATATGAATATAAATGGAAGAGGCTTGGATAAAAACTGAAGAAACTAATTTTTTAAAACGCTTGTCCTTTTTTGTTGTTTCAAAACATTATTTTATTTTATTTTATTCTCTGCTTTTACAGCAACCGATGCAATTATATTTATCAAGCTATTATTTATTGCTAATACCCATATTTTACTTTCAAATACTACTGTCTATTTGATTTAGGCTTTGGAAATGTCTGTGTTGAATTTCTGTGTTATACAATAGTTTGTCAATTACAACAGCATCTTTAAACGCACAGAAATAGATTTCATCCTGTTTCTGTTACACTTATGTATAAATATTTTTGCTTGAAGCATAATAAAGTCAACAATAAAATTTAGTTCTATTCGTGTCTCTCTTTTGAATATTTCCAACAATTTTATTCGCGTGCTTAACACCAAAAACTTTTCTCCATACCGTTAAGCCAGCGTTCTAATAAAGGCCAGTAGACTGTTAGCTTCTTGCAGGTGGCAACGGTGTGAACCACATCTCTTAATTCGCTTCAAGCAGAACACATTTCTGAGATTGAATTATTAAATTTAGAAACAATGGTATCAGCGGCATAATTCTTATGATTAATTTTAAACAAGAGCACACTGTTTTTTTTGTGTTTCTTGTCAGACATTTAGTTCTACTAAAGATCTCTTCCCAGTCTTTATAACTAATATTTGCGGATCTTGTGATACTACTAGGTTGAATCTTTTTAAGTTCTACGAAACACCAGTATAATTTTTAGAGGTAAGTTTTATTATATTTAAGCCTTATGTTTGCATACGACTGCCGAGCACTATTTTCTTGCACAATTCGTAAATAGTCTGCTTTATCTTTTGCTAATCATGCTTTCCATTCCCTAGGGATAGCGTTAATAAGCCCCATTATAGCAATAAGTTTACATTAATATTTTGTATCGAGCGGGAACATGAAATTGTCATCCTCCTTTAATAGGTCACTCATATAATATATATTACTTTCTTCCAGTTCTGTATAATAAACAATCTTACGTTGAATAAGAATGTATTTGTTGTACAAGAGGCATTGCTTCACAATTTCTTTTCGGGTTTGAGGACAGATTTTTATAGCATACGAACGATGTTATATATCCTGATGAAAATTTGTGATCTCTTTCCATGGCGACGTTACATCAAGAGATAAATTTATAATTTTTGTTAACGGCATGCTTGGTAAAAATTGCTTTAAAAAGTAAACACTGAAGGCACCTATGCTTTCTATTAACCTTTTCATCCACATCATTTTCTTATCATTTAAGGAAGAGGGCTAGTCTAAGCAGCGCAGGCTGCCATGGTTATAGTTTTGTATTATGACATATGACTGTATCGTGATGGTTTACCATCTCACAAAAATGTTATGAAAACTGTATCTACCTCTATTCAGGAGGCCATAACACATTTGCTACATACAGTAATTTGGGAAGTGCAAGAGTTTTTACAATGGTCGTTTCCCCTTTAAAGATAAGTTGTATTTGGACCAAGTATCTAACAAACGCTTCAGTTCACAAATTTTACCCATTTAGGTTGACCGTTGTTATTTGATTGATGTCATTGAAATATCTAATACCTAACGAGAGGATATCACCAATAGACCACTTTATGCGAAAGGGTTCCTTTTCTAAATATCTCATTCTCATCATCTGCAAGATTTTAGTTTTATCTAAATTAAATCTTTAAGCCAGACACTAGTAGTAGCTGGTGGCTAGTAGAAAATAGTAAACAGATTTATGGCATTTTGAACTGAAAAAATATCCTCTAAAAGTAAGGTGGTGTCATCAACTAAGAGTATTATCGTAGCTTCTGCACCACCAACTTGTATGCCTCTTATCCCTTAATTTTTTCTAACAATATGTGCCAGAACTTCTACAGCAATTATAAATAATAAGGCAGAGAGAGGATCACCTTGTCTAATGCCATTTAATATTTTAAAATATCTGCTTGTTATTCCATTGTTGATCACACAACTTGGATGTTGTAGTAAATAATTTTAATCCATTTCCTTACAAAAGAACCAAGATTAAAGTCCTCAAGACATTTTCGAGAAAATTCAAATTCAATTTGTCAAACGCCTTTTTGAAATCGATAAGCAATAAAAATCCTTCTTTTTTCGGTCTCTTTAAATAGTCAATGCAATCAATCAAGGTTTGTATGTTAAAACCAATTTATCTGTTTTAATGAAACCATTTTGCTCGACTCCAATAATTTTTGGCAGAACTTTCTGTAAACTCGAGGCTAAAACACGAGTTAAAATTTTCATATCAACATTCAGTAAACTAATTGGACGCTAGTTTTTTAAGTTGGTTAAGTTGTCATTCTCTTTAGGTATTAGACGAATGATTTCCCTTCTCTGCTTAAAAATTCCCCTTCTCTGCTGATCAGTTTCTAGCTATATGAGTATGACTGATATTTCCAAAAGTATTCATAAAATTCTTTAGTAAAAACATCTGACCTAGGTGTTTTATTTATTCCCATATTTTAAACCGCGCAGTGTATTTCAGTTAGCGTTCAATTTTCCTTCAATAGATATTGGTCATCAAAATTTAGTTTATTGTTGTTTACTGAGCTAAAAAAGGAGTTATAAAATCTGTTGCTGACTTTTGGATCAACCGCATACAGATTCTCATAGTACGTTAGCGCAGTCTCTAATATTTTCTTTCCGTCAGATATCTGTTTTCCATGACTGTTTATAAATTTTGTAATATTGTTTGTTCATAATTCCTCTTTTCTATATTATAAAGCAATTTTGATTTTTTTTTCGTTATTTTCAATAAAATATGCTTTGCCTCTGATACAGTGGCCCATTAACTCTATCGCTTCAATTTTCTCTAATTCTAGTTTCTGTTCTTTTATCTGATTAAGAATAAAATCTGTATTCTGGATGCTGTCGAGCGCCTCTAGCTTATTCAGAATAGTATTTTTATGCGATTTTGTTTTTAAGACCTTTGTTTTAGAGTACATAATAATGGTTTTGTGCTGTACGCAGCTTATATTTAATATATCCCACCTAGTATGAGGGTTCATGTTTGTGGTAGACTTTTTAACATCTTCAATTACATTCCTAATTTTTTATTAACAGGATTACCGCACTATGATCTGTTCTGTAACCTGGAATAATATCGATTTTGTTCACGTCATATATGAGTTCGCTGGATGTGATGCAGTAATCTAATCTTGACTGAATCTAATAAAACGCTTGTACTTTATTGCAGCAAGATAATTGCTTTTTTTAAACAAACGTAGAGATGAAGGGTCAAATAATAGCAGTAATAACAGTAAAGCTAGTAAAAATACGTGATGTAATAATAGTAAACCGGTCATTAAACTGAACTAATCATTTTCTTAAGGCATCTGCTCGTTATTTTTTTATCACACCAGCTTTGTCATAATTAATATACTTTCTTTGACTGTGTTTCTTAAAAATGTTTGGACTACAGAAAGAGTTAATAAAATAGCCAAATTGCGAAAATGCCATATATATATATATATATATATATATATAGATATATATATATATATATATATATATATATATATATATATATATATATATATATATATATATATATATATATATATATATATATATATATATATATATATATATATATATATATATATACATATAAAACCAGTCATAGGGAGACCATGCTATATATATAGCACTTAGGGAGACCATTTGTATATTTTTTACCTTTGCGTTTAGAAAGACAAAAATTACCAAACAATGTTCCTATACGTTGTAGATAATGGGTGTGATTTTTCTTCTTGTCATTTTAAGTAGCAAAAATTAAACAAAAAAGTTGGTCTACGTATTTTTTCTATATTTTCCTTTATTTCCCATTATTATTATTATTATTTGTTATGTATATGCATTGTTTAGAAGTTACACGCATGTACGACAGCCTTGAGAGATGACACTCTACACATATTACCAATGACTAGGTCATTTGGTTCTACTTTGAATGCAAATATGTGCAAGATACTTCATGCTTCTAGGTTAAAATATTGTTACGTGACATTTAAACTTTAAACATTTAAACAACATTACTTAGGAAAGCATAGAATTGAAGTAGTAATTAATGATAAACAAAATGTCTCTTCAAGTTGTATATGTGGTCGCCTTAAGTCGGTTTATACACCTAGAAATATACATCCAGCAATAAGGAGACCATATATTTTTCCTGAATATGTGCAAGATTTTTATATTATTAAGACAAAATAGTGCTAAATGTTACTTTAAATTCCTTAAAATTTTTTTTGGTAGGCAAAAAAGAGTAATGAATATAAAAAAATGCCTTTTGAAGTGTTTTGTATAAGTGTGAAGCATAGTCCCCTTAAGTCGGTTTACACACTATATATATATAAATTAGGGATACGTTTTATTACGTCATAATGTTTATTACGTCATAATGAATCTTGCTCTTAAGTGTTTGTTTCTTTGAAAAAATGGCTGTTTACAGTTCTAAATTATCCTTTTCTTCAATTTCGTGCTGAACCATGTGTAAGCATGTTGAGCAGTTATGGAAAAAAATACTGGCTGCTATAATATTTTTAAATACATAATATATAGCGGATCTTAAATAAAAATGGCAGTTTTCCCCGGTCTCCTTAAAACTGATTTTCGGAACTTGTGTTTATACAAGGTGTAAAGTTTAGGATAAAATTGAAAGCTTGTTATCAATTGTCAACACTCAAATTTAATTTTAAACCAAAGTATATTATATTCGCTATGCCATAAAATCATTCGTTTTTTGTTTGCTGAGTAGTTTCGTCACGTTCAAACACGCTAAGAATTAAGGAGACCTACTTTTGGTCCCACTAAATTTTTGGTCTCCCTAATACTAGTTTTTTTTTAGCAAAAATGGTCCCCGTATTGCTGGATGTACATTTATATATATATATATATATATATATATATATATATATATATATATATATATATATATATATATATATATATATATATATATATATATTCAAGTCAGTCGTATGAAGAGTAGAAGATTATATTCTAACTAGACTTGTTGTATTTTAACTTTACAAATGTTAACCTTGTCACTCTAAATGCTTTTTGTACCAGTATTTAAAAGGCAAGAAATCTAGAGAGGTTTTTTGTAGATAACAGTAAATAAAGTGAAGTGCTCTAAAAATCTAGACAGGTAAATTGTTGTAGATAATAACAACAAAAGTGGAGTGTCCTTAATGAATAACATAAGTACTGTTTGGCCTATTTAAAGGATATTTAGGCAAGTATACAACTCCAGTGAATTGTGGTACTCAGATTTAATGACATGTTTTGCTTTTGCGACACTAAAATGGATAATGTCTACACTTTTTAAAAATATAAACAGGAATCTTTAGGTTAACAGAAACGTGCAACAACAAACGTATAGAATCAAATGCCACTATTTTTCAGCTGTAACATAGCATTTATACGTCATTTTGTAACAGAACTATAGTGGTATTAATATATGTTGCGTCCATTAATTGATTGATTTGTAAAAGTGTGGGTTCAGAGTCCCACTAAGCAACTAAATTACTTTCTAATTTTTATCATTAGAGATTAAGGTAAATATGAAGTTCAGCTTCAGGAAAAAGTTTCATTTTAGAATTAGAGAGAAAAAATAATTCCATAATTTATCGTTATTTTACACATAAAATCTTATTCCATTAAGATATCTATATAAGATATAATATCTTTTTCAGAAAATGGAAAGAAATTTGGCCAATATGTCAATGGTACATCAATTGCTTGAATGTCTTTAAATCGCTTTGGATACAATAAGTGCCGAAATGAGTTTGCATTACATGCTGCCTGTTTAATTTAGAACTAAAGATTTTGCATGTCACAGATATGGCTCTTTGCAGGGTGATCGCCTTAGAGAATGGAAGTATTTGTACCACAGAGCAATTTACCATATGGTGTTGATGGATCTGGTTATTATGGTGATTACGCAACAGATAACATAGTCTCCTTGGGGGAGAGACTGCCAAATTTTTTGGAAGCATTAGGTATGTTAACAATATTGGACTAATTGAATATTCAAATGGAGGATTTCTGGTATTTGCTATAAAGATGCTCAAAAAACACAAAATTATGAAATATAGTCCAAATGTCCAGTTGTAATCTTTATAAATTCATTATCCATTTTAAATATATATATATTGTGCAGACCATCTGCGTATGGCCTAAATTCATTGTTTCTGAAACATAATAGCTGTAATTTAGCCGTCGACATTCTTTCCTATATGAATTTCAAGTTCCTTTCTTCTTTGAAGACTTGACCCTGACCCTGGCCAAATGTGGCGGTTTGTTTTAACTGAAAATGCTTAGATTCTTTTCAGAGAACGTTCAATTTGATAGAGAAAGGGATAGTGTATTTACAATAGCTGATTATGGTACAGCAGACGGCGCGGTCTCCATGTCCCTCTTCTCTGCGTTTATAGGTGTCATCAGATTTTAAGTATCAAATCACAAACAAAATGATCAGTATAACTTTTAAAAAGTTGGTGTGAAAATACAGAACCAGTTTTCAAAGCTAGTGTCTTTTCTTACTGAAGAATATTTAGTCGCATTTTAAACAGTTTATTAAGATGCAATTAAATTTCAAATTGTTGTCAACAAGACAGTATTTGCTAAAACTAATTCTGTGTAGAATATGCTAAAGTATTTAACTATTCAAGTATTTATTAAAGGAAGAATAAAAGAGAAATACGGTGTTGATCAGAGTGTGCAGGTGTATTATGAGGATCAGCCGTTGAACGACTATAAATCCCTTTTTGCTAGGTTGCATGGTAAATTGGCGCAAAAATAAGTTTTAGTAATTTCTAAAAAAATTTCCATTAATTAGGTATGTAAAATTTATTGGAACATTGAATCAGTAACTGACAATGCCCATTAACTGTTACCAAAACCACCCTTGAGGTAAAGTCTGATGCAAAGCAACAGTTCCACTGCCTCACAAACAAATGAAGGTGATTTAGATTAACACAACAATGTTATGGTAAAACAATGTTGCTTGCTAGAAGATAATAATAGCTTGATATTCTACTGCAGACTGTATTAATTTGCATTATGGTCATTTAAATTGAATATTAGGTATCCTGGTAGATGGGTTGTTTTTAGGGTTAAAAGAAGGGCAAGAAAGCTTCTTGAGACGGTATGACAAGGTTTATGCCTTAGCATGCGGAACAAATTTTTATGAGCAATGTTTCCCTGATAATACGATTCATATTGGTATAAGTACGATAGCCATACAGTATCTTTATAAGAGGTATCTTCTGGTTTTTCTACAGTCTATATAGTATTTGTAGTTCAAACAATTATGTAAAACATAATTGGTTTAGTACTTGATGTAAAATCCTTAACGCATTACTTCTCTTTTTGATCTGCAATACTGGTAATATTCAGAAACAATACATAGATAACCCTAACCCTTTTATAGATTAAGATAAAATAAAAATTACCAAGTCTAATTCGCATGGTCATAAATAAATACTTTTAAATGATGTTATGTTATATGACTAACAGTAGTCAATTGTAACACCTATATAAATTTCTTCCAGGGCGTGCAACTTGAAATCTGCTCTCTTCCATTTCATGTCTAATGACCCTGAAGAAAAAGCCACTTTTGCAAAGCAAGCCAGTGCAGACTGGAAGCGGTTCTTGTTACACAGAGCACATGAGCTTGCACCAGGTAGAGATCTCTTAAAGGTTTTTGCCCATCAAACGTTAGCTGTTGAGCTGATTTTTACCAGAAAGTAGTGTCATGTATTATGTGATCCAGATTGATCAAAACATAACAGCGCATCACCCCTCTTTCACCCCTCCCCCCTCAGGAGCTTTACGACACTAGTACGACACTAATCAGCCATATGGTAATATCCGTACTGACCTTGCGTGCCGTATGCGACACCTGTTAATCAAATAAGAACACAGTCATGACATCGTAGGGCATGCAACAGTGGGTGTATATTATAACCAAGTTTAAATTTCTACTGTATAGGTTTTGTTTCAAGCCTGAAAAATAGAATACAGTCCTTATTGGTAATTCCTAAGCGCTAACTCTGAAAAACAGACATTCTATGAAATAGGTTAATGTCACTTTCACCGCAATAAAATTAGCCAAATCCAAAAAGTATGTTTAGTGCCTTATAAAATCACTTTCTTTTTAATATTCGAAGAATAACTGCTGCATTCTTTACTAATGTCTTTACACGAAGTTTACATTTTAGGAGGGCAGTTACTTATTGTTGTTGTGGGTGGACGGGAAGGAGAATGCTTATATAGAACAAAGGACCAAAAGCAATCAATACATGACACGATGAGTAAGCATTGGAAACATATGGCTGACGAAAAACTGATAACACAGGTATTCAAGACCTAAGACAATATAAAAAACTGAACAAATGTAGAAATACCAATATTAAATATTATTTATGATACACTTTTAACAGCAGCTATTAAGTTGTTATACTTAGGTGTAAAATTCACATGATATGCGTAAACCTATGTCAAATTGCTGCAGAGGTATTCACGTTGTACTCCTTTTCTCTATTTACGGCTAAAAGGAAGAACTTTATAACACCACTTTCAACCTATATTTACGAAGCGAAGCAGAAGTCATGGAACCCTTCAATGATCGTTGTTCAGAAATTCATAGAACAGGATTGCGGGTGGTGTCTATGAAAACCTATGATGTTCAAGACCGCCAACATCAAGAATTTTGTCTTTCAAATACTGGTGAGTACAAAACTGAATGGTTAATGCTGCCGTAAAATATTTAGATTCGTTTTAATATATTTTCTTTGTAATTTGCAAGTTTTAGCAAAATTTGTGCTGCTCTGATTTCTCAAAATAATCCAATCAATGCGAAGACTGGCAGGCATAAAATTCTGCCAGACATAAGCTGCGGAACAGAGCAATACGCACCTATCCGTCAGAGCTCTTCATTGATTTTGAAAATCTGTAGTTTTTTCATTATTATTAATATCATCCAGGCATTTTATGCTAGTTGTATAACGTTGATGCTTATAGCTACAAATCTGGACTGTTGCAGAGTACAGCACAAAACATATGGCTAGCGCAAATTGCCAAAGTCAGTTTCGAAATATTTTTCAGGTCCCATTGTTTAGCGTTGCAGTTGTAGACTTTTGTGGCATATTCTACTCGTCAGAAAGCAGTTAGATTTCTTTCAGAGTTTAAGATCATAGTTTTGAACTATTTCACAAGAAGCAATGTTGCCGATCACAATTTAAATATATTTCTGCCATTTAATTGAGTAATGGTTGACACAATTGATAGATATGAAGAAAATTTAAAAAACTTCAATATTTTTACTATGCAGTTTTCAAATTGCAACACAATAGCTGAGATTTTTGTAATATCCATACCAATTGTAAGATTCGCCGATATAATCCTCCTTAAGATATAAACGATGATATAGAGCATCCAGCACCGACCTTCAACATCTTTCTCCAAATCTAGAAATCCCGACTATATTTTCATATTTTGTTATTATCTGGTATTGATATGAATCTGGTTTTTCGGTAAGGGTTGTATAGAATTGGTTTTATAATAACAAATGCTGTAGTATTATGGTAAATAATTACAGTTCACAGTGTTGAAGCATTAGAAAGTTGTGCTGTCAAGCAAGGCAGCTTCAAACGTTAACACATACTTCCATTTTTTTGGAATTTTCAAGGGCGAAAAATGCATAAAATATATTATGCTGTGAGCAAATAAGCTGTTGAAACAATACCGTAAAATGCTTAAATATATTTTACATTTATTATGAACAAAGAAAAAAATGTTGTTGCGCAGAAGATGAGTCCATCAAAAGAGAATATGCTAAAAACTTCATTGGATCCATTAGACGATGGGCAAATTATGGCTTTATATCCGCACTTGACAACGCACGCAGTGAGGAGGGAAAGAGCAGAATCGTCGATGAACTTTTCACAAGATGTGAAACTGAAATAGAAGAAAATCCCAAAGAATACAAAAAGACACATATACACATATACTTGCATTTGTGCAAAATATCACCGCAGTAAACTGGTATAATATTTCATTTCCGAAATTTATAAACAAGCATAGTTTATTGCTTCTTGTCAAGAACTTATTATTTTTGAACATTTTTTTTTTACATAAAATTTTTAATTTGTGCGGTCATTTTGCTTTGTTTCATCCGTTATGGTTCATAAAGCGGAAAAATTAAAACACAGAACTTTGTCAATAATAACATACATCAGTAATAAATAACCATGGGGCATGCAAGTTATTCTGTTAAAGCATGCACATTTCACATATTTGGTATACTGTCGGTTTATGGTTTATGATTGGCAGAGTTGGTGACTTTATTTTATTTTATGATTTTTAATTTCACCTCGTGCCCAATTATTTTACTAAAAACAGACTAATTTGGGTATTTTTAAGAATTGTACTTTCAGTGTCCAATAAATTGATTCTTTAATTGTTTAGGGGTCATTTAGCAGTTTTCAGGTAGTAATCAGAGAGTATTCGAGACATTTTTATAACTTGCAAAATATGTATTTCTGATGAAAACATGATGTAATTAATATTTTTGTGCCCTATTCTCTGTGCGTTATGTAAAAACGAGTGTTACGTAGTCCATTAGGAATACTGAGGTTCCAGCATCCGGGATCAAATATTGATAATTGATGATCGAGTGTGAAAGATAGGGGTTCCATAAATCAAGGTGGTTCTATAAATGAATAGTTCTGGGTAATCAGTCTACTCTATAGATCGCTGTGATTGAGAAAAGCAGCTATTAGGTTTCCAATAAAACATCGAATTGATACAGCAGCACTTTGTTTTACTTGAATTCCACGCAATCCTTGATAATTCCCTTTTGCTCTTCATTTCCCTGCTAACCTGCCAGATCATGAAACGAACTCGAATCGCTGCTTTTTACTCGAACGTACGATAATCGTGGGAGAGATTCCAAAATTACTACTACTTTGAGCATTTTAAACAAAGAATTGTTAAAATATGATCTAGTACATATCATTTATCAACAGATAAATTTAGAAACAGATAGAGTATTATGGGAAATATGTACGTGCAGTCAATGCAAAAATGTATGGTAGGGGATGCTTTTAATGAAAGCACATAATCACTGGTCTATTTTCTATTTAATTTGTTTCCCCAACACATACTCTCACTATCGGCATTACACACCCCCTTGCAGTACCCCTCCCCCAGGTAGCAACTCTGACAGAACATCATGATGCATAACACCCACCAACTAGGCAGCAACGCCTAGCCAACTACGGCAGAATTTCCCTAAGCCGTCGAAACACGCACTGAGAAATAATTCAAAACTACAGAGAGTTGTTTCAAAGGAGTTATGCACAATTTAAAATTTCAAATTTCGAAATAAATTGTTTAAAAACATTAGAGCTGATTAATTGATTACAGAGCTTTGCTGTTCTTGCTTCAGGTCATCACAGAAAGCATAGTTACATTATAATCCACAGCAAGTGCGTCAGATATATCTAAATTCTTGAAATTTTTCAATCGGACACTAGTTGCTCTGTTGCCTAGGTCATAAAAACAACGTCGTGTAATGCATAGAAAATAATACAATAAAGCACCTTAGTTGTTGCTTGCTGTCTTTCTGACTGTCTTTCTTTCCTTCTTTCTCTCTTCTCTCTCTCACTCTCTGTCTCTGTCTCACTTTCACTCTCTTTCTCCCTTTCTCTCTTTCAGTCTTTTGCTCTCTTTCGCCCGCACTACGCTAGTAATAATTTTCGCAGCATCAATATGACTGTAACGTTTACCATTCTAAAGGATTTAATAAAATACAACTGGAGAGGTTTATTGTAACTATTTGCCATGTTACAGTATTTGTTCACGTTAATATAGCTGATTTATGGTTCTTCAGTACATTCGGGTATTATTTGTTTAGATGGAGAATCCTAATTGCACTGGATAACGTCTTATTGAATAGGATTTTAGGGTTCTACCTAAACAAGACCACACATTGCATAATGATTGAGCTAATACCAGAACAGGTCTAATTTTGAAATAGTAACATACTGAAACGAACTCTCTTATATGAATAGAACACGCACAGTTTTCCGTGAAATCTGCATGAACTCCGATGGGTTATAGAATCTATATTGGTGTTACCGACAGTCCAATCATTTTATAGGTCATCTTTGTTCAAGGTTTCAATTCTTAAATTTTATTGATTAAGGGGTTGATACTACAATTCTCTAGTCCTGGTGTTGCCAAATATTATTTTCCAATTGCTGTGGTGTGAAAGTTACGATTCTTCTCCCTGAGCTCCAGGAAAGGAACTGAACAAATAGCACTTTATCGTTTCCTTGAGAGCGTTCATGTTGCATGGGGCATCTTCAGTAGATACTTTATCCTTCAGTAATTTGAGCAAGTTTGCCAAGATGTACCCGCTTTGGCTTTGGAGGAAAGCATTCGTAACCGGTCGCAGTTTGGTGATTTAGTGCATGCTGCTCATTCACTGAACCGTTATCCCAATTGTTTATTGTAGAATT
Organism: Protula sp. h YS-2021; assembly: GCA_949752745.1. Lineage (NCBI taxonomy): Eukaryota > Metazoa > Annelida > Polychaeta > Sabellida > Serpulidae > Protula > Protula sp. h YS-2021. The sequence goes on along the minus strand of OX457033.1, from coordinate 26,560,947 downwards.
ATTATAAAAGAAATGTGCCGAGGTTTTTTTTCCATTTTTGGGTCCTTAAGGTTTGTAACAGCCGCCGAAAATGCTGTTTCGCTCTCCGTTGGATAGTTTCAGCGATTCTACTACAAAATACATGTTCACTGCTGATTCCATGGAGAAAAATTCTTTGGTTGCAACAGCTTCGACCATTTGCTGTTTCAGGTGGTTTTCCTTTGCCCAATTACGCAGTACCTATACTGCCTTAGCAATTTGTTCTTAATCCATAATTTTCCTTATATGGAGATTGAGCAGGCATTGGAGTGCAATAAGGGAACAAATGCTCAATGCAAGTCAAGAATGCGACACATAAGCATCCAGGAGTTTTCGTTGTTTTGCCCCTCCTCAAATGCAGTTGGTCCGTTAGCAGCTTTAAAGCCTTTAAAGTGAATAACCATAGTATAAGTATTTAACTTAAATTGCCAATGTGTCTTTACTTAAAACGTCTTGATTTGCTTAACCTATGTGTGGCTCTTATTTATTTTTGAGCGTTAGATTAAATTTATGACAAGGCCACGTTGAGATTAAGAAATATATGTTTCCAGATTCCTAAATTAATATTTTTTCGAATATGTACAGTAGTACTTTCTTTTATTTAAGTTTTTTTGCAATCCTGTGCAAGTCATATTTAACGACCGTTTTCTCTTATTTCGCTTGCAGATCAGCTAAAGTACTCAAACAGCTGCTTTCTGCTGGAACGTACGACAGACAGGCATCCCTACTACTGTATATGTTTTTAGTCAGAATTTCAAAGTGTTAAAAAAGTTAAGAAAATAATATTAAGGCTCATCCGATTGTGCATCGCCCGCACCCTAGGCAATAAAACAGATTATGCAAGTGTTGTAGGAAGTAGAACTAGATTTGGAAACAAGCGCAGATTTAGTGGTGAGATGGATAGCTTGGTCACTTCAAATACGGACATATGTTAAGCGATGCTCCTTCTATACAAAACGATAGCAGCCGAAGTAATTCAAGGTTAAACAAGAAGAAATTTATATATTGCATACAACATTGAAGTAAGCGCAGTAAATATCCAAAATTCTAGAATACCTGTGAAATGCTAAAAGTTTGCATTTTCTCGTCAGAGCAGAAGTAAAAGACTAGTCTTTCATTGCTCTTCTCCGCGAAATGAGACAGACAAGTCAACTGATACAAGGATATACAATATCAAGCTCTGGAAAGTGGATGACTTAATAGTGCAAAAAGAGGCCGTTAAATTAAAATCCCTATGCATTTAATTCTCAGAATGCATCTCCTCGTTGTTTTCAGATTTGATTATTTGTACTGGTTCGTATTTATCAGGCTGTAATCCTTTAATCAGATTTTTAATAATTCTGATATATATTCCGCTCGACTGATAGAAACCACACTAGCGTATGAAATGATCCGACCCTTCCGTACCCTGCAGCACTAGCAAATCGAGTCGGAAAGTTTGTGCAAACAGTGTGCACAAATATTGAATAGTCTTCAATGCTCTCTTACAACAGAGTTTTATTTCGAGTTAGTATGTGCAATTAATGCACATTGTTCTTCTTATTAATGCTCATTTAATTAGGTTTATCGCTCATATACCTACAGTTTCCATAAAATTGGGCATTCTCTCCACCACGTCAGCTGTGTTATCTGTTGCATAGTCATCATAATAACCAATCTACGCCAAAAGATATGTTGCGGTGTCACAAATACCTGAATAGTCTATTATTTGCAATCTGTTTAACAATGACATAATCTATAGCAATGAATAAAAGAAAACTTTGAAAGTCGAGGTGTGAAAAACAATTTAAAGAGCTGCAAGATAAGAATATATTGTTAACTAGCTAGTTATCTTAATTTTTATTATTTGATTTATTTATTTATTTTGTTAACCATTATTTTCTAAAGAGGTTCAAGATAGTTTTTAAAAAGTCTCATACATCAGAATGGCAATTTTATGACTGTATTCAATAATTTTACGTCCCAGCAACGTTTGACGTTGATCTTGCATAAACTTCGATTCTTATTCAGTTAGTGAAATCAAAGCGGCGTCTGACTTCCGATACTAGGCAGACGTTGATTATTTGACGTATAGTCGACTTTGCAAATATAAATTGAAAAGGCCATTTCCTGACTGCAAACAAATTTTTATGCCCGTATAACGTCCATTTTTTAACACCTATTCAACGTTACAACAACAGCGTTCACTAGAAGTCGGTGAAAATGGTGACTTTGTAAAGACCAAAAGCAACGTGCAAACAAGGCTGCTTAGCCGGCATCTTATCAAATGTTACGAAAAACATTGATTAAGCATTAAATTGTGGGCCCAATCAATCACTACCCAATTGCAAGAAAGTTGGCTTTACCCATGTGTTTTAGTTTTGCGAAATCGACGTATATCCGATATCGGAATGCTTACCGGGGCACAACATGTAGAAAGCTATGTTTCATAGAGTTTTCAATTCAGCTGGATTTATACTCTGCCCACAAGACCCGACTATCTGCTCAGAACCTCCCACTCACCTCCAACGGCCTTGACCTCCCCCTCCAACGCCCTTGTCCCACAATTGCGTAGTGCCCAGAATTTTAAGTATTTATCTTGACACTCTTACTTAACCGTCTTGATGTCAATGTCATGGTAATGAATCTCCTTGAAGACATAGTCAAGTGCTTAGAACCGAAAAATAGTACAGATGAAAGAACACCAAAGGAGGTAATACCATCAACAATGTATTTACAAGTTGAAAGAAGTTGAATATCCAATGGTAATGATATTACAGGCAATAGAGAAATGCAAATTTTGCCTCTAAGTAGCATAATTCTAACCGTATTTCTACTGTCCAATCATTTATCTGTTAACATGGGCTCTGTCATTTGCTGAACAACACATAAGCACCAAATTATTTCAAAATATTGCCTTATATGTGTTTCGAAAATTAATACAAAATAGCAGTTTTTTATTCCCTCAGCATCATTTCACACAAAGATTTATCAAACAAGTGCGATTAACAGTTCAAACATTGTAAAAGAACTGTAAACTGTAAAATTATATATTTTATTTTAATGGAAAGGCTGGCCCTCTGAAAACCACGAATAGTTGTGTCAAGAGAATCAAGAATGATAAGTTTCATTAGGCGATTTCGTTTTCAGCCAATTTCACGTTCTTTGCACAGTGTTGGAAGTAGAATTGCCACTCCTTCCCTATTTTATTTTTTTGCAGCTAAATAATTATCTACACGCTGTTAAAAATTATGTTGCCTTTGTTTAAGTATTGATGAAAAGTGCTTGCATTTGTGATATACGCAAAATATATTGCGTAATATTCTAACTGTCAAAATTTTCATCTTGCAATGATTTGACAGAACATATATGAAACAGACTCCGCAGAAAGATTTGCGGAATCTGCGTTATAGTTCTGGGCTGGTTCTGTTGAAGGCATGGGATTTAAAGAAGTTCACAGGACTGAACTATTAAAGAGTAGTCTTGCTTTGTGCGAAGTAGTCCCACTCTTACATGCGGTGACTTTTCGATCTCCTTTCGTGGAGAAGTGCAGTGAACATCTTGTAGTCTAATGTATGTTCCAGCGGAAAGCAGCTGTTTCCAGTAGGCTTACTGATTATTATTATTATTATTATTATTGTTTATTGTTATTATTATTATTGTTATTGTTATTATTATTTGTCTTTTCTATCAAAGCTTGAACAGATTTATATTTATCAGCTAATGTGCTTACAATAGTAGAAAAACTTATAACTGCCAACAAGGACTACCTTATGAATCAGCAACTGCATTGTTTAACAAAATTATACTTTAAAACTAAAAATGATTAATGACTCTATTAAATAAGCCCTGGAATACATGACAATATTTGTGAATATTACACGAGTCTATAATATGATCTAGTAAGCATTAATGAAAGCATATAACATTTAATATTATATAATAGCTAATGACTAGAATATCTAATGATATTTGCCCTTCTGATGGCTTTTACTAACTTCCTAAGGGCAAATATCCTTTTCAATTTTTATTTCCAACGGTAATAAATTTCATAGTCTTGATGCGGTATTCTGGAAAGCTTTGTAACCATTGCTTTGATTAGTTCTGTTCTGTAGGAGAAGATTCTTATCGGACGACCTAGGACGGTGATTGGGGTCATATTGCACTAGCATCTCTGTTATGTAAGAGAGAGCTTAGGTGTTTAGGGAATTATGTGTAATTAGCGCAACCTTGAACACTATGCGTTCTGATGAGCAATGGAGAACAATCAGTTTATCACACGTATTTTCTTCACACTACAATTGCACAACACGAACTGAATGAGTCAGTAGTCGTTGAAGTCGAATTGAGAGACTGCAAGCCGTTGCATAAGTCTATACGACATATGATCACTGCACGGATAGTATTTTGCAGCATTTTTGTTCAATCTCTTCAATCTCGACATATCATTTTGTCCAATGTTATCTCACATAACTGAGGCTTAATATTACTATTTTTCAAATATTTATTGAAATTAAGTCAGGAAGGCCAATGGCGTGAAATGAACTAAAAGTCGAATAAAAGAAACTTTTGCTGTGCCGAGAAGATGAAGATCTTTTCGAAATCTTCAAACATCTATTGCCCAGTCACAACAATCTACGGAGTTCACTAATATAGTTAACATATCAAGGCAAAGTAAAGGTTGGAAAATCATTTGTAGAAACGTAATCGTCCGCACTCAGTCATCAATAATAAATGTTTTATTCCAGGTTTATGGTGCTGAAACCGTGACATATATACTATGGGGATATTCATAATGTGATGAAAATAGAGTCTCACAGCTGTTCTGTGTATCCACATGTTTTAAGTTTAAAAACATTTTCAAGTTAACAAAAGTGATTGTAATAGTTTCTGTTATTGCTTTTAAATGGTTTGAAGCTCCTAAAGGACTAACTGAGCAACCAATGACTTAGGCTACTGGACATCGAAATTGCCATTTAAATTTAATGTGCTAACTGTTATTTTTTACAAACAAACAGATCCAGGGAGATGTTGCAATCCGTGATTTTCCTTACACATAACTGGCACATAACTTGCCAATGATAAAAACCATATATCAGCGATACTTGCACGAATAAAGAACAATGACAAATTTTTGTAATAAGATACTACAAATGTTAATTCAATTCTCGTCCTACTGTAAGATGGTAAGGCTAGTAATGTATCATGTGCATTTCGAAATGCAAATAAAATATTTAAATAAAATAATAGCAAATAAAACAACTACACACATACTATTTTATAGGCAGTCAATACACATAAGGTAGTGTATACATCATATAATGTTGTAATATACATTTTGTAAATCCGTGAAATATGTGATAGAAATTGCTTATACAAACTTTGATTTTGACTAGCATACATAAAACTAACAACATTTGCTTTCAAGCATCATCCTGTGCTTACTTATTACTGGTGTATATTTTCTTGATGAGGCCTAATTCCTTGTTTTAATTGCTTACTTTATAAATTATGACAGAAAAATTCGGAACAGTGTCATGTAAATAATTGTTTTATAAAATAATCATATAAAAACAAAATGTAAAAAAAGCATTATCAACAACCATTCAATGAATTGTAATTCTTGATGAACTTTTGGAATTAGTAAGTTAATGTAAGCACAATTTAATGAGAAGATATTTTGCACAAATGCAAGTAGGTATGAATAAGTTTCATTTTGTATTTTTTCGGATTTTCCGCTATTTCATGCTCACATCTTGCAAAAAGTTCGTCCACGATTCTGGTCTTTTCCTCTTCGCTACGTACGTTGTCAAGGCCGGAAATAAAGGTGTAATTTGCCCATCGTCTCAGTGATCCTATGAAGTTCTTTGCATAGTTTCGTTTCGAGGACTCATCGTCTGCAAAACAATTTTTTTTCTTTGTTTAAAGTAAAGTTTGTTTATGTGTTTTGAGAATTTGACATATATTTTTAATATTTGTTTATTATTCGGAATTAAAAACTCTTTGGCATTCTATTCATGAAGTACTGTTCATGAAGTATTTTGACAGCTTGTTCAGAACTTTAGACACTAAAAACAAAAGAATTATCTGTCATTTGAAACTAGCCGGGATATGGAAATTCTACACCTGCCGTGCTCAACAATGCAACATTGAAAATCCTTTGAAACTGTGAACTTGATAGCTACTGTCTTGCACAATAGCACCAATTTAGTGCTTTAAATCTAAAGCTTTCCAGCTTTCACAAAATACTTTGATAGATAGGAGGAGGCTGAGGATTATGCCAACCAATCGTCTAACTGATTATACTATTTGAAGAATTCAGAGATACACAATTACTTTGTTAAAAGTCATGGCAAAATATATTAAAAATGGAACTAGAGTTTTGTTCTTGTAGGATTTAACCCTCATAGTGACTCACTGGCGTTTGCCTGGCAGAATGCTTGATGTCGTCGGTCTTGAACATCATAGGTTTTTAGAGACACCACCCTCAAACCTTCTGCACAAATTTCCGAACAAAGATCCTTAAAGGGTTCCATGATTTCTGAATCGCTTCGATAATACAAGCTGAAAGTGGTGTTGTCGATTTCTTTCTTTAGCAGTAAAGAAAAAAAAAACACAAATGTCATAACACAACAGCATTTTTAGGTTTAATAGGTTTAAGCATATCATGTGAAATTTATGCCTGCTCAGAACCAACTCATAGCTTAAGTTGAAATTTATGATAAAAATTCAACATATGTTTTAGATTTTCTGTGTTTTTTTCTCCCTGCATTGTATAATATATTCAATACCTGTGTTAAAACATTTTCTTCAGCCATCTTCCTCAAATGTTTGCTCATAGTGTCATATATTGATTGATTTTGTTCTTTATGTTTGGAGCAGCAGTCTTTCTCCCCTACACTAAGGAGAACAATAAGTAACTGTCCTCCTGAAATGCAAAGTGCATGGCTGAAGGAGCAGTATCTATGTTTGCAAGTAACGAAAAATTATCTATTCTGTCACAAATACTAGTCAAATCCTATTTTCTCGGAAAATAGCATTTTGTAGATGGTTTTAATCGCTTTTGTAAATGGTTCTTATTATTTTTGGTGAAAGGGTGTTATCTCTATATCTTTTAAAAAATTTTTGCGTCAACCAAATTTCTAATCACTTTTATATGCGTTTGTGATTCGATGTTGGTGAAAAATTTCACATGGTGGTCATTAACATATTTCAGACATTGTCTGGATTTCTTTGTGAACCAATAAGGAATAACCACTGGGGACGATTTAATGTTTATCGATCTTAAACAAACATACAATGAAGTTTTTCATTTTCAATTAAGTATTTGGATGGTAGGTGTCACATATGACACGCGGTGCGAGTACTGGTACCGCTGACTACTTGTCATTAGGTTATGTTCTCTGTCGTATATCTCCCTCCTGGTTGTGGTCAGGGGTTTGAGGTTAGATATGCTAGGATATCTTTATTACTCAGGACAGCATGATAAATAACATCAATATCAACTTTCGGAAAAAATAACTAGTGCTTCAGATTGATAAATCTACCCGGTGCAAGTTCATGTGCTCTGTGTAACAAGAACCGTCTCCAGTCTTCCCCGGCTTGTTTTGCAAAAGTGTTTTGCTCTTGGGGGTCGTCAGACATGAAATGGAAGAGAGAAGATTTCAAGTTGCAAGGCCTGAAAAAAAGTATGTAAGTATAGTGGTATTTGTAAGTGTAAGCCACATACATACCGTCTTTGAATATTTATGTTTGATCATGCGAATTGATTCTGGTAACAATATCTGGCTTAAAATACTGTCTCTATTTGTAAAAGTTTTTTAATATTTCTGTCTTGTTTCTAACACTTTCAATGTGTTTAGCAAGCGTATGTGATGGAAAGAAAACTCTGAGTTTGTAATCACAAAGCCCTAATCTTTCACATTCAAACTCCAGTAACTCGTTAGCAAGGCGGTTTTCTGTGCTTTGTTGCTAGCATTTTTCGTATCTAGCCTCTATGCTTCTGTATAAAGTCACGAATTCTTTAAAAAGAAGTAAATAAGCAAATTACAAAATACCTTTTACGAAGCCAATGTATGGCTATGGTACTGATACCAATGTGTACCGTATTATCAGGGAAACATTGCTCATAAAAATTTGTTCCGCTTGCAGAGGCATAAACCTTGTCATACTGTCTCAAGAAGCTCTCTTGTCCTTGTTTTATACCTAAAAATAATACATATCTCTGCAGTCCTGTAATTCATAATGCAAACCGATACAGTTTAATGTTAGATAAATCAGCCATTGCTATATTCAGTCCAATAATGTTGTATGAGTAATGCAGTAAAACAACAAAAATATTAATTGTTGTTTTACTGCATTATTAAACTATTGAAATGCCCTGTCTTGTGTAATTTAAGCACGTACAGCCTTGATAAATACAACTAGCATGATCAATTGCTAGATCTGGATGGTCCAAATTGCTCATATGTACTGTACCATGTAACCTAGAGAAAAGCGATTTGTAGTCGTTCAAAGGTTGATCCTCATAATACACCTGCACACTTTAGTCAAAACCGTATTTTTCTTTTATTCTTCCTGAAACAAATATAGTGATATAAATGAGGTCCTATTAAGCAGGTAAATAGTTTGTTCTACACAGAATCAGATTTTATAAATGTAATTTTACTGAAAAGAAATTTGAATTATAATTCCATATTTATAACAATCAGTAACATTTGGGTAAAGATATTTTGTTAAAGTATTAGTGTTCTTATCCTTTCTCCACACCTTTCCTCATATTTAAATATTATTCAAAGTACATGATTTATCTTTTCATTGTTTATTTTTGCATTGTTTATTTGAGCCTTTCAGCTTTCTGATACCTATAAACTTGGAGAACAAAGACACAGATACAGAGCCGTCTGCCGCGCCGTAATCCGCTATTATAAACACCCTCTCTCTTTCTTTGTCAAATTGAACGTTCTCTGGAAGGAAAAATCACATTTCTAGTGGAACACAAGTATTAAATGAAATCTTTGAAATGTGCGACATGACTCGTGTGGTCAGAGTTAGTGGTTTTTAAATGGAAAGAGATTGGTGTCAAGTTTTAGATGATCGTTAGATGACCATTGGAGGAACTTTAAATTATGATAGGAAGAATGCCTTGGGCTTAAATAGTAGCTGTGCCACGGAGATGTAAATGATGTAAAATAGGGGAGCTGAACAGAAGCCGCTACCTGAGCAACTGTACAGCATAGCTATAATTCTTGAAAAGATTAGTTTTACCACAATAATACAAAAAAGAGTATCAACATACAAATCGTAAATGATTTGCAATTCGGCTTTCAGGAGACTGGTACCAAGTATTGCTCATAGTATTAATTTATGCATTGAAATGTCGGAAGTAAAGAATGTATTGGTTTGAGAGGAATATATCGAAAAACCAAGTTCACAATTCTCCCCATGAATACTCAGTTATTTAGGTATATCTTTAACATACCTAGAGCCTCCATAAAGTTAACCATTCTCTCCTCCAAGGCGGCTATATTATCTGTTGCATTTTCGCCATAATAACCAGATCCGTCAACGCCAAATGATATACTGCTGTGTGGAACAAATACCTCCATTGTGCAAGCTGTTCTTCCTTCATGAGTCGTATTTTTGAATTTCTATGTATAAACTATGCATATTGTTCGCATCAAAATCTTCACTTGATTCCAGTAGTTCTTAATTGTTTAGTTAGAAACAATTCAGCAAATGTGATTACCCGGCGATATTTTTTCGAACTCTGTATTTTCTCACGTAGCAGAAACATTTCCTTCCCATACTGTTTACGGACAGAGCGAGTGCTTTTGATATTTCATGTAACTGCACTTTTTGACTAACATCAGTGTTGATAAATGCAACACCCTGAAAATGTTTCCAGACACATATTTGTACTAAAGACTGCCATTAGGTGTCATTGACTGTGACAGGTGTCACAATAAATTAAATTCGCCTAGCAAAGTCATTCTGAGCCAAAGGGCAATTCTTTTGTTTAATAACCCAAATAGGAATCACAATCGGAATTTTAAAATTACCGCTTTATCAGCCTAACCAGCTGAGGTAAAACTATAATACTTTTTTAATCTGATCTAATAAAAATCTAATGATCTATAGCAATAGCCAAAGGAAATGAGAGCGTAGACATGTGAAAAACATGAGTGGCATTTAGAAATGAACATTATTTCAGTTACCACCATGGTTTCAGATTTATCTTTATCTGTGTAAAAGATATTTATATTTAAATAACAGGTGGCATGTTATGCAAGCAATTTTAATATCATATTTCATTGAAAGATATTTAAATGAAGGGTATCAATTAAGCAGTTCTTTTATGTATCACTAACATACTGCTTAGCATTCTTCTATCTAACCCTGCTCTCAGCTGAATTGAGTTGCATAGAAAGCCTCAAAACTTAGTGCGCAGTGAAACAACACCAACGCCTAGTAATCACAATCACGACGCAGTATATAGTGATAATAGATAGATGTGCTGCAGAAAGCCGTTATACCCTTGTATTTACTAACCGCAAGATTCCTGTTTTAATTGAATTTAGGTTAAAATAGTGTCCATTTCAGTGTTGTATGAGCAAAATAAAATGCTACTATCTGAACAAAAGTTCCTCTTTGATGGTTCTACGTGCTTTAGTGTCGGTTAAATATGCCTGGCGGTACTTATGTTTTAAAGTTAACACCCTTCATTATATGTCCACTTTGGAGTCCACTGGAGTTATTCAAGTGCGGGGTATTGTATATTTTATTTTTAGTTGTTTTTGCCTTCTCCTAAAGGAACATTACTTGGATCATCATTACTAGGAAATTGCTCCTAAAAGAACGATTACTAGTATTCTAAGTTAAAAATTAATAGGATCAGGTATGCCAAAAATGTAAAGTTACTGCTTGAAAGCATGTTAAAATAGCATAACACTGAATTATTAAAAGACCTCGGAACGACTAATTACCATCTACAATATATGCACAAGTAGAAAAAACTTGAATATTTAATGATAATTATATTATAGCAAATATATTAATGCAAATTTTGCTTCTCAAGCTCCCTTTACAACTGTTAGAAGTGTCTATACACGAGCATCCACTTGCACCGTCTGTGACTTGAGACCAAGATATACGTCAAGTTGCTTCCTTCTGATTCAGATTGCAGGTTATATTTTCCTCCTGTTTTTTCCCAGAACAGTAAGTTCTATATTACGTTGCTTTCAGATACTTTGGTATTTTATTATAGACATCTATTGCTTATTTTACGGAATAAATGATCATGAAGGACGTTCAAAATATTAGATCTTATCATATGAAATATGTTATGCCCTTAGACGTTCTTTATTTATGTATTAAAATAAATGTAAAATACACTGTCAGAAACGGATTCTGCGTTTTAGAATGTTATTTTTTTTTAACTTCATCACTTATTAATTTTGATTAAAGTTCCTTCGAAAATTAAATAATAAAAGATGACCTTCTGATATATATACTAACCAGTCAAATGGGAATTTTAGCAATTGTGAAAGTATATCTTCTTGGTAGAAGTTCTATCACAAATACCATTAACAACCAAAATAAAGTTAATGTGTGGAGTAAAGTTATATATTTTGTATGTGACAATACTGGCTACCTGAAAACCAGTTGTATTGAGAGGATTGAAAGAATAAGTTTAGTTTAACGTCGTTCGTTTCCTACTTTTGCACCATCCAGATTCATGAACTTTGCGCTTTATTAAAAGTGGAATTGTCAGTGTTGTAAACATAAGGTTGCCTTAATTTCCGTTTTGGATGTAAAGCGCTTGCATAAGAACCCCTAGTCCTGATTAAAAATGAATGGATTTCTCGGGGCGTCCTACTGGAGGGGATAAACTCCGTTTTATGCCATGTGAACAAATAAAGAATACATTGTTATACAACAGACTCCCGGCAGCAGGAAAAACTGCAAGCCCAGATCTAAAATGAACCGATTTTTGGGGACGTCCTATTGGACGAGGAGTGAGGAGTGGCACTATTATTATACAAATTGACTCATTTCATTTCATGGAGAAGAACAATGGATATTACCAGTACTCTATCAATTTAGACAGAATAACTGTTAGTAAGATACACATTTAATCTTATACTGATGCCATGTTAAAAGTTTTAAGATAAAAATAGAGAGAAGTGATGAATACTTTATATGAAGTACTTGTTATTTTAACATTTTTTCTTGATCTAGTTTTTAGCTGGTTGATTACCTGAAGACTATAGTGTATTCTACAAGGCGTCGGGAGAGTGGAGTGGGATTTTTATCTGGTTTGCATTAAAGGAGCATCTTTAAACAGTGTCTTAATTTGATGTGAGCAAATTACCAATAACCTTCGTAAATTTGTGTTTATTTCGAAATCTGATTTCTGTTTTGTACAGTATTCGCATATCCTGTTGTGCTAAGGTGTAGGAAGGGATAAGTTAGGGGGATGTGGAGTTCCGACTTGACATTACCCCACCCGTTATCCACATAATTTCTCTAACTTACTACACTTATATCCATTGTAATACTAGAATACACTACTAAATGATTTTAATCTGATAATAAATGATTTGCACATTACTAGGTCCAGTTGGTCTTGGTTGGTTTTGAAATTTTAGCACAAGCATATCTTTATCTCTGATAACCGACAACCCATAACATTATTTTCTTATATTATCAAATCCTTATTTTAAATGTTATTTGTACTTGGGAATTGATAGTCTCATCTTCGATTGATCGCCGAAAGTAGCGTTTGGCAATCTCCAAAATCAGTTACTGAAAATTGCGTGTAAACAGTTAACATATCAAAGCAAAGGCCGATACAATAGCCTCTCGATTTTAAACCTAATTCTACACCGTCAGTCATCAATAATGACTGACGGTGCTGGTGAGATGGTGGTTACGTTGCTATGATATGTGTTTGATACGCTAACATTCGTTTTGATATAACGTTGAAATATATATATATATATATATATATATATATATATATATATATATATATATATATATATATATATAAAGATATATATATAACCCTACAAATGGCATGTAAACTAAGATTTAAAAAATAGTACACATTTTAAACCTAATTCTACACCGTCAGTCATCAATAATGACTGACGGTGCTGGTGAGATGGTGGTTACGTTGCTATGATATGTGTTTGATACGCTAACATTCGTTTTGATATAACGTTGAAATATATATATATATATATATATATATATATATATATATATATATATATATATATATATATATATATATATATATATATATATATATATATATATATATAAAGATATATATATAACCCTACAAATGGCATGTAAACTAAGATTTAAAAAATAGTACACATTTGAAAGTCAAGTAAAGGGTCCAAGATTTTTTGGCTATTACTTTTAAACGCTTGGAAGCTGCTTAAGCATCAACTGAGTCACTTTCTTATATCCACTTAATATTGTTTTTTGACAAATCAGACACTAGTTATTGCAATCCATGATCCGTTCTAGCCACCACATTTAGCAATGATAAAACTATAAATCGTCATTCTGTCATTCTGGGAAAACTAACAAAACAGCATAGTATCATTATGTATGTAATATATATGATGCGCCGACGCCTTAGTGTATGATATTTTAAAGTGGATAAATAATTTCTTGATTAAGTAAACATCTAAGACAAACCCCCCTCCAAAATCCATATACTTCAATGGATTCAGTTAAAGCACACAATAAACATTCTCTTGATAGCTAACTAGCAAAACTGTTGATTTAATGGTAACGGACCCCCTTTGAGTACATATTAAAATACTTAGAATACTGAAGTGGTGCAAATAAAAGAGCTCTGAAGCACCTATAACCATCGGCAATGTAAGCACAAGTAGGAACAACTTGAATAATATTAAAATAAATACATAAACGGGAATCTTACCTCCACCTCTTTTTACATTACTAAGAAGTGCTTCTTCGACAAAAAAATCAATTCACGTCTTCTGTGTCATTAGAACAAGAGACACGTCAATTTATCTCGTTTTTTAAGACTGCATATTGCATTTTTTCTAGTTCCCAAGCTTTACCGTCATACTGCTTCTTACAAGGTCTTAGTACATAACAGAGGATCAGGTACTCCTTATTCTAGCTCGTTATTTTCAGGTTCAGCTATCACATAGTTTACGGAATAAATGTTTACTTAGCAGGTGTTTAAATATTAGATTTTATCATAACTAAAGATGTTTTATACGTTGTCGATAGTACAGATTCCTACTGTAGGTGTTAAAGTACACTGTCAGATGCTTAAATCGCAAATTAAAATGTTATTTTATTTTTATATTGCACCATTGCCATTGGATAAATATTAACCAGTGAAATATACATTTGGCAATTGTAAATATTTCTTCTCGTTGAAAGTTTTATGACAAAAATACGATAAACAGTTCAAATAATGTTCGAAAAAAGCAAAATAAACATATGTATTTTATTTGTGGTATAGCTGGCTATTATCTAGAAACCACGATTAGTTGCATTGAGAGAAATTAACAGAATGAGGAGTTCTTTTTCTACAACTTTATCATCTAGTATCACCAACTTTACACTGTATAAAAACTAGAATTGTCACTCCATTTCTATTTCATACTCTGTAAATTAAAAGATGTAAATGTTAGATGTTTCTGTAGTTATGAACCACGTGTGAACGTTTCACCAATATAAAACAAATACAAAATGCAAACTCTACTTGAATTGCTTTGCTTAAATTTAATTTCTTTTCCTACCTTGTTTCGAAATCTGGTTTCTAGTTCGTTGATTAATTTAATACTCTGTTGCATCGCTATGCCTAGAGGGTGGGAAGGGCTTTTTACCTTTGTGGCAAAGAAGAAACCTCATTATACACGTATCTTAATTTATGTGAACAGTGTCATTCAGTTATCTGTGTTTGCATTGAAATTTAGTTTTTATTTTGTATATTACTCGAATACTTTGTTGTGTGAAGGTGTCGGAAAGGATCGGGTAGGGTGAGACGTGTGGTGGACATTGCCTTATTCCTTACCTACATAATTTCTTTGACTTAATACACACATATATCTACCTCATTACTTTACCTATGTCTAAGTTTTTATCTGAGGATAAATGATTTGCACATTACAATAACCCGTGTGCTTAAACGGAATTTTATAAGTTTAGTACAGATATTTTTTGATTACCCATAAACATTAACATAATTTTCTTACTTTTTCTTGGATTTTAAATCTTTGTTTAAAATGTGTACATTTCTTGAATACCTATAAAAATTAACATTATTTTCTTACTTTGTTTAAAATGTTCAAATTGATAGGAACTCTCGCCCTCGATTGTCGTTAGCTCGAGCGGAAAGTAGCGATTCGACTGCATTTGGCAATCTGCAAAGTCAGTTAAGGAAAACGGTGGGTGAATGAATCTTCCTTAGTATTGCATGAAAACTTAAGTAAAATAAAGTTTTTCTGTACCGATTCAACAAAAGAATTTATTTTGAAATCTCCAAGATCTATTTCTCAATCTTAAGGAACTACGGACTTAACTGATTCAGCAGAACAGATACTTAGTATTAGGCCGATGCTATCGTCCTTTCGATTGTAAACCTGAATGTACACATTCAACCATCAAATATGCATATTTTAGCTAAGCATTTCTAGCCGAGTTCGCGACGATGGTACACCTTTATGTACTAGATGAACATTCATTTTGATATAAGGCTAAAAACTAAATATACAAAGTATCCCTATTCCAATTAATTACTGCCGTATTTTTCTTGATATGGTTTAATTTGTGTGCTTTTATTTTATAAACCATAACAGGTGAAACAGACACATAATAAAGTACACAAATTAAACAAAAATATCGCATAAAAAGGTAAAAATATTATAAAAGTAATAATTTTCAACAAAAGGCAATGAATTAATATTTGTTTATAACTTTTAGGAGTACGCCCAGGGCTGAGTTGAAATGTTACTGAGAGAACATTTTCCACAAATGCAAATAGATGTGCATGTTGGTCTTTTTGTACTCTTTGGGATTTTTTGCTATTTCATTCTCACATCTAGTGAAAAATTCATCCACGATTCTGTTCTTTTCCTCTTCACCACGTGTGTCGTCGAGACCGGAAACAAAGCTGCAATTTGCCCATCGTCTGACGGATCCAATGAAGTTCTTTGCATATTCTCGTTTTGTTGACTCATCGCCTGCGCAAAAACATTTTCTTTTAGTTTGTGCTTCCTGTTCAATTCTTCCAGCGACAATGGGAATCAGACATTATTAAAATTTTTATGATTCAGCTTTCGCAATTAAAATTGGTACAATTGTACATCAGTGAGAAATTGTCCAAAAGAGAATGAAATTTATATTTAGAATTAGCAGTAAAATAACTCCTTGGCAGATATGTATCATTCATAAAGGCTTCTAACACTTCCTGCCTCTGGCTCATTGATAAAGTTTACAAAGCAATAAATAAATGAATAAAAAAGAAATACTTTCTAAAATTTTAAATATCCACTGAATGATACAATTATATCTTTCAAAGTATCTGGCAAATGTGACTCGATAAAATTGCAGAAATGTACTTCATATTTCCACAATACCTAAACTAGTTCACAGTGAAAAACATTAGAACTGTGGTCCTTAAACGCTAACTCTCATGGGCATATCTTCTATTTGTAACTATTGTTAGGATTGTGCCTCTACCCGTGTTCTAACTGATTATTCTATATTAAGAATTCAGAGGCACACACCTATTTTGTAGCAGTTTCACGATACAAAGCGAAATATATTAAAATGCAGATTTTATATTTTAGGATTTAACCGTCATATTAACCCACTCGCATTTGCCAGACAAAATTCTTTGTGTTGGCGGTCTTGAATATCAAAGGTTTTCATAGACACCACCCGCAATCCCGCTCTATCAATTTCCGAACAACGATTCTTGAAGGGTTCCATGACTTCTGCTTCACTTCGATAATACATGTTGAAAGTGGTGTTGTAAAATTCTTCCTGTACCAGTGAATGAAGATAAAATAATGAAAATAACATAGCCATGGCATTTTAACAATTTTTTGCGCATATTGTATGAATTTTAAGCCTGCATATAAACCATTTCATATGTGCAGCTAAAAATATGTTATAATACTATTCAACGTATGTTTGGGATTTCTTTCTTTTTTTTTTGTTGGTTTTCCACACTGTAACATACATGAACTACCTGAGATATAATTTGTTCGTCAACCAACTGTTTCCAATATTTGGTCATGGTGTCATGTATTGATTGCTTTTGGTCCCTAGATTTATAGAAGCATTCTCCTTCCCGTCCACTAAGAACAACAATAAGTAACTGTCCTCCTAAAATGAAAAAAAATGCATGGATAAAGAAAACAGCAAAGAATACTCCAGCTATGCCACAAAATAAAAGAATTACTGCAGTTATGCATACGGTTAAACATTAAGTAAATAGTAATTCTAATAATTATAAAATCTGGCAACCCACGTTTACAGTTTGTTAATTAACACTTTTCACTGGTCCTTCAATCTATCATGAATGCAAAATCTATTAAATTTACTATATTTTTATAAGCGATATTTTTACGAGTTTCCAAATATTCTATTTTTGTGGTAAGAAATTGTTACTTCCAAATCTTTTAACAAAATTTTATTCCAGTGACATTTCTAGATTGTTGTCAAATGTGTTTTTCATACAACTTTGTGGTAGGTTTTCGGATACTGAAAGTGCCACTAAACTTGAGAAAATATCTGGATTTCATCTTAGACCAACTAGGAATCACAATTGGAAACGGTACATTGTTTTATGGTCTTCAGAAAATGTAAAATAAAGTTATTGAACTGGTTTAAAAGAAACAAAAACATCAATGTGTTGCGCCCTGTATTTGATTGACAGGTGTCACATATAAGTCAAGCTATATGATGCTATGTACTTGAAAAAAATATCAGCTCGTTCTATGAATTAAAAGATTTCAAAAAGATCTACCTGGTGCAAGTTCGTTTGCTCTGTGTAACAAGAACCGCTTCCAGTCCACCATTGCATGCTTTGCAAAAGTGTTGTGCTCTTGAGGGTCTTTAGACATGAAATGGAAGAGAGAAGATTTCAGGTTGCACGGCCTGTTTAAAAAAGGTTATTTAAGTATATTACAATTCCTGACTCTTAGGCACATAACATAACATTTTTTAAAATATTTTTGATCATGAGAATTGACAGTGAGAACAATTTTTGGCAGAAAATAATATCTTTTTGTAAAGTTTTTGCTTCTTGTGCCTTGTTTGTTAGTGTTTTCAACGTGCGTACCAAGCGTATCCGATCGGAAAAGGAGTCTGAGTTTGCTATCATAATCTTTCAAATGCCTAATCTTTCTAATCCAAACTCATATAACTCGGTTAACAGGTTAGTTGTTTGTGCTTTGTTTTATTACTGGGTGGTATTCACATGTCAAATGCCTCTCAGAAAAATGTGAGCTAAACATTGCAATTACGAGCAAAAGTAGGAAAAAGAATCTTGGTTTTTGTTGAAAATTTCACTCATAATGATGTTTTTTTTTATTTAATTTAAAACAACGGACATAATCAGTAATCAAATTCAATTAATTAAGAAAGTTTATATTTTAATTTGCGCATTTTTTATGCAAAGAAAAAGCAACTAACTTTTTACAGTTCAGCTAAGCTCAATAGCTTTGCTTCATGCGCAATGCTACAGATAAAGTTACAGTTCTGAACTAAGGAACTGCTCAATATTTAAAGCCATCCTCCATTAACCAAGCTAATTTCGAATCTACCCTGTTTTTCTGTAGAAACAATTTATTCTATTTGAAGAAATAAGTATCAAGGAAAATTAATGTGCTTCACACTATTTTAATAACGATGTAAACACTGCAAAACTCCAGAAAATACCTTTTATAAAGCCACTGTACAGCTATCGTACTGATACCAATATGCACACTATTATCAGGGAAACATTGATCATAAAAATTTGTTCCGCATGCTAAGGCATAAACCTTGTCATACTGCTTCAGGAAGCTTTCTGATCCTTGTTTTAACCCTAAAAACAAAGACTCCCATTGTATGATTTCAATAACCCATATGCAACAAAAATCATACAGTTTTCAGTTGAATAGGTTAGTTAATGCTATCAATGCTCTAATGCTGTTTTTATATGATCTATGTTATCAGACTACCGTAATTGTATCCACTAGAGTAATTTTTTCTGACATTCAATAAGCAATGTCGGCAACTGTTGCAAAATTTTCAATTTGCAGATTTCACAAATAAAGATTTTAAACGCTTAAATGGTTATAGAATAATTATTGCACTACTAAAAAATAATTACCTTATACATTGTTTTGATTAAATAACTGACAATTAATTTGAAATTACACTTTTTATTTGCTTGAAGTGCAAATGTATGTAAAGGTACTCAAAATTCATACTAAATTACACAGATACTCTAGATATGACACTAATATCTTTAAAATAACATAATCATGCACGTGTTGATTCTAAGCTTTGAGGGTCCTACAAATTGTAATTAATGCAATTAATATGTAATTTATTTACTAGGTTTTGGTTACTTAAATCGCATTCCTTTCCTAAAACTTACCATGCAGCCTAGCAAAAAGAGATTTGTAGTCGTTCAATGGTTTATCCTCATAATTCACCTGCACACTTTGGTTAGCACCGTATTTCTCTTTAATTCTTCCTTTAACAAATATAACGACATAAATAAGATAATATGAAAAAGCTGGCACATATAATTGTATACACACTTTATTACAAATAAAAGTTTTAAAATTTAATGGTATCTTAAATGGACTGAGTAAATATTCTCCAGTAAGAAAACATGTTTTAAACGGGTAGCTTTAAATATTTGCTGTGTGTTTTCTTTAAAAGTGCAAAGTACCTCATTTCTTCATTTTAAATAATAACTAAACATTCAGAAATTTATATTGATCGTTATATTTATAATTTGCTAGCTTTTCCTTGCTGACACCTATAAATTTGGAAAAGAGGAACATGGAGACCGAGCCATCTGCCGCACCATAATCTGCTATTGTGAACGTTCTGTACTTTTCTTTGTCAAACTGAACATTCTCTGGAATTAATCATAGCAGTTGTCATTTAAAAATTATAAAATGAAATGTATTGAATAAGGAATATTTTCAACCACTATATCACGTACCACCAAATAATAAAGTGAGTTACTTTGGGCTGAAATCTCACGAGTGATGGCATTTATTTCATGCTGCCAGTAACCTTACCAGGCAAAAAGTAGTATTATGCCTGGCAGATACGCCTGGCTCATACGTGCAGCCCTATTACCTGCTCTTCCATCATCAAACACTTTACAATACACACTTCTGAAAGTGTGACATATCACAACAATATAATTACGAGATAGCAAGCATCTTAAATGATTGCAAAGCAATATGCTTTGGTACCAAAAATCATGAAATAAAAATAAACCACACTCGGATTTGGAATGATTTCCTACGCTACCAGTGCTACAGGATGTGAGAGGAGAATTTTTTTAGTTCGTCCGCTTGCGTCAATCGATCAGAATAAATATCAGAACTGTCTTAGAAATTCTGCTTATTAATTCAGAATTATTTCAGTATCGTAAGCATACCTAGAGCCTCCATAAAGTTGGACAGTCTTTCCTCCAAAGCGACCATGTTATCTTTTGCGTAGTCACCATAATAACCAGATCCGTCGGCGTCAGATGGTAAAGTGGTGTGTGGCACAAATACGTCCATTACCTTTTAAGCCGCTCTTGCTACGGGAGATGTGCTTCTGACTTCCTATGTATAATTAATGCATATTATTTACAAACAATTTTTGCTTCTTTTAAGTATTTATTAACGTTTAGTTGTAAAGGATTTCGGAATGTTGACTGCCGCTGTCACTTTCGATCACTTTCCATTTCCTGGAATAGATTGTCTATACTGTTTACGGCTAATTTGGATAGTTCGTGCAATTACATTTGGTGTAAATGCAACGGACTGAAAATCAATGTTTTGTTAAGGATCTGACCTGAAAACAGCCATCGGATGTTATTGTCAAATCTAAGATAGATGTCATAACATCCGAAATTATAAGAAAGATTTTAGAATTACCGCTTTCACGCCCTAAACAACTGAATTAAAAATATTAGCCGCTTTGTAATCCTTCCAAGAATCTAATCATCTATAGCAATCACCCAAACAACTGAGAACGCAGAACATCATTCTGGCGTCATTTACCGACATTTTTGAAGATAATCGATGTTTCTATTATAAAAGTTATATTACAAATGGCGGAAAAGAGGGAAGGACTACAAGGACTACTGTTGCCTGTCAGTAAGTTCTCTGTCCCTGTCTTTGGAGCTTTGGGAGTGTCGAGGACAGTGCGTTAGCTAAACCATCTTTAAGTTTTGACTGGGATTCTAATCTCTTGGAAGGTGATGTGTGAGGAGCTGCTGCTAGACGAGGCGATATGAATGAAGGTGACGCGGTACAACTTGGTACAGTGACAAGTAAACATTTTGGTATACAGTTGAACGCAACAATATACAATTGTGATATTGTTAGGATGAGTGTGACATGCAGTTTTGTTCACCTGAGGGGTGGAACGGTACACCAGGCAAAGCGAACTGCGTCATTGGCTTTCATCATGGCTTTAAGTACATACGAAAGTCACTTGAAATTTGTCAGATGTTGAACAGACAGATGTTGGATGTCGGACAAAACGACACACCTCTAAGGCAAAAACAATTAATATGGGTATTTTTTAGCAATATCTCACATTTTTCCAGATTTTTTATTTATCTAACACTTTCGACTTTTACTTTTGACTCCATTTGCAATAAAAATTACGGGACGCTAGACCATGTAACAGTTAGTATTGTTAACTATGTCACTGTTAGATTTCCTAAGCACAGTGAAAGACAAGGGACAATTTGTTAGTTAAGAGATTTCAGAGTGAGGCTGTTGATGTTGAACAAGATGATAAAGAAGAACATAACAGCCTATTGGAGTCCTGAGTTTATTGTGTTGACGGAGTAAATTACAGTGTTCACATCCTTTCCAATATCCTTTTCAATCAAAAATCAGATTGACGTCGGAATTCCGACACAAATCTGACATGAAAAACTGACGTAGGTATATTTCATATATAACCAAAAACCCGACATAAGATTGACGTTGGAATCCAACGTGATTATGACTTGAAAACAGACGTCGGTTCTGTATCATATCCGAGTAACGACATCAACCTCGCGTCTTTCTGACGTCAAAATTTTACTTGGTAATGTTGCAGGTTTACTTTTATTCAATCGTGTATACCATATTTATTTTTGAATAAAAGATGTGGTATGTAATGCAAACACTTTTTGGCATTATGGTTCACTATCTTTCATTAAGAGAAGGTTATGAATTCAAGAAATTCTTTTATATACCATAAAATATTTTTTAACATTCTCCTGTCTAACAATAACCTCAAACACAAGGCCAACAACATACTTATCCTAAATTCTAATAATTAACTTTTACATAGTTGCTGATATGTACAAAAAGTTAGTGGTTCCCTCACATTACACCAATATTCGCAATGGATTCAAAAGGGTTAAGGTCTTACGTTTGTTGCTGGTTTTTTTTTGTTCAACCTCAAGATTCTTTTATTTTAGTTAAAAAAAGATTGAGACCTTATCCATTTCAGTGTCACAGAAGCTGAAAAACTGTTTTCTGAGCGCACAGTACCAGAATGATCGAACTTGTTTTAATATTGTTTATATATGCCAGAGAGTATCTAAGCTGTTAAATTGAAGACTCTCCACTTTACTTACACTTAGGGCGAAGACTCCAGGAGTGATTGCTTTGAAAGGTTTTGCAAAAGGTTTTGTTTTTTTCTACTGAGCAATAAAACAAGCTGGGAGGGAGGGAGGGAGCTCATATTGCTTTACGGCATCTGTTACAAACTCTCTAATACAGCGAGAGAGAGAGAGAGAGAGAGAGAGAGAGAGAGAGAGAGAGAGAGAGAGAGAGAGAGAGAGAGAGAGAGAGAGAGAGAGAGATTCAGGTTGAACTTACTTAAGGAATGAAATGACCACTCATATTAATTTACGGCAAGGACTGTTTATCTGTTACAAACTGTGGTCTCCGTAAAGCTGAAAAAGAACAGCTAAGCTCTTTCATTAATCAATTGATCAGTTTTGTGTAATACTGAGCCTATTATTTTTTTAATAAAGCTTATATACTGCTTGTTTAATTTATGGTAGCTTCTGCGTAAAATTTGGAACTCTAGGTAATTTGTGCAGGTTCTTCCCTCTGCATTTTTGCAGTCTCATATGTAATTGGCTTTCAAAGCTGCAAAATTGGAATCGACGCTTTGTCCGTTCTACATGGAATCAGTTTCAGCATATATCTTCTTTCCAATTACGCATTTTAAATTTATTTTCGTCTTAAATTAACTGATTAAAATGGGGTTTTAAAGGGATTATTCAGTAAGAAAACAATAACACACATGGCTTAGAAGAATTAACTCTGCTGATAAGCACCAACGTAGAGAAAATGAACCTGTGGACAGAGCCATATGCTGCACCATAATCAATCATGGTAAACACTCTATCTCTTTTTTGTGTCAAACATAACGTTCTCTGGAAAGAATCGTAGAATAACTAATTTAAACACTTTAAAATGAAATGATTTGAAGTGTCTGGCTCTCCATTTATGGTCATGGTCATTGATTTGCAGTCGGAAAACTGTTCTCAAGTCCTCTTAGATAAAAAGGAAAACAAGGAATGCCGTGGAATATTTAAATAAAGATATAACAGAGAAAGTGTGTTGCAGATACCTTACAAACTACCACTAATACCACTAATAATTCAATTTTAACTAATAAACAATCCCTGCAGACTGATTTGCCCATCACTGATATTACAATTTAAACTAATTGCAAATTTAATTTGAAACTTCAGGACAAAAAATATATATACATTATACATTATATATATATTTATAAACATTTTTGCAGTTTTATTTCATTAGAGAGAAGCATAAAAGGCATGAGCTAATTTACTCTAGCCCTAACCTCAAACCTTTCCTTAAAGCTGAGTGCTATTCTTTCCACAATGATTAAAATTAGATGAATGACTTAAACTGAAGCTTAATTATTTGCTAATGTGGCTACAACAAATAGAGAGCTGCTCAAACCACACCATTGTCAATTAATCACCTCAAACGACTTGGGGTTGTTGCAAAAGGGATCATACGTTTGTAAGTTACTATTCTCCAAATTCCTGTTTTGTTCAAAGGAGGCTAAGACATAGCCATTTCAGTGTAGTATGAGCAAAAGAAAATGCTGTAATCTGAACCAAACATTTTTCTACTGTAGTATAGTTTAATGATGGCAGAAAGCACTTATGCTACTATATAAAATTTAAGACCCATCACATTATTTACACTTGGGATGGAGATACTGCGTTGTAGTATCGAAAGTGCCTTTTCTTAATTTTGTTATTCTCAAAAAATTGAGCTGTACATTTTATCTATTTTTATTTGAGATCAAAGACTTTACAACTCGCGATTTTATATTGTAAGTGCTTATAAAATTATATAGAATGCCATGGTTTACTTTTTAATGTTTGTAAAGGTTCAGCCACATAAAAACTTTATAATTTGCCCTTGAAAAACAATCATCTTAGCTTTGAGTTTTTGGGAAGTTATGCAAGTATGCACTTAAATTTATGCTACACTAAATTATAATTTTATTGCCACTAGCAAAAGACTTGCGTTGCTAGATATTCAACAGTTTGTTAAACAGGCTTATACAGTCTTATGAGGAGGTTGTGGGGCACTCGAAAGGGGCTCGGATGCATGGAAAAAATATGCAAGGCTTGGGGCAAAAGATGCTCTAAGTTCACAAAAATAAAAGCCTATTCGTAGTGACCATTTTTCACACGTCCCCTTTCATACTACATTTTTCATCTGTAAATTTTGATTTAACGCTAATGTTAATTTCGAATCTGGATTGTGAATGCCAAGGAAATAGGCTTTGTAGCTTTTATTTTTCGAATATTTGGTCATGTAACTGGTCAGATTTTATATTTTAAGCTTTTAGAACAATGTGTGTGTTTGTGTGTGTGTGTGTGTGTGTGTGTGTGTGTGTGAGAGAGAGAGAGAGAGAGAGAGAGAAATGCAGAGCGAGTTAGTGAGTGAGTGATAGATAGATAGTAACGGAGTAGCGTTGTAACATTTTGTATGTAATATATATGAGCATACACCTTAGTACATAATATTTTAGAATAGATACATAATTTCTTGATTAAGTAAACATCTAAGCTAAAACCCTGCTCCAAAGCCCACATGCTTCAAGTGATTCAGTAAAAGTGCACAATAAATATTCTTTTGATTTCTAACAAAAATGCTAATTTACTGGTAATTGATTCCTTTACAAACATATTAAAACACTTAGAACACTGAAGTGGTGGAGATAAAAGAGCTCTGAAGCAGCTATAACCATCGGTAATGTAAGCACAAGTGGAAAGAATTTGAATACCTTGAAGAACATGAATAGCAAATACATAAATCTTTCTTCTCTACCTTTCTTTACGGGTCTAAGAAATGCTTATTCGACAAACATCAGTTCATTTCTGTTACATTAGAACAAGACTTACTCCATTTTATCTCGTTTTCCTTTTAGATTGGCTATTGTATTTTATCTTGTTTCTCAATCATATCTCTTTTTGCAAGGTTTCAGTACTTAACAGAGGATCAAGCACTCCATGTGCAGGCTCCTTATTATCGCTTAGTTTAAGTAATAAATATTCAATGAGGAGCTTTTTAAATATTTCATTTTATCATATCTAAAGATATTATTATATGCTGTCGATAGTAGAGTTTCCTACTTTAGGCATTAAAATACGTGCAAAATACACTGTCATAGATTGAAATTGCAATTGAGAAAGTTATATTCTTTTAAATTGCCTCACTAATTAATTATGATAGAACTTCTTTAAAACATTATATAATATTGAATTACCATTGGATATAGTCTAAGCGGTGAAGTAGCCATTTCAGCAATTGCAAACATACTTTTTCTCGTTGAAAGTATTACAAGAAACACGATAAACAGTTCAAACAATATTCAAATAAAGCTAAATAAAAATAAACATATAAGAGAACGAGAAGTTTAATTTAAGAACCTCGTTTTCTACTATTATGTGATCCAGAATCACAAACTCTACACTGCATAAGAACTAAAATTGTTACTCCGTCTCTATTTCAAGCTCTTTTTCAAGCTCTAAAAATATCATCAGATCCAGTGCTTGCACTTGCTTAGAAAGAATAGCTCCAGCAATAGCAGCGACTGCAAGTAAACCAATTCTATGGACGTCCTGTTCGAGAGACTTGGGTTTGATAAGGAAGACCTCTAGGAAGAAACTACCGAGTAGTAGTCCTATTTGTGAGGACTGGTCCTCTAATGATATGAGTTGACTTGTCGATATCATTTAGCGGAGAAGAGCAATGGATATAATTGATACTCTGTCAGTTCTGTGCCGAAAAGCAAATACAGAGCATAAAATAACATTTTGGAAAGTGCGTATTTGTGTGGTATCCTGCAATGTTGGATGTTGGATGCAGTTAATAACTATTTATAAACACACACGATAATACAGAGAGGTGCTCTTTTCCTGTTTTATATTTCAATGTTCAAAAAAAGAGAATAACGAAAATGCATACTTTACCTAAATGGTTTTTTAATATTTAATTACTTCTTTTTTAAAGTGTTTCTAAATCTATTTTTTTCAGTTTGTTAATTACTTGAATAGTCTGTTGCCTACAGGTACCAGGAGGTAAAGTGACGTTTTCTATATTGCTAGCATTGGGTACATGGTTAAACACGTGTCTTAATTTGATGTGAACAAACTATCTATCTCATTCCTAATCTGTGTTTATGTTGAAATCTACTTTCGTATTTGTATATTACTGATATGGTGATCAAAGGGTTCCTTTTGAAAGTGTGAAGCCTGTCCTTTTTCTGTGGTTCCCATGCGTTTCCCGCTCCCAATATTGCAACTGGTCAGTCAAGCGTGTTCTCTTGTTTAATATAAATTCCTGGACCACGTGTATCTCGGTGCCAGTGTTCTTTGAAGTGTGTTAAGCTGTTTTGGGATTTTATGGCCCGCATAGTCGGTAAATATAGAATTTTGTTTTATATTACCTCGTGTTACTGTCGTGTAATTATTGAAGTGATTTCATGTACGAGTTTCGGGCCGTAAGTTTACCTTTGTGAGTTTGGTCAGTGAATTGGTGTATTTTTCTTGTTATTGCACTGTACTCATAAATTGTTGTTTGTTTTACAGACAACCGCGTTTTCAATAAACGGGTGTTTTCCACTTTCGGCCTTTTATTCCGTCACATAGTTGTCGACTGGCCATGCCGTGCGTGACGGAATAAATCCGATGTGCGGCTAACCTCCTTCATGGGGCCGGCCAGATGTCGCCAAGCAGTTTCGCCTTGCCTACCACGATGCGCGCTAGCTACGATTACGACGCCGGACAGTTTCGCCGCGCTTGTCACGATGCGCGATCGCTTCGATCATGACACTGGGCAGTTTCGACGCGCCTGCTACGATGCGCGCGCTCTACGGCCACGACCCCAGACAGTTTCGCCGCGTCTGCCACGATGCGCGCTCACTACGGTCACGACCCTGGACAGTTTCGCCGAGCCTGCCATAACGCGCACTCACTACGATCACGACCCCCGACAGCTTCACTGCGCTGTCATCGCCTCGGGACAGTTTAGGAGACGCTGATTCTACTTGTAAAGCACACATCATGGCTTTCCATTGAATTCTTGTGAACTGGACATTACTTGAGGTAAATGTGGACATATTTTATCGTTCCAAAGGTACTTATATCTTAATATTTTAAGCACTTTATCTTCTGGGCTAAGAATTTTTGTTAAAATTTAGTCCTTTTGTCTAAAAAAGTATTTGTTTCTAAATATTCTGTTGTGTGTCCATTGATTACCGTCACTTACAAATACCCCCTAAAAGTTTTGCTGCTATGACGTCGTAAGAGAGATTCTATCGGTGGTTCATTTCTTAGAGTTATGGTGCACCGTGGTGCCAGTGACCTTGTGGGTCACATGTTCGTACTTAAGTCGTATTGAAACTAGAATGTATGGTGCACCGTGGTGTCAGTGACCTTATGGGTCACATGTTTGTACTTTAAGTTGTATTGAAACTAGAGTGTATGGTGCACCGTGGTGCCAGTGACCTTGTGGGTCACATGTTCGTGCATTCACAGCGCATTAAAACTAGAGTGTATGGTGCACCGTGGTGTCAGTGACCTTGTGGGCCACATATTCGTGCATTCACATCGCATTAAAACTAGAGTGTATGGTGCACCGTGGTGTCAGTGACTTTGTGGGTCACATGTTCGTACTTTAAGTCGTATTGAAACTAGAGTGTATGGTGCACCGTGGTGTCAGTAACCTTGTGGGTCACATATTCGTGCATTCACATCCCATTAAAACTAGAGTGTATTGTGCACCATTGTGTCAGTGACCTTGTTGTTTAATAAAAGGTCCCTCCCTTTAACGTCCCCAGTGTCGAGTGTTAGCGCTGCGATCTCGATGAATTGGTTAAAACTGCTTGGTCATAGTTTGGTCGGCCCCCTACGTTGCGATTTAACTTTAAAAAAAACCGTACTCAGTTCAGAAACGTAAGCTTATTGCGACTTTATTTAAGTTATTAGGTAGGTACACTTGTTTGTCTTTACAAGTCGCTCAGTCTATCATTAACGATGTCGGTCTCGGGTCAAGATGGTGAGTGCCCCCTTGTGGAAGGGACTATGATCGGCTTCCCTGACGCAAGTGGTTTTACTGAGGATGTAAAGCCAAAACGAGTCCGTCAGCTTACTGAAAAGGGTAAATCTTACAAAGTTGAGCAGTTTAAGGGTTTTGCTCGGAAGTTTCTCAAACACGCCAGAGCGTTCGAATCGGCTGTATCGTCCGAGGAAGATGTGGATCGGCTGAAATCTTTTAAAGCACAGTTTTGTGCCGAATTAGACGAATTTTCCGACGAGTATAACAAACTCATGGAATTAATCGATTTTGACATCAAGGATTCCGACAAGGAGTTTCTGTCGTCTCTCGAACAACAAGGCAATACCTTGTACAATCGCGTGAATTCGAAAATTTCGAATCTTAGCCAATCCTTCAGAGTCGGCAGTCAAGCCGGTTCATCTCGTCGTGTCGTTGCACATCCAAACAGTTTATCACGTGGTTCAGCGCGCGGATCCGTCCGCGGTGCTGACTTACGGGCTGATTCGGATCGTGGATCAGAGCCCGTCAAAGGTTCTCATGTTGGGGCTGAAGTGGTCCAAAGTGTGGTCAGTGGCGCAGACCGACTTCAGTCGTTAGGAGAATCTATTGCCGGTATGCAACAAATCTCTACTGAGGAGAAATTTACCCAGTTTCTCGTTCAGCAAAGTGATGGGATCCATGTCAAGAATGCTCAACAGGATATTATTGGTGCTCTGTGTTCCCAGTTATCTCTGTCACGTTTACCTCCTCCAGAACCTTTTATGTTTAGCGGTGACGTACTTTCGTATAGAGGTTGGAAGAGGTCGTTCGAGGTTTTAGTGTCTAGCAGAGGTATTCCTGAGGAAGAGCGACTCCAATATTTGAAGCGTTACTTAGACGGCGACGCCATCTAAGCGTTACTTAGATGGAAAGACTTGGATCATCCTTTTGGAAACGCATTTGTGGTCAGTGAGGCTTATCGTGATAAGCTTCAGGACTGGCCTAAGATCCAAAACCGTGATGGCCAAGGCCTTCGTAAGTTTGTAGATTACTTACGTCAGCTAGAGGTAGCCAAAGAGTCTATGCTCAGCCTACGGTTTTTAGATGACCCTGGCGAGAATCGCAAGATGTTGTTGAAGCTTCCGGAATGGTTGATCCAACGATGGAAGCGCGTGGTCAGTAGATGGACTATCGACAAGGGGGATTTTCCACCTTTCTCCTCCTTTGTGCAGTTCTTGTACAACGAGTCAGAAATCGCCAACGAGCCGTTCACAGCTTTAAATAGCGGCCACAAATCGGAGGACAGTAAATCGAAGTTACCTAATGGCAGTTCGCTTAAAGTAGACAAAAGGTCTACAACGCATACTGTGGAATCTAAGAAGGCCCCAGGGTGCTTATTTTGCAAGAAACCACATTGGTTGGTGAAATGCAAATCCTTTGTCTCTCAGCCCGAGGCTGAAAAGAAGGACTTTGTGTTCAAACACAAGTTATGTTGGGGCTGCTTGTCACCTGGCCACATTTCGAAGAAATGCAAGCGCAAAGCGAAATGCGAAGTATGTAACAAAGGGCACCCAACAGCACTTCACGACAGATGGCAGGCCTATTTCAATGGTAAGACAAGAAGCAACAGTACTGCTCTGCAACCTGAGGCTCCGCCCTTTCTTCCGCAAGCGCAAGGTGAAATCCAAGCCGTGGTCATCACCCATAGCGGTGCTACATCAACAGTGGCAGCTAGTTTGAGCTCAATGATAGTGCCTGTCTATGTCAGCCATCACAGTGCGCCGAACGACGAAAAACTCACTTATGCTCTCCTGGACACGCAAGCGGATACTTCGTTTATATTGGACCGTACGTGTGCCAAACTGAATGTGTCAGGACCAGAGGTGAAACTTTCTCTCTCCACTATGTTGGATGAAAATAAACAAGTGACATGTCAAAAGGTTAGCGGTTTAACGGTCAGAGGCTTCGACAGCGACTTACGTGTTCCTCTTCCGCCGGTTTACACAAGGAACGTGATGCCTGCAGATCGCTCACACATACCCACTTCTGCTATGGCAAGAAAGTGGCCACACTTACGGCGAATAGAAAATTTGCTAATGCCTGTGGCAGACGTGGAGATAGGCTTGTTGATAGCCTACAACTGCACCAGGGCTCTGGCTCCTAGGGAGGTTATAGTTTTCGAGACGGGCAGCCCTTTTGCCCAACGCACTGATCTGGGTTGGGGTATCGTTGGAGTTATTGACCACAGGAGCGCGGAGAACGATCCGATCGGGTTTAGCCACCGAGTTTTAGGAGTTGAAATGGAATCAAAGTCGGTTCAACTAGTACTCAAGACTAGCGCTAAAGAAACCATATGCCCTCGTGATGTCGTTGCAGACAATGAATGTCTCGTGATGATCATGCTTTCCTTGAGACAATGCGCAGAAACATTCATCAAGACCCGGATGGCCATTACGTCATGCCTTTACCATTCCGCGACGGCTCGCCAGATTTGAGTAGCAACCGTTCTCTTGCTGACAAAAGGTTGCATCGTTTGAAGTCTAAATTGGATAGTAATACAGATTACAAATCCCAGTACACTGCCTTCATGGAAGACATGTTGACGAAGGGATACACGGAGCCTGTAGAGCCTTCTAATAACGATCCCACAGAGGTATGGTACATCCCACACCACGGGGTGTACAACGAACAAAAGAAAAAGCTCAGAGTGGTGTTCGACTGCAGCGCCCGCTATATGGGTAAGTCCTTTAACGACACCTTATTACCTGGTCCAGATCTAACAAACTCCTTGTTAGGCGTCCTGTTGAGATTCAGGAAAGAGCCGGTTGCATTTAGTTGTGACATAACTAAAATGTTTTATCAATTTAGGATTCCAAAGGCTCAACGTGACTTTGTTCGATTTCTCTGGTGGCCAGACGGTGACACAAGTCGGGATCCACAGGTGTATCGCATGTGTGTACACATATTTGGGGCATCCAGTAGCCCCTCGTGTAGTAACTTCGGACTAAAACAGATCGCTACGGATTACTCTGAGGAGTTTGGAGAGGATGTGCGCGACTTCTTGCACAACCACTTCTACGTGGATGATGGGCTAATCTCCGTCAGTGACGACGACAATGCAATAAGTCTTGTCCAGCGCACTACACAGTTATGCTCTAAGGGCAGACTCGAGCTTCATAAGTTTGTGTCTAATTCGCCCGCGGTACTTGAGTCAGTCCCACAGGAGGTCAAGACGGTCGACAAACTAGATCTACGTTTTGAAGATATTCCAATCGAGCGAACGCTAGGCACTGAATGGTGTGTTCAGTCCGATGCCTTCAAATTCAAAACATTTGTCAAACAGCGCATGCTGACTCGACGTGGTATTCTAGCAACGGTGGCTCCGATATACGACCCTGTAGGTTTTATTGCGCCGTATACCCTTGTTGGTAAGCGCATTATGCAACACGTTTGCATTGAAGGGTCTGACTTGGATGACGAGGTTTCGGAGCACACCGCCTCTCAATTTCAGCGATGGCTGGCCGATCTCGGCAAGGTAGAAGATGTTTCAATTTCACGTTGTGTCAAATCAGAGGGATTTGTAACGAAATATGTTGAGCTGCATCATTTCTGCGATGCGCCGTCCACTGGCTACGGATTCTAGAGTTATTTACGATTAGTGGACGAGGACGAAAACCCAAATGTGACTTTAGTTATGGCCAAATCACGCGTCGCTCCAATCCGGCCCATAACTATCCCCCGCTTGGAGCTGGCTGCAGCAGTTTTGGCAGCCAAGGCAGCAAAGTTCTTAGAGTCTGAGCTGCGGTACTCGGACGTAAAGCATTTTTCTATACGGATAGTAAAGTCGTATTGGGTTATATTCAGAACAAAGCTTCGCGTTTTCACGTCTATGTTGCCAATCGCGTCGGACTTATTCACAATCTGCAGAAGGTTAAGAGCGTCCCCTCAAACTCAAAAAATGGCATATTTGCCTTCTGATCGCACACAGTTTAGTCCTCCCTTCACCTTTTGCGGAGTGGATTACTGTGGTCCTTTCATTGTCAAAGAAAGACGAAAGGAAGTCAAGCGTTGGTGTTGTGTCTTTACCTGTCTTTCCTGCAGAGCTGTGCATCTAGAATTGGTTCATTCACTTACGACAAGCTCCTTCATCAACGCTCTAAGACGATTCATAGCAGTAAGAGGCCCGATTTCATTGCTGAGATCAGACCGGGCGTCTACCTTCTTCGGTGCCCGACGTGAGCTGAAGGAAGCCTTGAACGAAATAGACGACAAAGATGTTCGTGAGTTTCTGTTGGCTAATGGGTGTGAGTTTGAGTTTCGCATGAACCCCCCTCTAGCCAGCCACATGGGTAGCGTTTGGGAGCGGATGATCCGCAGTGTTAGGAATATTCTAGATACCCTCCTCTATCAGCACGGGTCCCAGCTAGACGACGAGTCGTTACGGACGTTCATTTGCGAAGTATCCGCAGTTATCAATGGTCGTCCGTTGACGCTCGAAAATATTTCTGACCCAGATCATGTAGAACCGTTGACGCCTAACCACATCCTCACTATGAAGTCGAAAGTTGTTGTCGCTCCACCAGGTAATTTTATACGTGACGACGTATACTCTGTAAAACGGTGGAGGCGTGTCCAATACATGGTCGATCAGTTCTGGTCCAGGTGGCGCAAAGAATACATGCACCTTTTGCAAGTGCGTCCCAAATGGCACAAGGCGCGTCGCGATTTGAAAGTTGGCGACATCGTCGTAATTAAGGATGATCAAATCCATAGAAGTATGTGGAAGCTGTGCAAGGTGGCACGTGTGCATAAATCTCCCGAAGGACTTGTACGAAGCGTGAAACTAATGCTAGCTGATGGGCATTTAGACAAAACTGGTAAACGTTTGCGCCCGGTGGTTTTTCTTGATAGGCCTATCCACAAACTTGTTTTGTTGGTAGAAGCAACAGATTAGCGTTAGGGCTTAATTCCCGGCCGTGGGAGCCGCTGTTGTGTTTTATGGCTAGTATCGTTCTTATTATATAATGCGTTATGTGTAGACCTTTTAATTCGCGTTACAAAATTATGTCATAATTTTGGGGAGCCATGTTATGGTGATCAAAGGGTTCCTTTTGAAAGTGTGAAACCTGTCCTTTTTCTGTGGTTCCCATGCGTTTCCCGCTCCCAATATTGCAACTGGTCAGTCAAGCGTGTTCTCTTGTTTAATATAAATTCCTGGACCACGTGTATCTCGGTGCCAGTGTTCCTTGAAGTTTGTTAAAGGAGGAGCTGTTTTGGGATTTTAAGGCCCGCATAGTCGGTAAATATAGAATTTTGTTTTATATTACCTCGTGTTACTGGTGAAATTATCCCGTGTAATAATTGGAGTTATGTCGTGTAATTATTGAAGTGATTTCATGTACGAGTTTCGGGCCGTAAGTTTACCTTTGTGAGTTTGGTCAGTGAATTGGTGTATTTTTCTTGTTATTGCACTGTACTCATAAATTGTTGTTTGTTTTCCAGACAACCGCGTTTTCAATAAACGGGTGTTTTCCACTTTCGGCCTTTTATTCCGTCACAATTACTGACATACTATGTTATGTGAAGGTGTCTAGGAGATAGGGTGGGGCAAAGTATGGGGCAGATACTGCCTCATCACTTACTTACATAATTTCTTTAGCTTATTACACACATATATCCACTGTTATAGTCTACCTATTTTTACACTTTGAGGATAAATAATTTGTACATTACTGTATTCTGCGTACCAACAGCGGATTGCAAAATTTTAGCACACGTATCTCTTAATTTCTTATAAACAGTAACATCAATTTCTTAATTTTTCTTGGATTTGAAAAATGGTCGGCTAAGAAAAAAGGTTGGCAAATGGGGCTTCCTTAGGATTGCATGAAAACTTGAGTAAAACAAAATTCCTCTGTTTGGATTCAAAAAATATATTTATTTTGAAATCACCAACAACTATTTCTCAATCTCAAGGAAATACAGAATAGACTGATTATTCAGAACAGATAATTTTGCGAACCAACGTAGTTTGCCGATACTATTGGCCTCTCGATTGTAAACCTGAATGCATACATTCGGTCGTCAGCAATAAATATTTTATCTAATAATTTCTGTGCTGGTGCCGTGCTGGTGAAAGTGGAAATTTTCTACGTCCTACCCGAAAATTCGTTTGCATATAAAGCTCAAAATTAAATGTATACAGCCACACAAGTGTCATATAAATTAAGAAATTTTATTAAAAGCGTGTTTGGAAGTTAAGTAAAATGCTCAACATAGTTTCTGTGTGTTAGCTATAAAGGCTTCGTGGTGCTGAAATTTATGTAAGCCACCACACTTGTTAGATGAGCGTGGCAGCAATCTATAGTTTGCATTTCAAAATGCAACTAAACATTTAGATACAATCACAGCACATACGGACATTTTTATACCAATCCATGAACATGAGGAGGCAGTATATTCAACTTGTGGTAGTGAAAACGCGTACTCGAAGCCGAAAAACAATGTCAACATCGTCTGTACTAGCATATTAGATATCAAATCACTAAGTATGAAAATACCAGACCCTACCTTTACACAAAATTCTTTTCCAGTTTATTACTGATTATTTTTCTTGATGAGACTTAATTTTGTGTTTTCAATTTTGTTTCATAAACCATAACAAGCGCAAACAACACAAAAGCAAACTGCACAAATTAAATATTTCATATTAAAGCACAAACAGTTGTGAAAGTAATAATTTGCAACAAAAAGGAACTGCATTATATTTGATTTTAAATTTTAGAAATGCCGTCCAGGTTTGAGTTCACATGTTACTGAGTTCTTTGCATACTCTCGTTTTGTGGACTCATCACCTGTACAATAACATGTTCTCTTTTATGCATTTTGTTCTATTCTTTCAACTGCCACGGAATTAGAAATACATTATTAAAACTTTTCTTGGAATTACCGCTAAATAACTCTTTGACATGTAACTATTATTCATAAAAATTTTTCCCTCTTTTTCAATAAAAAAATTTATAAAACAAATAAATAGATAAATAAATATCCACTGAACGATGCCGTACAATTATATCTTTCAAAATATCTATCAAATATTACTCGGATAAAATGAGACCAAAGTTCCAGATCGATATGAATAATCCTGAGAAAATGATAGAAATGTACTCTGGATTTATTCCAATATCGACAGAGGCCTGTAACGGAGAGGTACAGGCTGCTCTGTATTACATCTTACGCTTGAAGGAGGATTGTACCTCCCAATATTCTTATTGATTGGTCTGTTTTAAGAATTCAGAGATATAAATTTAGTTTATTACACTTTCAAACTACAAATCAAAATATACAAAAACAGTTTTTACTTGTGTATCATTTAACCTCACATTAACTCACTTGGGTTAGTCTGACAAAATTCTTCGTGTTGACGGTCTTGAATATCATAGCTTTTCATAGACACCACCCGTAATCCTGCTCTATAAATTTTTGAACAGTGATCCTTGAAGGGTTCCATGACTTCTGCTTCACTTCGATAATACGTGTTGAAAGTAGTTTTGTAAAATTCTTCCTTTACCATGAAATGAAGATAAAATCAATGTAAATAATACATCCGCATTTTAGCATGATTTTGGTTATATTTTTTGTACCTGCAGTTAAAAGTTAATATAATACTATTTAGCGCATGTTGGGATTGCTTTAGTTTTGTTCGGTTTTCCGCACTGTAATAACATATATAAAATACCTGAGATATAACTTTTTCGTCAACCAACTGTTTCCAATATTTAGTCATAGTGTCATGTATTGATTGCTTTTGGTCCTTAGTTTTATAGGAACATTCTCCTTCTCGTCCACTGAGAGTAACAATAAGAAATTGCCCTCCTGAAATGTAAAATGCATGGTTAAACACAACAGCAAAGAATGCTTCAGTTATGCTACAAAATAAAAGAAACGCATGAAGTTGAACTTTAAGTAAACAGTTATCATAATAATTGTGAAACTAGTGTTACTTGTTTTTCCAATTATCTAATCTATCATGAACTTGTTTTCAATAATTTTAAAGTGCTGCATGCAGTATTTGAATGACAGGTGTTACATATAAATGAAGCTATGTGCTGCTATGTGCTTGAAAAAGTCAGCTCGTTTAAAGAATTGAAAGCTTTCAAAAAATCTACCTGGTGCGAGTTCGTTTGCCCTATGCAACAAAAAACGCTTCCAGTCCGCATTGGCATGCTTTGCAAAAGTGTTCTGTTCTTGGGGGTCTTGAGACATGAAATGGAAGAGAGCAGATTTCAGGTTGCACGGCCTGGAAAAAGGATATTACAATTTGTCATTCTAAGGCACATAACATATCTTTTAAAAATATTTTCGCTATGAAAATTGACAGTGAGAAGCATTTTGGTTGAAAATAATATCTTTATGCATAAAAGTTTTTAATATTTGTGTCTTGTTTTTATTTGTTATATTCAACGTGCGTACCAAGCGTAACTGATAGGAGAAACACTCTGAGGTTTCTTTCATATTCTTGATCTTTCTAATCCAAACTCGTGTAACTCGGTTAACAAGATAGTCTTTTGTGCTTTGTCCTATTACTGTATGCTACTCAAATGTCTACTCTCAGAGAGACAGACATTGCAGTAACGAGCAATAGTTAGATAAAGAGATCTTTATTTTTTTGAAAATTTTAATCCAAATACTGTTCTTAATTAAGCTGAAAACAGCAGATAAATTCTTTAATTAAATTCATTTAATCAATAATGTTTACATTTTATTTAAGCATTTAAAGATACAGTTCACGTAAATTTAATAGCTTTGCTTCATGCTCAATGCAATAGATACTATAATAGTCCAAAAGTAAGGAACTTAATATTCAACGTCATCTTCCATTTACCAACGAAAATGCACATCTACCCTGTGTTTCTGTACAAATAAACTTCTTCTATTGGAAGAAAAAGGAATCAAGGACGATTAATGCCTTAAGGGTTTTACAGGTATTAAATTACTTATGCTTCAAATCTTTTTAATTGCAATGTAGAGACCGTAAAACTCTAAAAAATACCTTTTATAGAGGCACGGTGTGGCTATCGTACTGATGCCAATATGCACAGTATTATCTGGGAAACATTGCTCATAAAATTTGTTCCGCATGCTAAGGCATAAACCTTGTCATACTGCTTCAGAAAGCTTTCCGGTCCTTGTTTTAACCCTAGGAACAAAGACATCTAATATCTGATGTCGGTGACCCATAATAATTAATACAGTTTGCAGTTGAATATTTTAGTTATTGCTATCAGTCCAGTAATGCTTTTTTTCTTCCATACTATGTTATCAGACTACCGTGATTTCATTCACTCGATAACTTTTTCTATAATTTGAGTAAGAGTCAATACGCAATGTCAATTGCTGGAACAATATTCCTAATTTGCATATTTCACAAATAAAGACTTTAAACACTTGAGTGGCTATAGAATAATTATTACATTACATAAAAATAATAATTTTATGGAATGTTTCGAATAAATAATTTGCAATTACACCTTTTGTTTGCTTAAAGTTGTTAAAGTTAAAATACAGGTAATGTGGTATGTCAGTTATACAAAGTTCCTCGTAAATTACACAGATTTTCTAACGATACACTAATATCCTTTTAATAAACATAAACATGCATGGTTGGATTTTAAGCTTTGAGGATCCTACATACTTTATTAATGTAATTAACATAATTAATTGATATAATATGTTTACTAAGGCAGTTGCTATTCACATTTATGAAAAAGATTATTTTTATTTTCTAGGCTTCCATAGTTGAAATCACATTCCTGTGCGAAAACTTACCATGCAACCTAGCGAAAAGAGATTTGAAATCGTTCAATGGCTGGTCCTCATAATTTACCTGCACACTTTGGTTAGCACCGTATTTCTCTTTTATTCTTCCTTAAACAAATACAACAGCATAAATCAGATTCTACGAAAAAGCTCGCAGATACAACTGCATACAAAATGAATTTTAGAACATACTTTATAATCGATAAAACCTTTAGACTGATTAAAATGTGAGTAAACATTCTTCTGTAAGAAAGCAAAATAACACACTTGGCTTGAAATATTTCTTGTGTTTTTTTTCATACGTTCCCTTAAGATAGTGCAAAGTAACTTAATTCTTTAATTTAACTCGTAACTGTAAACTTTGACTTTGACTTGTGATACCTATAAATTTGGAGAAGAGGAACATGGATACAAAGCCATCTGCCGCACCATAATCGGCTATTGTAAACACTCTATCTTTTTCTTTGTCAAACCTAACGTTCTCTGGAAAGAATTATAGCATTTCTTGTTTAAAAATTACAAAATGAAATGCTTTGAACGAGAAATATTCTCAATGACTATATCACGTAGTACCAGGCAATACTGTAAGCTATGCTGTGCCCTGAAATCACTCCAGAGGTGGAATTGATTGAAAACCACCCCTTAGCCTTTTTGGCTCGTGCTACCAGTTCTACAGGCTGTTGGATGATTGTTTAGTTCATTTGCCTCTGTATTGTTTTCAGTTGTGCGGAATTTATATCAGAACTATCTTAGAAATTCTGCTTATCAATACTGAGTTTTTTCAATGTTTTAAGTATACCTAGAGCCTCCATAAAGTTGACCAGTCTTTCCTCCAAGGCGACCTTGTTATCTTGTGCGTAGTCACCATAATAACCAGATCCGTCGACTCCAAATGGTAAAGAGATGTGTGGCACAAATACGTCCATTGTCCTCCAAGCCGCTCTCACTACAGACTTTAGGTAAGTATTTCTGGCTTCCTATGGTTAATTAATGTATAATATTCACATTAAAAGTTTTGCTTCGGATTTGGATTTGGGACATTGAAAGGCTGTTGCTATTATCAAATTCGATCACTTTCCATTTCCTGGAATATATTGTCTATACTGCTGACGGAAATACAAAATACAGCGGGATAGCTCTGATAATTTTGTGCATTAGTGCAATTACATTTGGTTGACTGGCATCACTGGTAGTAAATGCAGCAGACTGAAAATATTTTTACAACATCAATGTTTTTGTTAAAGGTCTGGCATGAAAGTAGAAATTGGATCTGCAATAGGTGTCATAACAACCTGAACCGTTATGATAACAAGGATTTTGGAATTGCCACTTTCACGTCCTAATCAACTGAATTAAAAAATTAACCGCCTTGCAGTGCTATCAAGAAATTGACCATCTGTTTAAAAGAATTTAGAATCAACTCGGCATCAATTAACTATCCATAACCGTCCATCACCGACATCTTTTTCGGTTTGTAAAATGGTTTGTTTTTGATCAGAACGTCAATGCCACCAAATTTTTACTTTCGAAACGTTATTTAAATGTCTTGTTTAGTTGCGATGTATATGACTCGAAGTCATTTACCGACATTTTCCAAGATAATCAATGTTTCTATTGCACAGGTTATATTGCTATTGCGGGTGGGGCTACGCGGGCTTCTGCTGCCTGTCAGTAAGTTCTCTGTTCCTGTGTTTGGAGCTTTGGTGATGATTGAAGGGGAGGACAGTGCGTTAGTTCAATCGTCAACTGAGATTCTTATATAGTGGAGGTGATGAGGTAGACGTTACCGCTAGACGCTAGACGAGAAGGACAAATGTGACGGGATACAATGTGGTACAGTGATAACTGCAGTAACACAAGTTTCGGTATACAGTCGAATGTAACAATATATGTTATTGTTATAGAGAGGGCGACATGATGTTTGGTTCAACCGAGGAGTGGAACGGTACACGAGGAGACCCACACTGCGTCATTGGTTTCGTCATGGCATTGGATACTTAAGAACGTAACTTGAAACTGGTCTAAAACTTGAAACTTGAATAAAGCAGGTGGTATTAATACAATCACTTTTGGTATTATGTTTCATTAAAGGAAGCACAAAAACCAAACAGTACTTGACTTATAAGACGTATTCAAGCTGTGTTGTTTGCAATACATTAGTCAAGAAATAACCCATTGAAGGAAGTAGTTTTGCGTTTAAATTTTTGTTAAGTCAAAAAGTAAGTGGCTTCCTCACATTACACCAATATTCACCAATAGCTTCAAACAGGTAACGCCTTACGTTTGTTGCTGGGTATTGTTTTTGTTGACCCTCAAGATTCTTTTATTTCAGTTAAGAAAAGATTGAGACATTATCCATTTTAGTGTCACAGAAGCTGCAAAGCCGTTTTCTGAGTGCACATTACCAGAATGCTCCGACTTGTTTTAATATTGTTTATATAGCCAGAGACCATCTATGATATAAACTTGAAGACTCTTCACTTAGCTTACACTTGAGACGGAGACTCCAGGAGTGATTGCTTTGAAAGGCTTTGCGAAAGTTTTTTGTTTGTTTTTTTTTCTACTTAGCAACATATAATATGCTGTAGATCTCATTTATTTCTTTTTGCGATCAAATCGACAGAGCCAAAAAAAGAGGGAGGGAGGGAGGGAGGGAGGGAGGGGGGAGGGAGGGAGGGAGGGAGGGAGGGAGGGACGGACGGACGTACGCACCAGAGCTACCATGTGGCAAAAATAGGGTACAGACAAAATGTTACGTATATTGATACGTTGTGGCATAAACCAGGTTTTACGTATTCTTCAGAAGCTGTGGCAAATAATCGCGGACAAATTCCGATTAAAAGACAGACATGTTTTGGCAGAAAATAATATAAACAAAAGCACGTGGAACCAAAAAATAGTTCCGGTTGTGCCACAACAACGTACAGACATAAACCTTAACTGAACACGGACATGACAGACAAATATGGTTAAAAACCATAACTGCAAACAGACCGCGAAAACTGATTTAAAATCAGGATTAATGCCACTTCCGGTTTCCGTCAAACAAAGCAGACATAAACCAGAACTAAAACGGACATGACAGACAAATGTGGTTAAAAATCATAACTGCAAACAGACAGTGCAAAAATTTTTTCTGCTGTTGCATCGTTCATTCCACTGGAAATAGTTTTTTTCAAGAAAGGGTAATTAAATCTCGTTTCTGTATATGCTTGATTTGGTGAATAAAGCTGATTAAAGATGTTTTTTATGTTATTAACACTGTTTTGTGTTTTTTTTTGTATTATTAACTCAGAAAAAGAAATATCCATAATAAGTTATAACCTTTATTTAGATAACACATATCGCATCCATATAAGCTTCACAGTTTTATGTAAAACCAATTTTTACTTTAAACGTCAAGTATTTATTTTCAAGTGACTTTTCTTCTTAACTATACTGAGTGTATTATTTTCGAGCACCTTTTCTTCCTAACTACCTTGAGTGTTCTATTTGAAATCCCACACTCATTTTAATTTTAAACCACAGTGTTAGACAGACAAGTTGCATTTCTCGAAAAAAGGCTCTACAGATGACGGTGCAAGCAGTTATAAATTCCCACTATGCAAAGCATGCTCCATCAAGTGACCACTCATCCGGTTGGCATAAAGATCGCACTACGTACTAACCACTCACCGTGGACATAAAGATCGCACTGTCAAGAGCACACATTGCATGCTCCATCAAGTGACCACTCATCCGATTGGCATAAAGATCGCACTACGTAGTGACCACTCACCGTGGACATAAAGATGGCACTGTCCAGAGCACACATTGCTGACAAGAAATTGCAACTGCTTGCAAGCAAACACATGCCAAAGTTCAAAACGTTAAAATGGAAAAGTAACTTGTCCGTATTACACACTGGATTAAAAGGAAGACCACATTACAGGCACATTCAACGCTGAGCAATCATAAAGATTAACTATACTGAGTGTATTATTTTCGAGCACCTTTTCTTCTTAACTACCTTGAGTGTTCTATTTGAATTCCCACACTCATTTTAATTTTAAACCACAGTGTTAGACAGACAAGTTGCATTTCTCGAAAAAAATGGCTTTACAGATGACGGTGCAAGCAATTATAAATTCCCACTATGCAAAGCATGCTCCATCAAGTGACCACTCATCCGGTTGGCATAAAGATCGCACTACGTACTAACCACTCACCGTGGACATAAAGATCGCACCGTCAAGAGCACACATTGCATGCTCCATCAAGTGACCACTCATCCGATTGGCATAAAGATCGCACTACGTAGTGACCACTCACCGTGGACATAAAGATCGCACTGTCCAGAGCACACATTGCTGACAAGAAATTGCAACTGCTTGCAAGCAAACACATGCCAAAGTTCAAAACGTTAAAATGGAAAAGTAACTTGTCCGTATTACACACTGGATTAAAAGGAAGACCACATTACAGGCACATTCAACGCTGAGCAATCATAAAGATTAACTATACTGAGTGTATTATTTTCGAGCACCTTTTCTTCTTAACTACCTTGAGTGTTCTATTTGAATTCCCACACTCATTTTAATTTTAAACCACAGTGTTAGACAGACAAGTTGCATTTCTCGAAAAAAAAAGGCTTTACAGATGACGGTGCAAGCAATTATAAATTCCCACTATGCAAAGCATGCTCCATCAAGTGACCACTCATCCGGTTGGCATAAAGATCGCACTACGTACTAACCACTCACCGTGGACATAAAGATCGCACCGTCAAGAGCACACATTGCATGCTCCATCAAGTGACCACTCATCCGATTGGCATAAAGATCGCACTACGTAGTGACCACTCACCGTGGACATAAAGATCGCACTGTCCAGAGCACACATTGCTAACAAGAAATTGCAACTGCTTGCAAGCAAACACATGCCAAAGTTCAAAACGTTAAAATGGAAAAGTAATTTGTCCGTATTACACACTGGATTAAAAGGAAGACCACATTACAGGTAGATGCAACGCTGAGCAATCATTAAGCATTTGAACATCTTCAAAATAAAGGCGACTGTTGCAAAGTACTCATCTTTTCAACTTGAAAAGACACACGGGGCAAATACACAGCCTCAGGCCACCACCTGTTCAGGTACGCAATGCGATTTTTGACATTTGTCCCACCCCACTCATTGTCCTGGTTTCCCTACCCAAAACATGCCAAAGTGTCGATGCCTTAGTCTTGACGACTACAGACACAACAGTTGCCCTATGGAAAAAAATACATCCCATACTAATTTTGATTTGAAACCACAATGTTACACAGACCAGTTGCATTTCTCGGAAAAAAAGACTTTACAGATGACGGTGCAAGAAGTTATAAATTCCCACTATGCAAAGCATGCTCCATCAAGTGACCACTCATCCGGTTGGCATAAAGATCGCACTACGTACTAACCACTCACCGTGGACATAAAGATCGCACCGTCAAGAGCACACATTGCATGCTCCATCAAGTGACCACTCATCCGATTGGCATAAAGATCGCACTACGTAGTGACCACTCACCGTGGACATAAAGATCGCACTGTCCAGAGCACCCATTGCTAACAAGAAATTGCAA
The DNA here is from genome assembly GCA_949752745.1 of Protula sp. h YS-2021. Lineage (NCBI taxonomy): Eukaryota > Metazoa > Annelida > Polychaeta > Sabellida > Serpulidae > Protula > Protula sp. h YS-2021. Next base: position 26,516,684 of record OX457033.1, on the reverse strand, counting down.
CTGCTTGCAAGCAAACACATGCCAAATTCAAAACGTTAAAATGGAAAAGTAACTTGTCCGTATTACACACTGGATTAAAAGGAAGACCACATTACAGGCACATGCAACGCTGAGCAATCATTAAGCATTTGGACATCTTCAAAATAAAGGCGACTTTTGCAAAGTACTCATCTTTTCAACTTGAAAAGACACACGGGGCAAATACACAGCCTCAGGTCACCACCTGTTCAGGTACGCAATGCGATTTTTGACATTTGTCCCACCCCACTCATTGTCCTGGTTTCCCTACCCAAAACATGCCAAAGTGTCGATGCCTTAGTCTTGACGACTACAGACACAACAGTTGCCCTATGGAAAAAAATACATCCCATACTAATTTTGATTTGAAACCACAATGTTACACAGACAAGTTGCATTTCTCGGAAAAAAAGACTTTACAGATGACGGTGCAAGAAGTTATAAATTCCCACTATGCAAAGCATGCTCCATCAAGTGACCACTCATCCGATTGGCATAAAGATCGCACTACGTAGTGACCACTCACCGTGGACATAAAGATCGCACTGTCCAGAGCACACATTGCTAACAAGAAATTGCAACTGCTTGCAAGCAAACACATGCCAAAGTTCAAAACGTTAAAATGGAAAAGTAATTTGTCCGTATTACACACTGGATTAAAAGGAAGACCACATTACAGGTACATGCAACGCTGAGCAATCATTAAGCATTTGAACATCTTCAAAATAAAGGCGACTGTTGCAAAGTACTCATCTTTTCAACTTGAAAAGACACACGGGGCAAATACACAGCCTCAGGCCACCACCTGTTCAGGTACGCAATGCGATTTTTGACATTTGTCCCACCCCACTCATTTTCCTGGTTTCCCTACCCAAAACATGCCAAAGTGTCGATGCCTTAGTCTTGACGACTACAGACACAACAGTTGCCCTATGGAAAAAAATACATCCCATACTAATTTTGATTTGAAACCACAATGTTACACAGACAAGTTGCATTTCTCGGAAAAAAAGACTTTACAGATGACGGTGCAAGAAGTTATAAATTCCCACTATGCAAAGCATGCTCCATCAAGTGACCACTCATTCGGTTGGCATAAAGATCGCACTACGTACTAACCACTGACCGTGGACATAAAGATCGCACCGTCAAGAGCACACATTGCATGCTCCATCAAGTGTCCACTCATCCGATTGGCATAAAGATCGCACTACGTAGTGACCACTCACCGTGGACATAAAGATCGCACTGTCCAGAGCACCCATTGCTAACAAGAAATTGCAACTGCTTGCAAGCAAACACATGCCAAAGTTCAAAACGTTAAAATGGAAAAGTAACTTGTCCGTATTACACACTGGATTAAAAGGAAGACCACATTACAGGCACATGCAACGCTGAGCAATCATTAAGCATTTGGACATCTTCAAAATAAAGGCGACTTTTGCAAAGTACTCATCTTTTCAACTTGAAAAGACACACGGGGCAAATACACAGCCTCAGGCCACCACCTGTTCAGGTACGCAATGCGATTTTTGACATTTGTCCCACCCCACTCATTGTCCTGGTTTCCCTACCCAAAACATGCCAAAGTGTCGATGCCTTAGTCTTGACGACTACAGACACAACAGTTGCCCTATGGAAAAAAATACATCCCATACTAATTTTGATTTGAAACCACAATGTTACACAGACAAGTTGCATTTCTCGGAAAAAAAGACTTTACAGATGACGGTGCAAGAAGTTATAAATTCCCACTATGCAAAGCATGCTCCATCAAGTGACCACTCATCCGATTGGCATAAAGATCGCACTACGTAGTGACCACTCACCGTGGACATAAAGATCGCACTGTCCAGAGCACACATTGCTAACAAGAAATTGCAACTGCTTGCAAGCAAACACATGCCAAAGTTCAAAACGTTAAAATGGAAAAGTAATTTGTCCGTATTACACACTGGATTAAAAGGAAGACCACATTACAGGTACATGCAACGCTGAGCAATCATTAAGCATTTGAACATCTTCAAAATAAAGGCGACTGTTGCAAAGTACTCATCTTTTCAACTTGAAAAGACACACGGGGCAAATACACAGCCTCAGGCCACCACCTGTTCAGGTACGCAATGCGATTTTTGACATTTGTCCCACCCCACTCATTGTCCTGGTTTCCCTACCCAAAACATGCCAAAGTGTCGATGCCTTAGTCTTGACGACTACAGACACAACAGTTGCCCTATGGAAAAAAATACATCCCATACTAATTTTGATTTGAAACCACAATGTTACACAGACAAGTTGCATTTCTCGGAAAAAAAGACTTTACAGATGACGGTGCAAGAAGTTATAAATTCCCACTATGCAAAGCATGCTCCATCAAGTGACCACTCATTCGGTTGGCATAAAGATCGCACTACGTACTAACCACTGACCGTGGACATAAAGATCGCACCGTCAAGAGCACACATTGCATGCTCCATCAAGTGACCACTCATCCGATTGGCATAAAGATCGCACTACGTAGTGACCACTCACCGTGGACATAAAGATCGCACTGTCCAGAGCACCCATTGCTAACAAGAAATTGCAACTGCTTATAAGCAAACACATGCCAAAGTTCAAAACGTTAAAATGGAAAAGTAACTTGTCCGTATTACACACTGGATTAAAAGGAAGACCACATTACAGGCACATGCAACGCTGAGCAATCATTAAGCATTTGGACATCTTCAAAATAAAGGCGACTTTTGCAAAGTACTCATCTTTTCAACTTGAAAAGACACACGGGGCAAATACACAGCCTCAGGCCACCACCTGTTCAGGTACGCAATGCGATTTTTGACATTTGTCCCACCCCACTCATTGTCCTGGTTTCCCTACCCAAAACATGCCAAAGTGTCGATGCCTTAGTCTTGACGACTACAGACACAACAGTTGCCCTATGGAAAAAAATACATCCCATACTAATTTTGATTTGAAACCACAATGTTACACAGACAAGTTGCATTTCTCGGAAAAAAAGACTTTACAGATGACGGTGCAAGAAGTTATAAATTCCCACTATGCAAAGCATGCTCCATCAAGTGACCACTCATTCGGTTGGCATAAAGATCGCACTACGTACTAACCACTGACCGTGGACATAAAGATCGCACCGTCAAGAGCACACATTGCATGCTCCATCAAGTGACCACTCATCCGATTGGCATAAAGATCGCACTACGTAGTGACCACTCACCGTGGACATAAAGATCGCACTGTCCAGAGCACCCATTGCTAACAAGAAATTGCAACTGCTTATAAGCAAACACATGCCAAAGTTCAAAACGTTAAAATGGAAAAGTAACTTGTCCGTATTACACACTGGATTAAAAGGAAGACCAAATTACAGGCACATGCAACGCTGAGCAATCATTAAGCATTTGGACATCTTCAAAATAAAGGCGACTTTTGCAAAGTACTCATCTTTTCAACTTGAAAAGACACACGGGGCAAATACACAGCCTCAGGCCACCACCTGTTCAGGTACGCAATGAGATTTTTGACATTTGTCCCACCCCACTCATTGTCCTGGTTTCCCTACCCAAAACATGCCAAAGTGTCGATGCCTTAGTCTTGACGACTACAGACACAACAGTTGCCCTATGGAAAAAATACATCCCATACCAATTTTGATTTTTAACCACAGCGTTACACAGACCAGTTGCATTTCTCGAAAAAAAGACTTTACAGATGACGGTGCAAGAAGTTATAAATTCCCACGTTGCAAAGCATGCTCCATCAAGTGACCACTCATCCGGTTGGCATAAAGATCGCACTACGTACTAACCACTCACCGTGGACATAAAGATCGCACCGTCAAGAGCACACATTGCATGCTCCATCAAGTGACCACTCATCCGATTGGCATAAAGATCGCACTACGTAGTGACCACTCACCGTGGACATAAAGATCGCACTGTCCAGAGCACCCATTGCTAACAAGAAATTGCAACTGCTTACAAGCAAACACATGCCAAAGTTCAAAACGTTAAAATGGAAAAGTAACTTGTCCGTATTACACACTGGATTAAAAGGAAGACCACATTACAGGCACATGCAACGCTGAGCAATCATTAAGCATTTGGACATCTTCAAAATAAAGGCGACTTTTGCAAAGTACTCATCTTTTCAACTTGAAAAGACACACGGGGCAAATACACAGCCTCAGGCCACCACCTGTTCAGGTACGCAATGAGATTTTTGACATTTGTCCCACCCCACTCATTGTCCTGGTTTCCCTACCCAAAACATGCCAAAGTGTCGATGCCTTAGTCTTGACGACTACAGACACAACAGTTGCCCTATGGAAAAAATACATCCCATACCAATTTTGATTTTTAACCACAGCGTTACACAGACCAGTTGCATTTCTCGAAAAAAAAAGACTTTACAGATGACGGTGCAAGAAGTTATAAATTCCCACTATGCAAAGCATGCTCCATCAAGTGACCACTCATCCGGTTGGCATAAAGATCGCACTACGTACTAACCACTCACCGTGGACATAAAGATCGCACCGTCAAGAGCACACATTGCATGCTCCATCAAGTGACCACTCATCCGATTGGCATAAAGATCGCACTACGTAGTGACCACTCACCGTGGACATAAAGATCGCACTGTCCAGAGCACACATTGCTAACAAGAAATTGCAACTGCTTGCAAGCAAACACATGCCAAAGTTCAAAACGTTAAAATGGAAAAGTAACTTGTCCGTATTACACACTGGATTAAAAGGAAGACCACATTACAGGCACATGCAACGCTGAGCAATCATTAAGCATTTGGACATCTTCAAAATAAAGGCGACTGTTGCAAAGTACTCATCTTTTCAACTTGAAAAGACACACGGGGCAAATACACAGCCTCAGGCCACCACCTGTTCAGGTACGCAATGAGATTTTTGACATTTGTCCCACCCCACTCATTGTCCTGGTTTCCCTACCCAAAACATGCCAAAGTGTCGATGCCTTAGTCTTGACGACTACAGACACAACAGTTCCCCTATGGAAAAAATACATCCCATACCAATTTTGATTTTTAACCACAGCGTTACACAGACCAGTTGCATTTCTCGAAAAAAAAGACTTTACAGATGACGGTGCAAGAAGTTATAAATTCCCACTATGCAAAGCATGCTCCATCAAGTGACCACTCATCCGGTTGGCATAAAGATCGCACTACGTAGTGACCACTCACCGTGGACATAAAGATCGCACTGTCCAGAGCACACATTGCTAACAAGAAATTGCAACTGCTTGCAAGCAAACACATGTTAAAGTTCAAAATGTTAAAATGGAAAAGTAACTTGTCCGTATTACACACTGGATTAAAAGGAAGACCACATTACAGGCACATGCAACGCTGAGCAATCATTAAGCATTTGGACATCTTCAAAATAAAGGCGACTGCTGCAAAGTACTCATCTTTTCAACTTGAAAAGACACACGGGGCAAATACACAGCCTCAGGCCACCACCTGTTCAGGTACGCAATGCGATTTTTGACATTTGTCCCACCCCACTCATTGTCCTGGTTTCCCTACCCAAAACATGCCAAAGTGTCGATGCCTTAGTCTTGACGACTACAGACATAATACAGTTGCCCTATGGAAAAAAATACATCCCACACTAATTTTGATTTTAAACCACAATGTTACACAGACAAGTTGCATTTCTCGGAAAAAAAAGACTTTACAGATGACGGTGCAAGAAGTTATAAATTCCCACGTTGCAAAGCATGCTCCATCAAGTGACCACTCATCCGGTTGGCATAAAGATCGCACTACGTACTAACCACTCACCGTGGACATAAAGATCGCACCGTCAAGAGCACACATTGCATGCTCCATCAAGTGACCACTCATCCGATTGGCATAAAGATCGCACTACGTAGTGACCACTCACCGTGGACATAAAGATCGCACTGTCCAGAGCACCCATTGCTAACAAGAAATTGCAACTGCTTACAAGCAAACACATGCCAAAGTTCAAAACGTTAAAATGGAAAAGTAACTTGTCCGTATTACACACTGGATTAAAAGGAAGACCACATTACAGGCACATGCAACGCTGAGCAATCATTAAGCATTTGGACATCTTCAAAATAAAGGCGACTTTTGCAAAGTACTCATCTTTTCAACTTGAAAAGACACACGGGGCAAATACACAGCCTCAGGCCACCACCTGTTCAGGTACGCAATGAGATTTTTGACATTTGTCCCACCCCACTCATTGTCCTGGTTTCCCTACCCAAAACATGCCAAAGTGTCGATGCCTTAGTCTTGACGACTACAGACACAACAGTTGCCCTATGGAAAAAATACATCCCATACCAATTTTGATTTTTAACCACAGCGTTACACAGACCAGTTGCATTTCTCGAAAAAAAAAGACTTTACAGATGACGGTGCAAGAAGTTATAAATTCCCACTATGCAAAGCATGCTCCATCAAGTGACCACTCATCCGGTTGGCATAAAGATCGCACTACGTACTAACCACTCACCGTGGACATAAAGATCGCACCGTCAAGAGCACACATTGCATGCTCCATCAAGTGACCACTCATCCGATTGGCATAAAGATCGCACTACGTAGTGACCACTCACCGTGGACATAAAGATCGCACTGTCCAGAGCACCCATTGCTAACAAGAAATTGCAACTGCTTGCAAGCAAACACATGCCAAAGTTCAAAACGTTAAAATGGAAAAGTAACTTGTCCGTATTACACACTGGATTAAAAGGAAGACCACATTACAGGCACATGCAACGCTGAGCAATCATTAAGCATTTGGACATCTTCAAAATAAAGGCGACTGTTGCAAAGTACTCATCTTTTCAACTTGAAAAGACACACGGGGCAAATACACAGCCTCAGGCCACCACCTGTTCAGGTACGCAATGAGATTTTTGACATTTGTCCCACCCCACTCATTGTCCTGGTTTCCCTACCCAAAACATGCCAAAGTGTCGATGCCTTAGTCTTGACGACTACAGACACAACAGTTCCCCTATGGAAAAAATACATCCCATACCAATTTTGATTTTTAACCACAGCGTTACACAGACCAGTTGCATTTCTCGAAAAAAAGACTTTACAGATGACGGTGCAAGAAGTTATAAATTCCCACTATGCAAAGCATGCTCCATCAAGTGACCACTCATCCGGTTGGCATAAAGATCGCACTACGTAGTGACCACTCACCGTGGACATAAAGATCGCACTGTCCAGAGCACACATTGCTAACAAGAAATTGCAACTGCTTGCAAGCAAACACATGTTAAAGTTCAAAATGTTAAAATGGAAAAGTAACTTGTCCGTATTACACACTGGATTAAAAGGAAGACCACATTACAGGCACATGCAACGCTGAGCAATCATTAAGCATTTGGACATCTTCAAAATAAAGGCGACTGCTGCAAAGTACTCATCTTTTCAACTTGAAAAGACACACGGGGCAAATACACAGCCTCAGGCCACCACCTGTTCAGGTACGCAATGCGATTTTTGACATTTGTCCCACCCCACTCATTGTCCTGGTTTCCCTACCCAAAACATGCCAAAGTGTCGATGCCTTAGTCTTGACGACTACAGACATAATACAGTTGCCCTATGGAAAAAAATACATCCCACACTAATTTTGATTTTAAACCACAATGTTACACAGACAAGTTGCATTTCTCGGAAAAAAAAGACTTTACAGATGAAGGTGCAAGAAGTTATGAATTCCCACTATGCAAAGCATGCTCCATCAAGTGACCACTCATCCGGTTGGCATAAAGATCGCACTACGTACTAACCACTCACCGTGGACATAAAGATCGCACCGTCAAGAGCACACATTGCATGCTCCATCAAGTGACCACTCATCCGATTGGCATAAAGATCGCACTACGTAGTGACCACTCACCGTGGACATAAAGATCGCACTGTCCAGAGCACCCATTGCTAACAAGAAATTGCAACTGCTTGCAAGCAAACACATGCCAAAGTTCAAAACGTTAAAATGGAAAAGTAACTTGTCCGTATTACACACTGGATTAAAAGGAAGACCACATTACAGGCACATGCAACGCTGAGCAATCATTAAGCATTTGGACATCTTCAAAATAAAGGCGACTTTTGCAAAGTACTCATCTTTTCAACTTGAAAAGACACACGGGGCAAATACACAGCCTCAGGCCACCACCTGTTCAGGTACGCAATGCGATTTTTGACATTTGTCCCACCCCACTCATTGTCCTGGTTTCCCTACCCAAAACATGCCAAAGTGTCGATGCCTTAGTCTTGACGACTACAGACACAACAGTTCCCCTATGGAAAAAATACATCCCATACCAATTTTGATTTTTAACCACAGCGTTACACAGACCAGTTGCATTTCTCGAAAAAAAAGACTTTACAGATGACGGTGCAAGAAGTTATAAATTCCCACTATGCAAAGCATGCTCCATCAAGTGACCACTCATCCGGTTGGCATAAAGATCGCACTACGTAGTGACCACTCACCGTGGACATAAAGATCGCACTGTCCAGAGCACACATTGCTAACAAGAAATTGCAACTGCTTGCAAGCAAACACATGTTAAAGTTCAAAATGTTAAAATGGAAAAGTAACTTGTCCGTATTACACACTGGATTAAAAGGAAGACCACATTACAGGCACATGCAACGCTGAGCAATCATTAAGCATTTGGACATCTTCAAAATAAAGGCGACTTTTGCAAAGTACTCATCTTTTCAACTTGAAAAGACACACGGGGCAAATACACAGCCTCAGGCCACCACCTGTTCAGGTACGCAATGCGATTTTTGACATTTGTCCCACCCCACTCATTGTCCTGGTTTCCCTACCCAAAACATGCCAAAGTGTCGATGCCTTAGTCTTGACGACTACAGACATAATACAGTTGCCCTATGGAAAAAAATACATCCCACACTAATTTTGATTTTAAACCACAATGTTACACAGACAAGTTGCATTTCTCGGAAAAAAAAGACTTTACAGATGACGGTGCAAGAAGTTATGAATTCCCACTATGCAAAGCATGCTCCATCAAGTGACCACTCATCCGGTTGGCATAAAGATCGCACTACGTACTAACCACTCACCGTGGACATAAAGATCGCACCGTCAAGAGCACACATTGCATGCTCCATCAAGTGACCACTCATCCGATTGGCATAAAGATCGCACTACGTAGTGACCACTCACCGTGGACATAAAGATCGCACTGTCCAGAGCACCCATTGCTAACAAGAAATTGCAACTGCTTGCAAGCAAACACATGCCAAAGTTCAAAACGTTAAAATGGAAACGTAACTTGTCCGTATTACACACTGGATTAAAAGGAAGACCACATTACAGGCACATGCAACGCTGAGCAATCATTAAGCATTTGGACATCTTCAAAATAAAGGCGACTGTTGCAAAGTACTCATCTATTCAACTTGAAAAGACACACGGGGCAAATACACAGCCTCAGGCCACCACCTGTTCAGGTACGCAATGCGATTTTTGACATTTGTCCCACCCCACTCATTGTCCTGGTTTCCCTACCCAAAACATGCCAAAGTGTCGATGCCTTAGTCTTGACGACTACAGACACAACAGTTGCCCTATGGAAAAAATACATCCCATACCAATTTTGATTTTTAACCACAGCGTTACACAGACCAGTTGCATTTCTCGAAAAAAAAGACTTTACAGATGACGGTGCAAGAAGTTATAAATTCCCACTATGCAAAGCATGCTCCATCAAGTGACCACTCATCCGGTTGGCATAAAGATCGCACTACGTAGTGACCACTCACCGTGGACATAAAGATCGCACTGTCCAGAGCACACATTGCTAACAAGAAATTGCAACTGCTTGCAAGCAAACACATGTTAAAGTTCAAAATGTTAAAATGGAAAAGTAACTTGTCCGTATTACACACTGGATTAAAAGGAAGACCACATTACAGGCACATGCAACGCTGAGCAATCATTAAGCATTTGGACATCTTCAAAATAAAGGCGACTGCTGCAAAGTACTCATCTTTTCAACTTGAAAAGACACACGGGGCAAATACACAGCCTCAGGCCACCACCTGTTCAGGTACGCAATGCGATTTTTGACATTTGTCCCACCCCACTCATTGTCCTGGTTTCCCTACCCAAAACATGCCAAAGTGTCGATGCCTTAGTCTTGACGACTACAGACATAATACAGTTGCCCTATGGAAAAAAAATACATCCCACACTAATTTTGATTTTAAACCACAATGTTACACAGACAAGTTGCATTTCTCGGAAAAAAAGACTTTACAGATGACGGTGCAAGAAGTTATGAATTCCCACTATGCAAAGCATGCTCCATCAAGTGACCACTCATCCGGTTGGCATAAAGATCGCACTACGTAGTGACCACTCACCGTGGACATAAAGATCGCACTGTCCAGAGCACACATTGCTAACAAGAAATTGCAACTGCTTGCAAGCAAACACATGTTAAAGTTCAAAATGTTAAAATGGAAAAGTAACTTGTCCGTATTACACACTGGATTAAAAGGAAGACCACATTACAGGCACATGCAACGCTGAGCAATCATTAAGCATTTGGACATCTTCAAAATAAAGGCGACTGCTGCAAAGTACTCATCTTTTCAACTTGTAAAGACACACGGGGCAAATACACAGCCTCAGGCCACCACCTGTTCAGGTACGCAATGCGATTTTTGACATTTGTCCCACCCCACTCATTGTCCTGGTTTCCCTACCCAAAACATGCCAAAGTGTCGATGCCTTAGTCTTGACGACTACAGACATAATACAGTTGCCCTATGGAAAAAAATACATCCCACACTAATTTTGATTTGAAACCACAATGTTACACAGACAAGTTGCATTTCTCGGAAAAAAAAGACTTTACAGATGACGGTGCAAGAAGTTATGAATTCCCACTATGCAAAGCATGCTCCATCAAGTGACCACTCATCCGGTTGGCATAAAGATCGCACTACGTACTAACCACTCACCGTGGACATAAAGATCGCACCGTCAAGAGCACACATTGCATGCTCCATCAAGTGACCACTCATCCGATTGGCATAAAGATCGCACTACGTAGTGACCACTCACCGTGGACATAAAGATCGCACTGTCGAGAGCACCCATTGCTAACAAGAAATTGCAACTGCTTGGAAGCAAACACATGCCAAAGTTCAAAACGTTAAAATGGAAAAGTAACTTGTCCGTATTACACACTGGATTAAAAGGAAGACCACATTACAGGCACATGCAACGCTGAGCAATCATTAAGCATTTGGACATCTTCAAAATAAAGGCGACTGTTGCAAAGTACTCATCTATTCAACTTGAAAAGACACACGGGGCAAATACACAGCCTCAGGCCACCACCTGTTCAGGTACGCAATGCGATTTTTGACATTTGTCCCACCCCACTCATTGTCCTGGTTTCCCTACCCAAAACATGCCAAAGTGTCGATGCCTTAGTCTTGACGACTACAGACACAACAGTTGCCCTATGAAAAAAAATACATCCCATACTAATTTTGATTTTAAACCACAATGTTACACAGACAAGTTGCATTTCTCGGAAAAAAAAAGACTTTACAGATGACGGTGCAAGAAGTTATAAATTCCCACTATGCAAAGCATGCTCCATCAAGTGACCACTCATCCGGTTGGCATAAAGATCGCACTACGTACTAACCACTCACCGTGGACATAAAGATCGCACCGTCAAGAGCACACATTGCATGCTCCATCAAGTGACCACTCATCCGATTGGCATAAAGATCGCACTACGTAGTGACCACTCACCGTGGACATAAAGATCGCACTGTCCAGAGCACCCATTGCTAACAAGAAATTGCAACTGCTTGCAAGCAAACACATGCCAAAGTTCAAAACGTTAAAATGGAAAAGTAACTTGTCCGTATTACACACTGGATTAAAAGGAAGACCACATTACAGGCACATGCAACGCTGAGCAATCATTAAGCATTTGGACATCTTCAAAATAAAGGCGACTGTTGCAAAGTACTCATCTATTCAACTTGAAAAGACACACGGGGCAAATACACAGCCTCAGGCCACCACCTGTTCAGGTACGCAATGCGATTTTTGACATTTGTCCCACCCCACTCATTTTCCTGGTTTCCCTACCCAAAACATGCCAAAGTGTCGATGCCTTAGTCTTGACGACTACAGACACAACAGTTGCCCTATGAAAAAAAATACATCCCATACTAATTTTGATTTTAAACCACAATGTTACACAGACAAGTTGCATTTCTCGGAAAAAAAGACTTTACAGATGACGGTGCAAGAAGTTATAAATTCCCACTATGCAAAGCATGCTCCATCAAGTGACCACTCATCCGGTTGGCATAAAGATCGCACTACGTACTAACCACTCACCGTGGACATAAAGATCGCACCGTCAAGAGCACACATTGCATGCTCCATCAAGTGACCACTCATCCGATTGGCATAAAGATCGCACTACGTAGTGACCACTCACCGTGGACATAAAGATCGCACTGTCCAGAGCACACATTGCTAACAAGAAATTGCAACTGCTTGCAAGCAAACACACGACAAAGTTCAAAACGTTAAAATGGAAAAGTAATTTGTCCGTATTACACACTGGATTAAAACCAAAAAAACAGACAGATATCTTTAATATTTTGTAGCTTTGGAGCCAAGCCTCATCCATGAAATTTTTTTCTGAATTTTCTTGACGTTATAATTATGGAGAGTTCCACCCTTCCTTCTGCTTTCGTTCAGCCTTGACGCTATCTGAGAACAGTTTGGTGTCATATCTTTTTGCAAATAGTCACTGAAGAGCTCTTGAAATTCCGCATTCTGTTCTGCTGAGAAGTATGTTCTTCTCTTGGACTTACGCATTTTCTGATGCTCTGCCAAAAAAGAAAAAAAAAACATTTTATTATTTCTTTCTTGGGTTTCGTTATCGTTTTTTATTGAAAAGTAATAAAGATAAATGACTTGTTGTTTCTATTATGTGTTACAATTATTTTCCTGTCGACTTTGTTTATATGATCCAAGCCAGCCTTTTAATAACTGGACAATCAGTTAATACTGTGCATTTAAACGAAATCAATAAACGGACAATATCACAACCTATGCAGATTTCCATTTCGGCTTCCTCACGTTCGAACATATCTGGGGCAAACCAGTCATTTTCATCGTCCTCAACGGGAGTTTCTGGTCTATGCTGTGGATTCGGCTGTAGGGCATCGTCTTCTTCATCTATACCAAGGTCTTCCTCTCTTCGTCTGATCTCCTCTTCCTCACTGACTCTTACTATTTCTAACATAAAAAGGATGCAATTTAATCATGAATGTAATTTATCCTGCTACAGAGACCAACCATGTTTACCAAAATAGATATTTATATTTATTTTAATTTCTTTTTTAAAAACAAGCGGCAGCTATTGAAATTTATCTGCCTGTCCGTAATCTTGTTTCGATTAAAATTAAAGTGCTTACAGGCATAAATTGAACACGTTTACATCCCTGTGGTATAAAAAAACTTACCAGCCATATCGATGTCATGCAAAGGCGTATTCATATACTTCTTCGTTAATCCCAAATCTTGTATCAGCAAAACCTTTGCCACTTCCAGCCTTTCAATTGACGGACTGAGCTGTCGGTAGAAAACCTTGTGGACCTCGGTGGTATGCCCCATGTGGTCAAGGAAATGCTCCAACTGCTGCTGTGTTAGGTCGAACGACTGAAACGCAATACAAATTAATATACTAAAACATGCATTTTATACCGAAACAGACCTTGAATTGGAGGAAATATGTTTTAGAAAACACATATTCCAAGGAGAACGAAGCTCAAAATACCATGCCCATCTTAATTGAAGTCCAAGCAAATTATATATACACCACACTGAAATCAATACTGTAAATTGATTTTAATTAAGTTATTTGCACAGACAGGACACTATAATTACCTGAGTGAGAGTGGCAAAATATTTTCTCAAATTAGTGGACCTAATTCGTTCTGGGTACTGTAACTCGGCTTCTTTGGTGACGGTTGCCAATGCAGTGTAGCCACGAACCACTCCAAACGCTAATTAAAGTAGGATAAATTCATTGTGTTTAATAACAATAAAGATGTCTGTATTGTTTTCTGGTTTAAAATTCGATTACATACAGCCAGCAAACTTGCTTCGTTAAGCTTTTTTATTTAAAATCTATTTACTTACAGATAGAATTTTTTTCTTTTCACAATCTTTTTCTTTGAACGCGAATTACGTAGCACAAGATATATATTCTACATTAAACTTGCCTCTCCGCGCAAAAAGATAAGGACTGTTGACACTGACGCCTACTTTTCTCCTATTCTGCACAATAAAGTGCAGCAACTTTGAACACAGTTGCGGAACAATGCACGGCACTGGTTTCGACCACTGAAAACACAAAAATAGAAACTATGGTAAAAAGAACATACATCTGTATGCTTTGTAATTTTAAATCAAATTAAAAGACTGATAAAGCCCACATTTCGTCCATCGCTAACTATAACCCAAATTATCTGTGCAATTTTCTTTAGTCAAACTAAATAAAAATTTCTATTTTGCTCCATATAATGGCGAAGTAAAACACCTATATTACTGAGAAACTACAAACCTTTCCCCTGATTTCAATGACTTCATGTGTTCTTAGAATGTGCCGCTCACTCTGGGAAAGTTCCCCCATCAGGTCGTCGGAGATCTCGTCTATATCTTGTATTATTTACTTTATTTCATAACTTCACTATTTGCCCCTGTGATTTTAAAGCAAAGTAAAATGCAGATAAATGCCTCCCTTAACTGAATTCCAAATTATCGGTATCATTCTCTGCCTTTAAAACCACATCAAATACAGACAAGTCCCACCTTTCTTCTAAGAGTTAAACGCAGCCACATTTTTACTCAGTTTACACCAAAAAAGAAATGATATAAAAATAAATAGTACTTACATTATGGCCTGGACTTCTCCGCACCGTCTTCTGTTGAAGGAAATCAGCTTGGCAATGACAAGAACGATGGCTCGGTGGTAGTTTCCGTACGTCACATCTTCGTAGTCGAAATTTGACATTTCTGTGTTCAGGTAGCTGGCCAGTTTTGTCACATCGGCAGGCAGAGGCAAGGGTTTTCTAATGTTTAACTTTCTGTTGAAGAGGCAGACTTTCGCGAGGTTTGATGACCATTTGATGTCCATTAGTTGTAAGAAATCTGTTGCATCTTGTCGACGTTGTGGTTTCTTATCTATTATTGCTTGGCTAAGCTTGATATTGGCGAGGCGCTTGAGATCATAACGCAGCTTTATGGCATTTGATGGAGCCTGGAACTTTTCGTCGTTGTTTTCGTCTTGGAGGGACACTTGCATGGCTCCCTTGCACACCGTCTTAAAATGCTCGGGTTTTACATAATATGAAAAATCTTCATCCTTTTCTTCTGTGTTAATCTCGTTCATCGCAATTAGGAGGCGAGATGCTAATCGCATAACTCCCGAAGTATAGTACTTTCGGTTTATCTTGTTACCAGCGTTCCGAATCATCCAATCATTTCCGAGCCCAACTATCAGAGGGTCTTGCTGGGCAATGACGGTTATCTTGTCAGCCTTCATAATTGGGAACACTTCTTTCTTCAGGAGGTTGCTTGCTTGCCCTTTTTTTGAGGTTCCAGCTAGTGCTCGAGCCTGGACCTGGAGCTCACCAATACTTGGGACGTAAGGTGTCACTTCGAAGCTAGTACAATTGTTGATGTGTCGCCGAAGATAACTAATTTTTAGCCACTCCATGCAGTATGCGCAAGGCCCGTACTGATGTATGTCGAACTCCACGTCACAGGTACATCTTCTTCCCAACAGAATTTCTCCCCTTCCCTTGTTGATTACTCGCAAATTATGCTCATGGTTTCCTCTTAGTCTAAGATTTTGATACATTATGTCCCGTTTACTTTTATTTTCTTCTTTGATAATTGACTCAATTTCAGGATTCCTTATATGTATGTTCGATCTGACATGAGTGGCGAAGCTGGTAAATAATTTGTCTGTGTCCCTCTGATCACACTCAAACGGACAAGCCTGTAAGGAGTTGCGAACGCGTTTCATCCTGGATTCACATGTGCCTGTGTCTTCCTTGGCAACGGCAGTGCAATATATTTCCGGGAATGTTTTATCATATACACGGTATTTAACGTGCGTCGCTGGCCTACCACGACCTTTCATTTCAAAAGAGGTTCGTTTTTGTTGCTCTGTAATGTTGGACACTACTTTCGCAAAACTTGCAGATTGAGGGAACTCTTCGTCAGATAATTCTGTGGTAGAGGTTGAAGTTTCCTTAGGCCAACGATCAGTTTGAAATACTTGATATGAGTGATGCTTTTTTGGTTTGGATGATTTTCTTTTCTCTTTACTGCCTTTGTGTTGTGTGGGTGTCTGTGCTGTTTTCTTCCTTTTTATTTCCGGCGATGCCATCGTTACGATATCTGAAGATGTCCGCTTTTTACCGTATTTTTTTGACGTCCCAGCCTTTGGCACCTCCGTGTCAGACACTGATTCTTCATCACTGTCATCCGAAGATGGACAAAATTGTGAACCCTCAGGATCAGAATCTCGCGTTTTCTGCGCCCCAGGACCCGTTTGAAATAGCTGATATGAGTGGTGCTTTTTTGGTTTGGATAATTTTCTTTTCTCTTTACTGCCTTTGTGTTGTGTGGGTGTCTGTGCTGTTTTCTTCCTTTTTATTTCCGGCGATGCCATCGTTACGATATCTGAAGATGTCCGCTTTTTACCGTATTTTTTTGACGTCCCAGCCTTTGGCACCTCCGTGTCAGACACTGATTCTTCATCACTGTCATCCGAAGATGGACAAAATTCGGAATCACTAAAATTCAATATTTCTTTGACTTTAGAACTGCGCTTTTTCTTTCTTAGCAGTTTTTTCTTTTTTTGTTGTACCAGTTTGTCAAAGGAATTTACACATGAGATCTGCTCTTGTTCGTGACGCATTCGTCGTGCCATCACCTTTTCTGGCAACTTAAACTGCAACAGGAAAAGGGACTGTCATGTAACTTGCGTTTTATCCACTAGTCTGTATCATTTATTTATTTTTAACCAAATATAATGACAGACAAAAGTGCATGTTTCCTTCGAAGAACTAATGCTAAAGGCAATCTTACCAATAACTTTTTTTTTCTTATTTCACACCAAAATGAAATTACTGACAAGAGGCATGTTTCCTTGCAAGTATTACGGCTAAAAGCATTGTTATCTGTATTTTTTTATTTTAAACTAAAGTTGAAGACAGACAAATAATTGCATCTGTACTTTTTTTTCATTTTAAATCAAACTGCAGACGGACTAATATTTGCATCTGTACTTTTTTTTATTTTAAACTAAAGTTGAAGACGGACAAATATTTGCATCTGTACTTTTTTCATTTTAAACCAAAGTTGAAGACGGACAAATAATTGCATCTGTACTTTTTTTCATTTTAAACCAAACTGCAAGACGGACTAATATTTGCATCTGTACTTTTTTCCATTTTCAACTAAAGTTGAAGACGGACAAATATTTGCATCGGTACTTTTTTCATTTTAAACCAAAGTTCAAGACGGAAAAATATTTGCAGATCTTTCTTAAAACTGTAAAAACAAACACAAACCCGTTGTAGTTTTGGATATTCTTCAGGCGGCTCTATCATTCCTTCATCTGACAATTGTTCTGCTTCTGTCTGTAGTACAGGGGCATCTGATTGTGTGTCTGATTCTTTTTGGAATGCTTCGCTTGATTGTTCATGCAGGCCAACTTCAATTCTTAACGTGCGCTTCTCCTATAACATATTACCCATTCATGTTTCTTTATAATTTTTTCCCAAAGCCATTAAGGAAACAATAGCCTGGCCTGTTAAAATTATTCCTTTTACGCCACAAACAATTAACGGAAATTCTTTTATGATATTTTTTAAAATACCATATTATTCTTTTAAATCACAACTACCAACAATGCAAAATGACGTTATCGAATATTATAAGAACACATACGGACCTTAATCGGTATCTCTTCCATAAGAGATTCCGAATTCTTGTCTGTTTCAGATTCTGTGTCTGCTTTCTCTGGCATTATTTCGGTAATACATTCTAAGGTCTTGTCTGTTTCAGATTCTGTGTACGCTGTAGCTGGCACTGTTGCGGCCTTGTCCGTTTCTTTCTACAAATAAAAAAAATATACAATAAAACGTTTACTGATGCTAGTGATCTGTATCAATTATGATTTTTAACTAAACACAGTCACAGATAAATACCGTTTGAATCCTCATATATTACGTTTTCTCAATATTTTGCTGAGACTAAAAATCTGTATCTTTAACTGATTTTAAG
Source organism: Protula sp. h YS-2021 (assembly GCA_949752745.1). NCBI lineage: Eukaryota > Metazoa > Annelida > Polychaeta > Sabellida > Serpulidae > Protula > Protula sp. h YS-2021. Next base: position 26,498,218 of record OX457033.1, on the reverse strand, counting down.
CAGAAAAATAGACAGACAAATATGATTTCAATCTTACTACTTTACGTTTCCTCAATATACAATCAATTAACTTTGCTAGGCGGGGGCAACAATTATCTGTATCATTTGCTGATTTTAAACCAAAGAATCAGACAGATCTGATTTCAATATTAGTGTTTTTTTTTATTTATTTATTTTTTTTTGGGGGGTGGGAGGTGGGGGGGGGGCGGTAAACTAAAAGACCTGTTCAACTTGTAAAGGCGGTTGCTGCACTTGTTCGTCTGACGTTTCCGGTTGCGCCAGTGACACTGTTGCGGCCTTGTCCAGAGATGCTGTGACTGCCCCCGTTTCTTTCTGAAAATATGAAAAAAATACTTATATATATATATATAATCAAGCGTTTGCAATTGCTAGTGATCTGTATCGATTCTGATTTTTAACGAAACACAGTCACAGATAAATACCGTTTGAATCCTCATATATTATGTTTTCTCAATATTTTGCTGAGACTAAAAATCTGTATCTTTTACTGATTTTAAGCAGAAAAATAGACAGACAAATATCATTTCAATCCTACTACTTTACGTTTCCACAATATACAATCAATTAAGTTTGCTACGCGGGGGCAGCAATTATCTGTATCATTTGCTGATTTTAAACCAAAGAATCACACAGATCTTATTTTTAATACTAGTGTTTTTTTTTCAATTTATTTATTTATTTTTTTTGGGGGGGGGAAGTGGGGGGGGGGCGGTAAACTAAAAGACCTGTTCAACTTGTAAAGGCGGTTGCTGCACTTGTTCGTCTGACGTTTCCGGTTGCGCCAGTGACACTGTTGCGGCCTTGTCCAGAGATGCTGTGACTGCCCCCGTTTCTTTCTGAAAATATGAAAAAAATACTTATATATATATATATAATCAAGCGTTTGCAATTGCTAGTGATCTGTATCGATTCTGATTTTTAACGAAACACAGTCACAGATAAATACCGTTTGAATCCTCATATATTACGTTTTCTCAATATTTTGCTGAGACTAAAAATCTGTATCTTTTACTGATTTTAAGCAGAAAAATAGACAGACAAATATCATTTCAATCCTACTACTTTACGTTTCCACAATATACAATCAATTAAGTTTGCTACGCGGGGGCAGCAATTATCTGTATCATTTGCTGATTTTAAACCAAAGAATCACACAGATCTTATTTTTAATACTAGTGTTTTTTTTTCAATTTATTTATTTATTTTTTTGGGGGGGGGAAGTGGGGGGGGGCGGTAAACTAAAAGACCTGTTCAACTTGTAAAGGCGGTTGCTGCACTTGTTCGTCTGACGTTTCCGGTTGCGCCAGTGACACTGTTGCGGCCTTGTCCAGAGATGCTGTGACTGCCCCCGTTTCTTTCTGAAAATATTGAAAAAATACTTATATATATATATATAATCAAGCGTTTGCAATTGCTAGTGATCTGTATCGATTCTGATTTTTAACGAAACACAGTCACAGATAAATACCGTTTGAATCCTCATATATTACGTTTTCTCAATATTTTGCTGAGACTAAAAATCTGTATCTTTTACTGATTTTAAGCAGAAAAATAGACAGACAAATATCATTTCAATCCTACTACTTTACGTTTCCACAATATACAATCAATTAAGTTTGCTACGCGGGGGCAGCAATTATCTGTATCATTTGCTGATTTTAAACCAAAGAATCACACAGATCTGATTTTAATACTAGTGTTTTTTTTATTTATTTATTTATTTTTTTTGGGGGGGGAGTGGGGGGGGGGCGGTAAACTAAAAGACCTGTTCAACTTGTAAAGGCGGTTGCTGCACTTGTTCGTCTGACGTTTCCGGTTGCGCCAGTGACACTGTTGCGGCCTTGTCCAGAGATGCTGTGACTGCCCCCGTTTCTTTCTGAAAATATTGAAAAAATACTTATATATATATATATATATATATATATATATATATATATATATATATATATATAATCAAGCGTTTGCTGATGCTAGTGATCTGTATCAATTCTGATTTTTAACTAAACACAATTATGTTTTCTCAATATTTTGCTGAGACTAAAAATCTGTATCTTTTACTGATTTTAAGCAGAAAAATAGACAGACAAATATCATTTCAATCCTCCTACTATACGTTTCCTCAATATACAATCAATTAAGTTTGCTAAGCGGGGGCAGCAATTGTCTGTATCATTTGCTGATTTTAAACCAAAGTATCAGACATATATGATTTTAATCCTGGTGTTTTTTTTTTTTTGGGAGGGGGGTTACACTTAAGACCTGTTCAACTTGTAAAGGTGTCCATCCTGCTTCGCGCGGTTGCCGCACTTGTTCGTCTGACGTTTCCGGTTGCACCAGTGACACTGTTGCGGCCTTGTCCGGAGATTCTTTGACTGCCACCGACTGCAACAAAGATATTAAGGTATTTCTTTATATATATATAAACATGTGCCGCCCTGCAAATTTTAACCAGTTAACTGTATTACAAACGTACTGAAACACAACGAGAGAGAAGTATGAATTTAATATTTAATAATGCTTTCTTGGACATGCCACACCCTTCAAAAATATATATCAGTAATAGCAATGTTATTTATTTTAATCCACAGCCACCAACGGACAGATTTAACTGGAAAAACCATACGTTTGGGAACATACGAACCTGTGTGACGAGTCGGCCCGCATTTAGCAAGTTCACTTTCACCCCAGTATTAGACATCTTAACAGGTTCGGGACTAGAGGAGTTTGCTGCCTTCTTTACACGCTTGGAAATTCTGCGTCCATATCTTTTGCTCTTCGGTGTGGTTTTTAGACGTTTATGGGGACTTTTTTGTTTCCATTCCTCTGCGGATTCTGTTAACGTATCTGAAGTATGCATACCAGTATCAGTTTGAGACTTTTTGAGTGCTTCTGTGGTTTTCCCTTTTTTTCTGTGTCGGGTCATAAGGGGTGGAAAAGTAGCTTCTTGTCCTTTACTGGTGCTGGGCTTTTCTAGTGATTTACTCGCGGTGGGTTGAGCGAGGGGATTTATATCAAACCCCTTTGCTTTCGCAGCTCTGGCATAGTCGAATTTAAAGGCAGACACCGTTGACGAGGAAGACATATTCTTAACTTTCCCTGCAAAAGGAACCAAAGTGTCAATTCGTGTTCTCCCCCATCTTCATCAATAACGCTCTAATCCTTATATAATACGTCACTGACGTCTCCGCGGGAAAACTACAGACAGATGTGAATAAAAATCGAACTTATCACAAAAAATGATCTCACATGCCGCGATTACGATAACCGCAACAGATGTTAAAACACACATACACATACACACACACACACAGGGCTTTACGCTATTTTTTCCCGACACCTTCCGGCACATTTTCGGCGATTGGATCTTGTTGCCTGCCCAAACCACCACTCTTATATGTCCCACATTGTCTCTTCCGTAGGTCACCCCTTCCCCCCTCCCCTTCATTAATAAACGCTCTAATGCTTATATAATATGTCACTGACGTCTTCGCGGGGAAAACTACAGACAGATGTGAATAAAAATCTGAACTTATTACAAAAAATGACTTCACATGCTGCGATTACGATAACAGCAACAGATGTTTAAAAATAACACACACACACAATACACAGGGCTTTACGCTAATTTTTTTCGACACCTTCCGGCACATTTTCGGCCATTGGATCTTGTTGCCTGCCCCCACCACCACTCTTACACGCCCCCACATCTCTTCCGTAGGTCACCCCCTCCCCCCCTCCCCACCTTCATTAATAAACGCTCTAATGCTTATATAATACGTCACAGACAGATGTGAATAAAAATCTGAACTTATTACAAAAAAATATAAATGTATATAGCGTTACTTACCCCATACTGTACAATGCAATATCCTTACTATCTGCTCAAGACTTTTTCTTCGAGATATTATCCCATTTGATTCGCTCATTATTTCTTTGATTTTGCACTGCTTTTTTTTCAATTTTTAAATTGCCAAATGTGTTAGTGACATCTTTGAAGTTTACATATTTCTGAAAGTGTTCGTACAACGGATCTTTCTTGATAAACGCATCCGCTAAACGAGCCGGTTTTAAAGTTTTTTTTTGGCGTCTCGGCCCCACTCTCTCACATTTCTTCACTACTTTACAACCGGTGTCAGAAATCTGTGAAGTGTCATGTTCTGGGGTATTTTGTAGTGAAATATCATGCTGTGAACTTCTACAGCTATCGCTACATTGCTCATTAAGCCAGTTGACAACTCTTGCTTTATATCCAATGTTTTCTCCTCCAATACAGTTTTCTAAACGTTTGCGAGCAAGCTTCGCACTTGGACTATAATTATCGGCATTACATTTTCGCCGTTTTCTGTACTTCTTTCTTTCTTTGTTATTGTGCCTACCCATGTTTAAAACAGGTGTCAAAGACCACAAACAGCCCTAAATTTCATTTCACTAGATTTTACGCCAATTTATACGATCTCCCAATCAGTCAACACTTCTTTTCCTTCAATTTTCCCACATTCATCCAACTGTTCATTTTTTGACTTAGGTTTGACGCATTTTGACTTGGGTTTGAGCATCTCTCTTCTCCTCTTCAAATAAGCTTTTCTGCTCACTTTATCGTGGCGACCCATATTAAGCTATGTTGATCTTGCTTGAAAATTTGCTAAACGAGGACGGAACCAAGAAGTTGTTAAAATTAAAACATCCTAACAATAAGCCAATTCGCACTTTGACTTTTGCCGAAAAGTTTGTGCGTTTCGGCTGAATTCAATTGGGATAAGGACATAAAGAAATGATAGAAAAAACGGCAATAATCAACGTTTTTTTCTATCATTTCTTTATATCCTTATCCCAACTGAATTCAGCCGAAACACAAAAACTTTTCGACGAAAGTCAAAGTGCGATTTGGCTTATTACGGGTCTCACTCGTATAAGCCAAATCGCACTTTGGGCGTTCCTAATAACAATGCGTAAAAATTCTGCGTTTTGAATAAAAGTAACCGGGTAAAAAATGAAAGAAATGATAGAGAGATTTCGCCTAAATGTCAAATTTCTCATGCATCAAAGAGTAGTCGGGTTTTTAACAACCTGTATACTATTTTAAAAATGTATTAAAAATTTTAACAAATAGTTTCAAGTTTCAATTTCTCTTATGTTCCGAATATGAACTTTTTGCGATATTTCTTCCATATCTTTCTACAATTTCTTCCATTTTTTATCCGGCTCCCTCGCAGTCGAAATTCAAAATTCTTTCGCAAATTATTCGAAACACCCAAAGTGTGATTTGGCTTATAATAAGCAAAATAACAAGCAACTCAACAAAAAAATGTTTTACGTTAAAATTTCATGCTTGTTAAGGATAAATAAACAGCCCATAAAGGTCCTGTTGACAGTTCAGCGCAAGATTCCAAGCAACTCTCGTACTGACACCTACGGTGAATGCTATTTCCTTACATCAGCTTTTTAAAACGTTTAAAACAGCCGAAAAGTCTGAATTTTTCAGATCTGCTTTGTAAAAAATATGAAGACTGAACTAAAAAGTGTATGCTTTATCAAAACAATAATTTTGTTGCTTTATTTGGCTCTCAATTCTTTAGAAAAGAATTTTCGATTTCTACTCAGACAGACAGTATTTCATGATCGTGTTAACAGCTTAAAAAGCTGTTTTTTTTACTTTATTAGCACAAACTATGCAGAATAATGTCGTTAGACTTATGCCGTGGTAAAAAAGACATACTTTATTGTATTATGCCTCATTTTTTCTCAAAAAGAAAGTGAGCGATAAAACAATGTTATTCCACCTCGATGTCAAACATTCCCAAATATTCAAATAATAACATATCCATCACAGTTCATATTTCTGACAATACATTTTCTTATTCTTAAAAATATAATTACAGTGTTTATTTAGTTTATTAATCCTTTAAAAGCATGAAAATTTGAACTTTAAAACTTTTGCGAACAAAACACACACGAGGTTCTTCCTAACACTCATCACACCGAGCTGCGCGCGCGCACACAAATAGTCCACAGTTTTCACACTTTAAAACGACTATTTGCAAAGTAATAAATATTAAATAAAGTGTTTATTTGATATTTTGTTTATTTTAAAAATAGTTGGGAACATATTTATTTATATAATATGACCAATTGCCGTCTTGTAAGTTGACCTATTTTTAGGAACCTATGGCGTGATATTTTTTTAACCGCCAAAACTTAACACAAGGCGGCATATCAAAGGAATTGAACATTTCGTGCAAGAATACATACACTTCATCGGGGCTTTCTGATTCGCTATCAAAACACGTGCTTTGGTGGTATTTTTTTTTCAACACCAGGTGCCGCTCGTGCATTGCAAGGGTATTTAAAAATACAGACAGCAACCAGAAGCGATGACAGACAGACATTTTTGGACAAAATTCGGAAAACTTTTCTACATCACTCAGTGAACATCGGCGGTTTCAATTTTGATTTTCTGCCACATGGTTTTCTGCCACAACGCGATTTTGTGCCACATCGTATGGAAAATGCGGATGACTTCTGCCACAACGTAGCTCCTGTAAGAACGGACGGACGGACGGACGGATACAGCGAGAGAGAGATAGAGAGAGAGAAAGAGAAAGAGAGATTGGGAGTAAGAGAGAGGAGGGGAGAAAGAGAGAAAGAAAAAAGTGAGAGAGGGAGAAAGAGAGAGATTCAGAATGAAGTTACCTGAAGAATAAAATGGACACCGATATTGTTTATCTGCCACAAACTGTGGTCTCTGTGAAGCTGAGAAAAAAACAGCAAAGCTCTTTCATCAATCAGTTGATCTGCTTTCGAGTTTAAAGCAATTTCTTTCAAAGTAATATTGAAACTTCTATTTTTTAAAAATAGGTTATATAGATATATAGATATATAAAAAATGCTATAAATAGTCCAAATACTGAGATCTGATTAAGTTAAAAGTGATTTTAATTTCAAGGCCTCTTTTTCTACTATTATGTTCTCCAGTTTCATGAAACCAGAATTGTCACACCATCATTTTTCTATGTTCTGTAAACAAACAATTATCTAAACGTAATAAAGTATTACATATATTAAGTTGCCTTTTTGAGTTTTTGATGTAAAGCGGTTGCATTTGTAAAGAATATGATATGCATAAAATATATTGCGTAAAGTAAGCTAATGTTTGATCAATTATTTATACATTACGAGATCAAGCCTGTATGAAAGATTGTTTTGAAATGAGTTTTTGCACAAATGTCTCTGGTGTGATCTTATAAACCGATGACCCTTAATATCATTTTCTTACCTTTCCTTACATTTTTAAATGATCTTTTAAAATGTTTACAGTAGTTGGGATTTGGGAGTCTTGCATTCGAAAGTCGTATCTTTGAGTGCGAAGCAGCGATTTCGAGTACGCTTGGCAATTATTATTACTGTAATTATTATTATTTATTGTTATTATTAAAGAATTTTATAAAAGTTTTAAGGCTCTTAAAAGGATAAACAAATCAAGCGCTGTAATAAGCTAAATCAACAACTGCATTGTTTAACAGAATCATGATTAAATCTTACAATGATCAATGATCAAAATAAATATCTCCTGGAATGAATAATAATATTTGTGAATATTATAAGAGTCTAAAAATATGTCTCAGTGTACAGTACTTCAAACATATCACATTTAATAATATAGATAGCTAATGGCTAGAGTATCTAATGACATTGAAAAGCATATCTATGTAAAATATGCCTATTAAAATATGGATTTTAAAATAATTTCTCAAAGGTTAAAGATCCTTTTTCTTCTTATTTCCACCAGCAATAAATTTAATAGCCTTGATGTAGTATTGTGGAAAGCTCTGTCACCACATCATTGATTAGTTCTGTTGTCAATTACGCTTTTTTGACAGACATTAGTGCGGACAAACGCACCAGTCTGAAAATGTTTTCAGGCACATCAATTTTTTTTCTTACATATTTGTCCTAAAGACTGCTATTAGGTGTCATTCACTTTGTTAAGTGTCATAATAAATTGCATTCGTCTAATGAAGTCATCCTGAGCAAAATGTTGCTCAACAGCCCGAATAGAAATCAGAACCTGGATTTTGAAATCACCGCTTTATCACTCTAACCAACTGCGGTAAATCTATGATAATTTTTCACATCTGTTCTACAATCTAATGTTCTATAGCAATGATCCAAATACCTGAGAACATCGACGTGTGAAAGACAGGAGTGGTATTTGGATAAATATCAGTTATCGCCATCTGTCTACGTTTACCTTTATTCAAGTGTGTAAAGATATTCGTTTATATATATATATATATATATATATATATATATATATATATATATATATATATATATATATATATATATATATATATATATATATATATATATATATATATATATATATATATATATATATATATATATATATATATATATATATATATAGTGGCACTTATGCTGTACTAAATTATAAAATTTATTACCACCATACAGGAAAACGTAAATTTAAAATGATATCAGGCTTTGTGAGAGTTTGTTTAACCAGATTAAAAAATCCTCAGAAGGGTATGAAGGGCACGAGGGAGGGGTATTCCAGGGCAAATATGTATCGTCTTTGTCGAAAGATGCAGCAATCAGCCACAGATCTGTACGTTCAAATCACTTTACTTCTCATGTTTCTACGATCGCAGGATGATAACTAGTATTATGCAGGTAAAAATTATTAGGATCAGGTGTTCCAAAAATGTTAATTTACTGGTAATGGAGTGCTTGAAAACATATTAAAATAGTATAACACTGACTTGATAAAAGGCCTCGGAACGAGCTATTACCATCGACAATATATGCACAACTGAAAAGGACTTGAATATTTAATGATCATTGTATAATAGCAAATACGTAAATGCAAATTTTACCTCTCTACCTGTCTTAGAAGTGTTTATTCAACGAACATCTACCTTGTCTTTTGTGGTATGAGAGCAAGACACACGTGAAGCTGTCTCGTTCTCCTTTAGATTGCATATTATAATTTTCTCCAGTTTTGCCATCCTAATTCTTTTACAAGATGTTAGTACGTAGCACAGCAACAAGTACTATTTATGCTATTGCACATTGGTCAGTGGCTTAGCTATTTTGTAGGGTATCTAAAAGTATTAAATTTTATCACATTCAAAAATATGTTATACTTTTAGATGTCCTTGTTTTATGTGTTAAATAAGTGTAAATAACAGCCAAATAATGATATTGCGTTTGAAAATGTTATTTTCCTTTAAATTTCAATTATCATTAATTTTAATTGAAGTTCCCGCAAAACTTAAAGTAAAACAAAATATTACTTTCGGCTACACTGGTTATTTCAAAATCACAGAAAGTTTTATGGAGAGAATTAAAAGTACAAGGAGTTCAATTTAAAAACATCATTTGTGTCCTACTATGACGCAGTCCAGATTTATGAATGTTATGCCGTACAAGAATTAGAATTCTCAATTCATCTCTAGTCTATGCTCTGTAAAGAAACAAATTGTTATAAACATTAGCTTGTCTTAATTTCAGATTTTTTATGTAAAACACTTGCACGTTGTTATATAGAACAGCCTCGCAATAGGATGATCTAAAGTTAACCGATTTCGGGGGATGTCCTATTGGAGGCAGAAGGTTTGAGCTTTGCACCGTATAAGAAATCACGTTGTCACTCCATCTCTATTTTATGTTCTGTGAACAACCAAGGCATATATAGTTATGCCGCAGAGTCCAGGTATTAGCAACACTTGCAAGTCCTGATCATAACTGAACCGAGTTCTGGAGACGTCCTATTTGAGGCGGTGAGGGTATGGGGTAAGGATTTGTTAAAAGAAGAAAAGAAGAGATTACTAAAGAGATGTTCTGTTAGTGGGGAGTGTTGCCATCATTACACAAGTGACTTGCCGATCTCATTTCTTGGAGAATCGCAATGGAATATGAACTGTTCTCTATCAGCTTAGACATTAGAACAGTTTGTAAAATAAACATTAATGTAATATTCTAGAGTGTTAAATATTAAATGCTAGATATTAACAACTGGAAAATACATGGTTATACAGAGAAAAGAGTGTGTTAATTTGATGTGAGCAAATTACCCATCTCCTTCCTAAATTTGTGTTGCTTTCGAAATCTAGCTTCTGCGTTACATATTACTCGAATTATTGTTGTATCAACGTGTTGGGTGGGATAAATTGGGTGGAATGTGGGATTCCGAGCTGACACTACCTCAACCGTTACCCATTATTTCTCTAAATTGCTACACACATACCAATTACACTAGTTATCATTGTACATAACGAGATCCATTTTGCCTGCAGAGGGGTTTGAAATTTTAGCACAAGCACATCGTAATCTGTTATAAACCGACAAACCATGATGTTATATTCTTACATTATCAAATGCTTATTTAACGGTTAACTGTATTTGAGAATTGATAGTCAAGCCCTCGACTGATCGCAGAAACTAGCGATCTAGGTACGTTTGGCAATGTACAAAGTCAGTTAATGAACGTTGCAGGTAAATGAAGCTTGTTTGAGGATTGCACGATGACTTTAATGCAACAACGTTCTCTACAAATTCAACAAAAGTATTTATATGTGAAAACACCTACTGATTACACAGAACAGTTAATTTATCGAGCCATAGGCCAATACAATGGCCTACAAATACAAATGACATATTATGACTTATACATTAAGATTTAAAAAATACATATCTGGACGTCAAGTAAAGCGTCTAAAAGAGTGTCTGTCTCCTGACAGACTCTTGAAAGCGGCTTGAGGACCAGCTGAGTAATTTTTATATCCACTTAGTATTGGTTTTAAACAAATCAGACATTACGAGTTATTGCAATCCATAATCCGTTCTAGCCATAGCATGTATAAATGACAAAACCATAACTCGGAGCTATTTAAAAGAACCAGTCGTGGATGGAAAGGGCAAACCTGTATAAATTTTTATTTCAAAGTGCAAATAAACAACAAATACAACTTCTGTGAAAATACTATTTCCGCACCCAAGATATTGACATGAGACGTCATTGCTAGCATGTTTTAGTGATATACGCATACTTGAGACCGATAAGCAATATCAAATCAAAGTTTTTACGTCAGTATTAGCACATGCTATATCGCTACGTATAAGATACCAGAGCCTACCTTTGCAACATGTTGTATACTAATTTGTTACTAGCGCATAATTTCTTGGTAAGGCTCAATTTAGTTTTTTGGTGTTTATTTTATGAACCATAACAGATGAAAACGATACAAAATAAATACACAAATTTAAAAAATATGCGATAAAGCGTAAAGTATTGTTATATTAAAAATGTTCAACAAAAAGGCATTGACTTATAATTATAATACTTTTGGCGTCCAGAAATGATTGTACTCAGGTACTCAGAAAATATTTTACATAACTACAAGTAGATGTACATTTGGGTTCTTTTGTGTTCTTTGAGATTTTCTGCTATTTTATTCTTGTAAAAATCACTCCCGATTCTGTTCTTTTCCTCCCTGTCGTCAAGATCCTAAATACAAGTGTAATTTGCCAATCGTCTGATGGGGCCAATAAAATTCTTTGCATATTCTCGCTTTTAAGGACTCATTACCTGCTCAGCAACGTTTACTTTTTACTTATGCATTTTTTCTGTTATTTCATAAGCAACGAGAATAAAATATACATTCTTAAAGTTAGTTTATTTTTCGCATTGGAAATTATAGTTTGCACATTTGTTTCTCAGTAAAACTAAAAATATTTCAACTTGCATCAATTTTAAATTTATAGTAAATGGTGTGGTAAAATTACTGTCTGGCAGATTTATTCAAGTTTTATTTATAAAGATACAGGAAATTTAATATTTGGAAGATTTTAAGCATCCAATAAATCTAATATTACTTGATAAACGGGGAGCATGCACTTATATTGTAATCCACAACATACCCATTAGATAGTTATCAATTATAACTTGGGAATGGGAGAACGCTATTTGCAATCTCCAAAATACCCAAAATATTTCATCGTGAGATAGTTCAGAACTGAGGCCTTAAATGCTAACATCTATGAAAATATCTATGACTTGTGACTTTAGCACAATATGTGATGAAATTTGAAGCCGTCATTCTTAACAGTGAAACATTTCAAATACTTCAGATTTTTCCATTCAGTTTTTCGAGATCGGTAATTATTTACCTTAATTCTAAACAATAGCCGTGATTTAGTCATAAACCACAGAAAACCAAGTTGTCATCAATAATCAATAATCCTGAAAATTTGATAAAAATGTACTCTGGATTTAGTTTAAAATCGACAAGGGCTGTGCAGACAGGTACAGGTTGCTCATAGCTTACGTTTTACGTAAGGATTATGACAACATTCTTCATGCTGGCGGTCTTGAACATCACAGCCTTCCATAGAAATCACCCCAATCCTGCTCTACAAATTTCCGAACAATGATTTATTAAGGGTTCCATGACATATACTTCACTTCGATAATATATGTAAAGTGGTGTTGTAAAATTCTCCCTTTACCAGTAAATGAAGATAAAGTCAATATAAATAACCCAGGCAGATTTTGACATAGCTTTGGCATATTCTATAAATTTACACCTATTATAAAGCATTTAATGTGTGCAGCTAAAAGATTATCACAACACTATTCAAGGAATGTTTTTAATTTCTATATGCTGAGCGATTTTCCACACTGTATCATGTATTAAATACTTAAGATGTAACTTTATCGTCAATGTCTGTTCCAATGTTTAGTCATGGTTTCATATATTGATTGGTTAGTTTTATAAAAGCATTCCCCTTCTCGTCCATTAAGAACGCAATAATGTATGGTCAAAGACAACAATAGAGAATGCTGCAGCTATGCTATAAATTAAATAAATGCTGCAGCTATAAGTAAAGTTAAACTTCAAGTGAACAGTTAGTTTAATATTTATAAAACTACACAACATAGGTTTGGAATATGTAAAATAATAATGTTTACTGTTAATCTATTAATCTGCTATACTGCATGTCATGAACTCAAAACGTATTGAAATGCTATTCCTTCCGAGACGGCATTTCTTTTCGCGTTTCTCAATGAATTATTTTTCGTGAATAATTGTTACTGCGATATCTTTTAAAGAATTTGTGCTTCAAATATATTTCCAGATAGGTTTTGTGTGCACTTTTCATCCCAAACTTTTGGTAAGTTTTAACATGGTCAATTACCTTTGAGAGAATACATTGATTTCAAAGTAAATCAATTGAGGATCACAACTAAAGTCAGTATAGTGTTTCAGTTGTCACTGTAATCTTTTAAACTGGTTTTAAGGAAGCAATAAATTTTGCATGTATTACAATGTGATTGTTGCTTATTGATACTGCAAATGACGCGCAATGTGAATAGTGGTACTGATTTGTGCTTGACCGTAATAAGATCCTACTTTTGATGCATAAAAATTAGTCAAAAAATTCTACCTGGTGCGCATTCATTTGCTCTGTGTAACAAAAACATTTCATGCTCTGCTATGGAGGGTTTTGCAAATATGCTTTTTTTGCTCTTGAGGGTCATTAGACATAAAATGAAAAACAGTAGATTTCAAGTTGCACGGCTTGGAAAAAGTATACATTTGCATTTTTACAAACTGGTTTCTGTTAAGACCTTTTAATGTATAAGATAACATCCTTTCAACATATATTTAGTTTGACCGTGATGTTATTTTTGACTTAAAATCATAGCTTTGACTCTGTAGGTTTTGTATTATTTGTGACTTGCTATGTCTTTCTTTGTGTAATCAAATTACTGAAAATATATTTTTACGATAAACTGCCATACCATTTAACGTTGCGAAAAGCCATTTGTAGTCGTTCAACGCTTGATCTTCATACTATACCTGCACTCTTTGGTCAACCAGTTTTTCTCTTTTATTCGACCTCAAACAAACATAGCCATATAAATGAGTTCATAGTTAGTTGGTAAATATTTTGTTCTACTTAGAATTGTATGTATTTGATTAATCAAAACCGATATCGAGGCTTTGCTAGTTAGGCGTAGAATCAGTTGTACCATATATCTTCTTTCAAATAACGCTTTTAAACTTTAGCTGTGTCTTAAATTAACTCATTAAAATGCGGTTTTAAAGGGATTATCCAATAACACACATGGCTTAGAAGAATTAACTCTGCTGATAAGCACCAACGTAGAGGAGAGGGACCTGGGGACAGAGCCATATGCTGCATCATAATCAACCATGGTAAATACTCTATTTCGTTTTTTTTTGTCAAACATAACGTTCTCTGGAAAGAATCGTAGAAAACTAATTTAAACACTTTAAAATGTAATGATTTGAAGTGTGTGGCTCTCTATTTATGGTCATGACCATTGGATTGCAGTCGGAAAAATGATTCTCAAGTCCTCTCTGATAAAAATAGCAAGGAATGTCGTGGGATATTTAAGTAAAGATATAACAGAGAATGTGTGTTTGGATTTTTGCTGATACCTTACAAACTACCATTAATACCATTCATAGTTAAAAGGCAGATTTGACAAGGTCGTTTCCAAGCAACGAAAAATCTCAACTAATAAAAAATCCCTGCAGACTGATTTGCCCATCACTAAAATTGCAATTTAAAATAATTGAAAATTTAGTTTAAAACGTTTGTATCCAAAGATTGTTATGAAATTATGAAATGTCTAGCATTAGGTTTCCAATAACTCGCCTTTTTTAGCAATAATTAAAGCCTCCATAAAATTCGACATTCTCTCATCCTCCGCCAAAGCGACCACGTTATTGGTTGCCTACCCACTGCAATAACAAGATCCGTCCACGGCAAATGGTAAATTGCTGAGTGGCATAAATACCATTGTCAAAGTCCCTCTCCCTACAGGAGTTCAGACATGCAATATCATGTTTGCAATTTTATTTCAGAGAGAAGAGTAGCTTATAGAGCTATTCTTTTATGCACCATGCATTCATTTCATCTGCTGCAAAAGATATCATTTATCTTAAAGAATCCTCTAAGACATGAGCATTCTTTGTAAAATAGCAATAATTATAGGCCACATTTTCCTTTATAACCCTAATTTCAAACCATTCCCCAAGCTGAGGCTCATGCGTACCATAATGATTAAAATTAGATTAATGACTTAAACTGAAGCTTAATTATTTGTGATGTGGCTAAAACAAATAGACAACCCCTCAAATCACACCATTGTCAATCAATCACCTCAAACGATATGGAGTCATAAGGGGTCATACGCTTGCAAATTACTACCCTCGGGTTTCCGTTTTTGTTGAAAGGAGGTTAAGACCTAGCCGTTTCAGTGTAGTATGAGCAAAAAAAAATATGTAATATGAAACAAACATTTTTCTACTTGATGTAGTATCGTTTACTGATAGCAGACAGCACTTATACTGTATATAAAAAAATTTAAGACACTTCACATCATTTACACTTGCGATGGAGATCCTTCGATGTCTTTTACGATTTTTTGTTCTTCTCAATGAAGCAAGCTGTACATTTCATTCATTTTCATTTAAGATCAAAGACTTTACGACTCGCGATTTTGTATTGTAAGTGCTTATAAAGTCATCTAGAATGCTATAGTTTACTTTTTAATGTTTGTGAAGATTTAGCCACATCTAAACTTTATAATTTGCCCTTGAAAACAATCATCCTAGCTTTGAGTTTTTGAGAAGTTATGCATGTATGTACTTAAATTTATGCTGCACTAAATTATAATTTTATTGCCACTAGCGAAAGACTTGCGTTACTAGATATTCAACAGCTTGTTAAACAGGCTTTAAAAAGTCTTATGAGGGGGCTGTGGGGCACGGACGCATAGAAAAATATGTAAGGCTTGAGGCAACAGATGTTCTACGTTCACCACAAAAATAAAAACCTGTTCGTAGTGACCATTTTTCATACGTTCCTTTTTAAACTCCATTTCAGTATCTTTTAATTTTGATTTAATGTTAGTTACAGCACTCATAAGAATGTAAAAATAGTTAAATTATGTATACGTGGCCCTGAAAATAGATTTGTTTTTATGGGAGCATGTTACGATATCTCATTTTGAAAATTTGCTATTTTTCTTCAATTTCAAGAACTGAAACCTCGTTTGTTACTAAAAAGTGTGTTCTATAAATTTTTGAAATTCGAATGTGGATAGTCAATGCCAAAGGAAACATGCTTATGTTTCGAATATTTGGTCATGTAACTGGCCCGATTTTATATTTTTTAGCTTTTAGAAAAATGAGAGAAACAGAGAGATATGCAGAGTGAGTTGGTGATTGAGTGAGTAAGTGACTGATAGATAGATAGATAGATAGATAGATAGATAGATACATAGATAGATAGATACATAGATTTTGACATTGTTTTGTGAGAAAAGAAAAATATATTCCAACGAAACAGTTATAAAATGAAAATGTACGATACGGTGCACTTGGAGGGAATGATATTTTAACTGTGGTTTCTGCATTGATCTGATAAAGAACAGCAGAGCTCAATAATCATAAGTCATTGATCAAATGATTAACTCTGCATAATTATAATTATAAATAATTTATTCCAAAGTAATCTTGGGACTGATCAATCTAATTGCTTTTGGTGCTATTTTGATGCAAGTTTTTGCGCAGCTTCTGGGCAGGTAATTCTGCAAGTTTTTATCAGTTTCTTTAACTTATTTCTGTAATCGCTAGGATCATACAGATTAAAGTAGCAGGAAAAATGTTCACCGCAATTACTTAAACAAAGCAATCCATACATTAGCTGAAGCTTCTACCCTATGCAAACGACCCACTTCATTTGATTTAATTCTGATGAGAGATTATAAAATGAAAATCAAACTTTAAGAATAAATGAAATCGGTTTTAGATAATTGCCAGTAATGTCACAAAGACAATGAATCTATGGTTATCGGACAGAAAATTTTGTCCCGAGCTCTATATCAGGAATAATGCACATGATTATAATTTTTTGGTGCACATTAATCCCTCAGCTTTTTACAGAATGCCGTTGCAGGTTTGCAGCTGCATATGTCATTTGGTTCAAAGATCTTAAGGCTGGATCTTCAAATGGGATGTCATTCTAGGAAAAGTAACAAAGTAGCGTTGTGACATTTTGTATGTAATATATATGAGCATACACCTTAGTATATAATATTTTAAAATAGATACACAATTTCTTGATTAAGTAAACATCTAAGTTAAACCCCTGCTCCAAACCCCACATGCTTCAAGTGATTCAGTAAAAGTACACAATAAA
This sequence comes from Protula sp. h YS-2021, assembly GCA_949752745.1. NCBI lineage: Eukaryota > Metazoa > Annelida > Polychaeta > Sabellida > Serpulidae > Protula > Protula sp. h YS-2021. Next base: position 26,480,935 of record OX457033.1, on the reverse strand, counting down.
TATTCTCTCAATGGCTAAAAAATGTTAATTTAATGGTAATGGATTCTTTTGCAGACATATTAAAACACTTAGAACACTGAAGTGGTGGAGATAAAAGAGCTCTGAAGCAGCTATAACCATCGGTAATGTAAGTACAAGTGGAAAGAATTTGAATATCTTGAAGAACTTGAATAGTAAATACATAAATCTTTCTTCTCTACCTCTGTTTACAGGTCTAAGAAATACTTCTCCGACGAACAGCAACTCACGACCTCTTTGACAATAGAACAAGACTCACTCCAATTTATCTCGTTTTTCTTTAGACTGGATATTGTATTTCTTCTTGCTCCCGAATTTTACCGTCATACATCTTTTTGCAGGGTTTCGGTACTTTACAGAAGATCAAGTACTCCTTATGAAAGCTCCTTATTTCCAGTTTCAGCTATAGCTTAGTTAAAGAAATAAATGTTCACTGAGGAAATTTTAGAATATTAGATTATATTATATCTAAAGATATTATACGCTGTTGATAGCAGAGTTTCCTTCTTTAGGCATGAAAATATGTTGAAATTGCAATTTAGAAAGTTATTTCCTTTTAAATAGCATTACTAATTAATTATGATAGAACTTCTTAAAAACATTATATAATATTGAATTACCATTGGATATAGTCTAACCAGTGAAGTCATTTTAACAATTACAACATGCTTTTGTCGTTGAAAGTATTGCAAAAAACAGAACAAACAGTTCAAACAACAATCAAATAAAGCAAAATAAACATATGTATTTTATTTCTGGAAAAACTGGCTATCTGAATACCACGAGTAGTTGCAAAAGAGAATTAAGAGAATGAGGAGTTTAATTTAAGAACCTCGTTTTCTGCTTTTACGTCATCCAGTGTCAAAAACTCTACACTGATAAGAACTAGAATTGTCACTCCGTCTATATTTATAAATAATAAAATATCATCACATCTAGCGCTTGCACTTGGTTACAAGGAATAACTTCAGTAATATCAACGCCTGTAAGTCACAATCTAAAGTAAACCAATTTTATGGACGTGCTGTCGAGGGAGTTGGGTTTGATTAAGGAAAGCTTCTAAGACGAAACCTCCGAGTAGCAGGCCTATTTGTGAGGACTGGTTGTCTAGTGATAGGAGTTGACTTGTCGATCTCATTTAGCGTGGAAGAGCAAAGAATATGACTGATACTCTGTCAGTTCTGTGCTGAAAAGCAAACACAAAGCATAAAAATAACTGTTTGGAAAGTACGTATTTGTGTCGTATCCTACTACTTGTAAACATACATCATCATACAGAGAGGTGCTCCTACTCTGGTTTTATATTTCAATGTTCACCAAAGTAGAATAAAGAAATAATGCATACTTTACCTAAATGGCTTTTTTAACATTTAATTACTTCTTGTAACATTAATTACTTTTGTTTCTAAATCTATTTCCAGTTTGTTGATTATAGTTTGTTGCATAGAGATACCAGGAGGTAGGCTAACGTTCTTTGCCTTGCTGGCATTGGAGGAATATTGTTAAACACGTGTTTTGATATGATGAGAACAAACTATCTATCTCATTCCGTAATCTGTCTATCTCATTCCGCAATCTGTGTTTATATTGAAATATACTTTCGACTTTGCATATTACTAACATACTGTGTTGTGTGAAGGTGTCGAGGGGGGTTAGGGTGGGGCGAGGCTTGGCGCGGATACTGCCTCATCACTTACCCACATAATTTCTTTAGCTTAATACACACATATATCCACTATAATATTTTACCTATTTCTCACTTTGAACGGATTACACAATTTTAGCACATACATCTATCAATTTCTTATAAACATTACAATTGTTTTCGTATTTTTTCTTGAATTTGAAATATTAGTAGGTAGTCTAGTTCTCAAGCGGAAAGTGATTACCTCTGATTACCTCTGGACACTGCCAGGTCGGCTAAGAAAAAAGGCTGGCAAATGAAGCTTCCGTAGGATTGCATGAAAACTTGAGTAAAAGAAAATTCCTCTGTACCGATTCAAAAAATGTATTTATTTTGAAATCACCAACAACTATTTCTCAATCCCAAGGAACTACAGAGTACACTGATTATTCAGAACAGATAATTTATCGAACCAACGAATTCCCCTGAACGATGCCGTACAATTATGTCTTTCAAACTATCTCATCAAATATTACTCGATACAATGAGAGCAATGTACCAAAAAGATATGAATAATCCTGAAAAAATGATAGAAATGTACTCTGGATTTATTTCAATATCGACACAGGGCTGTGGCGGAGAGATACAGGTTGCTCTGTATTACATCTTACATTTGAAGGAGGATTGTACCTACCAATATTCTTATTGATTGGTCTGTTTTAAGAATTTAGAGATATACTTTTAGCTTATTACAGTTTGAAACTGCAAATCAAAATATATAAGAACAGTTTTTACTTGTTTATCATTTAACCTCACATTAACTCACTTGGGTTTGTCTGACAAAATTCTTCGTGTTGACGGTCTTGAATATTATAGCTTTTTATAGACACCACCCGTAATCCTGCTCTATAAATTTCCGAAAAGCGATCCTTGAAGGGTTCCATGACTTCTGCTTCAGTTCGATAATATATGTTGAAAGTAGTGTTGTAAAATTCTTCCTTTACCAGAAAATGGAGATATAATCAACGTAAATAATAAATACGAATTTTAGCATAGTTTAGATCATATTGTACGTACCTGCAGTTAAAAGTTTATTATAATACTATTCAACACATGTTGGGATTGCTTTAGTTTTGTTCGGTTTTCTACAGTGTAGCACATATGAAATACCTGAGATATAACTTTTTCGCCAACCAACTGTTTCCAATATTTAGTCATAGTGTCATGTATTGATTGCTTTTGGTCATTAGCTTTATAGAAGCATTCTCCTTCTTCTCTCCCGCTAAGAACTACAATAAGAAATTACCCTCCTGCATGGTTAAACACAACAACAAAGAATGCTGCAGTTACGCTACAAAATAAAAAACATGCATGAAGTTGAACTTTAAGTGAATAATTATTATATTATAATCATAAACCTACGGAATACAAGTTTGCAGTTTCTAAATCAACAATTTTACTGGTATTTCAATTATCCAATCTATCATGAATTTAAAACGTAGATTGCTGTATTCTCATAGACAATATTTTTTTACGATTTTGTAAATGGTTCTGATTATTTCTACTTAGGATTTGCTATCTCAAAATCTTTTGACAAACTCTTTCTTCAGTTACATTTCTAAATCAATTTCATGTGTATATTTTGTACCATCTCTGTGATAGATTTTCACATGATCCAAGTGCCATTAACCTTGAGAAAATATATGTATTTCATGGTAAACCAACTGGGGATCCCAAATGGGAATGATGTAATGCTTCTTGATCTTCAGACAACATAAAATAAAGCTTTCGAACTAGTTGTCAATATTTTAAAGTGTTGCGTGCAGTATTTGAATGACAGGTGTCATATATGAATCAAGGTATGTGCAGCTATGAATTAAAAGCTTTAAAAATACCTGGTGCAAGTTCGTTTGCCCTATGCAACAAGAACCGTTTCCAGTCCGCACTGGCACGCATTGCAAAAGTGTTTTGTTCTTGGGGGTCTTTAGACATGACATGGAAGAGAGCAGATTTCAGGTTGCACGGCCTGGGAAAAAGTATATATTGCAATTGGTTACTCTGAGGCACATAACATAATATCTTTTTAAAGATATTTTTGGCTGTGAGAGTTGACAGTGAGAACAATTTTTGGCTAAAATTAATATACTTTTGTTTAAATTTTTTTAATATTTATGTCTTATTCTTTAGTATTTTCAATGTCCGTACCAAGCATAACTGATCAGAAAAGCAGTCTGAATTTCTTTCAATTATTGATCTTTCTAATCCAAACTCGCGTAACTCGGTTAACAAGGTAGTCTTTTGTGCTTTGCCGTACTACTGTATGCTATTCAAATGCCTTCTTTTAGGAAAATGAGAGACAAACATTGCAGCAATGAGCAAATTTGTTGAAATTTTAATTCAAATGCTGTTTTAATAAAGTTAAAACAGCAGACAAAATCTTTAATTAAGTTCGATATATTAATAAAGTTAGTATTTTAATTTACGCATCCAAAGATACAGCAACAAACTTTTTTCTAGTTCACGTAAAACTACTAACTTTGCTTCAGCGCAAAACAACAGATACAGTGATAGTTAAAAATTAAAGAAATGTTAAATATCCAAAGTCATCCTCCATTAATCAAGCAATTTGTACATCTACAATGTGTTTCTGTAGAAATTAACTTACTCTATTGGAAGAAAAAAGTATCAAGTATACGTAATGCGTTAAGGGTTTACATGTGTTCAGTTATTTGTGCTTCAAATCATTTTAATTACGATGCAGAGATGGAAAACCTTAGAAAATACCTTTTATAGAGGTACAGTGTGGCTGTCGTACTGATACCAATATGCACAGTATTATCTGGAAAACATTGCTCATAAAAATATGTTCCGCATGCTAAGGCACAAACCTTGTCATATTGCTTCAGGAAGCTTTCCGGTCCTTGTTTTAACCCTAAAAACAAAGACACCTAATATCTGATTTCAGTATCCCACAATACAACCAAAATAATACAGTTCGCAGTTTAATAGGTTAGTCATTGCTATCAGTCCAATAATGCTGTTTTTTCTATGATACTATGTTATCAGACTACCTTGATTTTATTCACTCGGTTACTTTTTTCTATGATTTGATTAACAGTCCATAAGCAATAACTATGTTCACTAAGGCAGTCGCTATAACCATTTATAAAAACTTGTAATGTTATTTACTAGGCATTGATAATTTAAACCGCATTCCAGTGCGAAAACTTACCATGCAACCTAGCAAAAAGAGATTTGTAATCGTTCAGTGGTTGATCCTCATAATACACCTGCACACTTTGGTTAACACCGTATTTCCCTTTTATTCTTCCTTCAACAAATATAACGACATAAATTAGATTTTACGAAAAAGTTTGCAGATATAATTGCATTCAAAATGAATTTTAGAACGCACTTTATAATGGATAAAATCTTTAAAATCTAATGGAATCTTTAATGGGCTGATTAAAATAGGAGTAAACATTTTTCAGTAAGAAAACACATATGGCTTGAAATGTTTTTTGTGTTTTTCTTATGCTTTTCCTTAAGATTGTGAAAAGTACGTTATTTCTTCATTTTATATCATAAATTATAAATCATCAATTTATAATTTGCTAGCTTATGATTTGTAATACCTATAAATTTGGAGAAGAGGAACGCGGAGGAAGAGCCGCCTGCTGCTCCATAATCTGCTATTGTAAACACTCTTTTTCTTTGTCAAACTGAACGTTCTCTGAAAAGAATTATAGCATTTCTTTTTTTAAAACTACAAAATGCTTTAAACGACGAATATTCTCAACTGCTATATCACGTAGTACCAGCTAATACTGTAAGCCCTGCTGTGCGCCGAAATTTCACCAGTGGTTTAATTGATTTCCTTTGCCAGTACGTTATCAGGGAAACAGTAGTATTTTGCCTGGTAGAAACTCCCGGTTCACACATGCAGCCGCTCTTCTATTATCGAAAACTTTACGCTACACATTTCTGAAAATGTGTACTTGACAGTGTCACAACAACATCACTACGAGATAGGAAGCATCTCAAATGAGTGCAAAAATATGTACTGGTACCAAAAATCATGAAATAAAAATAAAACCACCTTCGGATTTGGACTGATCCAAAAATTGTTCCTTTCATGCTAGTATTACCAGTTCTACAGGCTGTTGAAGGATCGTTTATTTTTCGCTTCTGTATTTTTTCAGTTGAGCGGAATATATTTCAGAACTGTCTTAGAAATTCTCCTTATCAATACTGAGTTATTTCAATATTTTAAACAAGAGTATCCATAAAGTTGGCCAGTCTTTCCTCAAAGGCGACCTTGTTATCTTGTGCATAGTCACCATAATAACCAGATCCGTCGACGCCAAATGGTAAACAGATGTGTGGCACAAATACGTCCATTGTCCTCTAAGCCGCTCTTTCTACAGGCTTCAGGTCAGTATTTCTGGCTTCCTACGTATAATTAATGTATATTATTCACGATTTTTGCTTCGGATTTGGATTTGGGACATTAAAAGACTAATGCCACTATCAAATTTGATCACTTTCTATGTCCTGGAATACATTGTCTATATTGCTGAGGGAAATACAAAATATAGCGGGATAGATTTGATAGTTTTGTGCATTGATGCAATTACATTTTGTTGACTGACATAGCTGGTAGTTAATGCAACAGAGTGAAAATTTCTATAAATGTTTTTTGTTAAAGTTCTGGCATGAAAATAATCATTGGATGTTATTGCCAAATATGTGATAGGTGTCATAACAGCCTGAACCGGTATAATAACAAGAATTTTGGAATTGCCACAGCTGAATCAAAAATATTAAGCGCTTTGCCATGCTATCAAGAAGTTGACCATCTGTTTAAAAAATCAGAAATAGGCATCAACTGGGTTGGTTTTTGGTCATGACGTCAGTACAACCAAATTTCAACTTTTGAAATGTTATTTAAATGTCTTGTTTGGTCGCGATGTATATGACCTGAAACGGACGCCATTCCATTTCCATTTACCGACATTTTCCAATATAATCAATGTTTCTATTACACAGATTATATTGTTGTTGTCGGGTGGAGATACATGGACTTCTGTTGCCTGTCAGTAAGTTCTCTGTTCCTGTGATTGGAATCTTAGTGATTACTGAAGGGGAGGACAGTGCATCAGTTGAATCGTAGTTAAGTTTCGATTGGTATTCTAATATAGTGGAAGATGATGAGGAAGTCGTTACCGCTAGACGCTGACGGGGAACGATCTGGTACAGTGACAACTGCAATAAATAAACGTTTCGGTATATACAGTCGTGGAAAGTTATAAACGCAACAGAAATACTTCAGAATTGGCAAGAATTTTTAATACACCGCGGACTACCATTTGTAGTATTTTGAAAAAAAAATTAAAAAAGAAAAAGGTGTTGAAAATCGTACTGGCAGAGGAAGGAAACAATTATTTACTGACAGAGACAAAAATCAACTTTCCCGGATCATTAACGCAAATAGAAGACAAACTTTGATGAACATAACTGGTGTATTTAATGAACAAAAATCACATAAATTTTGTACTAGAACTCTCAAAAGAAATATTAATAGTTTAGGGTATCAACGGAGATCCAGCAAAACAATGCTCAGTTACAGATGTCAACAAGAAAAATTAAATAGTGCAAGGAAAGAAAACATTGGTTAGTTGCGGGACAGTGGAAAAATTGGATTTTTATCGATGAAAGTCAAATATTTTTGGGAAGTGATTATCGCATTTATGTTTGGAAAAAGGCACGAAAAGTGCAACACCCAACTCGTGTGCCCTACACCTCGTCACAGAATAAGTTTAATGGTCTGGGGATATGTTCCTATCAAGGGGCAGGAACAACTACAAAAGTTGAAGGTACAATAAATGGTCAAAAATACATAGATATACTGGGCGAAAACCTTGGGCCTGTAATTGCACAGCATTTTCCTCAAAACAATTATGTATTTATGGATGACAATGCACCGGTCCACAGGGCTCTAGTTGTACAAAATTTTGTAATGGAAAATAATATCAATACTACAGTGTGGCCAGCACAATCCCCAGATTTAAATATAATAGAAAATATGTGGTTATATATCAACGAAGGCTACAAGAAGCCGTATATGGAATACACAACCAGACAGAGCTGATGACTGAAATCAGACACATCTGGGAAAACACACCACAAACGTGAATTCAAAGTTTATACGGCACCATTCAGGCTCGTATTTCGGAAGTAATAAAAATAAGCGGCAATTTTACAAAATATTAAGGTAAGGCAATTTTCTATTGCATTACCAGAGGATATTGAATTCAGAATGAAAACAATACCAATGCGCCGCCATTTTGCAAAATGACGAACAATTATGTCCATTGACTGTAGTTGAATGTAACACTATACAACTCTGTTATTGCTAGAAAGGGGGTAGAAGATGCAATTTTGTTCCCCCGAAGGGTGGAACGGTACGCGAGGCGACGCGCAATGCGTCATTGGTTTTGTCATGGAACTGGGTACTTGCGGACGTCACTTGAAACTGCTCTCTTCGTCGGTGAACAATGTTTCGCGTTTACAAACAAGTTGTTTTTATATATTTTTTTTTTTTTGGAAATTCAAAAGGAAGTTTGAAAAGAGCTTTGGAATTCTTAACGGTCGTCGGTATTCTAAACATAGATGTTGGATGTTGGACAAAACTACACACGCTTAAGCAATACCGTACAATATCCAAAATTGTTTATTGACCTGTCGACTTTCACTTTCGACTCCATCTGCAATGAAAATTACGATACGCTGGACCATGTAGCAGTCAGTATTGTTAGCTATGTCACAGTTAGATTTTCTAAACACAGCTAAAGAAAGGGGGCCGTTTGTTAGTTAAGACGTAACAGAAGAGAGGTTATTCCTGTTGCACAAGGTGGTGAATAAGAAAAAACAGCCGATTTTTGTGCTGTCTGAGTAAATTACACTGCCCAATCCTTTCCACTCTTCTTTTCAACAAAAGCTCAGATTGCCGTCTGAATCCTGACGCCAGTCTGACGTGAAAATTGACGTCGGTTTTCTTTCATATTCGACCATAACCCGAAGTCGATTGACGTTAGAACCCGACGTCATTCTGACTTGAAAACAGACCTTGGATCCATGTCACGTCTACGTCAATCCGAGGTCAAAATTGTCGGGCTTGGTAATGGTTCCAGGATTAACTTTATTCCACTATGTACAACATATTTATTTTTTAATAAAACACGTGGTATGTAATGTAATCACTTTTTGGTATTATATTTCACTACGTTTCGTTAATGGAAGGATATGAATTTAAGGAATTCTATTATATACCATTAGCACATGGTTGAGCATTCTACCGTCTAAATTTACCTCAAACATAAAGTCAACAACAAACTTTTCCAAAATCCTAATAATTAACATTGAACTTTATTGCTAATATGCATAAAAAATAGTGGCTCCCTCACGGAGGGAGGGAGGGAGGGAGGGAGGGAGGGAGGGCGGAAGGGAGGGAGGGAGGGAGGGAGGGAGAGGGGGAGGGAGGGAGGGAGGGAGGGAGGGTAGGAAGTAGGGAGGGAGGTTGGGAGGGAGGGAGGTTGGGAGGGGAGGGAGGGAGGGAGGGAGGGAGGGAGGGAGGGAGGGAGGGAGGGAGGGAGGGAGGGAGGGAAGAAGAGAAGGTAAGAGAAGGAGAGGGGAAAGGAGGAAGGGGAGAGAGGGGAAGGTGAGGGAAGGAAAGGGAGGAACGGGAGAGGGAGAGGGTTCCAGGGATGAAGTTACTTGAGGAATGAACTGGCCACTCGTATCATTTTACAGAAAGGACTGTTTATCTGTTGCAAGCTTTCTTATCGCGCTAGAAGTAAGTAATATTAAAAAGAAGTCTACGATAAATCACAACTAACAGTGAAACGAAAATTTGATGGATAGCGTTGTAACTGTTGTCTCTGTAGTAATTCGAATAAAAACAGCAAAGCTCTTTCATTAATCAATAAATCAGCTTTGTTTTTTCAAAATAATTAATTCCAAAGCAATAATGAGACTACTAATTTTGAAAAAGGATTCCGTATAATTTGTTAAATTTATGGCAGCTTTTATATAAAATTCTGGAATATAAGTCTTTTGTGCAGGCTCTTCCCCCTAGGCTTATATGGACCACTGTTGCAGATCCATTGTAAGTGGGTTTCAAAACTGTAATAAATTGAAAAATTGGATGTCAGTGTGGGAAAATTTGTTTGAAACATTTTGTGCATAATGTATTTTAAAAGATATTATATGCTGGTTCAAAAATTTATGTTTTAAAATAAGTATAAATACACTGACAAATAAAGTTACAGTGTTTAAAGGTCGTTGTTGCTAATTTCGTATAAGGTTCTTTGCATCTTAAAAGGATATTACGTTTTAGAAAGTTCTTCTAACTGCATCACTTATTTCTGAAAAAAGTATGGCATTTTGTTTGTATGATGTACAAGTAAATTTGCAACATCGACGAAATATTTCAGTTTCAATTAATGTGTTTTATTACTGAGCACGGTGCTAATCATTTTTTTCTCTGCATCTAAATCCAGATACGAAACAATTAATCATCTATTAAGTTCAAATGATTATTAAGTAATTTAATTTTTTAAACTTTTAAATCTACCTCTATATCCTGCGTATACAAATAAGCAGACGGCTGTTAAATTGATACTGTGTTCATCCACTTCCCTTTTTATCTACCTGCAAAATCATTTTGTGTACCGGATATCAGATACCACCCTCCTCGTTAGCACAGCACAAAACAGTTGTAGGTTGAATAGAGTGTGTGATAGGTATTTACGTGTCTGCATGTAAATCAGCTGATCGGCTATGCAATACTTTGAATAGTACATGTGCATGGAAAAGTTGAGTAAAATGGCTGTAGTATTTCTTCTCAATTCCACAATTGACAATATCACGTATAAAGACTATAGCAACGGTAAGACTTCAATATATCTATTTTAAAGCCAACAATAAAAACGTGTGCATCTTTAACATATATGCTCCTGATCATGACTGGAAACAGATTAGGTTTTACGAACTCCTCCGCTCAGTCCTTCCTACGATACCTTATGACGAGTTGATTATGGGAGGTGATTTTAACCTGGTATTGTCCAAACTCGATAAAACTGTGGGGTTGCATTCCAAAGAAGAAAAGTACTGAGATATTCCGTATCTTAATTGAAGACTTCAGCCTAGTACATATTTAGAGAGAGGAGTTAAACACCCAAAACGAAAGGAATTAACATGGTCCCAGCCCCGACCGCGGATACGTTGTAGACTTGATTACTTTCTCATCTCTCCAGGTATCGCTGAAGCTTGCCTACATTGCAAATAAAATACATGCCCTTTACAGACCACAAAAGTATATCTCTTTCAATTGACAACTTTGGCTATAACTATTATTGTTTCAATAATAGTTTTCTTCATGAACCATGATTTACAGAGGCAATGAAACGTTTGATCAGTGACAAATGGTTGCAACTACAGTATATCAGCGACGCGAGATTGCGCTACAACCTATTAAAATTCGAAATAATGTATCAGTTATGTATTTAGTATCAGTTATGGTAAACAATAAGCACGTCAAGGGCGAGAAGAAGAGAATAAAAGTCCTTGAGGGAAAAATTACTGAACAAAACGCCAACGAAAATGAATTAAATGAATTTAATGAATGTAAGGTTCAACTTGAAAAACTATTAGACTATAAAACTCAAGTAGGCAAACATTACAGCAAGAGACTTAAGGTGCAAGATAACGCAATTACACTTTCATCAAAAGAAATCTTGAATGAAAATATAAAATTTTATCAAAGCCTCTATGCATCTAGACCCCTAAACAATAACCTAACAAATACCCTAAACTCGTTGCAAGGCGTCGCACAAACGAGTGACGCAAATCGTTATGATATGGAACATCAGATAACAGTAAATGAGCTTTTTCTTACCTTGTAAACTATGAAGCGTAATAGAGTTCCGATGTTGATGGTCTCTCTGTGGAATTTTACGAAAAGGTTTGGCATATCCTAGGCCCAATACTTGTCGAAGTATTTGAAGTTTCCAAATTAAGTAACCTCCTCCTACTCTCATTTCGTAGAGCATCGATAATTTTGTTGCACAAGCGAGGTAAAGATCCCGAGCTAATAAAAAATTGGAGACCGATATCCCTGTTAAACACCGACAACAAAATACTCTCCAAAACAATCGCCCGTAGAATCTCCCCAGTACTCGGAAAACCTATTAATGAGGAGTATACTGCTTTTGTTAAGGGGGGGGGGGTACATTGGTGAAAACATTCGACTAATGTCCGATATGTTGGAATTTTCCGAACGGGAAAAAATACCCGGACTGCTCCAACAAATAGACTTCGAAAAAGCTTTCGACAGTATTGAATGGGACTTTATGTTTGTGACTCTACAAAAATTTAATTTTGGTCAAGAGATAATATCATGGGTTAAATTCTGTTACACAGAAATTTACAGTGCGGTCACAAATAACGGGTTTACTACAAGGTTGTGGCTTATCGTGCGTCCTGCTCGTCCTCACTGTCGAAATTCTTGCAATATTGATTAGAAATAACAAAACAATTGTTTGCATTAAAGTAAATACGACCGAATTAAAAACAAGTCAATTCAATGATTTTACGCAGTTACAACACAAAATCTCGAGTCTTAAAGTCTTTGCTCTTAAATAAAAATAGATGAAATGTACAGCTTATTTTATTGCTCAGGACAAAAAAAAATCGAAAAAGACACTTTCGCATGCTTTTCAACGCAGATACTTCATCGCAAGTATAAATAATGTAAAGGGTATTAAATTTTAATGGATAAGTGCTGTCTACAATGTTTACACGATACTAAAGCAAGTAAAAGAAATGTTTGGCTCAGAATTGAAGCATTTTCTTTTGTTTATGCAACACTGAGACAGCTGGTGTTGAAACATGTTTTCAATAGAAAATAGGAATTTTGAGGTTGAAAACGTACAAACGTATGACGCCTTTTTGTAGCAACTCCACGGTGGCATCACTATGTTATGTCGTTTGAGGTAGTTCACTGGCATCAGTGTGGTTTGAGAGACCCTCAAAATTTTGTAGCCACATCAGTAAAAAAATAACCTTCAATTTTGTTTATTAATTTAAATATCATTCATTAGATATGCATGAGGTTCAGCTCTAGGGAAAGGCTTGAGATTAGGATTAGAGAGGAAAACGTGGCATATAAGTTATTGCTATTCATAAAATATAACGCGTTTTCCTTTAGATTTCTATAAGAGCTATGATATCTTTTGCAGAAAAATCAAAGGAACGCAGAACAACATGTTAATGCTGCACAAACAATTCTTTCACTGGATGTGCTTCCCTATTAATGAAATAAAATGCTAAAAAGTGTTTGCCTTAAATACTCCATGTTTATAAAAATATAAAGGTATTGTATGTCAGAATCCCTGTAGGAAGAGAAGCTTAGACAATGGCAGTTTTGTGCCACACAGCAATTTACCATTTGGCGTCGACGGATCTGGTTATTATCGCAACAGATAACATGGTCTCTATGGAAGAGAGAATGTCCAACCTTATGCAGGCTCTACTTTTTATCTTGACTTTTTATCATTTCACAATGGTATGATACAAAATATATCTAATTAATGGTTAATATATCTAATTAAATTTGCAATCAGTTTAAATCACAGGTGGGTACATTACTCTATAAGGACTGGTTATTGTTTGAGAGTTTACGTTGTGTTAAAGTGACCTCGACATTATCTTGTAGCGATTAGTCTGTTGATACTCCCTTTTAATTATTATAGTGGCGAAACTAATTTTTTTGCATTGGGGAACTTTGCTCTTTGTCAGGTATCTGCAACAAAACATCTTTGACTTACTTTTTAACGTTTAACAATTTATTCATATATAGTCTGGAAACACTTTCTCTGTTACACCTTTATGTAAGTACCAAGAGGTATTCATTCCTTTTCCTTTCATCTGAGAAGACCTGAAATCCCTTTTTTCTCCTACAAACCATTGACGTTAATAACAAATGGTAAATCATACATTTCAAAGCATTTCAGTTAAAAGTTTTTAAATTTTACGATTCTTTTAGAGAACGTAAGTGTGACAAAGAAAGAGACAGAGTGTTAACCATGGTAGATTATGGTGCGGCAGACGCCTCTGTCTCGATGTCTCTATTCTCTTTGTTATAGGTATCAGCAAGGTAAAGTTAATTCTTCTAAGCCACGTGTGTTTTTGCTTTCTTACTGAACAGTCTTTACACATTTAATCAGTTTAGTTAAGATAAAAATAAATTTCAAAAGAAAACATTAACTAAATTGAATCTGCGTACAACTGACAAATATCCGTACTATTGTCAATTAATGAAATGTATGCAGTTATATTTGTTTAAGGAAAAATTAAAGAGAAATACGGTGTTGACCAAAGTGTGCAGGTATATTAAGAGGATCAACCGCTGCACGGCTACAAATCGCTTTTTGCAATGTTGATGGCATAGCAATTTATCGTAAAAATATGCTTTTAGTAATTTTAGATAATCATCTGCTGAAAAATTACATTGCTATTTACATATTCTAAGATAATTTAATAGCACAATATTATAGTAAAACAACAGTCCAAGATAACATTATCGGAATGAAAATACCAATGCCTGATTATGTAATTATATAAAGAATTTTCAGGGTTAATACAAGGACCAGAAAGCTACTTGAAACCCTACTACATGGTTTATGCCTTTGCATGTGGAACAAACTTTTATGACCAATGTTTCCCTGATAATACGGTACATACTGGTATCAGCACAATAGCAATACAGTGCCTTTATAAAAGGTATTTTTTATTTACCTACAGTCTGCGGAATTGAAAGAGTCCAAATTGTTATATTATTAGATATTACATTTTAAATATTTTCAACATTGTAATAAAAAATAATCAATGATGCTGTCATTTTACGTTTATTCGTTTCCAGGTTATCATTGTCTTTTATTTTATCTGACACCAGGCGTTTTAGTAGTATAGAATAACACAAGTGCCAACCCGTTAATCGGTTTAGGAATAAAAGAATAAGGTTGGCAGATGGTACACTAAGAATCATCTTTCAGTTAGATACACTCTATCTGAACGTTTAAAAAATTTACTAAGAGGCACAAATAAGCCAAAAAATAAATATTTGTTGAAAGGATGTTGCTCTATATCATAAAAGTATTGCTTCTATTTTATAGCATAACTACAGCATTGTTTGTTGTTGTCTTTAATCATGCAATCTACATTTCAGGAGGGCAGTTTCTTATTGTTGTTCTTAGTGGACGAAAAAGATAATGCTTCTATAAAACTAAGGACCAAAATACATGAAACTATGACTAAACATTGGAAACAGATGGTTGACGAAAAAGTTATATCTCTGGTATTAAAAAGTATTACAGTGTAGAAAACTACTCAACATTTGGAAATTTCAAACATATTGAATATTATTTGTAGGAAAATTGCAAATGCACAGATAAAATGGCTTATATGTATATTCATACAATATGCCTAAAGCTATGTCAAAAATCGAGTGATGTTATTTAAAAAGATTTTATCTTTATTTAGTCTTTACTGGTAAAGGACGAATTCTACAAAATTACTTTCAACACGTATTATCGAAGTGAAGCAGAAGTCGTGGAACCCTTCAAGGATCGTCGTTCGGTAATTTATAGAGCGGGAATCATATTATGTTCAAGACCGCCAGCACGAAGAATTTTGCAAACGCCTGAGAGTGAATATGACGGTTAAATGCTAAAAATAATGAAAACCATTTAATGTATTTTACCATTTAGTTTGCACAGTGTAACAACACAACTCATGGTTGTTGTCATAAATATTCCGATATTTCGTTGTTGAGCATGACTGCTGCAAATTTGATGGCATGTTGTGTTGCAGTCACAATTAATAGTTATTTCCAGGAGCGTTACCAGTTACGGCCTCAGTCATCAGTTACACGATGAATAATTTTAGGGATCGTAAATATATTAGTCCCATTCCCAAGTAATACTTAATAACTATTTGATGGAGATGTGAGGGATTACAACATAAGTGCATACTACCTTTTCATCGAGTAATATTAGACAGGTATTTTGAACTGAGTATTCGTAACGTTCTTATTCTTAAGCAACAGAATCGTGCATGAGCTTTTAACAAGATGTGAGAATGAAATCGTACAAACCCCAAAGAATACAAAAAGACAAATATACACATCAGCTTGCATTTGCGTAAAATGTTTTAATTGCTTGGTAACTTTTTTATTCATTTTTCGATGCCAGGTCTGAAATATATAAGCAATCAAATTCATTCTGTTTTTAATATAATATTATTTAACTTGTGTATTTTGTTTGGCATTGTCTTCATGTTTTGGTTTATGAAGTAAAATCTTTAAATGCAGAATTGAGCCTAACCAAGAAAACATACGCTAATAATAAATTACTATAGAACTGGTGTAAAAGTAGGCACAGATATTTTTGCACTTAATGACTAGATATCGCCAATGGTAACAGAGACGTAATCGCTTTAATTTTGATGCCGTTTATCGGTATCAAGCACGCGTATATCACTATCACATAGTGAACAAAATGCCGGCTGATGTCAGTGCAAAATAGTATAAGGTGCAAAAATAGCATTTCATAGACTTGGACAGACTATTGATTGCAATAACATATAATGCCTGATTTGTTTTCACAAAAACAAACTAAGTTAAAATTTAAACAACACGACTATTTCGATGTAGCTACTCAACTGTTTAATTGGCTACTTAGCTAATTAGCTACTCGGCTAATTAATTAGCTACTCAGCTGATTAAATAACTACTCAGCTGGTCCTTAATCAGCGTTCAAACATTTATAAGTAAGAGACAGAGACTATTTTAGACACTTTACTTGAATTTCAAGTATGTATTTTTTTCTAGAAAAACATCTTAATTTCTATGGCATTTCTGTGGCTGTATACATTTATTGCTAAACGTCAAAAAGAAGTGTTGCAGATCATACATCTGTCACCATCACGGTACCGGTATGGATATCTTGAACAGTGAACATTTAAAAAAAAGTTTGTAAGAAAATAATGTAACCGCCGTCGATTTATAAGAGATTTAAATATTTTTGTACTAAAAAGTCAAAACTCTGTAGGCACGATGGATCTTGCTATATACAAGTAATTCATGTAAAAATGTTAAATAGCGTATTGTGGTATTATAGTGGATATATGTGCAGTACGTTAGAGAAATTACGTGGATATTAAGACTAATATGTGAATCCGAAAATAGATTTGGAAATAACCACAAATTCGGGAAGGCGATCGATATTCCTTAGATGTAAACATAGCGAAAAATACTACCCCACTCTCCCGGCACTTTGATGGATACACCATAGTGTTCTTGTAATCAATCAGCTAGAAACTAGATTTAGAAACAATGTTAAAATAAGAAGTAATTCAGTGTTTAAAAAATCATAGAAAGTATACATTCTTTCTTCACTATCTTTTGTCCCAAAACTTTGAACCAGCATCAGATCACTTCTCTGTAAAACCATGTCTAACAGTAGGTAGAAACTACAGTGAACATTCAACATTAATTTTAAGGGAATATTACACATATGTTTATTTTCCAAACAGTTGTATTATGCTTTGTGTTTGTGTTTAAGAACTGACAGAATACTATACATATGAATTGCTTTTATCCACGAAATCGGATCGATAAGTCAACTTATATAATCATAGCATCACTCCTTACTAATATGAGTAACACGATTGGAGCCTATTTTTATCAGTCCTTTACCCCCTTAAGTAGGATGTCCCTATTTTAGATCGGGACTTGCAGGTGTTTCTAAAACAAAGCGCCGGCAGTTCACATCAAAACTAAAATTCAGGCAATCCAACGCTTATAACACTTTCACGGAACATAAAACAGAGATGGAGCGGCATGGAGTGATGGAGAGATGGAGAGATGGAGTGGCATTTCTGGTTCTTACACCGCGTGAATTTCATGGAACTGCATGATATAATAGCAGAAAACTAATGAGGTCATTAAATTAAACTTCTAATTCCCTAAGATGCTCTCAATACAACTACTCGTGGTTTTCAAATAATCAGTGATGCAGCAAATAAACTACATAATTTTACTGCGCTTTTTAACATTATTTTAACTGTTTAATCATATTTTTGACAAAACATTTTTATAATTGCCAAAATGCATATTTGGCTACTTAGTATGTGTCAGAGGTTAGTCCTTTATTATGTGATTTTTGCAGGAACTTTAATCAAAATAAATAAATGAGGCTAATTTAAAAAAGCAATATCAATATAGTTAACAATTAATCTAATGCATAAATCAAAAACCTCTAAGTACATTACTTATTTTCAAACATGACAAAATCTAATCTTTTAACATATTCTCCATGATCATTTATTTCTTTAAAAAAGATAGATACTCTAGATACTCTTTGTTTTGTTACGTACTGAAATCTTGTAAAAAGAAATATGATGGCAAAACTAGAGAAATATTAACAAAATAAGAATGACGTTTATCTTGATTTAATGTCACAAAAGGTGCAACTAGATTTTCCTAAAAAAAACACTTCTAAGAACTGTAAAGAGAGTTAGAGGGGACAAATGTGCATTTATGTGCATACATTGTGGATGGTAATAGCTCCTTTCGAAGTCTTTTTCTGCACCATTTCAGTGTTCTAATTGTTGCAATATGTCTTAAAGAGATCCATTACTTTTATATTAATACATTACTGTCATCTTTTCTAAGTGCAGCATTTTCTAAATTTTTATTTTAACTGTTCGTTTATCTTACTTTTCTCACAAAAATAACGTCCTGTAACGATAAGCATTCCTTGAATTGCCACAGAAATGCCACAGGTGGTTACTTCATTCCTCAAATAATTTCTCTCACCATCTCTCCCTCTCTCTCTCTCTCTCTCTCTCTCTCTCTCTCTCTCTCTCTCCTCATTTTTTCTCTCTCTTTCAATCACTCACTTTCTCTCTCTCACACACACATTATCGTAAATGTTCTATCGTTCATTTTTTCAGTCATAAATAAAATGTAAGTCTACGCTACGTTATGGCAAACACAGTTGCTGTAAACTGCCACTAAACAGGGACATTATAAATCAATTAACCATTTATAAGTATATTATTAAACTTTACACTATAGTGCTGATTGACTGACTGCAGAATTTGCCAAAAGCATACACTAAAACGTATTTCAAAGCTGAGAATACAGTTTGTCCTCGACTGAATAAAGCACTAAGACCAGAATTCTAATATGCAAATAAAAATAATAAAACTTATAATTAGCATATTTATTTTGACGTTCAGCAATCTGATAATAAATAAATATTTTACTTGAATCAACAGCCAAATGCATTAATTGACCCACTTTTAATCCATAGGTAAAACAGATAAAGGTGTAGCTTAGATTACCAATATGATGTTGCAGCCAGGTTCGCTATAAAATGTCCTTATTTTGCATTCTATTACTCATTGAGTAATAGATTGTAGCAATCCCTTGTATGATAATGTAGCTACGCAATTAGATTGGTTTCCTTAAATGCACCTTTATCCATGGTGTAATAATATTGTAGTGAAAGACTGACTTTACGCTGAACAACAGATATACTTGAACACAGATGTTCAAACGAGATTTGTACTCCTCTTTAGCAACGCCTTTTTAAAGAAGCATGGGCTACAGCAGTGCTTGAAAGTATGTACGTTTGTGCGAATGTGCACATGTACGCTTTTAAATTGGAAAATCGTATCTCCTCCTAGATCCTCCCTAAATCTCTTGAGATTTGAGTTAATGGAAGAGGCCCTAGGCATCTACCTGGCTATTACATTTTTAGCAATTCATCAAAAATTGGTAGAAATATTGGGCAAAATCCATTTTTAAATGTATTTTCTCCTGGGAGTTTGATGAAAACGTTCTAAAAGTTTGAAAGAAGGTAGAGTGTGCAAGTATTCACCTGGGTGTTACTTATTTTGGCAATTCGTAAAAAATTTGTGAAAATATTGACAATAAAAAAGACAAAAAAAATTAGTAAAATCTTAACTTACTCCTGAAAATAGTCTTACTGATCTGAAATTTTCACTAAAGGTAGCATGAATTATTACCCAACTGGCTGTTATTTTGTTTGGTGACAGACCAAAAATTTGCAAAAATTAAGTAATCTTAAGTTAAGTATCTTAACTGGAAAATAGTCTTACTGTCTTGAAATTTAAGCAGCGATAGTAAGCTTTACTAGCGACCTGAATCTTTCTTTTTTAGTGATTGACCAAAAACTTTGACAAGCACCAAAACGTTTTCAACAAAATTTTGACGAACTGCAGAAACGTAATCTTATTTTCCTTAAATTTACCTGACTGTTACAATTTTGTGGTGATTGATCACCAATTGGCGGATATTTGGCTAAAAACAAAAACCTCCAGCAAAATCTTTATTAACTCCAGAAATATACTCTGTACTGTCTTGAAGTGAAGTAGTAACGGTGGCAGGCAATATTAAGTAACTGGCTATTACTTTTTTACAATTGGCTAAAAGGTAGGCCAATATTCTAGATAAAACAATTTTTCAGCAACATATCAGCGAATGCCAGGAAAATAGCACCGTTGCCTTGTACTTTTAAGCTATAGTGCCATACATGGCTCTCTAATTGGCTACTACTGTTGGCAATTCGCAAAAATTTAGCGAAAATATTAGCTAAAATCAAAATTTTTATGACGTATCTAGTCTTAGGGTTCTGTTGGAAGCGTTCTAAAATTACTGTTTTTTTTTTGGCGATTTGCCAAAAATTGGCGAACAAAGGCAATATTATCTAACTAGTCATTGCTTTTCTTGGTAATTGGCCGAAGAATTGGTGAAGATTATGGCAAAAAAGTAATTTCAGAAAAGTCGCAATTACCTCCCAAAAACAGTTCTACTGACTTGGCATTTTACGTGAAGGTAGCACGCATTATTACCTGCCTGGCTGTTGCCTTTTTCTTGATTGGCCAAAAAACTGGGAAGCATTTGGATGAAAAAATTCAGTACAATCTTAAATTATCCCAAGAAAATAGTCTTTCTGTCTTGAAATTTAAAGTAAAGATAGCAACTATCGTTACCTACCTGTTGCAATTTTTGGTGATTGGACGAAAAATTGCCATAGATGTAAATAAATAAATCAAATAAGCCGGCACTTAGTCAACAGCTATTCAACTAGATGAATAACTATCTAAATATGTATTAAATAGAAGTCACGCGATAGTACATAAACCCATTTTGATATTCATAAAACAGAAATGGCCGCAGACTGCTTTGCTGATGTGTTCCCGTAACTCTAAAAGGATAGAAATCTCCTTGTTCATGAAGCCATCTGTGCTATTCCAGTAGCGCGCGAATTTGAAGCGGTAACATATGTCGATCTGTGCAATGTACCTGACAAGAACGTCAACCAGTTTCTAAAGGGTGAGGCTTACACATATTGTATGGAACAGGTGTACATGTGCTTCGTATATTCGTCGAATAGTTTACATAAAATTTCAAAAAAAAACCTATTGTGATATTCATAAAAAAGAAATGGCCGCAGACTGCTTTTCTGATGTGTCGCCGTAACTCCCGTAAAAGATAGAAATTTCCTTGTTTATGAAGCCATTTGTGTTTTTTGAAGCGGTAACATATGTTGATCTGCGCAATTTACCTGGCAAGAACGTCAACCAGTTTCTAAAGGGTGAGTCTTACACATATTGTATGGAACATGTGTGCATGTGCTTCGTATATTCGTCGAATAGTTTACATAAAATTTCAAAAAAAAAACCTATTGTGATATTCATAAAAAAGAAATGGCCGCAGACTGCTTTTCTGATGTGTCCCCGTAACTCCCGTAAAAGATAGAAATTTCCTTGTTTATGAAGCCATTTGTGCTTTTTGAAGCGGTAACATATGTTGATCTGCGCAATTTACCTGGCAAGAACGTCAACCAGTTTCTAAAGGGTGAGTCTTACACATATTGTATGGAACATGTGTGCATGTGCTTCGTATATTCGTCGAATAGTTTACATAAAATTTTCGAAAAAAATGCGTAATCCCTTTCTGCGTGAGAAAAGTTCCTTTGGTAAAAGAAGAATAACCTGTGCAGATACGAAACAGTGTAACTGTACATGGTGACATATGGCAAGCAGTGAAAATGATGGCATCCTTTCCTGCTTATGAGAATGGGTTTATAGTCACAGACTGATGGCAACCACATCGGCTTAAGAGAGCAAGTTTACAATCATAGCACGACTGCATCCACTCCGGCTTGAGAGCAAGTTTATACCCCAAACATGATGGCATCGGCGTCAGTTTAAGAGAGCAAGCTTTTGGTAACACCATGGTGATATCCACACAGGCCTAAGTAAGCAACTTTATAGACCCACTATAATGACACACACATAAGCTTAAGAGAGTAAGTTCATAATCACAGTAAGGTTGGATCCACACCGACTTAAGAGAACAGATTTACATTGACAGCATGATGGTATATTAAGACAGCATGATGGCAAGTTATGACTGCACGCGCATAGGCTTAAGAGAACAAATTTATAGTCACAGCATGACTGCATCCACGCCGGCTTATCAGGGCACGTTTACAGCCCAATCATGATGGCATCTGCGTATGCTTGAGATATTAAGTGTATAGTACCAGCATGATGACATCTGCGAAAGTTTCACAATGAACGTTTATAGTCGGACTACAAATGATATTCACTTTATGAATGTCATCCATTTAACTGAGCTTGTATGTTGCTTCCCATACTAAGACAAACTGGTCTAATGAAAATAACAAGGAAAAAGGACGAGGTCAAGGTCAAAATGTGTAACGGACGGAAACAAACCTGTGAGATGGATGACAGAAGAGGTATGTAGTGTAGAGATTTAAATCCACCATACCATATTCAAATTGTATATTTCCTTTATTTAAGGAAAAAATCAAGCGATCATATCTGTAATACAAATTCAATAAAGTCACGTTTAGAACACTTTTCAATATAAATAGTTCTTAGTATTTCTGTATTTGTGTTAAAGCTATAATAGCTAGCTATATTGTTATACAATACAATATAGGGTTCCGAGGTTTTCGATGAGTGCTGATAGTTGGATAAATGCTGCACTCTGGTTGGTCGATTCCCAAGCCGATGATTTTTCAATGTTCACTGGGATCCCAATGTGAATGAATATTGTAGTTATTTGTTATCAATAAAATCATGCAACAAAGCATAAGCTGACTTTTGAGTCAAAGTTATTACAAAGAAGTTACAAAAATCTGATGTGGAAGTCAACAGGTTTACTGGCCAATAATACAGCATATTTGGCTCAAATTAAGTAAATATGTGTTAAAATATCTAAGCCGATAACATTCTTTCTATAACAGTACACAAAAATTACGCGGCAGAGATATTACTGTTGAAGAGATATATCAGGAGGTAAATGGCGAACTTGTTTGATAACGCAACATTTTGTACAAACTTTCGTATCCTGCAGAGAATTATATCTCTGTTTTGAGAATTCTTTGAAATTGGATAAATAATTTAGTATTAGAAATGGAAAAGAGGCTTATCATAATTTAAGCAATATGCCTATATTTCTCGCAGACTTTTACTGATTTAGGCATTTGAAACTGAAAATTGCTATGTTATGTAAAAAGTCCAAAGTATTCACCTTCAGATGAAGTATCAACACTAAGTCTTTTCTTTGCGTCTTAGCATTGAACTTTTAGCAAACAATATGCAGCAGTCTTGTGACAATACAATGGGCATTGTTACATGGAACTGTGTACAATGACTAGCGAGTACAGTAATACCCTTTATCATATTCAACTAAGTAATGTAAGAAGCCTTTACTTAATAACCTTAAGATGTTCACTAAGGCGTAACACAAAAAGTAGACCCAAAAACTTGATTTACAAAAGTTTCACCTCGATACACTGGTGATATCCGCGACGAATTAAGTGAGATGGCTTAAAAGAAGCTTAATGCTGTTAACAATGTTAATAATAAGGTAATGTCTGCCACCAGAATAATGTATTTGTAGCTAAGGTGGGATATTGGTTTATTCTATTGTCTGGCAAAAGGACCGCCCCTTGTATACCGTTGGCATTGTGCGCACAAAAATCACAGAAGTAAGTTCGCAAATGCTTGTCACGAGAAGATACACATAGCCACTCTTCCTGAAAATGTGTAACTAACATCGCCATAAAAATATAACTGAGTGACCGACAATATCGCAACGAAGTGCGAAAATATCTAAATATAATCACAGTGACGATTTAAAATATAAACGACACTCCCGTTTAATTTGATATAAGCCCCTGCTCCCCCTCATAGTTTCACGCTCGCCAGCCAGTGCCTGCCAGAATTTTTCAGATGAGTACACTTTATGTGCACAAATAAACACTATGTGAATAATATATTATGCCACATGATGCAACAGATACAGAAATGCAATTTGTATACACCATGTGTATCATAAAATTTGATCTCAATAGATGTTTATGCATAACATCATAGACATAACAAGAAAAACAAGAATGTTTTTTCCAATAACAGTTTAGTGCACTTCGGGCAAACATGAAGTGATAACAACCTACCAGGGTTTCTACTTGCTGTCAAAAACACCAAGGTTACAGGATATGGCTATTATTCAAATTACATGTCTCACAGCAGCAGCTCCCTCTACAACCTTAATAGACGCTGTTTTTGCATCAAAACAATATCCAAAAACACCGCAATTATCTCAGCGTATTACCTTACATTTTCTCTGTATACCAAACAAATAACGCATCTTCTAAGAAACAGTTGTTAACTGAACCTCATTTCACGCGTCACTTAAACTTGGAATTAAGTTCACACCATGTTACCATGTTGTCGTTGAAAAAAAAAGAATCTTTTTTTGAGTTTTTGTCGCCCAGGGGAGCAGAAAATTGCAAACATTGACCACATTTCCTGCTGATAAGTTGCACATAAACATCTTCACAGTTTCGCCTTCTGGACCATATACAGGACACAGCGTAGCCAGATAATTCTATGTTGACTTTAAAACGAACGTAATCTCCCTGATTAGAACAGAGTGAAAAATGTTACTTGAAAAGCCATTTCAACAATTAAGGAAATTCTGTTTGTGCATCATTTCTGTATATTTAAAAGTTGCACTTCTTAACTTGTTAAAGATAGAATAGCACACATAAATATTTAACATTCATTGAAAATATATCAACTAATATAAATCTATTTTTCAAGATATTTTAGAAGATTGATGGCGAATATACAATACAGGAATAATCAAATAAAGACAGTAAATAATCATTTCTAACTATATTTAGAATCTGTTTGAAATACAACAGCAGTCTGTCACTATTCATGTTAAATATCTTTCTTACAAAGCCAAATGGAAAACGTGTTTACCCCATGCTAAGTTTGACGACAGTATGCAAGCTATCTGATGCCATTCGCAATCCCACAGCCGAGATGAGTAAAATGGGGGGGGGGAGTAAATTGGGGGTAAATATGTAATTTAAATGTACGATTACGCCGTCAAATTCTACGAATTGCTCAGTATCTTTAAACTATCATATCAGCATCTTTCTCTGTTTTAACGTATGCAAAGAAAAAATAGCATAATAAACACTTCCTGCAGGATTCATTACAACTCTCTGATGTTTTACGTTCATTTTTATATCTGAAGCGTTTGCATCAAATAATATATATAGCGAGAGACAGAGAAGAGAAAGAGATAGAAGAGAGAGAGAGAGAGAGAGAGAGAGAGAGAGAGAGAGAGAGAGAGAGAGAGAGAGAGAGAGAGAGAGAGAGCTCATTGTATTGTTTGGTGGATAAGTTATAAAGCTGGGTGTTTTGTATTGGATTCGGGCATGCTTAGAAGGTCTGTCAACGAATTGTTGAGTGATTAGTTCATTGTTTTCCACAAGTGCCTGAATCCAACATAATGCACACCAGTCCTATTATCTATCGCTATTATAACACAAACACACACAACATCAAACCTACTTCCCTGTCCATTGTTGCCGCTTACGTGTTACTGTCATTGCACAAAACAAAATTGTTTTTCCCACAAAGTTTTCGTCTGCATCACGTTGGTTTTTACCAACCAAACAAATATTTGAACGTGGTTAGATAACGTAACATTTACAGACAATTTCGTTACGTAGGCGTTTGCTGACACTCAGTACATGTTATAATTTGTTACACGTGACAGAGTGACACATCACATGCATTTGATGTATTATATTGCTATGGGGAATTCCTGTTCATTAAAACGTATACTGCTTGTATGAATATCAAAGTTAATGGTGCAGTTCTTAATCACATGATAATCTACAATCGCTTTGTATGTTTGTTAAGTGGCTTATTTGTTACCTCTGTGTAATGTCACTGGGTGATGTCTACAAGGAGAATTTATCATCCTATGGGTATTTTGGTTGGTACAAGGGTGCTGCTTGTGTGATGTCTTTGTGGAGATTTTTCATTGCTCTGTGTGTGTTCATCGGGGCATGGCTGTTCCTCTTGTGATGTCTACAGGAGATTTTCATTCTTGTGGGTGTCTTTATTATTTATATAGTAACACTTTTTATAGCGTTTAATCACTAGTTTTGTTCCAAGCGTTTATAACATAATGTAACAATATCCATTCATGCAACAATTGATAAATATAATACTGAATATAGCAAATACGTATAGACTAAACGAGATGGCTTAGACTATAATGTAAAATCAAATAAGGCAGTTCATAGGCTTTTCTAAAAATTGATCGGTGTAATTCTAATGCGTGTGTGGTTTCTACTGCGATGATCTGTGCATAGGTGCTGCTTACGTGATGTCTATAGAAAGATTTTTCAATACTCTGGATATGAAGATTTCTCATTGTTCGGGGTGTGTTTGTAGGGGCATGGCTTTTTTGTGGTGCATATGCATATCTTTGTGATCTCTCTGATATGAGTACATTTCATAGAAGGGAAAAATATATTACCTCTGCTATGTTTATTCTCAGTTTCTCCAAGCTTTGCAAACATAAGTAAATGACATTGAAGATTTCATGTATTTACCATCAGAGAATAGAGAAAGACAGACCTTTAATGCTCCCCGTCAGTAGTTCAGAAAGCGTTGTTAAAGTAAACTGAGAGTAGTTTAACAACTTAATGTCGTTTTGATCAGTGGCTATTACAGGTTTAGGTCAATAGAGCGGGATTCAGTTAAGTATTTTGTGGAAACGACAGTCTAAATGGTTTTTAATCCCGGGGTGGGGGCGGGGGTTCCAATCCACTGTTGATGAAAGACCTGCATTGCTTTGGGATGTATTGTATGCTGGGCACTGGAAGCACATGTAGTAACACGTTTATCCATAAAGAAAGGGGACTGTATTTTGAAATCATACTCCACGTTTTCCACAAAGAGGGAGCTTCTTTCGAAAGTGCACTCCGCGTTTGAATAGCAAAGGGCGTTTAAGGTCGGTTTATAATTATCAACAGTCATGGTGACCAATTTCTACGTGATTGTACCACTCTCTCTCCCTCCTCCTCACCTCCGGGATCATATGATCTGCTTTAATTTATATTCTAACCCACAACAGTTAAAACATTATATGTGAACAATTCTTTACCCGTTGAAAGAATGTTGAATAGAATATTTGCCTTTTCTAACAACTCTTCTGAAGGAAAATAACCTATTACACGAAAATCACGTCAACAACATCAGTCGCAATGAAATATTAAGATCATGAAATGAATACGAGGAATTATATATTTGCAGGACATTTTTCCTTGTTTCTAATGGTTTGGACAAGATCTGAGTAATTGACTTGATGGGTAACTCTTTTTATGAGCATTCCTACTAGGCTGTAAAAAAGAACATGCACAAACATTTTTACAAAGATCCACAATACCCCAGTTTTAAAGAATGTTTGAATATTTAGTAAAAACCACATGTGTAAAAGATAAAGACAGCAAGTAAACAAGATAAAAAATTTGACATAATTGGTAAAAATAAAAATTCTTCTCTTGTATGGAAATGAATAAAGAAAAAGAGATAACACAATTAAAATTTTTGTATCTAAAACCAAGGGAAAGTAGCATGATTTTTCTACATCATTACTTGAACACATGTAAATACTGCTAGATTATAATCGTAAAATATCAACTTCTTTCGCTTCAGACTTGCACAAAATCTGCCGCCATCTTTTTACATGGCGTTTCTTATCCGGCTTAAGCACAAGTGAGTCATGTCAGAGTTTTGAGATGATACTGCAACATCTTATATAGCTATGGTGTGCATAAACTTTTAATCAGATCAAAATCGCAAACCCATTTATCAAATCTTTTTAACAGTAAAATCAGAAAATTGATAGATTCTTCATGTAATATCCGAAGATCAATGACATGCGATTTTTTATTGCTTTGATGTTATAAGCTTGGATCAATATATATATATTACCATTCTTTGTAAGTTTTTTTATTTCTTTTTTTAAATCTGTGCATAAAGTGTGGTTCTATAAATAAAGAACTTATGACACATGGACGAGGCCTGTGCTACTGTCAGGTGGAAATAATTTGATTCTCATTAAATCTATGTAAGAATTATATTACCTTTGTTTAGAGTTGTGACTATAGATCATTTTGCCTCGTAGCAGTGTTGTATTTTTACATGGATAAGGCTGTTTTCACTATGGGTACTGATGTAAGTAGATAAATTACGCAGTTACAGTAGAAAATAAGTCTTACGTAAGAGCACCTTTTATTTTACCAATAAAGAATTAATCATGGGGATTTGACTTTAAGCTGCCGAGGTTCATTTCTTCACACTGCAGTAACAGTTACAACACCATTAAAGCCAAGAAGGGAGTGTGCGGTGCTCTCCTGTCGTCTGCTTTATGATCAAGTATCGAAATCCTACAAAAAATGTCTACTCAACCCAGAACTGAATAGCATTTAATTTAATTGTTGATGTTGTTCAACTGGATGGTAGCTTAGCTACTGTATAAATGGGACACCCACAGCAGGCTTTAATTTACTATATCAAAGGGGCGATATCGCTATGGTGTGGGAAATGGAATTTTGAACCATTGTTCTTTACAGAGATGCAGTCAACCGAGGGAGTGAACTGCCAAATCCAAATAAGATCCTATAGAACGAAAACGAATATAGTCATACCTATTAACTCTTTCTCCTGTTTAAATCAGGTGCATAATATTCCATGTTTGAATGTACTTGACATATTTGAAGTACTTATTCTAGATGTCTTGAAGCTGGATATGACCAAATATGCAAGACGTTGTTTCATGACATGCTCAAAAGGCAAACAGATCTCAGTTGCAAACTTGATGGCATACCACTGCAGATAACGACATATGGATATATAACCTAAAACTGCAGTGTAAAATTGATTACTTGTTTTAAGTGGATTTTAGCATGCATGCAATTAAAAGGGTATGAACAGTTTCAATGCCCTTCAAGATATTTAAACGATTTTTCAAGGACCACAGAGGTTCTTCTGTCACATCATTTTGACAGGTGGGAAAGCATGACAGCTTAGTTTGCTTAATGCTGTTGTTGTTGCAAGCCTAACAGACCTAGAATGACAACACTTCATGCTTTCTCGTTTCAGGGTTTCTCTGTTCTTAAAGCATTCCTTTCCTCCTTAGTAGAATTAAATAAGTTCTTATAAGTGGCTGTAGGACTGCCAACATAGGATAAATTTTTCATTAATATCATTTCTCTACGGTCATACAGAATTACTCTCAACAGCAACAAATATTACCAATTATTGACATTTTAAATCTCCAAACAGACTAAACATTGCCATAATTGCAAAGGTCTGTAAAACGTTGCAAGACGGTTTATCTAAAATTAGATTAAACTGAAAATGTGTTCTAGGCTAGTTGTTTTTGATGTTATTTTTATACATTGTCTGATTAATTAAATTGAAGTGGTTAATGCCCCATGATGCCGATAATGCTATTTAAATACAAATGTGCTTTGTTTATGTTTAGTGATTCAGAAATTTAAAACTTAACTTAGATATTTATAGACAGATTTTATTGATTTTGATAGTGTAATATTGAGAAAAGCGTTTTCATTTAAATATATTCATAATTTATTGCAATAACCATGCAAAACTTACGTTATGGACCTTGAAATAGCAGTATAAATTTAAAGAATTATGAACAGGATATTATTTCTAAAAATTTCTCTGCAGTCTTTTTAACTATTCTATATCAAGTAAGGGACGTGGTTTGGAGCAGCACAACGACTTGAACATTTCTTTCATTTGCAATCTTTCAAGGGCAGTTACCTTTAAAGTCACGCTGAACTTTGCCTGAAAAAAAAACATATTCCATAGAGCTTCCATTTGTTTCAACCAAAATTTAGAGCAATTCAAGAGACTTGGGGTTTCCATTGAAGGCTAATTTACATGTTTTAGCAACATTACTTCCAACCTTTCCTCGATCTGCTGTATCACAACAGGAATTGATATTGTAATCCACTCCAATGGAACAGGCAATTGAGCAGAAAATTTGATCACTCCATTTATTATCTGTTGGTTCTCGATTTATTTTTACTTCTGTGGGTCTCTATTTGTTTGCTGCTTTTCGACTACCCAACAACGTTACATACACAATGCTGAGGTTAAAGAGGCAACGGAATTTAACTAGTTCCATTATTAACACTTTCATATATCAGAAACAAACAAATTTTGTGTCCCTTACATAATGCATATTGGGTTTTAGTCTTTTAAAATAGAACAAATATTTTCAAAACATTATGAAGGCCTGAAAACAATTTTATATGACAAGAAACGTTTTCGTTTCATTATATTTTTCAGTGCTAAGTTAATATAAATAAGGCAATATGGTATTATCCACAGCAAATGTCATCCGTACCGTAACAAAACATGCTTTGTTCTGTTACCAAATGTAGGTATTTTCTGAGGTATAAGTCGTAAATCAGTCTGAAGTTCACTGCTTTACAAGCATGAGTCCCAAGCTCATAAACATGAGACGCAAGCTCGGAAGTCTGAGTCACAAGTTAACAAGCACAAGTCTTGAATCAGCTGATAAGCTTTCAGATGAAATTCAAATGTTTTATTTACAAGCAAAGCTCAGCAAAATAAAATTCCAATCGTTTCATTTGTAGATGTAGATTTATCAATAGAAGTAAAATATATTAACTTTGATTAAAGGGCAAAACAAACATTTATTTATATTTCCATTTATTTATTTGAAATGAGTGCAATACTCCGATGCTCTTGATTGCCGGCATTGAATTTGGATCAACGATATACTCATTTGCTCTCCGATGCCATTGTCTATGAAAAGCTGTACAAGCACATAAATGACAAACATCGTTGTTTCCTTAAAGCGACACGGTTCGTCTAAAACCTGCCTTTTACTATCAAGCTTCTGAAAGTGCAGTGTGCCAAGAGTAATGTGACTTGAAAGACAGTGCTGTATCTTTAATTTTTCACCTTTGTTTATGATATTGGCTGTTTATGTTTTGAGGCGCACATATACATAATATAATATGACATCAATTTGGAATAAATTGTTTGGATAATTTCTATTTATTTTGAACAGGGATATACTTTTTAAATCTGTCAACATCGATACAACAGGTACTGAAATTATTGTTGAATAAGTAAGAAATTTAAAGGTAATCTAAAAACAAATCGTACACTTTTAAATAGAAAAAAACACATATGACAGTGGAAAGTCTTGAATATACCGAGGATACATTAATTTTCTCACCTTCGTTTCTTTGATGATTACCACCGATTGTAAATTGTTCCGAATGCAACAGAGGGGATCATCAAGAATTTTCTCAAAGCAACTTAATATATCCAATTATGGACTCCTGAATGCAACTAGCTTTATTTATTATTTAGAAAAGGATAAAATAATGTTTTATTCCGAAATAAGAACAAACTTCTGTTATTATTAAACTGTATGTTAAAACACGTAAAACTTTCAATGATAAAAAATAGCAAGATCAATGGAATAAATACAGTGTATTTGTTATTGACAAATTAATCTGATAAGTATCAATCTAGTGCAAGATTTTAAAATAAAGCAGAACATTTTTAAAAACTAAATTGAATAAAAATGGGATACAAAATGCCGATAGCTTTGAATGGAAATGAAGTGAAGCAGCACTTTACAAACATATCTCATTTTAATTTGAGCGCTACATCGAATGGCACATCAAATGCAACAATCAGTTCGGATACTGCTAATTCATTTTTCTATCATTATACGTCGACACATCGCATTGTGCTAGGTAGTTGTTTCGCTGGGATAGCCGTATTAATTAACATCATTGTTTTTATTGCATCACGGCGCCAACAACACCGACATTATGCCTACTACGCCTTGTTTAAAAACCTTACTCTGGTAAATGCATTATTTTGTGTGACGTTATGGCTCTCGAATAATATATTACTCTTTACGCGTAACTCAGTAAATTCATGGAGTGGTTTTTGTCAAATGATTTTTGTTATGACACTTGCCTTAATATTTTCAACCGCTTTTGGTTTAATTTCTTCTACAACTTTATTTGGCTTTAGTCTTGTACATTACATTGCTGTGTGCCACCCTCTTGTTTTCCCAACCCGTGTCACCAAACACAATACACGTGTGCTGTTGCTAAGTGTATGGTTGTTTTACGTCATAATGGCTATCGCGTCAAGTATTGGATTAGCCATAGCAATAAACTGGCAATGTTCATCCAAGAAACTTGCTATAATCGAAACGATGTCGCGTATTATATCAACAACTAGCGTGTGCGTATTACAGGTTGTGGTCATTGGCACATACATAATGTGTTTACGCATACACAGAAGCATCCTATCCCTTAAAAGGCGTCTGTCGCGATTTGAGTGGTCGGATGAAATGGAAATGGAAAAGCGCACGTTTCGAGCTATTCTTCCCTTGGTTATAAATGTCACATTGCTATATTTACCTTTTAACGTCTTATACGTGACGTCAATCAACCTCAAAACAGTAGACATAATTAATAACGAATCTGTTGTATTGTTTATGACTATCTTGCCTTACATTAAGTGCACGTGTGACCCGATATTGTATAAGGTGTCCTATTCAGGTTTCCATACATACTTAGCCAGCTTACACAGATTTTGTAGGACCTATTTACCGTGTTACGAAAGACAGGGCAGGTTAAGGTCATTGAGTACAAGGGTGACTCGTATGGCAACTGGTAAGCGCGAGTACATTTATGTGCATCACAAGTATAAAGGTGCATATTGAGTACATAATTGACAGGCATTACAACTGCAAAGTATGAACACTTTAATGTAGTCTATTTTTTTTCGAGGTGTCAAATTTTAAGATCGTTATATATAATTACAACAATGTAAAATTGAAATAAAACATTGTTTTTATCATTTGTATTGTTGCAAATGTTCCGGAATGTCACAGAACGCAAGGAGTAAACAAAAGGGATATTATACCATTTGTGTTATGAAAGTTTATAAATTGAGCAACTGGTGAATGTCTATTGTGTTTTTATAAGACACATTGACTATTACGATGTCAAATATGTGTCATGTTTTCAGTGTATCGATCTCTCGGATATCTATTTATTGTTCATGTGATTCTGCAAATTCTGCATCAAAGCTCTTCAGATAAGCTCTTCAGAAATTCAGCGTATTGTAACTGCTGAATTTAGATTTTTCAACTTCGATACAGCACTAGCTTAATTCAACTGAAAGCTATGTTTTAAGGGCATTTTGTGCGTTTTGGCTATTCATCTGTGCTTGAATCTGTTATACCTTGTGAAGTGAGTTTGTTTATATTAATCGATTGATTCTAGATATATACGGCACTATCTTATAATAGGAAAAGATACTAACATAATGATTATAGCATCAACTATTTGGTTAAGGAACAAGTAAACGCCATTTTTAAATGTTATGTCTTTTAATGATGTTCAAATATAAGGCAACTGTGTTTAGTTTTTAGTTCCTTATAAATAATTGAACTTTGCAACAAGTTTCGCACGGTGTGCAAAATTAAAATGGTGTATTTTGCAATATTTTAATGGAGATTGCATAACCTCCGTGCTGAGTTAATTTCGCAGGAGCATTCCTGCTACTGCTCATTGCCTCATATACGTTCATATTAAATTTTGGGTTGTTTCTATGGCTTTTTCGACGCCACTTGATTATTGAATGAATGGTTGTTATGTAGCGGCATCCTAGTTACTGCCTTGTGGACTTCACTTTAAAGATGGAATAGTTAAACAGTATTTGCAATGAAAATGACACAAATATTTAAAATCCTAATAATTAATTTGACATCTGCTAGCTAATTGCTACTTTGACGCTGCTGTAGAAATATTATTCAGTATTGTTTAATTTATTAGTACTAACTGTCAGATTTATTTATTAGTAATCATTGCTTAATTTGTTGATCATTTTAGTACGGACGTATCGATTAATTGGTAATTAAAACCAATTAGTTGGTAGCTAAGGTTTAATCAGTGGATAATTAATTCTTAAATAACTTGTAAATAGCATGTAATTCTTATTGATGATTAATTCACATTTCGATGATTATATGTTTGTAATTATTTTAATCTGTATTTTTTCTCTATTTGTGAGTTTCAACACAGTTATTCTGGTTTAAATAAAACCATTCAAGCACTGATTATTGTTGCTACTTTATACTTTAGTAACCTTTGGTGTTTTGACCAGTATGCAAGGATATTCTGCAATAAGATATTACACGTATGAATATGCATACCCATCATTCATAAAATGAACAAAGACACTTCAGATTCAGTTTGAGTGATATCAGAAGGTTTAAAAACTATTCATTTAAGTCGGCGACAACAAGTGGCATCGGCATTTTAACATAGTAAGGTTATCCTGTACGGTATTTAAGTACAACATGTGACAGTTTTCGACTGTTAATATGTTTAAAAAGTGTAATGAAATGTAATATACCGAGATAAACTGAATAACAACTCAAAAGGAAAAACTTTCATTCCTGGATAAGTGGCAGAAGTGCACTTCCACAGTTATCCACTTATCAGTTTAGTTGTAGATTGCAGTAATTTGCCAGAGGGCAAACACCTAAGACAAAAAATCTAATCCCATTTCCTGATTTAGAATAACAAGTAGCACTGCGGTTGTTCTGTGTCTGTGATTCATTTAAAACAATATTTCGACTGTTTTACCCTAAAATTACGATTAAAATTCATTAAAAATAGATTAATTCTATATACTCTTGGATATATTTAGGATGTCATTTTTATTATTATTCAAGTTGTTCAGTTGATCAGAAAACTCTTTTCACCAAGGCATATTTTCACTACTCCTTATTCGTAGTACAGCTAAAACTTACATCTTTTTTAAAGGCTGCGTGATAATTTACTTTAGTATCTTAAAATTTCATATGTCGATTTTTATTAATTGAAAACTGCACGGTATATCTGTTTTATTTTTATTTAATGTTTTAACCAAAAATGCAAGAAGGCTCCATGTGTTAGGATGCGTTCGCTTTAGCTGAAATCTTCATTTACTTTTAGTGCGTATCATTGATAATATCCTAACTCAGCAACTGAAACCATCAACAAATCTGAAACCTTTTTAGATGTAGGAATTCATTGATAGACCCTGTAACTAAAGAACTATATTTAGCTGCGTAGCCCTATTCACAATCAAATAACGTTGCAGGAAGGCATTAATCAAGCTCCTGTTGTTTTTCAGGAATTACAGAATTGCTCTTTCTAGGAAAAGGTGCATTTTTTTCTCATCAGTCACTTTGGGGGAAACTTTAAATAAAACAACCATTCTGACTCAGTAAGCTTTATGACGCAAGCTATCGCTTACATAATATGACAGTTGTGGTGTCTTTTCTTGTTTTCCTCGAGATTCTAATTAAAATCTTTAAAAAAAATCTGCATAAATTTGGATTTGTTGACGTCAGATGAAAGTCCGGTATGGTTGTAAACTAAATATTTTTGTATGATAGCTTTGTATTTTGCACCTATTAGCGACACCTCTCATCTAAATATAAACAAGACAATAGAACAACATTCTTACCTGTTGCATAACTTTGGTAAATGTTGCAATCTGATTAGTCGATTCTTGTGTCCTTAGTTAAGAAAACATCAAATTTAGCTTAAAGCAATACTGATGTAAAAATAACTATTACAGTTGCATCATTAGTTTGCATCAAAAGCTACCTGTATTTTTTAAGATAAGGCCTTTCAATTTCGGAAAGAGGCAAAATTTTGGCGTAAACAAAATTTTACACTTAAATGCCAGTTGAGCATAACTACCAAAACCATACCGCGGGGATATTTATGTACATTTAAAGAGTAGACAGAGTCTCTTCACAGCAACACTTTCTACAAAGAAAAATGGACAATCATTTTAAGTTGACCAAAGTTATCCTGTCCATGCAGTCCAAATGTAGTAAATGCAACATGTACAGCCGAGCTGTTACAGAAGATAATCAAGCTTTGTCGAAAATCGAAAAATCAAATAAAGAGGTGCATGATCCAATGTTCTTGTGTTTCCTGTTATCCACCATTTTTCTTTATAAAAGGTGTTGCTGTGAAGAGCATTTGGTTCCTAGTGTCTCTAGGTTGCTGGTTACGAAAGAGATACATGATTAAATTTTATCTCTAATTTCTATGAATCCACTTGAGTGTAACACATAAAGTCTAATTTGTATGCAATCTTTGTGAACTTATGTGAACTGTCATAATATTACAATTGAATTTGGTAATAGATTCCAGACTTCGATTAGCAATCGCTGAATAATTGTACTCAACTCTTAACCAGAGATCTTTTTCACTACCACATTTCTTGTTGTGTAATATAAAGTATCATATAACCTATGCCCGGCAGGCAAAATGACGTCTTTATGACGTCTTTAAGACGAATGTTTTGGACCAACATGACGTCTTTAGACAATCTGAAAAAGATCAATTTTGCAACAAAAACGTTGGTCCTTTTAAGACTAAAAACACATTGTGATTAGACGTAAAAGGAATGTCATCTTTAGACGTAAAAAAGTCGCCATTTTATAAAAGGTCGATTTTTCAACAAAAACAGACGTCTTTTTCGGACAAATAAAGACGTCGTTTTTGGACATCTCGGACTCGGTTTTTTTCTGAGACTAATATCAATTTTGCAGGAGTATTTTTGGGAAATAAAACTAGATAAAACACAAGAAAATACAACAATGTTGTTCTATGCAATTGTACTACTTCACTGTTAAATGAACATATTGAATCATAGTCACAAAATTGTCTTAGTAAATGAATCACCGAATCACAAGACGCGCTGTGGCTATGCGCACTGAATAGCGAGACGAGCTGAACAAGGCGCGCTGTGGATATGCCCACTGAATAGCAAGACGAGCTGAACAAGGCGCGCTGTGGATATGCCCACTGAATAGCAAGACGAGCTGAACAAGGCGCGCTGACTAAAAAAAAACACTGGAGAAAACGCGCTGAACAACAAAGTATGTTGAATGTGTGTAACATTTTGACAAATACAAATTCGTAAATACATATATTCAATTTACTTCGTTTGATATGCACTTTAAATCAACATAAAAACCGTTCAATTTAAGAAATCCGTCGCTGTCAATCCAGATAAATAATGCAACAGAATCTCTGACTAACTTTTCACCTTTAAGACCAATTTACTACTGAATAATTGCCCATAAATCCCATCAAACAATAAGTCTAATCACACTATGGGTGTTTCGAATAAAATGCGCAAGAAATTTAAATTTCGACTGCAAGAGAACCGGGTAAAAAATAAAGAAATGATAGAAGAAATATAGCCAAAAATGCTCATACTCGAAACATACAAGAAATTGAAAATGAAAATGATTTGTTAAAACTTTTAATTTGCTAAATCGTATACGAGTTGTTGAAAACACGATTGCTCTTTGGTGCAAGAGAAATTTGACATTCAGGCGAAATCTCTATCATTTCTTTTACTTTTATTCAATCAGTTTGCATTCGAAACGCAGAATTTTTAGCATTTTATTCGAAACACCCAAAATATGATTTGTCTTACAAGCAATTGGAGAGAACACACACACAAACCCTTTGTTTATTGCTAAAAATCAATCAAAAATCATGATTTTTTTATTTACCGATGTTAAGGCCCCTGACATTTGACAGACCACCACATGACGTAGACAGAAAGGAGAGAAACCACGAAATATATGTAATATTTCAGAGAGACTGTATCACTGGCGTGGAAATATATTTTAATTGCCTTTAATTCACCTCAACAAAACTGTCAGACAAAACTGTTGACAAACCTGTCAGATAAAACAGAACTGTTAGGGAAATATTTTATTTTTGTCAATTTACTAGAATCACGTGCTATCGCCCATTTAGAAGGCTGATTTAAGATGCACATAATAAGCAAACACATCAAATCATTTATATAAGAGGCTGGAAGAAACCTTAACTTTGAAATTGACATTATAATCCCATTTTTTTAAATATGTGCCAAAAAATTGAATCCATACTCTCCCGCCTTCTGTTAAACAGGAACAGAAAGACTGTTTTGCTCGGAATACCGCGTTGTTATAAAACGTCTAAGGTCTTAAGGTCTATCTGTTATGTATCGTTGTTGTTCAAAAACCAACCTCCACGGCAGTTCGGTCTGCTGTATATACACCTTTTTTCTCATCAGACCCAGTGGGGCTTCCGTGAAAATAGTACTCATAAAACAGAGGAACCACTTTTGAAATATGTTCAACAACCATCCTCTAGGGCGACTTTGTATGTTCACCATAATATTATTTCACTTCTCAGACCCATTGGGGATTCCGAAAAATAATACTCATAAAGGGGGAATATTTTCAAAATACCCATCCTCTCTGTATTTATACATAATAGATAAATCTGCTCAGAGGTCAGCTGTTTTATAGCAATGGTTATAAGTATAAACACAGATATTTAAAAAAAGTAATTCAATATTATTTTCCTGGAAGCCCCAGTAGTTCTGTGGAGTACAAAGGTACTATGCACAACAGATGGAGCATTCGTTCACAACACATTGCTTGTTTATATATTAAGTACATTAAAATTTCATTAAAAAACTGCTTGAATATATATAACACAAAAAGCTAAGTTATGTATTTTTACGTATATGTATTTACCAAGACTGGAAATACTAACATTTGCCGCATTTTAAACAATTTCGATCTGTGACTTTTTAAAATCTGTTTTTTCTGGCGTCAGAACTAAAAAAATTCTCATATTTCTCATAAGAAGCAAGGAATGTAACTTTGTATTCCAGAGCTTATTCTGTGGAATCTTTTTTTAGATATTATAATATAATAAAAATGGCACCTTTGGACTGGTCGAGTATCCATTTTTGGTCTCAATTACGTCAAGACCAAAGATGGACCTTTTTGGGATTTTCTAAATGTCTAGATATTGCGTCGTGACCATATTGGGACCTTTTTCAGGGAACAGGCGGTCTCCTCCCTGGCGGTCTCCCCCTGTCCTTCTCCCCCCTTCAAGGCAGATTTTTTAAAACTTACATCAGCAAAACTTTACATTTCACTCTTTTTTGCCTTCTTCCCCCCTCAAACTTGCCTTCCTTATTGATGTATGAAGACCCAAGGGTTTGATATATTGATTAGTGATTGATATATTGAATTTTTGACCGAATCAATGAAACGTCGGATCTAGTGTTATGCTCATGGCAATCACAAGAATTGCAATTGTTTCTTAGCCATCACCGCCAGAGCAGGCTACTGATGATGATGTTTTTCGGAGTAGTTTGGTTTATTTATGGATATCAGATTTGCGTCCGGAGAACGTAAATGGTTGTATAAAAACTCACCAAAAAGTAGCCACATTATCACATCAAGATGGAATTCATTACGACTATATAAGTCATTGCAAAGCCAAAATTCAAGTACTAAATGGCGAGATTGTTAAACACACAAATGAGCACACTCATGCCCAAGACAGTGGCATCGCGTATAACTTAAAACTGTAAGGTGGTGACACAGTAAAGCTGGTGATCTGTAAACTAAATGCCGCTATCGCATTTGAAAGATCAGTTTACAGTAAGTGTTTGATTGTAATTTCGTAACTGGATTTTAAAGCAGATTAGTTTTCTAGTGATAATTATGTAAAAGTAGATGAAAAGGTGAGGTTGAAAATTTAAAAAGGAATGAAATGTACACTTTTTACTAACTAAAAAAATCTGCCATGAAGGGGGGGGGAAAGAACGGGGGGGGGGAGTCAGCCTACGGGGGAATATCGCCAGGGGGGAATTGGTAGGGGAGTCCGTTGGGAGGAGACCGCCGGGGGTAGACCGCCTAGACCCCTTTT
Source organism: Protula sp. h YS-2021 (assembly GCA_949752745.1). Taxonomy (NCBI): domain Eukaryota; kingdom Metazoa; phylum Annelida; class Polychaeta; order Sabellida; family Serpulidae; genus Protula; species Protula sp. h YS-2021. The sequence goes on along the minus strand of OX457033.1, from coordinate 26,440,882 downwards.
TCAGACCATAAATTACATCTTTTGCCTGCTGGGTGGCTAAGTAAATCGCAAAATGTACCAGTTTGTCATTGCAATAATTCATCGCATAAAACAAATAATGGATTTTGCAGCAAGAAACATTGCTAATTCTACTTTTAAGGAATTTCCATGAATTAACTGCACACATTAACCTTAACTTTTCTTAAACAATCACGTTTTCGTACCACTTAGAAAACTACTTTGTACATGTTAAAAAATGATGCTGATATATTTTACTTATCGGCAAAATGCTTGGCTTTATCTTGAAAGTTATGACAAATTTGCAATAAAAGTTTATGACAAGTATTTTTGCAGCGAATATTAACAGACTGAGTCTGATTAATAGCTGTGACAAATTTTAAACGCGAAATAGTTTGCATTGGCTAAAGGTTGCGTATGGGACAATGTATTGATTTTTTATTGAGAAATAGTTAATAGGTTTAGTCGATGACATATAGTTGCTTTATCCTACGTGATTGCGTATTTAATAATATCTTCTTTATGTGGACTTTTAGAACTGGCTTTAGTTTTAACGCAAGGGAAATGACGCAGTGATGAGTCACTTCGCTTTTCACTGCCCTTTATGTCACTGTGAAAACATCAACAATGTTTAGTTCTATTACTGGAAAGAAGTCAAACCGTACTAAAAACATGCAATAACTACTGTTCCTAAGATATCCATTTCCCCTGTTTCCAGCTTAAATCATAATGAAAGGTTTGGCTAATTATATTTTTGGTTCTGTCTCTTAAAATCCGTGAAGAGTATTCAGGACAGCCTTTTCTAAGCAAACATTACCATTAAAACATCACTTTGCAGCACAGGTACTAGCTATAACACGATTAAAATGTTACCGATTTTCTTCTAGAGAAAATAATATCACTAATTAAATTTCCACGCTCCTTTTGCTTCACAGCTTGGAACAGTTACTTAAAGCATGTGTTTAAAACGTTTTAGGTACCAATTTCTGCGCATAAATCTAAACTGAATAAGACGCCTAAATAGCATTTATGTTCTTACCAATTCTATGATATGATATCTTTACAGCTGCAACATTAATCGCATCTTTAGAGTGTCAATGGACGAACAGAACACTTTGATAATTGTCTGTATTAACTGCGCACATTTAACTGGTATCCGTATACAACCTTTTTAGCAAATCTCTCATAGCAGGCCATCTTTTTTATTTTTTCTTTGAATCAGTTAGATCCGCACGAGGAGGAACTTTGTTGGTAATAACCTGTCAGTCTCAAGTAACCGGCCATTGGCAACTATTCTTGTGATCCAACTGAGGATGAAAAACACGGCTATATTTCATTTTATCAAGATTACCAGTAAACCAGAAAAAATTTAACTCATTGTCGTTCAACAGATTTGTTTGATCTTTATGTTCAAGCACACACTTGCTTCGTTTATTCTCTTGCCTTTGAATTGGTTCATATTCGGTGCTCAAGAGGGTTATCAATGCAAACTCAATAAAGATTAATTTTAGCCATCATCATCTGCTGTCATCTTGGCAATTGTTTTCCTGACAGTTCTGAAGCTATGTAAATGTCGTCGACTAACTCTTGTAACGGTTGTAACGGGGCTCGGTGGCCGAGTGGCTAAAGGCGCTTGCCAACCAAGCAGTTGTGGTTCTGTGGCCCGAGTTCGATCCACGCCCGTGGTCAGGAATATTAACAATTTGCAAACCCCCGCCAGGCATGTCTGTGTGCCTATATAGCCCTCTAATACCAAGATAGAGTTGCATTATTGTTAGGAGTATGTGCCAATAGATAGGAATTTCAGAGACACTATATGGGCACCTCGAAATTATAATAATCCAGGTTGTCTCAAAAATCGGTATATAAAAAATTATTATTAATATTACTTGGCAGTTTTTACTGTCCTATTGTATTGCTGTATGGACTGATGTTTTTTCTATTACAATTTCAAGTTCACCTACAACTTAGCTGTTGTTGCGAAGTCCTGCAACCACAAAACAGACTAAATGGAGAAAATCACCAAGGAGCTAATCTCTCACTTTGTATTATACTGCAGCCTTTCATATGACTTCATCGTAATAGCTTATAATTGTTGATTACTATTTTAAGTAATGTCTTAAAAGGATAAGCTTGTCTTCGGGTTTCTTATTTATGTTACTCGACGATACCGTTTCTAACTTGCTGTTGCTGCCATTATAGTTGTAAGGGCTACCTTTAACAATATATGCAATTTCCTCGGTGACTAGCCACAAACGTAATTTTCTGATGAGCTTGACATCACTGCTAAGACTGTACGGAAACTATCTTCTAAACTGAAGATAATCTGCATCAGCTAATGACATAGTGCACGTAATTAGCACAAGAGAATTCCAAGCAGTGTCGTAGAACTACATTTATTTACAAAGCACCAGTTGGGTAAAAGCAATACATGTTGAACAAAGTCACTCAACAACACTGTTATTTATATTTATTATTTCCATGTGGATTCAGTATAAAAGGGATATTTCAAAATTGTGTTAATCAAGAGTTTGTGGCTCAGCAAACAACTATTATCGCGATAAAATAGCACAAAAATTTCTTGATCTCAAGCAATATCATCATGAACTTTACATTGGACAGTAATATATCTGAAAGTTTATCTACGAAAGAATCTGCGCGGTATCTCAACTACAAAGATGACATTGACAATAGCAACTTGGTGTGGCACAACATAATTGTTGTGTTTGTTATAGGAGCCGGGCTTGGTGGTAACACCTTTGTTATATATCTACATTTGCGTAGGAATTATCCCGGAAAGGTTTTTATAGTTGCTCTTTCCTGTCTTGACATCATTGCATGTGTAGGATTAGCTCCTTTCTTCCCGTTTACTAAATATTTGGCTAGCGAAGCGATGAAAGGTAATAGATTTTGGGCTGATACTTTCCACAGTATGAGCTCGTTTGTAGTACTCTCGTACCTGTCCATAGTGCTTGTTATGACAGCGGAAAGATTGCAAGCGGTGCTTTTCCCTTTCAATTTCAGTGCGTCCACAACGCGCGCTGTCATTGCAACTGTAACATCTGTGAGTGGTTCCATTTTGTTGGTTTATACATTAGAAAGCATCACTGAGTCTTACAGAGGCGTTATTAAGCGGCTTGTTGGTGCAGTCGCCATACTGTTAACATTTTTGATGTTGGTAGTGGCTTATCCAGTTATAATAATTAAACTTCATACACAAAAGAACAAAGTAGGTTCAGTAAGTCGGGCGGCAAAGAATATGTCTACCATTGAAACGTCATCAACGGACAATCTAAAAACAGAGAATAACTTAAATAAGTCAAGGTTAGTTAACTTTTATTTTTACAGACGGTTTCTACAGTTTAATTAAAATTAAATAAATCAATGTTTATAGCTATCTCAATTATGTCCTGCTCACACCTAGTCTGTTTAATGTCTTTAATTTTTCTTATACCTTTACTGTTTAAAGTATTTCATAACGGTTATAATGAAGTAGATATATTTGTGTCTTGTTTTAGAGAAAGAAGCAAAGCCACTGACAGCAAATCCGCACGTATTCTCGAAAGAAGCGGCTTTGATCCGATCACATCAACAAATAGCCAGTCAAAGCATTTACAGCAAACTACCATTAGCATAGCTCGACAGATGAAAACAACCAAGCTCTTCATAGCCATCACTATTCTATTCGTTCTGTCTTTTGTACCATTGATGGTACATATATGTACATATTATAGAAGTTTTCTGCTGAATTACCTCTATTTTATCAATCATATTGGCAATCCTCTCATATACTATGTTACTAATGACAAGTTTAGAAAGGATCTTAAAGATATTATGAAAAAAATGTGTTGGTGAAATGATTAAATCCGTGAATAACATGTTTATAAACGTCGCTATTATTATTATTATTATTATTATTATTATTATTATTATTATTATTATTATTATTATTATTATTATTATTATTATTATTATTATTATTATTATTATTATTATTATTATTATTATTATTATTATTATTATTATTATTATTATTATTATTATTATTATTATTGTTATTGTTATTGTTATTATTATTATAGTTATGAACGTAGCAGGGCTAAAAATAGTAGAAACACAACACGAGCGTTGACCTCTGTGGGAAAGGACACAACCGTTAGCAGAAATTTTCAAGAGTTTATAATATTTTTCTGGTTATTCTGTGGAAATAACTCTGGTAGCACCTTCGCTTTTCAGTGGAAGCATAATCGTAAAATTTATGATAAAAAAATTCGTTGTCGTGATATCTATGAATTCAGAAAATACGCAGTTGTTGTGTCTATGCATATGGAAATTGTGTTGTGGTTTCAGTATTCAGTAGACACGTTTTAATGGAAATAAAAAGTCAATACATTCAGTCACTGCGTTGTCATGCGTATTCCTATGTTTTATTAAAGCTCTGTACATTGACATCAATTGACTTAGCAAAACGTACATTTTATCACCATTAGTTTTCTTCAACAAGTTTTCCCTTCCCAATAAATATTGAGAAGTTGGATCAATGTTGGATAGACGTCGAACCTGACGTTGGATCAACGTCTGTTTTGCTTTCTTATGAAATCGAAATGATATCTACCTTCCGACGTTGGTCATCTAATCAATGTTGCGTAAGGACTGAACTCAACACAGTGTCTCTGTTAATCTCTCGTTGTCTCTCTCTGTCTCTGTCTCTTTCTCTTTCTCTTTCTCTCTCTCTCTCTCTCTCTCTCTCTCTCTCTCTCCCTATCTAGAATCGCAAACTGGAGAAGGCACAGTCACAGTACCCCTCATCCTTGGTCATCTGCTCATGCATTACATCTGTGAAGACCATTTCCATGAATAGTTTAAGATGAAAAAACTTACCACGCCCTGTTGAAATCTCAGTTATGCGTTCTCGTGTTGGTCTATTTTGCAAAGTGACCTGACATATCTACCACTTCCGGTGAGCGCTTTCTACATCTATTAGATAGACATCCATTTCGACCTCTGTCTAACCTTGCACCTATCCAATTTCCATTTAATGTTATGTTAAAACAAGCTGGTAAGGCATTGATCTATTAATATAATACGCCGGTTTGCAGTGCTTGCCGAACTGATAGCATCCATAAAAGCATTGGTTAAGTTGTCGAGCTGTATTAAAACCTCCTCACAATTAGCATCTTACTGGGAAATGATCATTTTCAGCGGTTTATCTGTAAAGAATACAATTTAATTTCAGCGAGACACAATAACAAGATAGAACAAGTAGACCAGTGAACAGTGTTAGAGTCCTATGCCAGTTTGATAACACAGTGTTAGTTATTTCAACTGAGAAAGCAGCCTCTGGGATAAAGCGCGTACAAAATATCTAAGTTCATAGTTGAAATTATAGTTTCTAAAAATTGCAATTTGTTGTAACTTTTAAGAAAATAGAAAACAACTGCCGTTTAACAGCTCCGTTATATGGTCTGTCTATGTAGAAGAAATTGGACTGTTCGAAAGCTTATCCATGCCCTTTTCCACCCATGGGATGTGTAAAAGCTCATGTGGTTACATGCAAGATCATTAGCAAACAATTATTCTTAAGGGAGTTCTTTTGCAGAGAGCTTCAGAGAGCTTCACGATCCACAGTTATGCACACTTTTCCGCAAATAGAAAAACGAAATAAAAGGGTGCACGATTTAATGCTGTAGCTTGGTTCTTGGAATAGATTTGAGGCAAACACATGACATCTTTATTGTACACGAAATATGTAAACTCGTACAAACTGCTACAATATTACAATAGAATGTAGATAAACGAGCTCTTAGACTAAAGGAGAACAAAGATAAACAAAGATAAACCTATAGCTAAGGCAATTGTAAAACGTGCTAATTTGTTGTTCACAACAATTTATTATGGAACAAACACAACGAGCTTTGCAGAAAGAAATAATATTACTCATTCTAGTTTTATGAGAGGTTTTTTAGATACCTTCATTAGCATTGTCTTCCTACTTAGAAATCTGACATTTCACTTTCTGTTTAGTTGTTTAACATTTTATTTTATTTTTTACATTTTAATTACTTATTGAGTAAAACGTAAGTGACTGTCCCCAATATACAATCCTTAGGGAACCATGAATTCACAGAGTCAAACATCAAAGGGCTCAGCTTTTTTTCAAGAATTGCAAAGATATTACCTTCGCCACATCTTTTATTAGAGAATCACGTTTTTGAAACATTTCTTTTTGAGGATTACTTGGTTTTGTGATAAAATGATCCTGATACATTTTGCGTGATGCGTGGCTTTATTTAAATCTTATTAGGAAATTTTTAATTAGCATTGATCTATGGCATATCGATTTAACACAGGTATTTCTTACAGATTAAGACTTACTAACATGTTCAGTGTTTTGTAAGTGATGACAAGTATTGTTAATTATGCATTTCTGATAGTCATAGTGATTTGCTATGTAATTATTAAATTGTTTAGTCAAACATTTAAAAAATAGCTCATCTTCTAAACGATTACATATGTACGTTTGATCTTGGTCAAATTATTCTAATATTTGTGAGCAACTGCCTAATCAATTTTTTGCTATTTTACTTTGATTTGATTTGGGTATCAATGTTGCCAGTGCTACTGCATGTTAATGTGAGATAAGACTACATCCAATCACATTGTCCCTGGACATTTTTGAAATTTCTAGGGAAATAGTCGGTCTCAGTTCATGTTAATGGCACACATTAAGTAAATTCAACACTGCTCTGCAAAATTGTATCAGTCACTACATTGCATTTATACGCAGTTCTTTCACATCTTTGAACTGATCACACAAGTCAACTAACATCATGTCACTTTTTAGTATTTTCATCAATAAATATTCATCAATTCATTTTTATTTATTCAGAATACAGTGACTGTTATTTTGCAGTTAGTCTTCGTAAAAAAAGTTGTCTTACAAAAATGAGACAACAAGTTTGATCGTTTGTTAACATCTATTGCATCTGATTGCACCAGTGGCAGGTGAAATTGAAATAAAAAACACTAGTTCATTACACTCGATATTTACTTGACAATTGTCACGTTCTTCCCTCTGTCAACTCTAATAAATTCCAGGCACCTGTTATTCTCTAGTACTGCTGAGCAACGAGTGGTAATCTGAGTCAAACTCAGATTCGCGTGTTATTTGGGTGTCTGGAAAAGAGTAAGCTTAAAATAAGAAAAGAAAAGCAAAAAATATATAAATAATACGAAAATGTCGTAACTCACGTGTACAACACTAGACTGATCCACCATGAGCTCGAATCCGGTCCTCGTTGATTTGTCAGGAATTACCTCTGACTCTGACTGATGGACCAGCAAATTGGTTAGCTTTTCCTGTTCTTGTTTAAAAAAATTACCGCTAACTGTCATTGAGTGTCGAGATTTACTTTTATTTCAATGAATATTTCTTGTAGATTAAAAATAAACACTGAATAAATACAGTAAAAAAGGACTATTAAATAATGCTGATGTAAGTTCTTAGACAGATCAATATTAGTATAAGCACTGCATCCTTACTACTGTACTTAATTGCCAACTTGAACAGAATCTGTCTTTCTGGGGTATATTTTTTATTTTAAATGACATTTAAGAGTAAAAGCTTTGTAATGTTATATCTTTCCGCGTTGTGTTTATTTTACTTTCAAACAGTACAGCTCTCCTTTGAATATTATGTTACCATAACAGCCCTTTTGCTTGATCCTCTGCTCTTACAAAGAGCAGAGGATCAAACATTACGCTGCATGTAATTTTAAAACTTTTATGTAATCATAATGCACTCCATTAAGTTTTATCAACAATTGTGACTATCACCAAGCTTTAATGATAATAACGACTTGCTAATATACAGGTTTAAAAATGATAAGTGTGGTTTCTTTGTACTTGTTTTCGTATTCCTAAAGTATTCTCAGATCATTGTACAATTGCAAATCTTCGTTATTAATCCAATAGAAAGCTATTTTGAGTGTTTAGATTGGCATTTTTCTTTTGTAACCTAGCTTTAAAATGTACTTGAATCTCTAAATTTGCCATAGTTCCTACTCTGAGGAAACAAAATATCATGCGATGAAATAGCTTAAGATCGTAATTCTGGTTATAATTTGGAAATTAGGGAAAAGAGACATGTAAGTACGTCTAAAACATAAACGTAACGAATTCCGCACTTGCTTATTGTTAACAGCTGTTTGCGATATAAAAATGTCTTTAAATTATTACCATTTAGCAAATAAAATACAACGTAAAATGTTATTTGATTATTCTTTCGATTAGAAAAATGTTTAAATATGTGATTTATTTCTATCATGGGTTATCTTTATGGAAACATTTAAAGTAATTTTGTAAATGTATCAGTCCCTTTTAGCTAACTAGCTCGCTTGTTTGTTTTAACAGGGTGTGGTAAATTTGAAGTGCTTAAGCGCTCCCATTTGGAGCAAGCAAGATTGTGTTTTTGATTGTGCTTTTACGATACTTTTACGACAGATTGTAGACTCACTGTATATTGGAAAACTCACTGCTGTACAGATCACGTTTTTAGAACTGGTCGATCACACGTCGACAGCAATGTTTGGCGAAGTCTAAGGATTTGATTTATTCATGAAAATCATTAAAGTTGAATATTGCGAGGGTTATGTTATTCCTAACGACATTTAGCAATGGAAGAGTGGGATACACGACACAAGCAATGTAGCTTGTTTATCTTGATACTGAGACTTAGGAAGAACTAGGAAAATATCAACCTATAAAGTATGAAGTGAAATGTTATCATTGAGACCTTGTACATAGATAGATATCGTGCTGTAGTAAGAACATGCTATTTATCACGATATATGGGAATGGAAAAGTGCCACCTGACAAAAGTGACTAAAATGGAAAACAATAGTGCTCAATACACACAAGCTGCGGGAGGTCAAGGACATTTTTGATAGCCATTTATACGACATTGAGACTTTGCTCAACAGGTTACAATTTTCAAGTCTAGGACTTGACAGTAACAAAATGAGGAAAATGAAAGTGTGGCCTGTAGCGATTCTACTTTACATCCACTGTCTTGACGTGCACAAACAGGTTTCTTTTATTTACATATTTAAATGAAGGGAAAAACGAAATAAAACATACAAATCTGTAAATATTTTAAATTTATCTCTAATGACTGAGTTGAAATTTCGTGCTTAACTGATTTTTATGAAAAATAATACATATTTTAATAATTAAGCATAATTTTTTGTTTTCATTTCAAATAAACTGCACAAAATAAGATGTTTAAATTTATATGAGGGGTTCATGCATGTAAGTGGGGCAGAGGCTATAATTTATTTGAAATGAAACAAGTTTATGCTTTACATACAGTATGTATTGTATTTACGGGTTGCTTTAGATTGTGGGAGAAATGACCACTGACGTATTTTATGCGGAATTGAATCATTTAGCTATTACGCTTGATGAATATAAACAACTCATGGACCAAATGCTGACAATAGTAGCATATCAAGGCAATCAAATTGCCTTGCAAAACCAAATCAATCAAGACCAAAAACAAACTATTGAACACCAAGAGCAAACTATAAGACACCTTGAACTAGTGACATCTACTCAAGCCGAGAGGTTGACAGGGCTTAAATCAGTTTTAAATAATCAGTTTACTGATGCCAATATCAAGCTTTCCTCCATGCAAGAAGACGTCAGTCAATTAACACATGATCATCCGTCTCATAAAACCGGTATGTTTTCTTTATTTAAATGAGTAATCATTCCAAATATTATGATACTAGTGTACTACCAGATTATACCGTATTATAACAAGAACCTCTATTAATTGTGAAAACCTCATAATGTCATGTAATACGAGGCAAAATATAAAGTGAATAAATAGGCAATAATAAGTAATCTTATTGGGTCTCACTGGGTCTCATTGGGTCAATTAATTTTCCTTAGTTGCTTGCATTTTTTTAGAATTTTCAGTTGTTGGTTGTTACGATGACACACTTTATCTCCAGTGTAACGAGGACTACTTAATCAACGTCACAAACGCTCTGTATGGCAAGTATGGTGATATTTGTTTGGATTGTTGCACTCCTGATCCGCATAACGACTGCTCGGAAGCCATTATGGTTAACCACATTGAGGAGTGGATCATACTTAGGATGACGTGTAACAACAAAACGGAATGCAGCTACCAATACCAGGGGGCCTTAATCAATGAATGTGAACCTCAGTATGTAGCTGATTACATGCAGATATTTTACGACTGCCTTCAAGGTAAGATTTAAAGCATATCCTCTTTTTCATCACAAGCATAATATTTCATGAACTGAATAAGTCTAGCGCCTTTTTAAGTTATGGCGAAAGACCGTAACTTTAAATGCCGAGATATCACATACTACGTTATCTTGGCTGAGATGGTTGAAACAAGTGTGACTGCCCTGCTGGCTACAGCAAGCCAGATTTGTGAAAATTACCAAAGCATTTAGCGCTAAATAAAATCAAATTGAGTATAGTAGTTTAATTATTGTAATAGGAATAGGAGTCTCTACTCTTTATTGTGCAAAGCATCTGCAATATAATTAATATATTAAATTTTAAAAAATAAATAAACGAAGATTCAGTTTGGTGTACATTCAATAGAAGTTGACGTAAAACATTTTTACAGGCCCCGATTACGAAAGTGATGCGATCGCCTTCACTGCCTACACTACGCAAGACAGGAGCTACTCTCAGGGAGAAACTGTCCTCTTTGACGAAGTTCTCACCAATTATGGAGGCTTCTACAACCACCCTGACAGCACCTTCACTTGCCCATACAATGGAATCTACATGTTTAATGTGAATATTCTGTCAGACTGGAGTGAATCAATGCTGGTTGGCATTTACGTAGATTTCACAGAGCTCGTACAGGTGTGGGCTGATAACGTGGCAGCGACATTTAACCAAGCCAGTGGTATGATCATTACACAGTGTAACGCCGATCAGACAGTCTCGCTCAGGGCAGTAGCCAGCGGTGGACTGTATGGCAATTTTAGACGATGTCAGTTTTCTGGATATATGCTGGGTAGATTTTAAGACGATAAATGATTTATTTAATATCACAAAATGAAATTTAAGCATAACCAGAGACATTACAACCTTCTTTATTTTTGTTCTTATTTCGGTTCTTTTTGTTTATTTTTTTTCATTAAGTGTCATGTTATAAATGTCAGCTATTAATGCTCAAACTAGATTGTTTCCCTTTTTACCAAATATTCCGTATTGAAAACCATGAATATTTAAAACCTCTTAGGGCAGCAGAAACAGCATTTTTTCTAATCCCTTTGCGGATTATAAATTGATGATTAAATGTTACTTCACACATACATATAAGTATTAAAACAAAACAAGAATTGTGTTTTTTAAATGCCGGATCATTGAAATTTTCTAAAATAAGTATTGCAGTTCAGATGACTAAAGTTTATGTGGAAAAAGTTGAAAAGATCACACCGAACGGGCGAATTAAAATAAAACAAAATGTCTCAACACTTGTCCAGTAATTGTTTCTTAGCGTTGTGTGTTTATTTGGGCTCCCACTTTAAAATAAAACTGGCCTGAAAATTACCTGTTTTGCTGTGTTATTGGAAGCACATATGATTGCGCCCTCATTCCCAACCCCCTCCCCCTCGGAATTTTTGCTACAGGATTATTTGACATATAGCAACATCACATTGGCATTGTCCATGTGAAAGCAAATGGAGAAATGGCATAAATGCGGACCATACCTGACCTCAAAATTACCCGTTTTGCTGTGTTATTGGAAGCACATATGATTGCGCCCTCATTCGCAACCCCCTCCCCCACACCGGAATTTTGGCACTTGATTATCTGACATTTAGCAAAATCATATTGACATTGTTCATGTGAAAGCAAATGGAGAAATGTATGCAGACACGTATCAATCCACATTGAAGAACGATGAGAGCCACCACGTGTGGCACAGAAGATGCATTCCTAAATAACGGACACTGATTTGATTAGATTATTTTCTTTCTTCACTCAAATTCTACAACATTAGACAAGCATTTATTTCTGTTGCATGATAATATGTCAAAATGAAGTCACAATTAGGACTTTTTTTGTTACTTTTTTTTGCTGTCAGCCAGCAGGTAGGTCAAGTACTTTATTACAAATAATTTGATGTGATAAAAGAATAACCAATTTAATCTTAATATTCGTAACAGAACCTAAAATAAATCTGATTTCAAAATGTGTCTGATTGTTACATCGGCTAACTATGGTGCTGTGCTATATAAAAACTATATAGAAACCAAATACAAATATAAATAAATAAAATAAACGATAAATATTCACAACTGAACTTTTCTCTCCCCTCTACACTGCAAATGGAGATGAAGCTTAGAGAACTTATGCTCTATTTCCAGGAAGCACAAGTTAGCGATATAGTTCGTACAAAACTGAACGTTCTGTCAATGGAGGTAAAAGAATATAAACTCACCGTGGAAGCAATGCAGAAAGCTGTCTTCAACCAAAGACAAGCTCTTTATTCTGAAAACGAAATTAACGAAGAACAAGAAAAAGCAATCAAAAGCCATAGGCAATCACTAACAAAACTAGAGCGAGTTGTGGATATCCAAGGGCAAGCTATTGCAGATTTAGAATCATCTGTTAGAGACAATTACAGTGACATAAACTACAGGATTGCTGTCATAGACAAAGAGCGCAATCAAACATGGCATCATACAATGCCCGTCAAAAGAGGTAATGGAAAAATTAAAGTGGTAACGTGTGATGTGTTTTTAGTTAAAATGTTGTTGCTATGAGAACTTCATGAGAAGGTTAGTTAAGTAACTGGTAAGTACTTGCAGCGAAAGCAATATTTCCACAACAACGTACACTTTGCAACTGTGTCATTACTTTGGTGAAGTTTTCGTCAAGACAGCAGATCTCGTATTCTCAAGATAAAAAATACATTGGCATGATCATTTTCGCAGCAAATATTTTAATGTTTTACAAATGGATATGAGCGAATGACTTGCCTTAAGAATAAAAAGTGTATGTATAGGAAGCAATTGTATTTAATCGGATAGCCTCTAGCAGTACCCTCGGTGTACACAGATTTTTGTAATTTACCAATTTTCAAACGCAAGTGTCAGAGAGTGTGTAATAGTCTGTACATTAAATAAATGTAAAGACAACAAAATGTTATTATTATTATTATTATTATATTATAATTTAAAAAAAATAAAATATGAAGATCTGTCTTCGTTACAGAATATGAGGATGGCGTCATAGGCTTCACCGCTTATACGACTGAAGCCAGGAGTTACTCGCAAGGAAGCACCATTCTCTTTGATGAGGTACTGAGTAATTTCGGAGGATTCTACAACCATCCAGACAGCACTTTTACCTGCCCTTTTCATGGAATCTACATGTTTAATTATGATTTTCTCTCAGAGTGGGACGAATCCATGCTAATATACATATACCTAAATAGCACAGTATTAGTTCAGACATGGTCGAATAACATAGATACCGTGTTTAACCAGGCAAGTGGCTTGGTCATCACTGAGTGCTCTCAACGTCAGATCGTGTCACTTAAGGCCGGAGCAAGTGGAGCTATTTATGGTAGCTCCAGAAGATGTCAATTTTCTGGAGTAATGCTCCATCGGTTTTGAAACTATCCAAAACACTGAACACGTCAAGTTGTTATATTATAACACGGTTAGAAAGGTCATGTCCTTACTCTGTTTATACTGACTTCAGTCCGAGTTACTTAAAACATCTTTATGCGAACCCAGATAAAACAAAAAAACCTCTATTTTGTACTTCTTGCATATTTGTATAAATTGCGATAATAGAATGAAAATTTAAAGTGTAATATCTTTGTAACGTTGGCAATATCAAACCCATAAGCAACATAAGACATTAAATTAACTAAATATAAAATAATAAATGGGAGGTTTATCCCATAAAATAGATGTGTTAAGTTTCTAATTACAGAGAATACACAAATATAGATTATTAATTTGAAGATGCAAGCGCCTAATTGTAAGACAGACTTTCCTTCCGCCTTGTTTACTATGAAGTTGTGTATATTATATATATATATATATATATATATATATATATATATATATATATATATATATATATATATATATATATATATATATATATATGTATATATATATATATATATATATATATAGCTATATATATATATATATAGTTTTATTGTTTTTCTTTTGCATATATTATATATTGTATAAAGTAGGCATTATCACGACCGTCTTAAAATTTCGACTTTACAACTAATATTATATATCCAATGATTATTTATTTTTTATTTTATGCGTGATTGTATATCTTAAATATTGACTTTCAATCAAAATTGCGCAAAAGCTTCAAATATATTCATAATTTGTTTTTAAAAAAATGTAAATATATGTGGTCCCGCTAATGCCACATGCCTATATTATCCTTATGTATATCTGGTCCCGATAATGCATAAAGCGGCCTTATATATATATATATATATATATATATATATATATATATATATATATATATATATATATATATATATATATATATATATATATATATATATATATATATATATATATGCGTCGGTACCGTAATTGAATTTAGTTTCAATTGGTTCAGCTTTGCCGCTTGAAAAGCTGCTAAGGCAAACTTGACAAATTAACAAAGATGGATTTTGACTTCATCTGCTAAAGTGATTGATAATATGTTCTTACAAGAAGCACCAGACAATGTAGTGTGATTGTTATTGATTTGATGCTTGGGTTTAATTGGTTATCTTGGGTTTCTTTGTAGCACTTTTTATTGTCGGTCTCTCTTGTGTTATTTATCGTGACATTTCTGAAGCTATACGCCTGTAGATGGTCTTCCTGGTGTGGCTCTTGTGGTTCCAGCAGTTGGTATAATTTCTACTGTTCTATTTTGTTGCATGCTTTATTAATACTCCAAATTATCTGTTGTGGAAAACGTACTGTAAATACACGACATAACAGACAAGATTACCCAGGAGCTTTCCGTCATTGCGTGTTTCACTATGGTTACTTTAGCATAATAGTCTTGCCTTTGTTGATTGTTATTTCAAGTCTCAAGGTAGCAGCGTTTCTTGGCCTTTCATATTTCGCTGTTTTAGCTTGCTGTTGTTGCCACTTTTCTTGCAATTACTAAATGCCATTTCTTTGCAATTTCCAAATTGACTAAAGTGCAAGGGTGGGTCATTTTCTAATTGGTGAACGACTCATTTCTACTAATGACGTAGTGCACATCAGTATGGCAGGAGATAGTGGCAAAAAGTGTTACTGAACTATATTTTTTCACAGAGCACCAAATGGTTGAAATCATTACATGTTAAAGTCACTCAAAGACAATTTTATTTATAATTTACTATGAATTCTACTTAATGTGGATACTTCAAACTAGCGCAAAGTAAAAGAGTTATGAACTAACGCACAACTATCATTATACAAAGAAATTATACAATAAAAATATAAAAAGTCACTATCATCATGAATCGTACAGAAAGTAGTAATCTATCCGAAAGTGTGTCCAGAAATGGATCTGTGCCATATGTTTTTGATCAGGACGACACTAACATTAACTGGGTATTGCATGCTTTAATTCTGGTGTTTGTGATTGCAACCGGAATTGGTGGCAATACATTTGTTATATATATTTATCTGCGTAAAAATTATCCCGGGAAGGTTTTCATAGTTGCTCTTTCCTGCCTTGACATTATGGCATGTGTCTGTTTAGCTCCTTTCTTCCCGTTTGCAAAATACTTGGATGACGAAGCGATGAGAGGAAATAGACTTGGGGCTGATATTTTCCACAATATGAGCACGTTCATAGTACTCGCCTATCTGTCCATTTTAGTTGTCATGACAATGGAAAGGTTGCAAGCAGTATTCATCCCTTTCAGGTTCATCGTATCTATCAAGCGCGCTGTCATCTCAACTGTATCATCTGTAGTCGGTTGCATTTTGTTGATCTGGATATTACAGAGTATCGCTGAGGCTTACGTTTATCATCGACTTGTTGGCGCAATCACCACAGTGTTAGCATTTTTGGTGTTGGTAGTTGCTTATCCAGCCATAATAATTAAAATACTTAGGCAAAAGAACAAAGTGACCGCAAGGAATATGTCTATGATTGCAAAGTCGGCAACGAACAAGACGGAGATTGTGAAGACAGAGAACAACTTAAACAAATCAGAGTGAGTTATAGAATGTTTTTCCCAGGCAGTTTCTACATTTTAAGTAAAATTCGAATAATTAATGGGTACAAATATCTAAAGTGTTGTCCTTCTCACAAGCACTCCACTTGTTCTGTTAAACGTAATTATGTAAGGATTAAGTTGATATCAGAGTTACTGAAAATATTAAAATGCCTTTATTTTTATATGTGTTTGTTGTGTTAGGGATTTCATGAATACAATCATATTCATTGTTATTTTTACAGCTAATCTGTTTTTATCAGCTGGTTATATTTGTATCCTGTTTTAGTGATGGGAGCAAAGCCACTGACAGCAAATCTGCGAGTGTTGTTCTCGAAAGAAGCCGCTTTGATCCTGCCACCTCAGCAACTGAACAACCGAAACAGTCTCAGCACAGCGTCTTAAGCACAGCTCGACAGCTGAAAACAACCAAGCTGTTCATAGTCATCACTGTTCTCTTCGTTGTGTCGTTCGTACCATTGATGGTGCATCTATCTGAAAACTATATCACTGTTGTGCTGCATTACCTCTACTTCATCAATCATATCGGCAATCCTCTCATTTACTACGTTACTAACGATAAGTTTAGAAAAGATGTTAAAGATATTATCAAAAAAATGTGTTTGAGGAAATGATCAGATCTTTGATTACGATATCAGTAGATAATGTTATTACAGTTATCATAAACCTAACAGTGCAAGAAAATGTCAAGAGTTGAGACAATTTTTGTGGCTATTTGTGCCAATCTCTGTGACAGCACCTTCAGGTTGCAGTAGATGCATTGTGGTAGAATCAAAACATTCAGAAATACATTGTCACGGTGTCTTAAACATTCAGAAAAAGTGTTTTCGTGTTTATACCTTAAAATGCGTTGTAGGCTCGATCCGTTCAGCAAATACATTGTCATAGAATCTGTACATTCAGAAATACGTTATCACAGTGTCTCACACATTTAGAAAATGTGCTGTTGTGGTGTCTATAGATTAAAAAAAAATGCTTTGTCGTAATTTCTATATATTCATTAAAATTCATTGTCGTGTGTCTATATTTTCAGGAAATGCATTGTAGTGGAGTCGACGTATTCAGAAAATGCATTGTCGTAGTATCTATACCTTCAGCATATGCGTTGTCATGGTGTCTGTGGTCAGTGATGCTGCCATGGCAACAACACATTGATTGGATGTGTTGTCATACGCATTCCACCGATTGTTTATGGAATCTCTACTCATTAACATAAACTGGCTTGGCAAGACTGATGCACGCCTGCGATGATCACGTGTCAGATTTATTCAACCAGTTTTCCATTACGTAATGCTTGCCGAACTGACCGCATCCCAGAAAGCCTTCGGTAATGTCAGTCGCCAAGCAGCATTAAAACATCTTACCATGCACTCCTTACGGACCGATTAAAAGAAATGTCAAAAAAAGTACTGGTAACTAAGTAGAGGTGTTCACTAACAGAGCTGTTGCTGTATGTCACAACTTTATACTAGCTTGCGGTGTCGTAACAAGATGTAATGAAGGAAATCAAAAAGTGTAATAAATTGGGTTTATTTCTCTTTTAACATACTGCACTGAATGACACTTTTTAAATTTATATCATGAAATCTGCAACATTTTTGGTCTGTTTCTTCTATTTAAAACAAAAAGCACACATCTGTGAATAAAATAACGACTGGTCCTGTATACAGAATTCTTCTTTTAATTTTTTTCACTGCACAAAAAAGAAGCATTTCTTGAGCCCAAAACTTGTGATATAGTTAATATCAATCATTCATTTTTTTTATCTCCAAAATTACATTGACGATTCGTTAATTTTATTTGAATGTTTCCCTGAAGATTTTTTATGTTTGTAAAACTGATGTTTTGTCAGAAAAATTTTGCCATCTAAAATACAATAATTGATAACACAATATAAAACAATGAGATCTACATTGATTTATTGATATTTGTAATTAATATTACTAATATTTATTAATAAAATCAACCAGCTTAAAAGGCAATCACTTTCAAACAAGTAATTAATAACACGTACAACATGGCACATTATTCTTTATTGTACCCATTAAATTCGGATAAATAAATAATTCCAAATTCTGGATTTTTTTCTCTTTTTCCGCAACATGAAATTTGAAACTCACTGTTTTTAGACAAACACAAGTTTTGTTTGAAAATTATCCTGGCCAGAATAAGCGCTACGTGTTGCCAGCCTCGAGGTCGTCACTGTTGACTACCACGTGTTGCCAGCCGGGAGGCTGCGACTGTTGACGGCCGCGTTTTGCCTTCCTGGAGGCCACGACTGTTGACCGCCACGTGCTGCCAGCCTCGAGGACGCGACTGTTGACCGCCACGTGCTGTCAGCCTCCAGGCCGCGACTGTTGACCGCCACGTGCTGCCACCCTCGAGGACGCGACTGTTGATCGCTACGTGTTGCCAGCCTCGAGGTCGTCACTGTTGACTACCACGTGCTACCAGCCTCGAGGACGTCACTGTTGACCGCCACGTGTTGCCAGCCTCGAGGTCGCGACGGTTGACCAATCACCTAAAGGTCGCGCTCATTGTCAGATATAGTTATCCTATGACCTTTATGACCGCCCTCCTCCCTTCCATCATTTTTTTCATACTTACAAGAAGAAAAAACCTTTCACATCAGCCAGCTTCCCCAACTCTCCTGCCCTCACAAATCCTCAACGCCTTTGGTCCACCTTCGAACAGATCAAAAATCTTTTCTCCTCCCTCCTTCCCCTCTTTATGGTGCGTCTTCTCTATGTAAAATATTTTAAGTATTGTTACAACAATTTTCTGTCGTAGGTCACCATGTTTAGGGAGTGAACTAACGTCTGTAACGTGACTCGGATGTGTCCACAGGTATTTTCCCAATTCCTGTTTTGAGCAGAGTCGCTTTTTCTTGTGATTTGATGATGTCCGTCGCCCACTTCATGCACACATTGACTGTCTATTATTTCTGTCTCAGAAATGACGTTACCATTTCCTGGGCACTCTGACTATGCATCTCACCGTTGGCACCTAGGTGACGTCAGCATTCTTTGTGCACCATGACGTCGCGCCTCTACGATGCCCAAAACGACGTCTTCATTACTTTTGTAAATGACACTGCAGCCTAACACCCGCTACCAGTGACGTCATCATTCCTTGTGCACTGAAGCCGCCACACTAATTCCCACTTCCAACGATCTCACCGCTCATTGCGCACTCTGGCGTCGCCCCACCAGCTGGTACCTGGTGACGTCAACACAATTTGGGCACTTTTAACACTTCCATAGCTGCCTGCATGACGTCAACAAACTGCATCACACGCACTCTTCGCATAGCGCCCTCTGTTGTGCCAGGACCGTCCTGCACGGGCAGACCCTCACCGTACCCTCCGTACCGTAGCTAGCACAGCTGTACAGCCGACCGTCGCCCTGGTACAGGCACGCGGACGCAGCGGGGATGTAGGACGGGACGAAGACGTCGGCACGCCGCTCTGACGATTCGCAACGAAAGTGTAGATCGGCAAAAGCTTGCGATGAATTAACAAGGTCAAAGAATGAATTTTCACACACCAGACCTGCAAATAAAAGGGGGTTTTCTCACTTAAGTAAAAACTAAAAATCAACTGAGATTTATCAAGGCCATGAAGGTCACGATTTCTACAACCAGCTTATTACTAGCAAAACATAATATTTTAGCAGTTTTGTATACAATTGTGGCAAAAGTAATACTTTTATAAATGGGGTTCATCTGATTGGAACTTTTTTTCACTAAAGTTCCGCAATTTTAAAGAAATTGAAAATAAGCTTAAATTTGGTGATCAGTTAAGCAGTTTTTATTTTACTGTGTGGACAACAAATCTGAGTGAAAATCTAAGATGATCATTGGGAGCTAATCAGCCAATCAGCGCACTTCGTACCGTGGCTGTCACAGACGTGTGAGCACGACTCATCAATGCGTGACGCGGCCTTAAGACGGAGCGCGCGCGCGGGCGGCCATCGGCGCGTCTCTCCTCCGCCGCCGCCGCGCCCTCCCTCGCCGCACAGATGCTGCTTCTGCACGTAGGCGTTGAGGCGCTGTAGATAGCCATAGGCGGAGAACTCCACGGGCAGCAGTGGCGACACCTGTGAACATACGACACAAGCATCGGGCTGTATCCCACTCCACAAACAAAATGAAAAAAAAAACAACAGCACCTTCGTTTTAACAGAAGGGTCCAAGGACATTGTGGTTAGCCGCAACAATGAAAAAGATCCTCAATCGTACAAACCTGGTCGGTGCCCCACCCCCCCCCCCCCCCCCATCCCCCCTGGATCAACTATGTTCGAGATTCTACACAGATTCTATCCAATAACGGCCAAACAATTGTAGATTTGTAGATACACAAGTCATGTATGTAAGATTGGCATTACATTTAGGGAAAAGAAAGGAATAGAGGTTTGCTATGAATGTGCAAGATATTATAGGCCCTGCTGGGAGGGAGGGCGGGGCGGGGGATTGTAATGGGAAAGGGGGAGAGATTGTTTGGCGTTATACCATAGAAAACATCAGTTAACGAAATACTGGACGTGTACCTGTGACTGCTGCGCCCGCGCAATGACGTTCAATACTTGCGTGACGTCATCATAATCTAGGGTGTACACATGTGGTGGACCAATGCGCTCCAGGTACGGCACCTGGCTGGTCATCTGTACGAACATGAACAGGGAAAAAGACATCTTGTATCCCCTTACTATTTCACGGGTCGCGTCTGTGTTTATAAAGTCAAAGCATATCTGGACTCTCAAGTTGCCATAAAATGTAAGATATACGCAACCTGCATTTTAAAAACATGCTGATATTCTTCTGCAAGTTAACGAGTTAGCTAGTTAGATATATGATTTATTTAACGACACGATCCACCCTTAGCGGGTAACAGTATGTCAATACAGATCAAGGACGGATTAGAATAGTCATGGAAATCGTTTAAACGAATAGGACCGCTAACAGACATGTTGCAGTGTCCAAAGATACGAAACATTCCCCTCCAACCCCGAGCGTCTTCACCCCAGCCCCCCCCCCCCCCACCCCTCCCCCTCGACTCACCACAAGTCTGCCTACAGAATACTGGTTATTTCCATTGTACGGGTAATTTACGAGACATGACGCCTGTGAAAGTTCACAGCTTTGACGTCATTTTAAAAAATGTAAATTTTGAAAAAGAAAACAAACAATAACCTCGCGTGGCACACTATCTCTGTCTTCCGTTTATACCTGACGGGAACAGATAGCAGTCAGGGTTCGAAATCAATGGCGGTTAAACTACAGATTGGTGTGCCTGGGCATCCAGCCTCACGATGGAGAATTTACATAGAAATTCTACCCTGCTCGTCAAGTAGAATGTTCTACATGTTGATGTAGAAGTTTTGCTCCCCCTTCTCTCTTGGGCTATAATACTGTTTAGATTTGTGGAAAAAGTCCCCCCCCCCCTCCCACCGCAACACTTAACAAGCCATCGTTGAAGGCGCAGACCCTAACCGGACACAAAAGTTGCCATTTTGGCAATGTTTGACCGATTTGAAAAATAATACGACGTTGCACAACGTCAATATACATATATATTCACTGTGCAAGGTAGCATATGCCTAGGATTAATAGTTTCGGAGAACTCACGTGGAAAGCACCCAAGTCTTACATCGCAGTTATCTCAAAAAATCACAATTTTTGACAAGTCGCCATTTCGGCAATTTTTGGACGATTTGAAAAATAACAGATGTTGCACAACTCCAATATATATATTTTCCCTGTACAAGGTTGCACATGCCTAGGGTAAATAGTTTCGGAGAACTCGGGTGGAAACCACCGAAGTCTTACATTACAGTTATCTAAAAAAATTGGCAATTTTTTACAAGTCGCCATTTTGGCACTTTTTTTTACCGATTTGAAAAATAACACGACACTGCACAACATCAATATAGATATTTTCACTGTGCAAGGTTGCATAAGCCTAGGATATATAGTTTCGGAGAACTTGTGTGGAAACAAAACAGCATCCAAAGTGTGACACACGGACGGACGCAGGGCAATCCTATAGACGCCCCCCCCCCCCCGGGCTCGCCCGGTTGGGGTCTTAAAATGTTGTTTCTTAAAATGTACTCTAAATGTAGTTTTGGGGATGTTTCTGTCTGGATGTAGTTATTGTCAGGTTATCGCACTATAGTTAGGTTATCTGTTATCTAATTATTGTCAGGTTATCGCACTATTGTTAGGTTATCTGTTACTTAGTTATTGTTAGGTTATCGCACTTTTGTTAGGCTATCTGTTATTTAGTTATTGTCAGGTTATTGCACTATTGCTAGATTATCTAGTTATTATCGCACTACAGCTAGGTTATCTCTTAACTAGTTATTGTCAGGTTATCGCACTATTGCTATGTTACCTGTTATCTAGTTATTGTCAAGTGGTAACCACTACTTGTCACAGTATGTCTCAGTATGGAACTGAGACAATAAAATTGTTTCCTTTTGTTTTCAGTTTAGTTTCTAGTATAAGATATAGATATTTCGAGATATCGAGATATTCTATCGATTTGTTAGCATTCGGTCTATACTCGTTTCTCAGCTTCAACTCGAAAAGAGAATTGAAATGGGTGTTGAAGTAGCTGCTTTCTTAATTCATATGTAAAACACAAAGAAAATGCACTTTATCATGGAGAACGTAAATCCACAAAAGACTTAATGTTTAAATATATATAAATTATGTAAAAAGCTTATGAATAAATTTTAGAAATTTACACAAATTTAGTTGCTATATCATTATAACTGTAGTGATTCCTTGGTCACCGGGTAAATTTTAACCCACGGCAGCTTTTTCCAGGTGGATTTACTCCTGTTACCAACAACTCCAGCTGCCTGTATGTCAGGGCAGCTCAGTTTTTAAAGTTTACGAAATGATAAAAACTGCCGCGAGAGCGCGAAAAATTTACACCTGACAACTTAAAATCTCCACAACAGTACCTGCAAATACTTAGCTCCCCCCTCCCCTCCCCCAGAGTAAAAAAAAAAAAAGAATTACTGCAGAATTCAGCTGATCTCGAGAACCACACACTCCGGCTCAAAATCAACGGATTTCCGTCGATCGCCGGAAAAACGAACCCTGTAATAAAAGCACACACTCGCTAAAAGACCTATTGCGAAAAAGCAAGCCGTAAAAGAAGCTAGAAGCTCGTAAGAAATTCCGATTAGTCGAATCTTCGACATGCACAGAACAGAAACTCTGTTCAACGTGCCTCCCATAGTGCATTTCGCGTGTAGCCGCCTCTGCAATAGCACTGTGGGATCCTGCGCCGAGTATAGAGATCGCACATTATACGAGTATAGCCTGGGGACAGGAACCCTGGCCGTATTCGAACACGGGGCCTTTTGGCTACTAGACAAATAGCTCTAACTGAGCTAACCGTCACCCCGTAGGAATACACGTCCATAGAAAGAGTTGTGGCGTGGACTCACCGTTCTGTTGTTGGGTTTGCCTGCCAGCTTGACATGCTGCTTGAAGAGTGGTTGTATGACGACACAGCCCCGTGTCACGGCCTCCAGCAACCCCGGCCCTTCTATCGGGTCTCCCAGGCCGATAAAATACTATGCAAAAAAGAAAAAAATCTGACTGAGGGCGGGTGGTTATCATTACTATTGCTGTTATTTTTATTATTATATTATCACTACGAAGACTATCATTATTTTTTGTTTCAGTAAAATCAGCGATTTTTTTTTTCAATGAGCAACAGCTTTACAATACACAAGTCTCAACAAGTTAACAGGCGTAATATCAGCAGTCGCCCCCTCACCTCCACCCCCCCCCCTCCCCCCCAGTGCTGGGCCACTCCCCCTTTTTAAAAACCACCAGCACAGAATGTACCGGAAACGCCCGCACCCTTCCCGAAAATCAAAATGAACTCCCCACTCCTCGCTTTGCCACAGTAGAAGATTAGTCAGATTTGATATCCGAAGGGAAAGCCTGGCGAATCATAACCTTGCTGATTTGTCTTATTAACTACATGCACGTGAAACGTACACACCATTTATTTATTTTTTTATATATTTATTTATTTTGGCGCACCTTTGCTTTGTTGACAAGAGCCGTGTATTCCTGCCTCCGCATAACTCCGTGGTTGATGATTAAGCCTGAAGAAAATAAAGTTCTAAAGCACTGAAGAGAGCAAAAGGAACAACAGAAAAAGTATAACACCGTTAACTACCTGCAAGAGCTGGTGTGTGACATCCCCCCTCCCCCCACTTCCGGTTACACTTACTTCACAGGGATCGTAATATTGTTTTTCTGTTTTGTTTTGTTTTTTTTTTTAATATACCATAGCAATAAGGGAAAATCGAGAAATACTGTAAAATCTCCGAATAAGGAACCCCTTTATGACCGGGAAAAAAATGTTCTCTAAATGGAGGTGGAATTAACAAAAGGAAATGGAAGCAGAAAGCAGAAATTGTTATGTGGGCGCAGGCCCTTCTTAAACGGTTTGTTTTACTGTGCTGTGCAGTGGCGGATACAAGGGGGACTTCAGGGTTTGCCCCCTCCCCCACCCCCTCACGCTCTAATTTCGAAAAAAAATGGACCGTTAAAATTTTACGAGTGAACTCGCTAGGTCGGCTGATTTTTTAAGGTAATCTCCATCCCCTTACAACAACACCCCTGCCACTGGTGTGCTTTATGCATTACCATTCTCTTCCACTGGTTGGTTTTGGGACAGGGTGGCGTGGATTTCCATGAACTGACGCAGGCTTGAAATCAGGTTCCGTCTTCCCTGGACAACCAAAAAAAAAAAAAAATACGACAAAAATTCCATGAATTCAACCTGTAGTGCAAGCAACTTTTTGTCAGCAATATAGAAGTAGGCGGCCCTAACAAAGTCGAACCCGTGACAAACAGGTAAAGCTATATTCATTTTGGTGTATTTTCCTTAAATATGTTGAACCACATAAGTTTCTAATTGTGAAGTTGTTGCAAATTTTGTTATTTAGCACCTAAACTGCAATTGTGCAATGATTTCAAGCCATCACATTCTTCGTCCGACCAGCAACTGTTGACGTCACTCACACGTCATGCCAATCCCGTTGTCTTGTTAAGGCAGCATAAAGCTCCGTCAGTACTGAGGCTTCGTCAGTACCGCTGCCTCGTCAGTACCGCTGCCTCGATACTTACTCTCAGATAGCTCTGCTGTTTCCCATACAGTACACCTATGTTTTCCTTGGGAGTATTCGCTTCTGCTCTGCTGCTTATTATGAACCCAGCAAAACTGTTGTCTGGGACTTCAGCTGTGGTCAACAAAAACAACCGTATTATGCACTGCTATATATCTATAGGAAGAAATGTATCTACTTATTTTAAGTGGACTTCAATTATACATGGAGCCATTGCAAAACTAGAGCACATGTTTAGTAGCCTGCACCGACTGCTGGCAACCTCAGATAGCAAATATGCCTGACTCTTCTATAGCCAAAGCAACCGTAGTTATCTGCCAGCGCAGTTTTGCGAAACTCGATGTAATTATGATGCTAATAATCTTTGATTAGTAAGTGATCAAATCATTTTGTGTCGATTTCATGTACGAACAGACACCGGCTGCATCACCTTTGCCGTCACACGACACCAAAGCGTCACGAGACGCTATCACAGACAGAGAGAGTGACAGACTTACGGTACATAGTCATAAACTGCCTGGGGTCAAGGTCACGCATGCCCGCGCTCCTGTCGGTACCATGTGCCCGCGCGTAGTCACCCACGTTGTACATCACCTCGCTGCCGTACGCGTCCAGAACGCGGAATTTCAATCTATGTCAGGAAAGATTATAATCTCAACAGTGTCCATTCTAAGACAGGGAGTTACGGGATATTTGACTTGTTAGTAAGTGATGCAATATGTTGTTACTGGCATTTAATTCTATATATTATTCTATCCTTATATTACCAGGTTCCATACACGCATTTCACACACACACCTCATAGGCACACATCAACCACATATGCACCTCTCACGCACCTCACTCACACAGACACCTCATACACACAAACCTCACTCACACACTTCACACACGCACCTCCCGCGCCTCATTCACACACGCACACCTGTACTTCTCCTTGACGACCGCCGGCAGGTTGCTGTGGCCACCCAGGTCGGTGTAGATCAGGTCATACTTCCGGCTCGCACATCCCGCTTCCCCACCCTCCTCCTGGAACTGCTGTCCTAAGCTGCAGTCAACAGTCACGTGTAGTGCAACGTGGTCATGGCGATATAGTGTAAACCGACAAATTACATCATAATAGCCGATGTCATTATTTTTTTAGGTTTCTACTGTATTTATAATTGTTTTTCTATTTTTTTACGACACACTTTTGATTTGTTTTGGCCAGTTTTAACTTCTGTTATCTGTCAAATCAGTAAGAAATTAAGGAAATAAAATGGACACGCAAAAATATCTGAAACTTGCCATCTGTTAGAAGTGCCAAATGAACCAAATAAATTCAAAAAGTCACGTGACAGTGAAGGAACGGGTGAAAACAGAATTGATAATCAACTCGAAAAAAAATCAGGATTACTCGATTCCCGCATAAGCGATATCCCAGCGCAGTTCTAGGTCATGGCCGAGTAAGTACAGCGTGGCGACCAGGTCGGCCCACTGCGTCAGCTCGCCCACGGGTCCGCCGTGGAAGGCGCGGTCTGGGTGTGCGAAGTCCGTTAGTGATAGTACGCCCGGCAGCACCAGCACCTGATGAAACCCACCCAAGATAACGTAAAAAAATCAAAAGCAAACGGAAAAAAAGAAGAAACGAAGAAGCATA
Organism: Protula sp. h YS-2021; assembly: GCA_949752745.1. Taxonomy (NCBI): domain Eukaryota; kingdom Metazoa; phylum Annelida; class Polychaeta; order Sabellida; family Serpulidae; genus Protula; species Protula sp. h YS-2021. Next base: position 26,413,803 of record OX457033.1, on the reverse strand, counting down.
ACGCAAACTGAGCCAAAATTTCTACTAAGTTTTCCAGCAGGACAATCCTTAATCACTGTCGGGTATAAATAAATAAAGTAAAATGCCCATCTTGCCAGTTTTATTCCGGCATGGCGCTGCTCAGCTCCATATATTTATAAACCCACTATCTTTTCAAATTTCAAAAAAAAAAAAAAAAAAAAAAAACTGCACAAATCTCGAAATGCGCTTGTTTCGATTTTATTATTTTTAATGGTGTTTTCAAACAGTAGAGTAGCATCTGAAAGATAAAAACTTTATCTACATGCCAAGGGATACACAAAATCACAGCGTTTATGGGTGACGAACTATCACAGCAATGATGCATGTCTTCATGTGTGTACATACGGATCGGTCTTCGCTGTATACGGATGCCTCATTTAAGTCATTTGTGTGGGAGGGGTTCTGGGAATTCGCCATGTTGTAACTATGCCTGAATAAGTGCACGATCCGATTAACGCCCATGTTATTATTGAGTCATTTGTTGTTGCCATTTTTGATGTTGCATACATGTTTCCCAGCTGAAACTACACAAAAATATACACAGCCCACCCTTAGCCTCGTCCGGTTGCGTAGGCTTTCGGGCTCTTCCTTGGCTAGCCTCACCGCCGCCTCGCACACTTCCGGCCATAGCTGCTTCACGCGTGCCCATATCCACTGCCAGTGCCAATCTTCACCAAAGGTTGTCTCGAGGTGAGATAGGTCAAACGTCAGATTTGCAACATTCCTAATGGAGTAATCTACCTGCGAAAAGGCAAAGATCAAATTATGTTTCGTTAAAGTAACCGGCTGTTTGTCTGTTTAAAAGAAGAGACGAGGACGACAAACATCTTTTAAGGAACAGACGGAATGGCAACTTTGACCGACCCATAATAATAATAGTAATAATAAAATAAATAAAATAAAACAAAAAACAATAATTGAAACCTTAAAGTAATTCTAGAGGATATCAGTTCGTATACTGAGAACCCAAAACAACAGAATCGCTCAAGATAAAAGTGGACTGGAAAATTCTAAAGGGTAGCATTCCTGTGCACCGATTTGACCACAAATTACTAACAGGAAAACGTCTTCGTTTCAAACATTTGCTGCTACTGTTTTTTTATTATTATTGGCAGCAAGATTGGAGAAAGGACAAAACCTGTGGCAGCCCAACAGGAGGCGTTTCCTCCTCACGACCTTGCAAAATTTCCTTCACTTCCTCGTCTAGCTTTGATTTATCTGTAAAATAAAACAATAAATAAAATAAAAAGAGTATTCAGCTTATTATCTGTAAAGCAAAAGACTAGCCAGTTTCCTTTTATCTTGCTTATAATGGCGAAGTCAAATAAAACAAGACTAACGAAAAATTTGTGAACAGCACTTTCTCTACAAACGCTCCTTTAAAAAAAAAAGACAATGAAAATCTACAGGTGAAAATCCTTAAGTTTCAATATTTCGACTTCTAACTACGGACACTACATGCCGATATTTTACAACTTTTGAAAACGCAATTTAGTGCGAGTGTTATTCCAAGATAAAGTTCCTCCCCTTGTAGTAACCAAGGATTCCAAATGGTAACAATGAGTTAAGACTGCCATTATCAAGTCCAAATATTACCATGGTGGAACAAGTGGTCGTATGATACCCTGTCCACGTCACCGTAAGGATGTGCGCCGTAATCTAGGGAGAAGGCTATCCACTGGTAGAACAAGACAGCGGCCACAGAGAGGCAAATTATTCTCTTCAAAAGCGTCACGTGACGCGCCATGGCATTATATCATCCAGTCATCCACGTGCCACTCATAGTCTGGACCCGATTAAGGAAACTATGGAGCCACTAAACTGCTTCCTGTTTCAACAGACAACGGTACGAGTATACGGATGAAGTCTTAAGTTACTAGTACGTATTGTATACTACAAAAAGTGGCAGTGACTGACCAGAGGCAGTAAATATTTCTGACAATAAAATAGAATTTTTATGTATTTTATTCGAAACGCCCAAAGCGTGATTTTGTTTATTCGAATCACCCAAAGTGTGATTTGGCTTATGTCACAGAATCGGGCCACAATTGTTTATTTTCCGGTAGTTGATAAACAAATAAAAGATTGGAAAACGGTAGTTGTGCAATGCGCAGCAAATGGTGCTTGTTTTCGATTATTTTTGTGTATAGAAATAAACTAACGGTACATTTATAAAGTAGAGAGGTGGAATTTATGCGCGAGCAAAATAGAAGATTGTGACTTCATTGGCCTGGTAAAAATAGGGAAGTGAAAATTGTCAAATTTTTAATGAAAATAGCGTTGATGGGACACTTTTCGAAGGTACCACTCTTTATACAAAAGTATCTCGAAAAGTAAATGGTCATGCCATATATTTCTTACAACTTTTGTTCATGTGAAGGGTCAATACGCATAGACACATGGTCATCTTTGCTGTTCCAGACCTAACAGTAGGGAAGGTGTCAGATTTTGATATCCTATAAAGAAACTAGCTCCAAGAAGCGGTGCGCTAAAACGTTTCAAGGCACCGCTTCAAAGCCTCGCTATATACATATAATGATAAGCAAGTCAACTGCGCTCGCTTTGAGGCACCCCTGTGCTTACTTTGTGCGAGATTCAACGACCCATAGGTTTTTATTGGCATTTGCTAAAGGCCCTCAAATTACAACGGTAATCATATACAAATTCTGTGTTACGCTTTCTTTAAAAGAAAATAATACGGAAATAACCCCAATCTCCCGCAATAATTGACATTTGTTTGTATACAGGGGGCATACTTTGGGTACATACTTTTGTACCTCTCAGGAAACTGAGAATCCATTCTCCAAACAGAGCAGAGAAGCTTCAGAGACACCGTCCAAAAGAGCACGTCTCAAAAAATCGAGAAATTAAAAACACACACCTAGTTATTTGGTGCTTATTTCAGATATATATTTAACTTATATGGCCAGAATTATATCCTGTGACAATCGTTTGTTGGGGCCTCGGTTGAAATGTGATCTGTTTTACCTAACAAAGTCCCTACCACTTCAGCAGTACCAACGGTGATACAGATTCGACCTCAACCTAGTTATTGAGGTTAAACCTTTGGGTCCTCTTGGATTTCACTATGCATAGTGCAATCACGTCTAAAATCTTCCTTGAACTAAATTTCTACTCTTAAATATCGTGGTGAAAATATGTGAGTCGCAAGCGGGGCTCGAACTGGGAACCTTTCGCTTCATAAGCGTGCTGCTAACCACTAAGCCACAAGTATTCAGTGAACACTAACAGGCCCCAACGCCCCCAAAATTGTAAGGGGTCGTCTATGGTTTTGAACCTGTTGGCAAGTTTAGGCCAAGAAAAATAAATGTCCTACTTCTGCTCAAAACTTTGAAAAACAATGATACTGGCTGGCGGAAAATCTTTTTTTACCCCAAAATTTAGCAGATCACGTGACCGAATTTGGCCAAAATGGCCTAAAGGCACATCTACAAGTCGAGACTTTTCAATTGAGCCCAACATCAAGTCTCTAGGCCTCTGCGTTCTCTCGATATCGCCTGTACAAACACAAGTCGATTTTTGCGTTTTTTGGCCAATTTGGCCAAGATCACGTGACCGAATTCGGCCAAAATGTCTTTCAAATGAGCCAAACATCAAGTCTCTAGGCCTCTGCGTTCTCGAGATATCGCCTGTACAAACACAAGTCGATTTTTTGCGTTTTTGGCCAATTTGGCCAAGAGCACGTGATCGAATTCGGCCATAATGGCCAAAAGGCACATCTACAAGTCGAGACCTTTCAAATGAGCCCAACATCAAGTCTCTAGGCCTCTGCGTTCTCGAGATATCGCCTGTACAAACACAAGTCGATTTTTGCGTTTTTTGGCCAATTTGGCAAAGATAACGTGACCGAATTCGGCCAAAATGGCCAAAAGGCACATCTACAAGTCGAGACCTTTCAAATGAGCCCAACATCAAGTCTCTAGGCCTCTGCGTTCTCGAGATATCGCCTGTACAAACACAAGTCGATTTTTTGCATTTTTGGCCAATTTGGCCAAGATCACGTGATCGAATTTGGCCAAAATGGCCAAAAGGCACATCTACAAGTCGAGACCTTTCAAATGAGCCCAACATCAAGTCTCTAGGCCTCTGCGTTCTCGAGATATCGCCTGTACAAACACAAGTCGATTTTTGCGTTTTTTGGCCCATTCGGCCAAGATCACGTGATCGAATTCGGCCAAAATGGCCAAAAGGCACATCTACAACACGAGATCTTTCAAATGAGCCTAACATCAAGTCTCTAGGCCTCTGCGTTCTCAAGATATCGCTTGTACAAAAAAGCGATGGCGGACAGACAGACGGACAGACAGACACCCCAAGTCTATAGGCCCCCAACCCTGTAGGGTTGGGGCCTAAAAAGCTGCAACTCATGGAAACAGCCAAGCACAAATGAACATGTAGTTACATGTTTGTATATATTCATTTTCACCACACACATTATAGGTACCAACTTCACGACATTCTTCCCTGTTGTGTTTTTTCACCACCCATAGCCGCACGTGGCTTTTCACATGCCTTTCTTTCCATTCGTATCAGTGTAACACTACAGTGTTTGAACATCGTACGAATTTCCATATTTTCTTCCGTCTTTTTCTCTTTGGGCCACCCACAGCCGCACGTGGCTATTTTACTCCAATTTTCACACGTGCCCTTCTTGCCATTCGCACCCGCTTTAACGTTGCACGAATATCTACCATACAACCGCGACAGGAACGTACTCGTACACTTCTGGTACCAATGTTGTGAAAATATGTGAGTCGCAAGCGGGGCTCGAACTGGGAACATTTCGCTTCATAAGCGAGCGTGCTAACCACTAAGCCAAAAGCTGCAACTCGTGGAAACAGCCAAGCACAAATGAACTTGTAGTTACATGTTTGTATATATTCATTTTCACAACACGCATTATAGGTACCAACTTCACGACAATATCTATATTTCACATGCATTTTCGCAAATAAGTTGTAGAAATGCCTTTGTTTACATTTCCGCCATCTTGCTATCTGCTATCTGACCTTCTCCAGAGAAGTTTTCCGAGACAAAAACTGTCTCTAGATAACGAGAACTTATCCAAGAGAACACCTCTCGATTTTCCGAGAGCCTCTTGATTTTTCGAGACGATCCAAGAGAATGTGGCCTTTATTACGTGAAATAGTAACAATAATTTTTCCAATTACCCACCAAAAAATTTTTAAATTGATATTTCAAAAAGAACGTAAAAAAAGTCAAATATTGTTGGCATACAGAATAAATTTATACATAACTCTGCATCTATCAACTATTCTAGTATGTATTTTAGAAATAAACTATGTCGTCCTGGTCGGGATACGCTTTCAGAGCAAAGCTCTATACGTTTCTATACAGAGTCTCTCCACCTAGTACGGTTTTGTGCTAATATTTTGGCTTGTGAGATTGAGTAGATTCCTTTATTTTCTAGATATGACCCCTTTATTTAAATTTTCGGTCCCTTGACTTTTGTCACGTGACATTTAAAGACCAGACTGTAAACAAACATTTGACTGGTGGATGCGGAGGCTAACTTTTCTGCACTTTTATGAACAAATAAAAGATATACAGCTCACTAAAAACCGTGTCTGTTTTACAAAAAAAAAGGGGCATATTGGGCATGAACTTTCTGTAGATGTTTGAATAATAGGGGCTGGTATGCATGATTCGTGCCTCAGAAAATATAAAATTGACCCCTATTAGTGTAGCAATGGAAGGCTTCGTAGCTCTGACAGAGAGATGTTCGATGTTATACAAGTCAGAGCTACTCGTACTTGGAGCTAAAAGAAACTAAGTTAGCTTATTACGGGCGATAATGCATGAAATTCGACTATTTCTTATCAATTACCCCTTCACGCGAGAATCATTATGCAGTGAGTTTATGCTTTACTTACAAAAATCTCAGTATTTCTGTCTTTTAAATCTATACGCGCGTGTACTGAATTTGATGTGTTTTTCACTTTGCACCTTTTTTTTTTTTTTTTTTTTTTTTTTTAACTTTCTTAGAGTTGTTATAAAACATCTAACCTCTGCTAAGATCTATCGGTTTCGTATAAACACAGAAAAGGTGGATATTTCAAAAGTTGCTCTCCCTTAATGAGTAATATTTTCGTAGAATATTCAGTGGGTCTGTGGAGATAAGAAGGGGTTTAGCTGTTAGACAACAACGGACCGGTTAACCAGCTGCAAGCAGCGAGAAAGCACTGATCGAACCGATTCTTTTCCAAAAACATATTTTGTTGTGATGGACGATCTATATCCGAAAACGGATATGCCATTTAAGTTTCCCATCTGAAGAAATATTTCGCGATATTTGACTTCTTTGCGTCCTAATTTCTGGCAAAAAACTGTTTTCGGAGGTACTCAATAGACCTATATGGAGAAATCACAGATAACTCTCTATTAAACATTAAATTTAAGCGTTTAATTAAATTATACCTTCAAATAGTATCCGTAAAAAGACTGTTTAACTAATATCTGACACTCTTTTCAGATCATTTGTGATTTCTGAACATTGCGTGATCACACCAAACCGTATTCCAATGCATGTATTATTTTTTTTTTTGGGGGGGGGGGAGCTTAACGCGGGATGTACAAAAAATCACTTGTAGTGCTGCTATGAAGGACCATACCTCTGAAGGGAAATACTAAATCACCTATATTGGTTTTCGGAGTATAAGGAAATGGTAAGAGTCAACTACTTTTCTTTTGAGGAACGAATCTTTTATACTAAAAGAAAAAACTTCTATATACAACGGAATTATAATTTGATCTGTTGCAAAACAGGCACAATTTCTATCAAGCAGATTTCTTTTGATCGGCTATTGAAGCTGAGAGAATTGTGGTGTTGGCTCAAATGACCAAAATATGAAGGATGGTGTCTCGCGTTGTTTTTAAAAAATGTATTCAGTTCACGACTAGAGGCAGCAGCAGTCATGCGTTAACTCTATATATCCCAAAATGTTACTATTAACAGTGAAGTTGACCAGCAGAAGAGTGTTAAGCTTTTTGGAGGTAACTTATTACACGTGTTCTTTCCCCATCCTCTGATCACTTGCAATTTGCTATGTTGTTGAACGCAGGCCTCCAGCAAATGTTTGTACGCCAATCAGCGAAACAAGTAATGTATTTGCTCGATGTATAGTTACTCACTTGCTTTAGCGGGTTTTTTTCTTTTCTTGGCTTTTATGCCATTTCACGCTGGACAATCTATAAGTCGACCAAGCGATCGTAGCATCATATTCACAAGCTGTATCTGAGAAGTAATGATGTGAAATAACTCAGCCTAAAGCTTTCCATTATTTTATCGCCCAATTCTTGCGGACACCTTCTGCAATAAGCCAATTCGCACCTTTTGACTTTTGCCGAAAAGTTTTTGCGTTTCGTCTGAATTCAGGTGGGATAAGGATATAAAGAAATCATAGGGAAAAAAACGGCAAAAATCAACAAAATCCCATTTTACCAGAAACATATTCACATGTTGATAATAAAAGGGACTGAATAACATGTAAAATAGTTTTTAAAAGATCATATGATGGCTTTATAAACTTGAAAGTGTGCATGTTGAATGAAAATTAGAATTTTGATTTTTTCCCTTATCATTTCTTTATAATTTAACCCCCAACATTTTCAGTCGAAACAACACCTCCACCGGAAAAATCCGAAAGTGCGAATTGGCTTATGCATCGTGGGTAACTGAGGGCATAATGAGCGATATTTGGAGTTTATCGCAGTGTTTTATACCAAATACAAATTCTTCGATATTTAAGTTTAGAAATAAAATTTTTCTAAACGGTGAAAACTATTTAAAGAACTAACTTCCTGGCATGTGACAAGTAGGCCAAAATGTATACAATCGGCCGAGAACAAGAAAAATACCCTGTTACAATTGGTATAAAACAGTGAGAAAATATGCTTTTGCCCCGACGCAAGCATTGACGCTTTTTGATTACGTGCTGAAAATGTTAATTCTCATTGGTGGATGTAAGGTTATGACGTGAACTCGTCCTCAAGAATACATTCACCGGTTTGTGTGTGTGTTGGGGAGGGGGGGGGGGGGGGTGGCGGATGGGCGAGACACATGCAAAGTTTATTTGACAGCATTTGAAAGTAGCACCTTGTATATGCAATAGCATACGCATAATCTATTGAGAGGATTCCTGCTTGGACCTTTGCCGCAGTTTTTTTGTGTTTCGACTGAATTCATTTGGTCTAAAGGTATTAAGAAACGATAGAAAGAAAACCTGCAAAAAATCATTAAAATTCCATTATGCAAGAATCAAGTTCACAAGTTGGCTAATAAAGGGGCTGAATAATATGTGAAATAGTTTTTAAAAGATCACATGATGGCTTGTTATATTCAAAAGTATGCATTTTGAAAGGAAATTAAAATTGTGACTTTTTTCGGTTATAATTTCTTTATACTTTATCCCAAAAATTTGCAGTCGCGAAGATCCAAAAGTACGAATTGGCTAATACGGTTGCTGTCATACAATAAGCGGGTTTACAGTTTTTCGTCAACGAGATTTACTCAAAATCAGGACTCCAAATAAACATAGAACCAGAGAAACTTAATAACAAAGAAGACAAAGGAAAAATACATCAAAACCGTGTTGAAGGCGTGAACTGGCTTATTGCAGGAGGGAAAGGGCTACTCCGAGTTAGCTCTAACAGGGGTCAATTTCGTGTGTTCGTAGGCACGAATCCTACATACTAGTACCTAATATTCAAACATTTACTGAAAGCTGATGCACAGTATACTTTTTTTTTTTGCAAAATGGGCACATGTCAATGGGTTCCATGTCTTATTTCTTCGTTGAAGTGCATTAAATTTAGCTTCCGTACTCGCCTGTCAAATGTTTGTTTGTGTTCCGGGTGTTAGATGTCATGTGGCCATAGTCAAGTGACCAAAAATTCAAATGAAGGGGTTATGGATTGTCTGTAAAATATATACTAAAATAGATAATAGATGCAGAATTACAATAAATTTATTCTGTAAACACAAAATATTTAATTTTAATTACTTCCATGCTTTATGAAATATCAATTCAAAAATTTCGGTGGATAATTGCAAAAAATATTGTAACTTTTTTACCCAGCCAACTTTGTCGGACTGGGTTAGTCGTATCACTATAGGGAGCTTGAGTGTATGTGCGTATGTTAAACTTTTTCTTTAAAATGCTACTCCTCCTAAAGTTTTGCTCCAGCCGTTTTGATATTACGCAGGAATGTTCCCTGGGTGGTTCCCCACCTGGCTGTTACTTTTTTTTTTTTGACAATTGACGAAAAACTGACAAAATGGCGGCACTTTTTGTGCGGTTTTGACCCATTTTTAAAATGCTACTCCTCCTACATTTTTTTCTCCAATCGTTTAGATGTTACGCAGGGGTGTTCTCCAGGGATTCACCTACCACGGTATGTATTTTTTTCGCGGGTCTCCAAAAACTGCTGAAATGGCGGAACTTTGAAGTTTGGCAAAAACTGGAATAAATGGGACCTTGCAAATGACAAAAAAATGCCGAAATGGTTGAATTTTAAAAATTTTGTAAAATTGTATAAATGTCGGTAAATACGTGAATCGTCAAAACCCAACCTCTCCAACATCAATTTTCTGGGGGCTTCCACCCGAGAAAACTCGTTTTTGTGTATTAAAATTAAGAAAAAAGTTACGTTCAGAAACAAGTTCTTCATTTTTTGGCCAAACAGTGTTCGTTTCAGAGTTTTTCTCTCTTTCCTTGTTTGTTAACTCGGCTGGGCCGTGTCCTTGTACATGCTTGTTCAGGTAACAAACCATGCTGCCTGTACATCAAGAAATGCTATTTACTGGGGGAAATTTGTAGTTATTTCCGTATTCTTTCTGTTAAATGAGGCGTGACCCAGAAGTTGTACTTTGAGGGCCTGTAGGAAATGCCAGTTAAGACTAGTGGGTCATTGAATGTCGCACAAAATCGCCACAGAGCTTCCTGAAAGCGAGCGTAGTTGACTTAGCTACATAGCGAGGATTTGAAGCAGTATCCGATCCTCCAATAGCAATCCGCTTCTGGAAGGTGGGTGTGGAGGGGGGAAATGTGGATTGGTGCACTGGCTGTTCTACTTGTTAGAGCGGTGACGATCGTGGATCTTAACAAGGTTGGCATGGTGAGAAAAAAATTTAGCCAGGAAAAAATGTGATAACACTGAAACAGTTTTTACTAAATAGTCAGTGAAAAGTCAGAAAATTTGAATGTCGAAATTTGTCATTTTTTCAGTTTTAATATTTTTGTTACCGGGGGTTTTTGAAAAAAAAACCCAAGGCTTCTATTTGGAAATTTCAGGCGCTCATTTAGAAACAAATAGAAGCCGTGTGCTTCTATTAGGAAACAGTTTCCTAATTAGAGCAGCGGGGCTTCTAAAAAACAACTCTAAAAAGTGGGGGTTGTCGATAAGTTTTTATTGGAAAAAAAGGAAATTTACCATCAATCTTTTATTGAAGCGCTACATGCTTCGAATATCCGCACAAAAAATAACAAAACACACAAAAATAACAGTAACTAAAGACGTCTGGTAAGTGTCCTGTGTAAAACACGAATGCCACTGAAAGTGTACAACCTAAACAGGGTGTTTTCTTCACTGATCACTGGTAATTAAGTTCATCATCTGATCAGAACTCCACATCCATTGCGAGTAAACACGAGTTCTAAAAAGACTTGTAAGGAAGGAGAGGCAACATCATGCCGCCCCTTTCAGTACTTGGCCCGTTATATTTCCAGTAAATGGGGGAGGGGGTGTCTGTGATGTGGGTTAAATGCTACGCATTTACTTGCAAAAAATACACTCTTTTCACATGGCGTTTTAACAAAGAAAACGAAATCGAAGACGAAAATAAAAAGTGACATGCACAGGCTTGTCAAGTGTTAATAATTTAAAATTCAACAGTTGTCGAGAAAAAAAAACAACTGTAGCAGTTTCGTTTCCAATTTTCGTTTCCAGTAAAACTGGCAAGGCTTCAATCTGAGCATGCGCACTATGAACTGATCTGCTTAAAGTGTAGCACCAGAGGGTGTGAATGCAGCGTTTGCATGCTGTGACGGGATCTCCAAGTCCTTACCTTTACTGTCATTGTTTAGCCAGTAGGGCTCGGTGGTTTTGTGTATTTTTTAACCAATCACAATCATTCAAACATGTACTGAACGTTCAGATGCAGTGTCCCTTTTGTAAAACAAACGCAATTTTTAATAGACAGCACATCTTTTATTTCCTCGTTAAAAGTTGTCAAGTGGATGTTTATGTTAGGGAGTTTAATTGTCACGTGGCCAAAGACAAGAGACCAAATTTGAATCTTCCTTGTTTGCAAAGTGGGAACAATTTTTTTGAATTCTTTTTATGTTGTAATTGAAGTCGATAAACTAAGCTATTAATCTCAACAGGTTTTGACATGTGATCAAAGGGGTTATGTATTTTTTTATGAAAAGATTGCCAACAAACTGTAAAATGTAGTTATGAAACGTTTGTTTTCCATGGTTTCATCCCTTCCCCAAATCAATTTACTCGCAGTAAAACAGTCTGCTAAATGTCGTTTTCATCATTTCTTTTTGGGTCTTGTATTATTGGACCGAACGTCGCCGGACTGTATGTTATCGGACGAAATGTCATTGGACCAAATGTAACCTGACCACGTGTCCCACCAAATTGTGCGCCATTAAATAATACATATAAACCAGAATCACTAAAGACCAGGTCGACACTTTGCTTTGCAATTGCATGTAAAAAAAAGTACGCTCATGATGCAACATTTTCAAGGGCGATTTTGATTTGAATTTTTTGGTCTTTTTTTTTTTTACAGATAACTAGTTCATATAGTAACAATGCACATGATGTCCTTAGTACTGTGCATTGCCATTCTTGTCACGCTGGGCCCTCACATCGTAGCAGCAGGTACGCATATCCTGAAACATCCTGATTCAACACATTATCAGCATCCTGTAAGAATTCTGGGAGAAATAGCTGGCTTTCGTTGCTTTAGGTAAAAAAAAGAGCCATAGCTGCAAAGTAAAAACGTTTTAATCATTTGAATAGTGTATTTTTTAATATTTTTTTTAGAAAATAGCATGTCTTGGTACAGAATAAATGTATTGTTGCTCTTAACGTACCAAAATGGTGCAATCAAGTTTGGTAGGGAAGTGTAAGAATTGTTTCCTTATTTTAGAAATATATATTCGGTTTGTGGGCGGTGCAGAGGAGCAGACTCGCCTTCACTTCCGGGGTGACGCTATGGTGAGTTACTGTGTCACGCATCAGGGTAAATACGTGGCGGTTATATAGGTTAATAAAAAGACTGATCCTCTGCATAGTTCAGTTTGTTTATAAATTTAGCTTAAAATTCTGTTGTTCACAATTACCCAACCTTGCAGATAAATGTTAGATCCTGATGCCCATAGCGAAAGCTAATCGAACGGTAATCCGCAGTTTGAACAGGCGAAGACCAAATTTTGCCTTGATTAGATATGCCGGAATTTTGAACCATAGTGTGAAATACTATCGAAAGATAATCTTAGCTGTGGACATACAAGTTTGCATTTTATCAGTGTTAACATTTTTTTTTAGCATATTTTTCTCTTTATTGCAGAACATTTCAGTAGAATTGATTGACAGCACGAATCCGTCACGTGATCAGTCGTTGGAGCTTCTGATTGGCTGCAACGATACAGGGACAGTGCCACTGCTTGAAATCGCCAATAGCTCGTGGGTTTTTGGCACCAATTTCACCACAGTGGTATGTTTTGTGACAGTTCTGCTAGTGGCAGTTATAATGGTTTAACACTTACCTAAATAATTCCGGTCATTTTGACTTGAAAAATCCAAGGAGTTGCAAATTTGAAGTAAAGTTTGAAGGACCCCACCACCCCAACTCACCCCCTTTGTCCTGTCTCAGTCTATTTTTCAGTCGGTTTCCTATTTCATAAAAGGGGGAAAAACTTCGTTTTGCAGTGTTTGACAAGAATGTCCGATGGCAGCGTTATGATATTAATAAACAATGTTCTGATTCGGAAGTAACGCAAAAAATGCATACGTGTAAAAAAAATGATGATTATTAATGATATTAATAAACAATGTTCTGATTCGGAAGTAACGCAAAAAATGCATACGTGTCAAAAAAAAGATGTGCCACCTGCCTAACAGAATGAGCAAGCGGCGTGTTGGAGCTTGGAGCTGAGCAGGAGTCAGCTGACCGAAACGTCACAGTGTGAGTGACCAACACGTTGTTTTCGTTGTATCGCAAGCAACCGTTAGCGGTGCCAGTCTGTGGTGCCGACTGCCGACCAATGCGGTGTCAGTGAGGAGTGGAGTGGACGGGATCAAATCCAGCGTAACTTTTTTGCGCGTGCATGATTTTCGCCCTGTTTTCGTGCCGTCTACCACCTTCCTCTCAACCTCCCCTTTCATTTTTCGTAACATCGTATAAATTTTTATATGAACTTGGATAAAACCTGAATAAAACCTGGTTATTTGGGACAGCGTTGAGACTGACAAAATTTTTCCGAATCAGCAAGGTAACCAGATTATTCTGGTTGTGCTGTAATGGCTTGATTTGTTAGCCAAATAAATTATTGTTGGCAATGTAGACAATCCCCCGCCCCCCATAATGCCTCTTCCGTGTTTTATCCCTCGTTTTTGCGCTGTACTTCTTTATGTGCTTGCATCTTTCAAAATACTGTGACTACTCTGTTGGCAGCGACTTAGCAACGAGGCGTTTAGTATCGCATTTTATCGTACATTTACAATTAAAACAGTCTATAAGAGAAGATTCTAATATGTTTCGATGAAGTTGTTGGGAGGAAATAACAGCAGAATACCACCTAGGTTGAACTTTCAAGCGACCCTTTTGTTGTCTTTTTTACATAATTCCTGTTTTGTTTAAGTGTGGCTACCAAAAGAGCAGTGGTCAGTAACTGTGTCACTGGAAATGGAATGGGGAAGTCTACAGACCAGTGCAGCGCTCTTGGACGTCAGTACAGGTGCACTTGTGTAATGCAGATTGTGATGAAGAGTGCATGTGTACTTAGGTGTCTCTTGTGACTGTAATTATGGGCAATACAAATTGGGATGGAATTGTGATATTTGCTTAGAATTTGTGGAAGGTTCTATTTTTTTAGTTAACCTTCCGTTTCAGAGCCAGTCCTCCAGTGGCGACTTGGGACACCGATCGATATTCCGCCAGCGTCTTATTCGAATTACGTGCATGGTTGCTTGGCAACACAGAGCCCGTGCTCTCATGACGTCATGTTAATTGCTGTGATTTATAGCGTCCCACTCCCAAGTAAGAATAGCAAGTTAATATGCTTCCGTTTCGATTTCGGCTAAGCGACCTAATCCTGACTTCTTAAAACAATGTAGTACCGCTATTTTAAGGCAAATTTATGTTACTTTTACATATATTTCAGCAGATGGTTTCTTTGTTTACAATCGATCGTTACCTCTCCACCGCAGATCTGCTCATAGCCGTCACCGATGACGCATTCGATGACGTCTTGTGGTACAGCGTGCCTGCGCACAGCTTGTGTACCGGTAGCACCCAAGCAGAAGGCAACACTGACCTTGGTAGTTTTGTGAGGATATCTGCTGAAGGTAACGCCCAAATACTGACAGTTTCAAAGAGTCTGCACGATCAGGTGTTTCGTTAAGTTCGGGAAATCAAAAATCGAGCCAGTGTTATGAAAATTCTTTTTATTCCATCTGCTTCATGATGTCAAGATTAAGTCTGAACATTTGTCACAATACACAGATGAAATATGTAAATCGCAGAGCGTTTAACCACATAAAACCTATCTCGTGTAAAATCGGTTAAACGCTGGACTTTCTTGGTCTAAGCACTAAACTGGTTTTAACCGCATTCAGTTTTGCGCGACGATCTTGAAGGTGGCGTCAGACCGCCATATGTCACTTTTTAGATTGCAGTCACATGACTTTACTGGATATGAAACTGACCAATCACCACTTAGCTCTTGCCACAGACACGGGCCTGTATGTGACTTCTGACCTAAGAAATCTACAACAACGTAGCGAAAGAGGAGACTCGGTAGAGTGGAGCTGGGTCGTCAAATATAAACACACCTGTGACTTCATCCTGGTAATACTTATCTCCGAATCCCGGTCATCTGCCCCTCCCCGCTCAACTGCCCCCCTGTCATCTGCCCCCCCTTTTTTGCAACCCGGTCGACTGCCCCCCCCCCCTTCAAAGTGGAGGGGTGGTCGCTTGCCCCCTCCATATATTATTTTTTCTTGGGTTGTTGGCTTACAAAGACACAATAAATAAAATTATATTTGGTTTATTGAATGTATTGCACCTCGGTTAATTGCAATTCACCAATAGGAAACGAATTGCAATTAGAATTGTAATTAGTTTACGGCTCAGTCTCTCCTAAGATCAATATTGGTGAATAGATCAATGAAGATCAATTGTTTCAGAGACGAAGTAGACGGGGACATCACCATTGCCTAATTTTTTAAAGAATTTTTTTCCACTAAAAAAAGGAGGTGGCAGATGGCGACCCCGTCAAATTGCAGGGAGGGGGGGGGGGGCAGTCGACCGGGTTGCAAAAAAGGGGGGGGGGCAGTTGACTGGGGGGGGGCAGTTGACCGGGGGAGGGGGGCAGATGACCATTTACCCTTATCTCCCCATCTAAGTTTTCTCTCTCTCTCTCTCTCTCTCTCTCTCTCTCTCTTTTCCCTCCCTCTCTCTCCCTCCCTCTCTCCCTCTCTCTGATATTAGTGTGTGCGAGTCTACACCTGTAACATTTGACAGTGAAGTAACAGTGCCAGTTATTATGACTTATACGGGCTATTGTTTGCAGGAGACAAAGTTATCGTACACACCAACCTGTCAAAGCAGACAACATGAACCTACCACCGGTAACTCACCAATTCACAAAATCGATTTACATTTTTATCCAATTATTTCTTTACTTTTTTTCTAACTGCGTAGTTGAGTTTTCTTTCCCGACTACATATATCCTGTGCTGAGCTTCAATTATTTTAAGGATTTTAATCCATATTAAAAATGGTGCTAAACGTCCATGTATTTGTTTTTTACTGTGAACCCCTCTTTAATCGATTTTTTTCTATAACGACAAAAAAAAAAGATCGATATAGGTGTCAGTTTAAAGTAAATTTAGTGGTTATTTCTCAAGTAAAAAGGTAAACGGTGAGTTGCAGGAGATGTCCTGATCCTAACCTACACATGCGTGAATGGGGTAATAACACCTCCGTGACAGCAATAGAAAGATTAGAAAGTCGTGTTCATGATTTCATCTTGTTAAGATAGAACTTAAAGAGTTATTTACTCTTACGTTTCTGTTGTAAACAGTTTGTGTTCAGTATTTTGAAATCTAGAATAAGTGATCAAAAAGACCATGCGTCATGTTTTCAGTTGTGTTTGATGTTAATAATTAAGTAAATTGTTTTGCTGTTTTTACGAGCAGAAATTGTTGGAAAGTCAATCATCCTGAAACCGAATCGCTTAAATTATAGTTTTTCAGTAAAACATAAATTAAATTAAACAGAAAAGGTTTAACAAAGTGATACTGTGGGGGTAAGTAGCCTCCATCGTTTAGAGATAGACTAGAGATGACTACTGTTGACTGTTATCAGGGTTGAGACTTCGTAAAATTTTATGGTCGTCCTCCGGGCGACCAACTTTAAAAAGTTAATCGCCCGGCACAAAAGTTAGTCGCCCGGCGCAATTTTTGCAAAATCCGTCTAGCCCGCCTCACATGAAAAAAAAACAACAACAAAATGGTGTTTATATTAATCAACAGTATTTACCTGAAAGTACTCATAAAAAGTTGGTTGCCCGAGCCACGGGCGACCGCGATATCTCAACCCTGTATTCGCTGACTACTCTGTTAGTTGCCTGATAGACTAGTTTTGGAAAGTTATAATCCTGCCGAAGTATTACGTTAAAATTGAAAAATGTGGTGGTGGATGTGTATGCGTGATTCCTCACATTAACACACAGGTGACTGACAGCTTGTACAGTTATGGAAACTTCACGGTGTGGCAAAGCCTCTACGACGTTGCTATTGGCAACGACGAGGGCGTGATACTGGACACCGTGCACCACTATCATCTCAACTCCTTGGTGACGCTGTACAGGGATACGGTGTGTGTCACCTAGCAACAGCTGTCGTTCATTTCTTTGTCTTAGTTGTTATTAGTCTTGTTCAAATTTGTTTACACTTGTCAAGCAAGCAGGGTTTTGGAAGTATCCTAATTTTTTAGTCAAATCAAATCTGGTTTATTCCATGTAACCAACCATGCAAAATTTTCATTAAAACGACTGTTGTAGAGGAAAATGGTTAAACAAAAGCTTAAGATTCTTGTCTAAGGATTGGCCCACCTTAGTTGGCATCCTGCAATAAAGAAGCATTAAGCAAACAAAATTAAGAATAATAAAAAATAAAAAGCAAGAAGTGAAAGTAAAATTAGGAAAAACAAGAAGAAAATGTGTATATCGATGCTCAGAGCGTATGATGAGGCTCAAGTAATAGACAACAGTGTGTGTCATTGATTTCTAGAACACTGGCGCGGTGACATCAGCAGGCAGGTTGCTAAGTGACGACATGACTGCGCATAATGAGTCATTGTTTCCAGCGTTCGCGATGCCAAGCAACGCTGTGGTATCGAGGCTCGCTGTGCACCCCGACACCCACTTCGTTTATGCGTACGGCCAACAGGAGGTGCGTGGAAATTAGTGATTCAAGTAATATTCAAGTGACTGTGAATAATGATATAGTCTACAAATGACTCGATGGAGGATAATGTGGGCTGGTGTAAAGGAATTGTGACGTAATTACAACCGCTTGCAATGAATTGTGTGTAAATGTGCATCAAATAAAATTCCACTGGAATGAAAATGAAAACATAATTGTAGAAAATTCAAATTAGAACCTTTTAATATAGACATGTCATTTTGACTGAACTTGACGGTAAAATATTTTAATTTGCTGTTGGAAAAATATGGAGAGACCGCTGTGGTACTTTCAGCAATGGGTCTCGGTAGACAGCGGGAATTCATTTGAGCTGCTTCATTCGGAAAGCGGTGCCGTTGATTTTAGCCAGATTGTCATGTCACCGAAGCAGAGTACCTTTCTCCTGTATGCAAGAAATCATACAGAAGCGTTATTAGGCAAAGCAGGCAAGCTTTTTTTCTTATTTTTTCACTTGGCTGGATCTTTACTTACTATCTTGGCATGCCCCGGAATTCACAACTGTGCAGTTATTGTACTCCCAGAAGCGAAAATCTAGTTGTACCACGCAAACAGTTGCAAATGGATATTTCTTTGTTAAACCAGCAAAATTTATAGCTAAAATACTGAATATTGACAAATATAACTCGTACACTTTTGATGAACTTTTTTGAGTGGGACCGGGTAGCGAGTGTAACATTTTTATACCGCAAAAGTGAAGATTTCCTTGTTTAATCTCTTACTCTGATTGGGGGATCAGGGGATTTGCACTCTCCCCCCCCCCCCTCCACATTTTGAGGAAGAATATTTCATTTTAAATGTCTCTAATGTTGTGTTTTAAAAGGAGTCAACCGACTGATTCAGCTGAATCTGAGCCTCAGTTCAGAAGCTGTGCTTGTATTTGACGTGTTTGGGACTTTACATAAGGTAGAGCTTGGGGAGGAATTCGAGATTTTCAAGTCTTCTATAGATCTCGACACGTTGATCCAGGTTTGTGAACTGACTGTCTTCCCTGTTAAGGCTTTATTTTGGAATGAAATCGAGTAATTTGATGGAAAGCTTACCAATGCCGTTAAACTTATTGCATAGCCAGATAAGTCTAGAATTATGTCTCCCCGACCAAGGGGAGACATATAGTGTTTGTACGTTCTGTGTGTGTGTATGTGTGTACGTGTGTGTGTGTGTCTGTGTGTGTGTGTGGATGCGGCTTCGTCGGGAAACAAGACGAATTGGTGTGTATCACGTTGCAATGTTAAAGTGAAACGGACCGAATTTCGGTCCGTTTCGCATTTTGGTCGGGTCGTCCGTTTCGCAAATCTGTGTTAGGGGTTCATTTTGCGAAACAGAACGTGCTCTTTCACCTGAGACCACATGCCTATTTCGCAGAAATTTACAGAGACCATCAAATTTGCTGTGTAAAATAGTTCTCACACCAACATATAGGTGGCTACCTACCATGAACTCTGTGTGAGAAAAGCACGTGGAACGAGAGCCAATCGGAAGCCGTACACATCTTTCGATCTGTGTGAAATCTATTTTTATATCACATTTCAGCCAATCAGGTGCTAGCACATGTGTCAGGGGAGCGCGACCACGTGTTGGAATGGACCTGGCCCCGGGTGGTTGTCTACTTTTTGGCCGACATTTTAGTAGATTTTGGGGTGGCCTATCCAAATAATTGTATTTAAAACAAGAAGAATAATATCACAAATACGTTTTAAAGTTATTTATTGTTTTGTTTGTAGCCTATAAATCTCAAAAATCAAAGTTAAAGTTGAGGGTAAACAAGGCAACACCCCTTTTGTTAGTGGACGATAATATCAGAAAGTTTCCACTTCGTTTTTTTAAGTACATATTTTTGCTTAACTGAAGCAAAGTGTCACATATTTTATTAAGCAATCGTTAGAGTTTGTTTATCTTCGTAGATTCTTGTTTTTTTTTTAAACCAAGTCATTTGTTTGACATATTATTCTCGGTTTCTTTATATAAGCCGGTCTGTTTCGCAAGACACATGTATGCGTGTTGTGTGTGAATTGCAGTCACTGTAAACTCTCAGTGCACTTTATAACTCTTTATTGTGCGAACAGGCGTGTTACGTGTCCGTACATGTCTTATTTACACTCAATTTTTCTGTAGTTATCGCTGAAATTGACTTAATCTCTCATTACTTGATGCCCTTAAACTTGAGTGTTGTGTTCACCAAATTCTTCCAAATTCGCCTGGTTTCACTGTGTAGAGGCAGGTTCTCGTGTGATGCCATTTATATTTTTGGGGTGTACAAGCGTGTGTCATGTGCGTACATGTCTAACATACACGCAGTCTTTCCGTCAATATCACTTAAACTGAGTCTCGTTTCTCACTGCTTGGTGACCTTAATCTTGATTGTGCTGTCTTTTTTTCAAATTCGGCTTATTTCACTTCGACTGAATCTAATACTTCAAAAGTGCATTGTTGCATTAGCGCAAGTAGAGGGGTGCACCACCCCCACTCCCCCCTCCTCCTGTAATGTTAACACCGTTAAATTTAAAATTTTTGCAGGCGAACCCCCCCCCCCCTAATACACAACCAGTGCGAAATTGATAGTTGATAAACGCATTAAAATCGGTTTATTTTGCTCATTGCAGGACTTCAAAAATATATTGCTCCATTAGTATAGCTAGTGGGAGACAATGACGTGCAACCCCCCCCCCCCCCCCCTAGCTTTATAAAAAATATGGCATTAACTGAGTTTCATATCTCACTACTTGTTGGCGTTAACTTGAGTGTGCTGTATTCGCAACATTTTCTCAAATTCGACTTGATTCGCCCAGTAGATGCAGTTATTACTCTGTGCCATTTGTATCTTCCTGTGGGGGGTTTACAAACCTGTTTCTTGTGTTTCAAGTCAAATTTACCCCAGTCTATCTGTTAATATCGCTTTAACTTAGTTTAACTATGTCACTGTCCTTAATCTCGAGTGTGCTTTATTTAAAAAAAAAAGCAGAGAGAGAGGGGGAGACAGAGAGAAAGCGATTCGTTTCACATTGACTTTGCGTTTTGACACCAAAACGGCTTGTTTTTTCGAGCCAAAAATTGCAGTATTTGTACTGTTAAATTGGCACAACAACGGGGTGGGAGGGGGTTGGGGTTCATTCGGGGTAAACCCCTCCACCCTTTCCCCAAAAAGCGAAATGCACTGGTAAAGTCTAGAAGTGAAAAAAATATATATTAACACCGTTAAACCTAGACATTTTTCTCACCAGAGCCTCCCCCCCCTCCCCTCTTCTCTTGCGCACGCCAACTGCGAAATTGGTAGTTGATAAACGTACTAAAAACGGTCTGTTTTATTGACTGACGGACGCAATTCTTCAAAAATGTTTTGCTCCATTGGTGTAGCTAGGAGGATACAATGACGGGCAACTCTTCCTCCCCTCGTTCGTTTTTCTCGGAAAAAAATGTTGCATTTTCTGAGTTTCATGTCTGTTCATGTTAGTTTCGCAAGCGACATCTATGCGTGCCGCGTGTGAGCTGCAGTTACTGTAAACTCTCAGTACCATTCATTTTAAACTTTTTTCTTGGCGTGTGCAAGCGTGTTTCATGTCCGCATATGTTTTATTTACACCCACTCTTTCTGTGGATATCGCTGAAATTGGCTTTCATTATGCCCCAACCCTTCGGATTGGGGCCTATAGGTTTGGGGTGTCCGTCCGTCTGTCCATCTGTCCGTCATCGCTTCATAACCCTATGATTTTTTTTGGAGGGGGGGCGGTTGGGGCCCGCTTGTGTTTCACAAATACTTACTTGTTTCTCATTATTTGATGCCCTTAAACTTGAGTGTGCTGTGGCCACCAAATTCTCCCAAATTCGCTTGGTTACGCCGTGTAGAGGCAGGTTCTTGAGTGATGCCATTTTATATGTTTCTGGGGTGTACAAGCGTGTGTCATGTGCGTACAAGTCTAATATACACTAAGTCTTTCCGTCAATATCGCTTAAACTGAGTTTCGTTTTTCACTGCTTGGTGACCTTAATCTTAATTGTGCTGTCTTTTTTTTTTTTTTTTAGTTTCACTTTGACTGAAACTAATACTTCAAAAGTGCATTTTTGTATTAGCGCAAATAGGGAGGGTGCGCGACCTTCCCCACTCCTCCCTCCGCCCACCCCCCCCCCCTCCCCTCCCCTCCCCGTCCCAAGAGCAAAATGCAATGATAAAGCCTATTAGTCATAAAAAAATGTTTAACACCGTTAAGCGTAAGATATTTGCACACGAGAACTCCCTCCCCCCTCTCCAATACACAACCGCTGCGAAATTGCGCATTAAAATGGGCTTATTTTATTCATTGCAGGACGCAATCCTTCAAAAATATATTGCTCTATTAGTGTAGCTAGTGGGAGACAATGACGTGCAAACCCCCCCCCCCCCCTCCCTTTTTAAAAAAAAATATCGCTTTAACTGAAGTTCACTATCTCACTGTCCTTAATCGTGAGTATGCTTTGTTAAAAAAAAAAGGAGCGAGAGAGAGAGAGAGAGAGAGAGAGAGAGAGAGAGAGAAATCGATTCGTTTTACTCTGGTTTAACGTTTTGGCACATCAAAACGGCTTTTTTTTTCGAGCCAAAAATTGTAGTATTTGTACTGTTAAATTGGTGCAACAACGGGGTTGAGGGCATTCGGGGTAAACCCCACCCTTTCCCCAAAAAGCGAAATGCACTGGTAAAGTCTGGAAGTGAAAAGAAATTTTGCCGGCCAGATCCCCCTCACCCTTACTCCTCCTCTCTTGTACACGCCAACTGCGAAATTGACATTGATAAACACACCGAAACGGCTATTCGCAGTTGATTTGCTTGCATCTGTCAGCGGGCTAAAGCGAGACATTCTCACGCACATGTGATAGGCTGTGTCTTTTATATATTTTCGCTTTCGGAATTGAATGTAAAAAAAATCTACCGAGATTGGCTTGCCTTGTTACTATTTACACGCGAAAACTGTCATATGTATCTTCCCATATATGCTTCCCAGATCCTCCCCCTCTCCATCCACACCCCGCCCCCTTCACTGCGGAATAGCCAGTGCAAACACGTATCAGAAGCTCTAAGTCACAGTAGATTTGCTTTGATCTGTGAACGGGCTAAAAGCTCGAGATTCCCACGCTCATGACAGGCTGACTGTATATTATTGTGCGCTGTTTTAATTGTGTGAGCACTACTTTTATGATTGACTTGCCTTGTTACTATTTACACGCGAAAACTGTCATATTTTTCTTCCCATATATGCTTCCCTGATCCTCTCCCCTCTCCATCCACACCCCCGCCCCCCTTCACTGCGGAATAGCCAGTTCAAACACGTATCAGAAGCTCTAAGTCGCAGCAGATTTGCTTTGATCTGTGAACGGGCTAAAAGCTCGAGATTCCCACGCTCATGACAGGCTGACTGTATATTATTGTGCGCTGTTTTAATTGTGTGAGCACTACTTTTATGATTGACTTGCCTTGTCACTGTTTACGCGCGAAATAATCCGTCATTTTGTAATGGTTTTCTGCCATTAAAATGCTTGTTTGGCGATATTTTTTAGCTTGTGTTAGTTTATAAAAAAAATATGCTAAGGTTTGGAATGAAATTATCTGCGAAACACTACACTGTGTACATGAACTTGAATGTTTTTTTTTTTTGACTCAGTATATGCAAATTAACTTGTCACGAGGTGTATGCGCGCGGCTTTGTTCTTGGTAGCATCACTTCAATGCAGAAAGCGTCCAGGTTACATGTGGATAATTTTTGAAAAACTTAAAAGTGGATAAAAAGTTAATGAGGATATGCCTAAAGGTAAATACACACATTTTGTGAATCACGTGAAAATGTTTGTTTAGCGTATTTGGTGTGATTTGTGACATTTTCTTTAAGAATGTGTAAGATGCTGCTGTAAAAATACAGGCTTAATTGTAAGGGCGGCATTTTTTTGAGCTAGCATGCCTTGTCAGTTTACGGATTTAAATGTCGAGAAATGTTCGCTCAGAAAATTGTTGTTCAGTTTTGCTTGAAAATGCTGTCGATGTTGTCTGTTCATGGATTTCTTGGTGTACAATTTTTGGTAAGTAGCCACTGCTGGAAGCTAACTTTTTTAGGCCCGGGTCCTTGGGACCCGTGTCTTTGAAAAAGGAAGGTCCAAAGCTATTTAGGGAGGATCCGAACCGTGTTAAGATAAAATAGGGCGCAAGAAGACCTGATTTTTTGCGGCTCTGTCGGACTCTGGGTAGCCAAAAAGGAGGGTCTCGGACCCCCGCCAATTTCCAGCCCTGTTAATACGTACACAGACTTTTGCCAATTTTAAACCCCTGCCCTGAACGCAGTCCGGATGCTTTGACCCCCCCCCCCCCCCCTCTCCGTCTTGAACGCTTAAAGAATAAGCCAATTCGCACTTAGCTTTTAGCGGAAATTTTTTGCGTTTCGGCTGAATTCAGGTGGGATTAGGATGTAAATGATAGAAAACAAACGGCATGGATGGTCTCTTAGAATGTAAAAAAAATCGGTCAATTTCGCGCAGTTATAGCTTATGCTGTCGGGTCATACCTAAGATTTGGATTCCTTCTTGCTAGTCCGTGAGGGACTCCATGTACAACGGTTAGAGAGATTTTGAATGCCTCATACCAGGATAATGTGGCAGGGGGCCCCGATATGGCCATATAACAGTAAAAAAAAGATCGAAAATCACAATGCTACACAAAATGTATCCCGTCACTTGTCGGTTAGTTTCGCTAAGATTTATGGATTGTGGTGTCTTTATTTCAAATTCCCAATATATTCAGCTAATGATATTTCTCTTATTGCTTTCACAGATGCTGCGGAAAAAAGGGTGGATTAAAAAGGCCAAGGTCTCAGAACAGTCCGTTGATCTGCAGCGCTACCGAACAGGTGACGTTGTTCTTCACATGTACAGAAGGAAGTGGTGGCCTGCACGTGTGGAAGGCCGGGACCCTGACGGAAGTATAGAAGTCTCGTTTTGCGGTTTTGACTTTGCGTAAGTTCTTAAACATTTTTTTATTGCTTTCCTTTCCAGGTCGTGGACGTCCTTTTATTGCTTTCCTTTCCAGGTCGTGGACGTCCTGTAAACCAGGTTGATTTAGATTCCCTTTTGTTTTGCATGTTCTTGTGGAATGATGACGTCCTATTCGCAGAAATTATACTTGTGTAGAGTTGAAAGACCAGTGTATTGTAGCATTTTTTTGCTCCTGTAATAACTGAAATAAAAACTGGACAACGACAGAAGTGACGTCCTTCTTACAGCAGCTGAGAGTGATACATTCTTTCATTTTTAGTCCGGAGAAAGTTTACGATCCCAGGAAGCTCAAACCGTTTCCTGTGGCTGTGGGAATTGGTAATATGTTATTAAGAAATGACAGATTTTTTTCCTTCCCTGTGATTGGATTAAATGTCTGTTTTGTCGTTTTATAGTTTGCCAGTCTCCGTTTCTGTTGAGTTTTGCATGATAGTGCTTCATAAGTTTGCAGGTTCGATTATCTAGCCGAAAGCATCAGACCCGAAAAACTTGTATTTTTTCAGTATCTTAGATGAAGTGCTGAATCCCTCTATTGCCAGTTGCACGCTCTCATTGCTAAACGGACTGTATATACAAGATTTTACTTATTCCTTATACCACCTATTTTTAAATTTGCCCTTCGGTATCGGTTCTCTCTGTAACTTGCGTGGAAGGGAAATTGAAATGACCATTGTGTACGTGTAATTTTTGTGCTCAGGCCTTGGAATGATAAGAAGGTATCGTTTTCCTTTACGCACAGTGTGTTTTCGCATGGTTTTTCGGAATGATTTATGTGCGTCTAAATTTATATGGAATGAAATGTGGAATGATTCAGCATTCCGTCATTTTTTTCTGCAGATGAGGTGTGTAAAAATCCCGGTAAGGGATACATCAGGGCCTGGGCAGAAGCCGCAAAGAGGTTATGCGGCAGGGATCAGAGCCACTTGACCCATTTTGTGGGTGAAATTGTTGGGGGACCGCTTAAAGATAGTGATGACAGTTCGGATATTAACCAAGCCTGTAGACAGATTAAGAAAGCAGCGGAAAATATCCCTGCGCCGATTTCAGGTAATTACAAGTGGAAGAATATAGAACATATATTTTGCTTGACGCGTATTTCTCGTTTCATTCGACATTTTTTTGGTTTGTGTGAGTGTGATCCGAAGGGCAGTTTCGTTATTTTACTGAACCGGAACTTGTAAGACTGAAGCGAAACGGACTGTTGTCAGAATTTTGAACGTGCATGTCCTGTGCGGCTAAGCTTTAAATTGTTCAAGGATGAAATAAGGACGTTATAGTTTATGACTCGGCTGTTACATTAGAATGAAACATTGGCATTTGAAGAAAATTAACCACAGAGTTTAAATTAATTTTAAAAACATCTGTTCATTTCGCTTGCACAGATTAAATGGTTTACATTTTCATACAATATCCCCGTTGCAGCGATTTAAAGCCATGACACAGAAGTTACGGCCACCGTTGGGGAGGGGGTGGCGCAATCCGAAGAACGTAGTTCGGGCAGCGATTGCGTCATTACAGGCGTTGATACCACGTCAAAAGAGCTTTGTGAGAGACCAAAGGGAAGAGGGGGAACACACACATTCATCGCAGGGCGAGAAAGACACAATACTCTCAGCGAATGCGGAATCGGCTGTTGAAGGGGCGTCTTCTGAGTTGCTGGGTAAGTGATGCTTTTGCATTTATAAAGGGTAAGAATTGTTGCTGAGATGTGTCGGAAGGAGTATCGTGATATATGTAGCACTTGTGCAGATTTGGTCAAGCCAACCAGATGTTGGCATTTTAAAGAATTCAAAACATTTTTCGTGCGTTATGATTGTCGGCGAAACGGACTGCTTATCAATGCCCACTGTTGTGATTCCGGAAGACCTGGAGGGCAATTACTGCTGCTGTCCTATTTGGATTTTGTATGTGAAATCCTGCTTAGGTATTGCTTAAGCACTACCTGAGCAGGATTTCACTTGCAAAATCCAAGTACGGCAGCAGCAGTAGTGGCCCTCCAGGTCTTCGCTTATATCACATAAATGCATTTACCATTTGCTTGTGTAACTCTCATGTCTGTCATTTTGTTTTGTTGCAGAAGCTGCTGGACTTGCAGGATGGTAGAGAGGCCTGGAGGGGTAGATGCGGATGTATTTGCTGGACATGAAATTGCGACATGTGTTTTGAGGGATGTGGTAGAGCATTGCCTGTGGGGAATATGTGGCCTATGCACACTGCTCTAGTTTGCATTTGACTTTTCTCTTATAAAGTGACCGACTGTAAATTTATGAAAGTGGCGGCGATGGGTAGTACGGGCAAGTTTCCTGTGACAGGGTCACAAAAGCTGCCAAGTTTTTGCCGATGTATTTAAAAAAAAAATACTTGCTTCGTAGATTTCGCGTGGATGCACTATATTTCGCATGGCTATGGGTGTGTACGTAAACTTCGCTTGTCAGTTCGAAAGCTTTTAAACTGTGTTATTTGCAATTCACTTTCTCACACCAAGTGACCGACTTTGTAAGTACAAAACCATGCGAAATGTGCGAGCATCAAAGTGTAGTTATTCACAGAAACATCGACAAAATTTTCCAAGCCTGAGACCCTGTTACAAACATGGTTGTGGACGTACATTTCGCATGTGATATTTTAGGACACAGGGGTAAAGTTCAGTTGCGGGCATACCTTTCAAATTTTTACAAGAAACAAAAAGGGCGGATGAAGCTTCAGATCCGTTTAAAAAAAGAGATTATTTTGGGGACATTTCGCTGTGGTGTGGTGTTTTTGGGATTCTGTTTTGGTTTACACAAATGCGGGGAATTTTCTTTGTATCACTTTTCCCATGCAGTTCATTGTTCTAATACGAAGTGACCGACTTTAAATTTTTAAGCGTCGTGGGGTTGGGTAGTACGGGCAATTTTCATGTAACGGGGTTTCAAAACCTAACAGATTGACCGAAGTATTTAAGAAGTGTTTTGGTTCGTACATTTTGCATGGTTATGTGCGTTCGCGTATCAAATGAAAGTTTCAATGTGTTATTTGCATTTAATTTTTCTCGTATAAAGTGACCGACTGTAAATTTATGAAAGTGGCGGCGATTGGTAGTACGGGCAAGTTTCATGTGACAGGGTCACAAAAGCTGCCAAGTTTGTCGATGTGTCAAAAAACGAAATTCTTGCTTCGTAGATTTCGCGTGGTTGCACTACATTTCGCATGGGTGTGGATGTGTGCATGCATTTCGCTTGTCAGTTCGAAAATATTTAAATTTATGAGCGTTGCGAGATTGTGTAGTACGAGAAAATGATATGTGACAGGGTCTCAAAACGTGCAAATTTTGCTGATGTTTCTGTGAGTAAGAACAATTTGGTGTTCGCACATTTCGCATGGTTGTGTACGTACATTTGGCTTGTCAATTCGAAAGCTTTAACTGCGTTAATTGCAGGTCTTTTTTCTCACACCAAGTGACAGACTTTGGTACGTACAAAACCATGCGAAATGTGCGAATACCAAATTGTTCTAATTAAGAGAAACATCGGCAAAATTTTCGAAGTTTGAGACCCTGTTACATACATGGTTGTGGACGTACATTTCGCATGTGATATTTTAGGACACAGGGACATAGTTCAGTTGCGGGCATACCTTTCAAATTTTTACAAGAATAATAAAAGGGCGGATGAAGCTTCAGATCCGTTTAAAAAAAAGAAACTGTTTTGCTGACATTTCGCTGTGATGTCATGTTTGTGGGATTCTGTTTTGGTTTACACAAGTGCGGGGAGTTTTTTTTTTTTTTTTGTATCAGTTTTTTATGCAGTTCACTGTTCTTATATGAAGTGACCGACTTTTAATTTATGAACGTCACGGGGCTGGGTAGTACGGGCAATTTTCATGTAGCTTGGTCTCAAAACCTGCCAAATTTGCCGAGGTATTAAGAAGTGTTTTGGTTCGTACATTTCGCATGGTTATGTGCGTTCGCGTATCAGATTTCATTGTGTTATTTGCATTTGATTTTTCTCGTATAAAGTGACCGACTGTAAATTTATGAAAGTGGCGGTGATGGGTAGTATGGATAAGTTTCATGTGACAGGGTCACAAAAGCTGCCAAGTTTGTCGATGTGTCAAAAAAACGAAATTCTTGCTTCGTAGATTTCGCGTGGTTGCACTACATTTCGCATGGTTGTAGATGTGTGCGTACATTTCGCTTGTCTGTTCGAAAGTATTAGCTGTGTTATTTGCAGTTCACTGCTTTTATAAGAAGTAGCCGACTTTAAATTTATGAGCTTTGCGAGATGATGTAGTACGAGAAAATGATATGTGACAGGGTCTCAAAACTTGCAACTTTTGCTGATGTTTCTGTGAGTAAGAACAATTTGGTGTTCGCACATTTCGCATGGTTGTATACGTACATTTGGCTTGTCAATTCAAAAGCTTTAACTGCGCTAATTGCAGGTCTTTTTTCTCACACCAAGTGACAGACTTTGGTACGTACAAAACCATGCGAAATGTGCGAATACCAAAATGTTCTAATACACAGAAACATCGGCAAAATTTTCGAAGTTTGAGACCCTGTTACATACATGATTGTGGACGTACATTTCGCATGTGATATTTTAACACAGGGACAAAGTTCAGTTGCGGGCATACCTTTCAAATTTTTACAAGAAAAATAAAAATTCGGATGAAGCTTCAGATCCGTTTAAAAAAAAAGAAACTGTTTTGCGGACATTTCGCTGTGATGTCATGTTTGTGGGATTCTGTTTTGGTTTACACAAGTGCGGGGAGTTTTTTTTGTCAGTTTTTCCATGCAGTTCACTGTTCTTATGCGAAGTGACCGACTTTTAATTTATGAACGTCACGGGGCTGGGTAGTATGGACAATTTTCATGCAGCTTGGTCTCACAACCTGCCAAATTTGCCGAGGTATTAAGAAGTGTTTTGGTTCGTACATTTCGCATGGTTATGTGCGTTCGCGTATCAGGTTTCAGTGTGTTATTTCCATTTGATTTTTCTCGTATAAAGTGACACACTGTAAATTTATGAAAGTGGCGGTGATGGGTAATACGGATAAGTTTCATGTGACAGGGTCACAAAAGCTGCCAAGTTTGCCGATGAATTTAAAAAAAAAGAAATACTTGCGTCGTAGATTTCGCGTGGTTGCACTACATTTCACATGGTTGTGTATTAGCGTACATTTTGCTTGTCAGTTCGAAACTTCTCTGTTCGGAGTGACCAATTTCAAAGTTTACGAACGTTGCGAGATTGGGTAGTACAAGCAAAGGGTATCTGACAGAGCCTCAAAACTTGGAAATTTTGCCGTTGTTGCCGTGATTAAGAAAATTTTGGTGTTCGCACATTTCGCATGGTTGTGTGCGTACATTTCGCATGTCAGTTTGAAAGTTTTATTTGCAGTTCACTTTTCTCATGCGAAGTCATCGACTTTAGTACGTACACAACCATGCAAAATGTGCGAACACCAAAATGTGCTTATTTAAAGAAACATCGGCAAAATTTTCAAAAGTTTGAGACCGTGTCACATACATGGTTGTTATACGTTCATTTCGCATGATTGTGTATAAACGCGCATTTCGCTTGTCAGTTCGAAAGTTTTACCTGTTATTTGCAGTTCATTGTTCTTATACGAAGTGACCGACTTTAAATTTATGAACGTCGCGAGAAGGGCGTACGCGCAAATGTGACAGGGTTTCAAAACTTGGAAATTTGCCGATGTTTCCGTGCTTAAAAAATTTTGGTGTTCGCACATTTCGCATGGTTTTTCATGTAGCTTTTGTACGTACTTTTCGCATGTCAGTTTGAAAGTTTTAATTTAGTTATTTTCAGTTCATTTTTCTTATACGAAGTCACCGACTTTAAATTTATGAACGTCACGAGATGGGGTAGTACACCCAAGTTGTGTTGCAGGGTCTCTAAACCTGCAAATTTTGTGCATGGTTGTGTACGTACATTTCGCATGTTAGTTTGAAAGTTTCAGCTGTGTATTTTGTTTTCTTTAGGAAGCCTTTATGTGGTTTATATCTCATTGCCTCACGTTTTTTCGGCCTATCATTAAATTTTAATTAGTGCACATAACACTGAGCTTGAAAATAAGATAGAGTTGGTTATTTACACATCACGGTTATATCAGTAAAGGATTTTGTTGTTTTATTTTTCCTGTATTTTGGTTTTATTTTAAAAGAGTTTTGTTTTTAAACATTCATCTGTATAAATCTATGTTTTTTAAAATTCATCTGTTTGAATATCTTTTGTACTGCTTTTCAATATTTTGTAACTCTTCAATTAATGTTAAATAGTTTATGTATAAAAATGAAAGAAAATAAATATTACAGGGGGTTATGGTGTAAATAAAAGAAAACAAACTCTACGCTTGTTTGGCTTTTGTTTAGTGTTTCCCTAATATTCATTTACAGAAAGCACGTGGCCTTTGTTTATAAACAAAATCGGTTTGTTTACATTTTTTACACAGTCTCATTTCACAGCAAACTTACAGTTGTAGATATCAAAAAATGGTGTAAAATATGCAAATTATGTAAACAAAATATTCCGTTTCGCAGGGTTCATGCTTTGTTAAATTTCTCTTAATCTGATGTCTTTTATATATTTTCGCTTTCGGAATTGAATGTAAAAAAAATCTACCGAGATTTTCATATGCAACTTATGTCTGAAAAGTCCCTAATAACGAAGTTAGATTTTTGGCGTACATTTCGCGAGTTGGACACGAAATCGCGATTCGTCGTTTGTTTCCCGACATACCTGTATATGTGTGTGTGTGTGTGTGTCAGTCTGTTGTGAACAAAGTGTTGTGTGCAAGATATCTCGAGAACGAAACGTCGGATCAACTTCAAACTTGATCGAATTATTCCTTAGTAAGGTCGGACGGTTCTATCAACTTTTGACGCATGTCACGTGATTAGGGCAAGCGTATGACGTCATTACGTAAAAATCTTGTGTGCGAAATTTCTCAGCCGCTGAACATCGGAGAAAGTTGAAACTTGGTGGGATTGTTGCTTGGTTGGTCCGAAAGACGGTGTAGATTTTTTTCGCGAGTAGAACGAACGAATGCGGCGTATGACGTCATCACGTAAAATATGTATATATTTTGAACAAGATCTTGTGTGCAAAATATCTCGATAACGGAAAGTTCTATCGATTTGAAATTTTATGTGAATATTCCTTGGGTCAGTCGGCGGGTTCTATCAATTTTTGACGCATGTCAGGTGATTAAGGCAGGCGTATGACGTCATTACGTAAAAATCTTGTGTGCGAAATTTCTCAGCCGCTGAACATCGGAGAAAGTTTAAACTTGGTGGGATTGTTGCTTGGTTGGTCCGAAAGACGGTGTAGATTTTTTTTCGCGAGTAGAACGAACGAATGCGGCGTATGACGTCATCACGTAAAATATGTATATATTATAAACAAGGTCTTGTGTGCAAAATATCTCGATAACGGAAAGTCCTATGGACTTCAAATTTTATATATATATTCTTTGGGTCAGTCGGAGGGTTCTGTCAACTTTTTACGTATGTCACGTGATTAGGGCAGGTGTATGACGTCATTACGTAAAAATCTTGTGTGCCAAATTTCTCTGCTGCGGAACATCGGAGAAAGTTGAAACTTGGTGGGATTGTTGCTTGGTAGGTCCGAAAGACTCTATAGAATTTTATCGCGAGTAGAACGAACGAGTGCGGCGTATGACGTCATCACGTAGAATATGTATATATTATAAACAAGGTCTTGTGTGCAAAATATCTCGATAACGGAAAGTCCTATGGACTTCAAATTTTATATGAATATTCCTTGGGTCAGCCGGACTGTTCTATCAATTTTTGGCGTGTCACGTGATTAGGGCAGGTGTATGACGTCATTGCGTAAAAATCTTGTGTGCGAAATTTCTCAGCTGCTGGACGCCGGAGAAAGCTGAAACTTGGTCGGATGATTGCTTGGTAGGTCCGAAAGAAACTTTAAATATTTTTTACGAGTAGAACGAACGAAAGCGGCGTATGACGTCATCGCGTAAAATGTGTATATTTTGAACCAGATCTTTTATGCATAATATCTCGATAACGGAAAGTCATATCGACTTAAAATTTTATATGGATATTCCTTGGTTCAGTCAGACGACTGTTTCAACAGGTAAAAAGTTATCTGTTCTTAAGCAAAATATCTCGACATCGGAAAGTCGGATCGACTTTAAATTTGGTGTAGTTATTCCTCGGATAGGTCACATGGTTTTATTAAACATTATTGAACTCGTATAGAAAATCAAGAAAGGTGCATAACGTCAACAGCCCCCCCCCCCCATGGGTGTTAACTGCGCTGGGGATTTCGGAAGATTTTCCCGAAGATTCTCTAGTGTTCCTGTATTCTTTAGAAAGCTTCAAAACAGTAACAGCATTATTGTCGGTCCATCGCTATTGGTTATTGCCTGAAATTGAGCCTTTGTGCATTTCTCATCTGTGGTTGTTACGTAACATGCCACTTAGTCAGGGGTCAGTGTCAGTTGCCGTGCATGATGGATCGTTATCTACGAGGTCATGGAATGCTATTGTCGTATTATATCTCTAAGCAGCTCTAGCTATTGATTTTTTTTTTCGCCGCATACTTGATTAGGTTGCCGAGATGTGCTATATATAGGAGCCATGCTGTATCGATTAGCATTGTGTGCAGAAGCATTTTTCGCTATTAAATTGGGTCGTCTGATATCTTGTGTTATGAGGAGCAGCTCACCATTTTGCCTACGAAATGCCTCCCCCTTCTCCCACCGAGGTGCGTCATCTCTGATGCGCAGTTATGAAGAATGCCTTCCTAGTGCTATTTGGCCGATGGGAATGTGCGAAGACAAGGTAGTCTATCATGGCTATAACTACACTTAGGGTACAGACTGTTACCATTGCCTTGGGTAAAAGGGTTAGAGTTGTGTTTATAGTCGGACCTACAGTAAATAGCTGGGGGCGGGGGGGGGGGGGGCGTGTGGAGGATGATGGTTAGCAAAAAAAAAAAAAAAATCCCGACCACCTTCAAGACCCGGATAAAAAGATGTAAGGTAAGAACCGTTTGTCGTGACCCCTTCCACATTCAGGTAAAAAGAAGTACGGTAAAACCTGCCTGTCTTGACCACCTTCCAGACCCGGATAAAAATGTAACGTACAGTAAAACTGCTATAGTGACCAACTTCAGATCTGGATAAGAGGGGCCTACAGTAAAACCCGTTTTAGCGACCACCTTCCAGACTCCGATGAAAAAAGATGCTCATTTATATCTGTTTCAGTGACCACCATCTGTTTGGTTTATTTTGAGTTTTTTACAATGAATGAAGGTTATGTTTGCAGAAATTAATATTTTTTTCAGTTTGGGTGGGGGGGGGGTCATTGGTTTAGTCGGGGAGACATTTGTTTTTGTTCACAAAAACAAGAAACTAAGTAGGTATCGATTGAAAGTGTGTAATATAAGCCTGAACTCTTATGTTTTGTGTGCACTGGCCGCTCTAGTTAAATTTAGCTTTTACGAAACACATGGAAGAATATTCGGAACTTGCAAGGCATTTAAAAGGCGTATTTCACTACTGTAGAAACCCTACCTGGTTGTTATTATGTCTCCCCGACCAAGGGGAGACATATAGTGTTTGTACGTTCTGTGTGTGTGTATGTGTGTACGTGTGTGTGTGTGGATGCGGCTTCGTCGGGAAACAAGACGAATTGGTGTGTATCACGTTGCAATGTTAAAGTGAAACGGACCGAATTTCGGTCCGTTTCGCATTTTGGTCGGGTCGTCCGTTTCGCAAATCTGTGTTAGGGGTTCATTTTGCGAAACAGAACGTGCTCTTTCACCTGAGACCACATGCCTATTTCGCAGAAATTTACAGAGACCATCAAATTTGCTGTGTAAAATAGTTCTCACACCAACATATAGGTGGCTACCTACCATGAACTCTGTGTGAGAAAAGCACGTGGAACGAGAGCCAATCGGAAGCCGTACACATCTTTCGATCTGTGTGAAATCTATTTTTATATCACATTTCAACCAATCAGGTGCTAGCACATGTGTCAGGGGAGCGCGACCACGTGTTGGAATGGACCCGGCCCCAGGTGGTTGTCTACTTTTTGGCCTACATTTTAGTAGATTCTGGGGTGGCATATCCGTATAATTGTATTTAAAACAGGAAGAATAATATCGCAAATACGTTTTAAAGTTATTTATTGTTTTGTTTGTAGCCTATAAATCTCAAAAATCAAAGTTAAAGTTGAGGGTAAGCAAGGCAACACCCCTTTTGGTAGTGGACGATAATACCAGAAAGTTTCCACTTCATTTTTTTAAGTACATATTTTTGTTTAACTGAAGCAAAGTGTCACATATTTTATTAAGCAATCGTTAGAGTTTGTTATTCTTCGTAGATTCTTGTTTTTTTTTTAACCAAGTCATTTGTTTGACATATTATTTTCGGTTTCTTTATGTAAGCCGGTCTGTTTCGCAAGCCTCATGTACGCGTGTTGTGTGTGAATTGCAGTCACTGTAAACTCTCAGTGCAATTTATAACTTTTTGTTGTGCGAACAGGCGTGTTTCGTGTCCGTACATGTCTTATTTACACTCAATCTTTCTGTGGCCAGCGCTGAAATTGACTTAATGTCTCATTACTTGATGCCATTAAACTTGAGTGCTGTGTTCTCCAAATTCTTCCAAGTTCGCCTGCTTTCGCTGTGTAGAGGCAGATTCTTGTGTGATGCCATTTATATTTTTGGGGTGTACAAGCGTGTGTCATGTGCGTACAAGTCTAATATACACTCAGTCTTTCCGTCAATATCACTTGAAGAACTGAGTTTTGTTTCTCACTGCTTGGTGACCGTAATCTTAACTGTGCTGTCTTCTTTTTCAAATTCTTCTTATTTCACTTTGACTGAATATAATACTTCAAAAGTGCATTGTCGCTTTAGCGCAAGTAGAGGGGTGCACCGCCCCCACTCCCACCCCTCCTGTAACAAAAGCAAAATGCAATGGTACAGCCTGTTAGTTGGAAAAAATGTTAAAACCGTTAAACTTAAGATTTTTGTAGGCGAGAACCCCTCCCCTCCCCTCTAATACACAACCACTGCGAAATTGGTAGCTGATAAACGCATTGAAATCGGTTTATTTTTCTCATTGCAGGACGCAGTCCTTCAAAAATATATTGCTCCATTAGTGTAGCTAGTGGGAGACAATGACGTGCAACCCCTCCCCCTCCCTTTATCAAAAAATATCGCATTAACTGAGTTTCATATCTCACTACTTGTTGGCCTTAACTTGAGTGTGCTGTATTCGCAACATTTTCTCAAATTTCGACTTGATTCGCCCAGTAGATGCAGTTATTACTCTGTGCCATTTGTATCTTTCTGTGGGGGGGGGGGGGGGGGGTTGCAAACGTGTTTTATGTGTTTCAAGTCAAATTCACCCCAGTCTATCTGTTAATATCGCTTTAACTTAGTTTAACTATCTCACTGTCCTTAATCTCGAGTGTGCTTTATTAAAAAAAAGCAGAGAGAGAGAGAGAGAAATCGATTCGTTTCACATTGACTTTACGTTTTGACACACCAAAACGGCTTGTTTTTTCGAGACAAAAATTGTAGTATTTGTACTGTTAAATTGGCGCAACAACTGGGTGGGAGGGGGGTGCATTCGGGGTAAACCCCTCCACCCTTTCCCCAAAAAGCGAAATGCACTGGTAAAGTCTAGAAGTGAAAAAAATATATATTAACACCGTTAAACCTAGACATTTTTCTCGCCAGATCCTCCTCCCCCCTCCTCCCTGCTCTCTTGCACACGCCAACTGCGAAATTGGTAGTTGATAAACGTACTAAAAACGGCCTGCTTTATTGACTGCAGGACGCAATCCTTCAAAAATGTTTTGCTCCATTGGTGTAGCTAGGAGAATACAATGACGGGCAAATCCCCCCCCCCCCCGTCCGTTTTTTTCGGAAAAAAAAATATTGCATTATCTGAGTTTCATATCTGTTCATGTTAGTTTAGCAAGCGACATGTATGCGTGTCGCGTGTGAGATGCAGTAACTGTAAACTCTCAGTACCATTCATTTTAAACTTTTTTTTCTTGGCGTGTGCAAGCGTGTTTTATGTCCGCATATGTCTTATTTACACCCACTCTTTCTGTGGATATCGCTGAAATTGGCTTTCATTATGTCCCAACCCTTCGGATTGGGGCCTATAGGTTTGGGCTGTCCGTCCGTCCGTCATCGCTTAATACCCCTATGAATTTGGGAGACGGTTGGGGCCTGCTTGTGTTTCACAAATATTACTTGTTTCTCATTATTTGATGCCCTTAAACTTGAGTGTGCTGTGGCCACTAAATTCTCCCAAATTCGCTTGGTTACGCCGTGTAGAGGCAGGTTCTTGAGTGATGCCATTTGATATTTTTCTGGGGTGTACAAGCGTGTGTAATGTGCGTAGAAGTCTAATATACACTCAGTCTTTCCGTCAATATCACTTAAACTGAGTTTCGTTTCTCACTGCTTGGTGACCTTAATCTTGTGCTGTCTTTTTTTTTTTCAAATTCGACTTATTTCACTTGGACTGAAACTAATACTTCAAAAGTGCATTTTTGTATTAACGCAAATAGAGAGGGTGCGCGACTCCCCCACTCCTCCCTCCATTAGTGTAGCTAATGCTCAATTAGTGTAGCTAGTGGGAGACAATGACGTGCAAACCTCCCCGTCCCTTTATCCAAAAAAATATCGCTTTAACTGAGTTTCACTATCTCACTGTCCTTAATCTTGAGTTGCTTTATTTAAAAAAAAAAAAAAAGAGAGAGAGAGAGAGAGAGAGAGAGAGAGAGAGAGAAATCGATTCGTTTCACGTTGACTTTACGTTTTGGCAGATCAAAACGGCTTTTTTTTTTTAGCCAACAATTGTAGTATTTGTACTGTTAAATTGGTGCAACAACGGGGTTGGTTGCATTTGGGGAAAACCCCACCCTTTCCCCAAAAAAGCGAAATGCACTGGTAAAGTCTAGAAGTGAAAAAAAATTTTGACGGCCAGATCCCCCTCACCCTTCCTCCGCCTCTCTTGTACACGCCAACTGCGAAATTGACAGTTGATAAACACACCGAAACGACTATTCGTAGTTGATTTGCTTGCATCTGTCAGCGGGCTAAAGCGAGAGATTCGCACGCACATGTGAAAGGCTGATTGTGTATTATTGTGCGCTGTTTTATTTGTTTGAGCACTACTTTTAAGATTGGCTTGCCTTTTTACTATTTACACGCGAAAAATGTCATATTTATCTTCCATATATGCTTCTCAGATCCCCCCCCCCCTCTCCATCCAGGCCCCCGTCCTCCTTCGGAATTGCCAATTCAAACACGTATCAGAAGCTCTATTTCGCAGTAGATTTGCTTTGATCTTTGAACGGGCTAAAAGCTCGAGGTTCCCACGCTCATGACAGGCTGACTGTATATTATTGAGCGCTGTTTTAATTGTGTGTGCACTACTTTTATGATTGACTTGCCTTGTTACTGTTTGCGCGCGAAATAATCAGTTATTTTGTCAAGGTTTTTCTGCCATTAAAATGCTTGTTTGGTGATATTTTTTAGTTTGTGTTAGTTTATAAAAAATATTGTAAGGTTTGGAATGAAATTATCTGCGAAACACTACACTGTGTACATGAAGTTGAATGTTTTTTTTTTACTCAGTATGCAAATTAACCTGTCACGAGGTGTATGCGCGCGGCTTTGTTCTTGGTGGCGTCACTTTCAATGCAGAAAGCTTCCAGGTTACATGTGGATAATTTTTGAAAAATTAAAAGTGGATACAAAGTTAATAAGGATACACCTGAAAGGTAAATACACAAATGTTAAAAGCGCGGTGATTTTGTGAATCACGAGAAAATGTTGTTTTAGCGTGTTTGGTGTGTTTTGTGGCACTTTTTTGTGTAAGATACTGCTGTAAAAATACAGGCTTGATTGTGAGGACGGCACATTCTGAGCTAACATATCTTTTTATTTTACGGATTTATGTGTCTAGAAATGTTCGCTCAGAAAATTGTTGCTCAGTTTCGCTTGAAAATGCTGTCGATGTTGTCTTTTCTTGGATTTCTTGGTTTACAATTTTTTGTAAGTGGCCACTGCTGGAAACTAGCTTCTTTTGGTCCGGGTTCTTGGGACCTAGGACTTTGAAAAAGGGTCCAAAGCTATTTAGGGAGGATCCGAACCGTGTTAAGATAACATAGGGCGCAAGAAGACCTGATTTTTTGCGGCTGAGTCGGACTCTGGGTAGCCAAAAAGGAGGGTCTCTGATCCCCGTCAATTTCCAGCCCTGTTAATACGTACACAGACTTTTGCCAATTTTAAACCCCCTACCCTGAACGCAGTCCGGATGCTTTGTCTCCCCCTCCACCTTGAACGCTTAAAAGAATAAGCCAATACGCACTTAGACTTTTTCGGAAAAACTTTTGCGTTTCGGCTGAATTCAGGTGGGATTAGGATGTAATGATAGAAGAAAAAACGGCATGGATGATCTCTTAGAATGTAAAAAAAAATAGGTCAATTTCGCGCAGTTATAGCTCATGCTGTCGGGTCATACCTAAGATTGAGATTCCTTCTTGCTACTCCGTGAGGGACTCCACGGTTAGAGAGATTTTGAATGCCCCATATCAGAATAATGTGGCAGGGGGCCCCGATATGGCCATAGCAGTAAAAAAAAAAAAGAAAGAAAAAGAAAATCACAATGCTACACCAAATGTATCCGGTCACTTGTCGGTTAGTTTCGCTAAGATTTATGGATTGTGTTGTCGTTATTTCAAATTCCCAATATATTCAGCTAATGATCATTCTCTTATTGCTTTCACAGATGCCGCGGAAAAAAGGGTGGATTAAAAAGACCAAGGTCCAAGAACAGTTCGTTGATCTGCAGCGCTACAGAACAGGTGACGTTGTGCTTCACATCTATAGAAGGAAGTGGTGGCCTGCACATGTGGAAGGCCGGGACCCTGACGGAAGTATAGAAGTCTCGTTTTGCGGTTT
Source organism: Protula sp. h YS-2021 (assembly GCA_949752745.1). Lineage (NCBI taxonomy): Eukaryota > Metazoa > Annelida > Polychaeta > Sabellida > Serpulidae > Protula > Protula sp. h YS-2021. Next base: position 26,374,019 of record OX457033.1, on the reverse strand, counting down.
TGACTTTGCGTAAGTTCTTAAACTTTTTTTCTATTGCTTTCCTTTCCAGGTCGTGGACGTCCTGTACAACCAGTTTGATTTAGATTCCCTTTTGTTTTTGCGTGTTCTTGTGGAATGATGACGTCCTATTCGCAGAAATTATACTTTTGTAGAGTTGAAAGACCAGTGTATCGTAACATTTTTTTTTTTGCTCCTGTAATAACTGAAAAAAAAACTTGACAAGGACAGAAGTGACGTCCTTACAGCAGCTGAGAGTGATCCATGATTTCAAAACATTCTTTCATTTTTAGTCCGGAGAAAGTTTCCGATCCCAGGAAGCTCAAACCGTTTCCTATGGCTGTGGGAATTGGTAATATGTTATTAAGAAATGACAGATTTTTTCCTTCCCTGTGATTGGGTTAAATGTCGGTTTGCAAATCTCCGTTTTGCATGATAGTGCTTCATAAGTTTGCAGGTTCGATTATCTAGCCGGAAGCATCAGACTCAAAAGGACTTGTATTTTTCAGTATCTTAGATGAAATGCTGAATCCCTGTATTGCCAGTTGCACGTTCTCATTGCTAAACGAACTGTATATGCGAGATTATACTTGTTCGATTTTTTTCCTTCCCGGTGATTGGGTTAAATGTCTGTTTTGTCGTTTTATGGTTTGCAAATCCCCGTTTCCGTTGAGTTTTGCATGCTAATGCTTCATTAGTTTGCAGGTTCGATTATCTAACTGGAAGCATCAGACCCAAAAGGACTTGTATTTTTCAGTATTTTAGATGAAGTGCCGAATCCCTGTATTGCCAGTTGCACGTTCTCATTGCTAAACGGACTGTATATGCGAGATTGTACTTATTCGTATAACACCTATTTTTAAATTTTCTCTTCGGTATCTGTTCTCTCTGTAACTTGCGTGGAACACAAACTTAAATTACCATTGTGTCCGTGTCATTTTTGTGCTCACGCCTTGGAATGATAAAAAAGTATCGTTTTCCTTTACGCACAGTGTGTTTTCGCATGGTTTTTGGGAATGATTTATGTGCGTCTAAACTTGTATGGAATGAAATGTGGAATGATTAAGTATTCCGTCATTTTTTTCTGCAGAAGAGGTGTGTAAAAACCCCGGGAAGGGATATATCAAGGCCTGGGCAGAAGCCGCAAAGAGGTTATGCCGCAGGGATCAGAGCCACTTGACCCATTTTGTGGGTGAAATTGTTGGGGGACCGGTTAAAGATAGTGATGACAGTTCGGATGTTAACCAAGCCTGTAGCCAGATTAAGAAAGCAGCGGAAAATATCCCTGCGTCGATTTCAGGTAATAACAGATGGACGAATATACAACATATATTTTGCTTGACGCGTATTTCTCGTTTCATTCGACATCTTTTTTTTTGTGTGTCTGTGGGTGTGATCCGAAGGGCAGTTTCGTTATTTTCCTGAACCGGAACTTGTAAGACTGGAGCGAAACGGACTGTTGTCAGAATTTTGAACATGCATGTCCTGTGCGGCTAAGCTTTAAATTGTTCAAGGATTAAATAAGGACGTCATAGTTTATGACTCGGCTGTTACATTAGAATGAAACATTGGCATTGGAAGAAATCACAGAGTTCAAATTAATTTTAAAACATGTGTTCATTTCGCTTGCACAGAATTTTCATACAATATCCCCGTTGCAGCGATCGAAAGCCATGAGACAGAAGTTACGGCCACCGTTGGGGAGGGGGTGGCGCAATCCGAAGAACGTAGTTCGGGCAGCGATTGCGTCATTCAAGGCGTTAAAACCATGTCAAAAGAGCTTTGTGAGAGACCAGTGAAAAGGGTAGAGTCGGCTAACACACATTCATCGCAGGGCGAGAAAGACACAAAACTCTCAGCGAATGCGGAATCGGCTGTTGAAGGGGCGTCGTCTGAGAAGTCGCTGGGTAAGTGATGCTTTTGCATTTATAAAGGGTAAGAATTGTTGCTGAGATGTGTCGGAAGGTGTATCGGGATATATGTAGCACTAGTGCAGATTTGGTCAAGCCAACCAGGTGCTGACGTTTCAAAGAATTCAAAACATTTTTCGTGCGTTGTGGTTGTCGGCGAAACGGACTGCTTATCGGTGCCCACTGCTAAGATTGTAAGAGTTTTGTACAGTTCAGCTTTGAATTGAAGATGAAATGTGAAGGTTATTCCTGGGCGCTTCATGGTCTTTTCAAATTTAGTTGCTGTTTTGACTTGATGTGAAGTTGTCAGTGTCTCTGTCGTACGAATTCAGTGATTTAGCGTTTGTAATACCAGTGTTATACTTTTTCAGAAAATGTCCCCGTTGCTGCAATCGGAAGCCGTGACACAGACGTTACGGTCACCGTTGGGGAGGGGGTGGCGCAATCCGAAGAACGTAGTTCGGACAGCGATTGCGTCATTACGGGCGTTGATATCATGTCAAAGGAGCTTTGTGAGAGATCGGTGAAAAGGGAAGAGGGGGCACACACACATTCATCGCAGGGCGAAAAAGACACAGCGAATGCGGAATCGGCTGTTCAAGGGGCGTCTTATGAGAAGTCGCTGGGTAAGTGATGCTTTTGCATTTATAAAGGGTAAGAATTGTTGCTGAGGTGTGTCGGAAGGAGTATCCTGACATATGTAGCAGTAGTGCAGATTTGGTCAAGGGAATCGGGTGCTGGCATTTTAAAGAATTCAAAACTTTTTTCTTGCATTATGGTTGTCGGCGAAAAGGACTGCTTATCACTGCTGTGATTACGGAAGACCTGGGGGGGGGGGGCAATTACTGCTGCTATCCTATTTGGATTTTGCATGTGAAATCCTGCTTAGGCATTGCTTAAGCACTGCCTTAGCAGGATGTCACGTGCAAAATTCAAGTAGGGCAACAGCAGTAGTGGCCCTCCAGGTCTTCCGAATGTGATTGAAAGAGTTTTGTGAGTACAGCTTTGAATTGAAGATTGAATGTAAAGGTTATTCCTGGCCGCTACATGGTCTCTTTAAGCGTAGTTGGCATTTTGATTTCACGTGAAGTTGTCAGTCTCTGTCGTGCGAATCCGCAGTGGTTTAGAGTTTGCAAAACAAATGCAATCCAGGGTGTCCAGCTTTGATGTGCTGCTCATTTCGCTTATGTAGTTAGAATGTGATACATTTTCAGAAAATGTTCCCGTAGCAGCAAGGGGAAGGCGTGAGACAGAAGACAGGGACACTTTTGAATGTAGTCCGGGAAGCGATACCGTTATTACGGGCGTTGGTGCCCTTTTACAAAAGTTTGCTAGCAAGTCAAAGAAAGAGGGGGCAGCTACACATTTTAGTAACACAAAACTGGCTGAAGATGCGAAATTGGGTGCTACAGAGTCGTTTGAGGGCAAATTACTTGGTAAGTGTATTTTTTTTTAACTATTGAAGCATAAGATGTTCTGTTGCCCAGCTGTGTTTAAAGTGGTCACCTCGTGTGTTGCTTATTTTTGTTTTTAGGGTTTGCAACTGCAGCCCATTTCGCTGTTCCAAATAATTTTGTGTTTGCGCCCACGAAAAATGCTCGGAAAGAAACTAAAATATGACTTAAATTCAAAATCCTTTTAACTTTTTTAGGAGTGGTGAAACCTGTACCTCAACCAGTCAAGATCTTTGAGTTGTCCCACAAGACGGAAGGTACTTACACGGTCCAACCAGGGAATACCTACCTTGCAAATGCAATGGGTAAGTCGTATTTAGCTTTGTTATCAATTAAAATACAGCGCTTTTCGCCTTGCACTTTAATCAACAAGGTAACTCAGAGTTATTTATTGGCTTTGTTTCTTTCTCATTTTAGATGTGTTATCAAGTAAGTTGAACATAAAAAAAGTGTGCAGTGCATCTGGTTTCGCGTATATCACATAAATGCATTTACCATTTGCTTGTGTAACTCTCATGTCTGTCATTTTGTTTTGTTGTAGAAGCTGCCGGACTTGTTTGCAGGATGGTACAGAGGCCTGGAGGGGCAGATGCGGAGGTATTTGCGGGACAGGAAATTGCGACATGTGTTGTGAGGGATGTGGTAGAAGGACTGAAACCTGAAGGCATAACTTTTTCCCACATTGAACCCAGGTCTTCACTGCAAACAGTAGATACAAGTGCTATTTTGGGTAGGTTTTACGTATTTCATTTTTTTTTTAGCTGTATGCTTTAATACAATATAATACATTTTACGGTATGGTTGTAAACTGATGAGGACGTCAAGCAAGCGAAACCATCCAGGTTAAGTGCAAGTCTAAAACATAGCAATATCGCGTTTCGCATGTTGAGTGTGTTTTATATGGAAAAGATATTTAGAAATGCATTTTGTTTTTATTTCTTTTGTTTCAGCAGATGTCTTGGCCAAAGCAAGTGATGAGGGGGAGGGGCAGGAGCAAACTAGCCATGAACTTTGTCAGCCACAAGCTACAACAGCACAAGAGCAAAACTTTTTTCCAAATTTATCATTTTCTGAGATGTTGCGTGATGACGCCGAACCTGATCCTGAATTTCTAGAGCACTTGACGACCTGTAGTGCACCCGTAACATCTCGGCAGCGGCCTATTCCATCAACAGCTGTAAGGGAGGAGGACCTTATGCAAGAGCAACAGCACCATGTCTTGGAAAGGTTTTGCGCGCTGACAGAAGAAACAAAAGGTGGTAAGTAAAATAGTTTTTATGCGATGTCCATTTCGCTGGTATTGAGCATTTGTGCAGTGGTAAAGTGTAGTGGTCAGAAAAATATCAATACCGTTAAACGAAGACATTATTGCTGGCGAGACCGCCCCCACACCCAAACGGCTTGTTTCACAAAATCGCAGGACGTAATATTGGTGTTAGTAGGGAGCTATTGCTATCGGTCTGTCCGTTCGTCTGTCCGTAAATTTTTTTGTCTGGGCGATATCTCAAAAACTATTTATCGGAGCTTCACGAAACTTTACAGGAAGAAAGTATATATAGTGTAAATGTGCAAACACCTGTCCGCCGCTTCATCCGTTGCACCTTGTATGTTGTTTTTATCCGGGCGGTATTTCAAAAGAGTAACTGGACCACAGTGATGTAGCTGTTATTGGCTGAAGGCTCTGCATCTCCGATGCCTATGTTTATTATTATTCAAAATTCAGTTCGTTTCACTGCAACATGTCGATACACCAGAATGAAGAAAGTGTACTTGGTGTAATTAGGGAGCTATGATGGGTTGCAACCTTCCCTCTCCTCCCCTCACCCCGCCCCTTTCTCAAAGAAAAAAAAATAGATTGAACTCAGTTTCAGCGCTCACCTCTTGGTACCCTTAATCTGGAGTCTGCTGTGGTTTTTTTTCAAAATTCAGTTCGTTTCACTGCAATATGTTGATACACCAGAATCAAAAATGTGTACTTGGTGTAATTAGGGGGCTACGATGGGTTGCAACCTTCCCTCTCCCCCCCCCCCCCTCACCCCGCCCCTTTCTCAAAGAAAAAAAAATAGATTGAACTCAGTTTCAGCGCTCACCTCTTGGTACCCTTAATCTGGAGTCTGCTGTGGTTTTTTTTTTTCAAAATTCAGTTCGTTTCACTGCAATATGTTGATACACCAGAATCAAAAATGTGTACTTGGTGTAATTAGGGGGCTACGATGGGTTGCAACCTTCCCTCTCCCCCCCTCACCCCGCCCCTTTCTCAAAGAAAAAAAAATAGATTGAACTCAGTTTCAGCGCTCACCTCTTGGTACCCTTAATCTGGAGTCTGCTGTGGTTTTTTTTTTCAAAATTCAGTTCGTTTCACTGCAATATGTTGATACACCGGAATCAAAAATGTGTACTTGGTGTAATTAGGGGGCTACGATGGGTTGCAACTTTCCCTTCCCCCCCCCGCTCACCCCGCCCCTTTCTCAAAGAAAAAAAAATAGATTGAACTCAGTTTCAGCGCTCACCTCTTGGTACCCTTAATCTGGAGTCTGCTGTGGTTTTTTTTTCAAAATTCAGTTCGTTTCACTGCAATATGTTGATACACCAGAATCAAAAATGTGTACTTGGTGTAATTAGGGGGCTATGGTGGGTTGCAACCTTCTCCCCCCCCTCACCCCGCCCCTTTCTCAAAGAAAAAAAAAGATAGATTGAACTCAGTTTCAGCACTCGCCACTTGGTGCCCTAAATCTGGAGTCTGCTGTGGTTTTTTTTTTTTTAAATTCGGTTCGTTTCACTGCGACATGTTGATACACAACAATGTTTATTTTTTAACCAAAAAGTGCGATATGAGGTTTAGCATTTGCAGTTAATGTTATTAACAAATTGAAGTAACCAGCTCATGATGCAAACATATGAGAGGGGGTTACATTCGCTGTGGTATGGTAGTATTTTGTCCTACTTGTGTAAAAATGACTTGCTTTGCATTTGCCATGATTTCTTTGTCTGAATTTCAGTGCTATTTTAGGTTAATATATTTATTGCAGAGGCGGGAAAAGATTGTGATCCTGAGGTGTTCGAGGTGTCCCTAAGAGAGGTCATTCCGTTAGAACCGAATGTTGAACAACACGTCTCAGATTCATCGGTATTAAGTTCTCCCGTACCAATGGCTCAGATAGAAAACAGTTCTCCCGTATCAGTGGCCCAGATAGAAAAGCCAAAGAGTTTCTCACTGCGAATTCGCCCTAAACAGAAAAGGCTACAGCCCCAGTCCGATGAAAGCTCTTCCGTCGATCGTGACCATGATTCAGACTACGTACCCACTCCAAAAAAGAAAAGGCTCTCAGGAAAAAAACATAAATTTAGTTCAAGTAGCAGTGATGAGGAGTCTGATGAAGCCCCTATCACATCAACTCCACGAAAGGCAGCGAAAGCAACGGTTCGCAGACCAGCAGTGAAAAGTAGCCAGAGATCAGGTGCAAAAGCAATAGTTCGCAGACCAGCAGTGAAAAGTAGCCAGAGATCAGGTGGCAAACACAGTCAATTGAAAGCCTCATCGGCGCCAGAGAAAGACAAAAGAGGGAGACAGAAATATCTTACAAAGTCGGAGTTACAGCCCAAGTCCGTCAGAAGCTCTGGCCACGCTCATGATGGTGATTCAGACTCCGTACCCACTGCGAAAAAGAAAAGGTTACCAGGAAAAAAACATACATTTACTACAAGTAGCAGTGAGTCTAATGAAACCCCTGTCACAACTCCAGGAAAAGCGGCGAAAGCAACGGTTCGCAGATCAGTGAAAAGTAGCGAGATCTCAGGCGACGAACACGGTCAGATGGAGGACCCATCGGTGCCTGTTGGAGAAAAAGACACAACAGAGGGACCGATGTTTAGTTCAAGTACCGACAGATCCGAATCTACGCCCGTCACATCGACCCCAATGAAATCACGTCGCAAGTCAGCGAAACGAACGGTTTCAACACCATCAGCTTTAAGAAGCGAAACCTCGGATACAGAACCAGCTACTGCAATTGAATCTTCAACGGTAGCAACTGCGGATAGTGATTTCGATCTACCAAGACTGGACCCAGCCAGTAAAAAAAAGCATTGTTGTTTCTTCTGTCACAAATTGATTGCACGTGTAGCCGAACATTGCACAGGCGTCCATCGAAACGAAGACGAAATAAAAGTTATAAAAGAAATCAAAGACAAGCGTTGTCGTGCATTGGAATGGGATAGAATTCGAAAATTGGGAGATTATTGGTACAACAAACAGGCCAAAAAGAAAGGGTTGAAAGACTTAATTGTCAAATACCGAAACACCATGAGGAAGAGGGAGAAAGCGACTGAAGAAAAAGAGTACCTGTTGTGTCCATACTGCAAGGCAATGATAACGAAAGAAAACTTCGCACGTCATCAAAGGAGGGAATGTAAGCAAAATGCAGATCGACGGGAAAAAGGAGAGAAAATTGATACGCCCGAAAAAACTACGCGAAAACGACTTGTTCCTGAGGCAAGAGCTAAAATGATGCAAGTGGACACCAAGTCTGAATCTGTTAAAAAGGCTTTGGCACGCATGCACCCGTGTCATACGACGGAGATCATAAAGAACGACAAGTTGCTGCTAGAGCTGATGGAATTTTTATCCGATAAACATGGTCATATGTCGAAGGCGCAAAGTATGATAACACAACCCGTCATAGCTTTGGCAAAGTTACTTAAGCTGTGTCGCGAGAAATATCCCGATGTTTTCGTAAGCAGTGAAGACCTAGTCCACCCTGGCCACTACAGGCTAATGGAGAGCGTTATTAAAATGTCCCAGGACGAAGGACCAGCATCACAAGAAGAATTCAGCCATCCATCGGCGGTTATGAGATTAGGAGGAACTCTAAGAACCCTTGCAACCGAATACGAGATGCATTGCCTACGAAATGGAGACTACTCGAAAAACAAGATTGCCTCTGTGTTCCATTCTGTGCTCGATCGTTATTACACATGTTTGTCCAGACGAGCTAACTTCCTGCTAAAGCGACGAAAATTTAACAAGAGAAAAATTCTGCCAATGTTTCAAGACATTGACAAGTTTTTCCAACACATATCGAACAGAATGAAGGTACTTCATACGAAACCGGCGAAAGAAGACATCTATAGGGAAGTCGTGGTGTATACCCTCGCACAGGTGATAATGTTCAACAGAAAACGCAGTGGTGAGGTCGAAAGGTTGCTATTGAAGGATTTAACTGACGGTCTGAAAATTTCATCAGAGCCAGATCCCGAATATCTAGCGGGAATGCAGGAATTCGAAAAGCAGTTGGCAAGCAAATTGATCAGGATTGAGTTCTTGGGGAAATGCTCTAGACGAATATCGGTGCTGTTAACAAACGATATGCACGAAAACATCAAGCTGCTGCTGAAGCTACGCGAAAAGTACGTCCACAAGAACTCGGTTTATGTCTTTGCACGTCCCGGAAATTATAACACACCGATGGAGGGGCACGTCGCGGTAAAAAAGGTAGCAGTGGAAGCAGGCCTTACCGACTTGAACATTTTTAATTCAACAAACATGCGAAAACACCTTGCAACGATGTCGCAAGTGTTAAACTTGCCGCACGTAGAGCAGGACTTTTTGGCAAATTTCATGGGTCACGACATAAGGGTTCATAGGGATTACTACAGATTACCGGTCGACATTGTCGAAAAGAGTAAAGTGGCACAGGTCCTCATTGCCATAAACAGTGGGAAGCCAAGGGAACCATACCAACAAACGGGCTACGAAGCGTTGCCGGATGTGGAAATTGGCGAGGTGACTGCACAGGGTGGACCAACGGAAAGTAGGTTTATGTTGCACTTTACGTGCAAAATGTACTTCAAAATTTGTAAGAAAATTTGAAAAGTATAGTTAGCTGACTTTGTAACAGGGAGATGTTAAAAAACCCAAAAAATGTTTTAAGATGTGTGTGTTTCAGTACGTTTATTTTCCTACTTTTTTCGACCCCGTTCCCATGTATGTTTTACAGCTGAGAAGATTTGAAGTAACACACAGTTCAGTTTGGCGCGAAAATGACGTGTATATGTAATTGGGAGTTAATTTGATACCCGTCTATGCTGTTCGCAGGTGATGTTGAAGAATCAGACGGAGAGGGAGAAGTGGACGTCATAAGAGAGACGGAGCAACGACTGCTGGGTAAGAAACCTATTAATCGGATTTCGCTTGAATTGTGCGTAAACAGTCAGGAGTAAAGTTGTGTAAGATGATAAAGGGGTGATATTTGTAATGACTATTTCATTAAACGTTTTTTTTTTATTATTTTTTTTTAAACATTGTTCAGAATGTAATTATCATTTACAAGGCTGTACAAAACATGAGACAGTAGTAATAAAATGTGTGACCTTTGAATTTCGCAGGTTTTTGGTACTGCTGCAACTCCGCCAATGTTATTTATAACAAAGTGGCATTTTTTTATGTTTTTACAGGCGATCAAGCAACTCGTCCCCACTTCAGTGAAGTTGAAGTGGCTCTCATGAAGACCATATTCAAGAAAGAATTACACCACAGAGGTAGTCTTCCAACGTTAGATGAAGTGGAGGATCGAGTTCGAGACGAGGAAATGTTACTGGGTCGTTCTGTGAGAGAAATCTTCAATTTCCTGAAAGCGCAGAAGAAAAAAAGTACCAAAGCAAAAAAACAACAAACAGCAGCTCCTTCCGCTCCTGCTCCACCGACCGCTGATGCTTCAGACGATAGTTCAGGTACAAGCATACAAGCAAAAATATTAAAGAAAGATGTACTTCACATTTCGCATGGAGTGAGAGACTAAGAAAATTTTAGTGTAGATGAATATTTAACATTGTTTTTAATTGTATGTTGTTGACCCTTCACTATGTATAATTAATTTCTCTTGCATATAAGCAAAAACATTGCATTTAGACGTGTTCATTTATGTTTTTCTTTCAGACGAGGTGGAATATGAAATTCCTTTGCCTGTCACCTCAGTATCATCACTTATGAAAAAGAAACGGAAGAAATCCGGTCACAGCCGCAGGTCAGAGAGTCCCAAGAAAACTAAAGGTAGGATTTAACAGAAAGCATTCGGTTCACATAAATTTTAGGTGGTACATTTCGCGTGGTTCTGTTAATAGCGTTGCGAAAACTATATTGAATGTAACGTGTGCTTTCGCAAGAATTGACAGTTCATTGCACTTACATTTTATAATCTCGCCTTATCTTTTGCAATGCTCGACACTTAATGTAAACTCACAAATTTATTTTGCTAGATACACATGTTTTACACTTGTGCAAATTATTTTACAGGTTCGAGTAGGCCGTGGACAACAGAGGAAAAAGAGGCGGTGCATAAACATTTCCAAGGCCACATTGACCGATACAAGCCGCCAACGATGAAAGAAATCAAGTCCTGCCTTTCAGAGGAAAGTGATATTTTAGGACACAGGAACAAAGTTCAGTTGCGGGCATACCTTTCAAATTTGTACAAGAGAAATAGAAAGGCGGAAGAAGCTTCAGATCCGTTTAAAAAATAAGAAAATATTTTGGGGACATTTCGCTGTGATATCATGTTTGTGGTATTCTGTTTTGGTTTACACAAGTGCGGGGAGTTTTCTTTTTAACTGTCAGTTCGAAAGTTCTCTGTTCGGAGTGACCAATTTCAAAGTTTATGAACGTTGTGAGATTGGGTAGTACGAGTAAATAATATGTGACAGAGTCTCAAAACTTGCAAATTTTGCTGATGTTTCTGTGAGTAAGAACATTTTGGTGTTCGCACATTTCGCATGGTTGTGTACGTACATTTGGCATGTCAATTCGAAAGCTTTAACTGTGTTAATTGCAGGCAACTTTTCTCACACCAAGTGTGACTTTGATACGTACAAAACCATGCGAAATGTGCGAACACCAAAATGTTCTAATTCACAAACATCGGCAAAATTTATTTTAATTTGTAAGGGAGGGGGGCTGTGCTGTGACGTTCAAGTCTTACCTTGGCACGGGGTTCGTGTGTGGGACTAACTGTGTAACTCGAGTGGGAAGGGAAAAATGTTGAAGACGCAAAGCGCACGGTAGCGGAGTAGAAAGGATAAATATACACTTCCTTCGTTGCTATTCATTGTATAACATGTTTTTTATGCTTATGTTTCTGTCGTTGCATTTTCTGGCGGTGAAACGTGATGTCTTCCATGGTGTTAGTAATGTCAGTGTTTTCATGGTAACACTGGACGTAGTGTTGTAAGTCGGCATCGGGGGCCATCGGTTGTGGCGTTATTACTTAAACTCGTGCGGTTGGTTTAAACAAAGCACTTGCTAGGTAGACAGGAAAAGGTGTATTGACAAACATACTCATTTAATATTGGGGGTGGGTGGGTGGGATTGGTGGTAGGGGATTGTCGATTTATCAAGAGCTTTCAAAAATTACGGGGCAGGTTTTTTCGTTTTCCAGTATTAAGTCAGGACACCTGTCTTTATGAAATCATGCTGTTTGACCCAGCGAGTATTTGTTTTAATTTGTTTTTAGTTTCGCTGTCAGAAAGCGTACTTGTTAGAAATGAAAGTAAGGGAGGGGGGCTGTGCGGTGACGTTCAAGTCTTACCTTGGCACGGGGTTCGTGTGTGGGACTAACTGTGTAACTCGAGTGGGAAGGGAAAAATGTTGAAGACGCAAAGCGCACGGTAGCGAAGTAGAAAGGATAAATATACACTTCCTTCGTTGCTATTCATTGTATAACATGTTTTTTATGCTTATGTTTCTGTCGTTGCATTTTCTGGCGGTGAAACGTGATGTCTTCCATGGTGTTAGTAATGTCAGTGTTTTCATGGTAACATGAAGCTTCAGATCCGTTTAAAAAAAAGACGCTATTTCGGGACCATTTCGCTGTGATGTCATGTTTGTGGTATTCCGTTTTGGTTTACACAAGTGGGGGGAGTTTTTTTTGTATCAGTTTTTCCATGCAGTTCACTGTTCTTATACGAAGTGACCGACTTCATATTTATGAACGTCACGGGTCTGAGTAGTACGGGCAATTTTCATATAACGGGGTCTCAAAACCTGCCAAATTTGCCGAGGTATTAAGAAGTGTTTTGGTTCGTACATTTCGCATGGTTATGTGCGGTCGCGTATCAGGTTTCAGAGTGTTATTTGTATTTGATTTTTCTCGTTTACAGTGACAAACTGTAAATTTATGAAAGTGGCGTTGATGGATAGTACGGATAAGTTTCATGTGACAGGGTCACAAAAGGTGCAAAGTTTGCCGATGTATTTAAAAAAGAAATACTTGCGTCGTAGATTTCGCGTGGTTGCACTGCATTTCGCATGGTTGTAGATGTGTGCGTACATTTCGCTTGTCAGTTCGAAAGCATTAGCTGTGTTATTTGCAGTTCACTGCTCCTATAAGAAGTGGCCGACCTTAAATTTATGAGCGTTGCGAGATGATGTAGTACGAGAAAATGATATGTGGCAGGGTCTCAAAACTTTACAAATTTTGCTGATGTTTCTGTGAGTAAGAACATTTTGGTGTTCGCACATTTCGCATGGTTGTGTACGTACATTTGGCATGTCAATTCGAAAGCTTTAACTGTGTTAATTGCAGGCAACTTTTCTCACACCAAGTGTGACTTTGATACGTACAAAACCATGCGAAATGTGCGAACACCAAAATGTTCTAATTCACAGAAACATCGGCAAAATTTTCGAAGTTTGAGACCCTGTTACATACATGGTTGTGGACGTACATTTCGCATGTGATATTTTAGGACACAGGAACAAAGTTCAGTTGCGGGCATACCTTTCAAAATTTTACAAGAAAAATAAAAAGGCGGATGAAGCTTCAGATCCATTTAAAAAAAAAATAAACTGTTTTGGGGACATTTCGCGGTGATGTCATTTTTGTGGGATTCTGTTTTGGTTTACACAAGTGGGAGGAGTTTTTTTTTTTTTGTATCAGTTTTTTTTCCATGCAGTTCACTGTTCTTAATCGAAGTGACCGACTTCTAATTTATGAACGTCACGGGTCTGGGTAGTACGGGCAATTTTCATGTAACGGGGTCTCAAAACCTGCCAAATTTGCCGAGGTATTAAGAAGTGTTTTGGTTCGTACATTTCGCATGGTTATGTGCGTTCGCGTATCAGGTTTCAGTGTGTTATTTGCATTTGATTTTTCTTGTATAAAGTGACAGACTGTAAATTTGTGAAAGTGGCGGTGATGGATAGTACGGATAAGTTTCATGTGACAGGGTCACAAAAGCTGCCAATTTTGCCGATGTATTTAAAAAATAAATACTTGCGTCGTAGATTTCGCGTGGTTGCACTACATTTCGCATGGTTGTAGATGTGTGCGTGCATTTCGCTTGTCAGTTCGAAAGTATTAGCTGTGTTATTTGCATTTCACTGCTCCTATAAGAAGTGGCCGACTTTAAATTTATGAGCGTTGCGAGACGATGTAGTACGAGAAAATGATATGTGGCAGGGTCTCAGAACTTGCACATTTTGCTGATGTTTCTGTGAGTAAGAACATTTTGGTGTTCGCACATTTCGCATAATTGTGTACGTAAATTTCGCTTGTCAATTCGAAAGCTTTAGCTGCATTATTTGCAGTCCATTTTTCTCACACCAAGTGGCCGAATTAAGTACGTACAAAACCATGCGAAATGTGCGAACACCAAAATGTTCTAATTCATAGAAGCATCGGCAACATTTTTGAAGTTTGAAACCCTGTTACATACATGGTTTTGGACGTACATTTAGCATGTGATATTTTAGGACACAGGGACAAAGTTCAGTTGCGGGCATACCTTTCAAATTTTCACAAGAAAAATAAAAAGGCGGATGAAGCTTCAAATCCGTTAAAAAAATAAACTGTTTTGGGGACATTTCGCGGTGATGTCATGTTCGTGGGATTCTGTTTTGGTTTACACAAGTGTGGGGAATTTTTTTTTTTTTTTTGTATCATTTTTTCCATGCAGTTCACTGTTCTTATACGAAGTGACCGACTTTTAATTTATGAACGTCACGGTTCTGGGTAGTACGGGCAATTTTCATGTAACGGGGTCTCAAAACCTGCCAAATTTGCCGAGGTATTAAGAAGTGTTTTTGTTTCGTACATTTCGCATGGTTATGTGCGTTCGCGTATCAAGTTTCAGTGTGTTATTTGCATTTGATTTTTCTTGTATAAAGTGACAGTCTGTAAATTTATGAAAGTGGCGGTGATGGGTAGTACGGATAAGTTTCATGTGACAGGTGACAAAAGCTGCCAAGTTTGCCTATGTATTTAAAAAAAATAAATACTTGCGTCGCAGATTTCGCGTGGTTGCATTACATTTCGCATGGTTGTGTATGAGCGTACATTTCGTTTGTCAGTTCGAAAGTTCTCTGTTCGGAGTGACCAATTTCAAAGTTTATGAACGTTACGAGATTGGGTAGTACGAGCAAAAGGTATGTGACAGAGCCTCAAAACTTGGAAATTTTGCCGATATTGCCGTGATTAAGAAAATTTCGGTGTTCGCACATTTCGCATGGTTGTGTGCGTACATTTCGCATGTCAGTTTGAAAGTTTTAATTGTGTTATTTGCAGTTCACTTTTCTCATACTAAGTCACCTACTTTAGTACGTACACAACCATGCAAAATGTGCGAACACCAAAATGTGCTTATTTACAGAAACATCGGCAAAATTGTCAAAAGTTTGAGACCGTGTCACATGCATGGTTGTTATACGTTCATTTCGCATGATTGTGTATAAACGTGCATTTCGCTTGTCAGTTTTACCTGTTATTTGCAGTTCACTGTTCTTATACGAAGTGACCGACTTTAAATTTATGAACGTCGCGAGAAGGGCGTACGCGCAAACGTGACATTGTCTCAAAACTTGGAAAATTTGCCGATGTTTCCGTGATTAAAAAATTTTGGTGTTCGCACATTTCGCATGATTTTGTACGTACATTTCGCATGTCAGTTTGAAAGTTTTAATTGTGTTATTTTCAGTTAATTTTTCTCATACGAAGTCACCGACATTAACTTTATGAACGTCACGAGAGGGGTAGTACACCCAAGTTGTGTTGCATGGTCTCTAAACTTGCAAATTTTGTGCATGGTTGTGTACGTACATTTCGCAAGTTAGTTTGAAAGTTTCTGCTGTGTATTTTGTTTTCTTTAGGAAGCTTTTATGTGGTTTATATCTCATTGCCTCACGTTTTTTTCGGCCTATCATTAAATTTTAAGTAGTGTACATAACACTGAGCTTGAAAATCAGATAGAGTTGGTTATTTACACAAGACGGTTATATCAGTGAAGGATTTTGTTGTATTATTTTTCCTGTATTTTGGTTATATTTTAAAAGAGTTTTGGTTTTAAACATTCATCTGTATAAATCTGTATTTTGTTTTTAAACAATTCATCTGTATAATATAAATCTATGTTTTTAAACATTCATCTGTTTTAATATCTTTTGTGCTGCTCTTCAATATTTTGTAAATCTTCAATTAATGTTAAATAGTTTATGTATAGAAATGAAAGAAAATAAATATTACATTGGGATTATGTAATAAATAAAATAAAAGGTGTAAATAAAAGAAAACAAACTCTACGCTTGTTTGGCTTTTATTTAGTGTTTCCCTAATACTCTTTTACAGAAAGCACGTGGCCTTTGTTTATAAACAAAATCGGTTTGTTTACATTTTTTACACAGTCTCGATTCACATCAAACTTATAGTTGCAGATATCAAAAAATGGTGTAAAATATGCAAATTATGTAAACAAAATATTCTGTTTCGCAGGGTTCATGCTTTGTTAAATTTCTCTTAATCTGTTGTCTTTTATATATTTTCGCTTTCGGAATTGAATGTAAAAAAAATCTACCGAGATTTTCATATACAACTTATGTCTGAAAAGTCCCTAATAACGAAGTTAGATTTTTGGCGTACATTTCGCGAGTTGGAGAAGAAATCGCGATTCGTCGTTTGTTTCCCGACATACCTGTATATGTGTATGTGTGTGTGTGTGTGTCAGTCTGTTGTGAACAAAGTGTTGTGTGCAAGATATCTCGAGAACGAAACGTCGAATCAACTTCAAACTTGATCGAATTATTCCTTGGTAAGGTCGGACGGTTCTATCAACTTCTGACGCATGTCACGTGATTAGGGC